>CM040121.1:338717578-339917578 GCA_022559845.1 Amorphophallus konjac | reverse complement strand
ATTGTATCGTTTATCTTTGTATCGTTTGTCTTTTATATCGATTTATCAGTGTGTGGGCATACCAGTCACATAGTGATAATATATTCAGACTCCGAGACTAGAGTGGTCCGGAGCTAGTGGTGCGCGTCGTCTGACTAATCAGACGAAAGTGGGTATCGGGTCAGGACTGAGACCTACCATGTCATAAAGGCCATGGCGTTAATTAAATCACCTCAGCGAGGAGAAAACCTTTGATTAATTGTCAGGATAAGGGGCCCTACGGCCTAAAATTAGTATTAATGAAATAATTAAATAAGTATCTTAATTACATAAGAACATCCCATATTAAGGGGTCAAATTATTCAAATCGTATCGATCACTTGTTGACCGTTTCATGTTCAGACAAAGTCCGGGTCGAAAGCATAACGGAAACGTAAATAATCTCCGGGCGAATGTCTGCCGAGACACGGCAAGTTTGATATTTAAATGATGAGGAACCGGGGGTCGACCCCAATGTCTGCTGAAGCGCGGCAAGCTTGATATATAAATGGTGAAGAATCGGGGGGTGGACCCCAATGTCTGCCGAAGCATGCCAAGTTTGATATATATAAAAGAATCAGGGCTAGGCCCTAGTGAGAGTGGGTTATATTTAGTGGGCTTATCGGCCCGAGGGCAAAGTCGGGCCACGGCCATCATTATAGGGGTGGTCCCCGAGGTCCAAGCATGACTAGCCAAGGTATCATTGATATATCCTTCACACCGGGTCTAGAGAGGCGAGGGCTCCGGATCAATCTCCATTAATTCCTTTAGGGTGGTAGTCGTATTCATTATTTTTTTATTATTATTATCATGCTTTCATGGCGCCACTTTCATCATTCTATTATCATGTTTTATCTTTTTTTGTTCATTTATTTCATCATCTTTTTATTTGTTTCAATTTTATTATTTCATTCTTTTTATTGTTTCGACTTTCTTATATATATATATCGTTTGCTTCAATGGTTTTTTGTTATTATTTATATATTTATTTATCAATTTATTTATTTCGTTATATTATCTTTATTGTCTGATTTTTTTTAAAGTGCCAGACGTAGGAGATCATACGGACTCCCGGTGAAGCAAAGGGCATGAGAGGAATAGCAAACAAAATATATTAACAGAAATAAAAGAAAAGAAAAGGTTGAAATGCAACGGTCAATACTGACCCCCGCCGATTCAAACGACTTTGAACCTTTTGGCATTTTTGCATGTGGGTTACGTTAGTGTGTGGGTGTGTATTAGAGTGTGCGTGTGTTACGTGAGAGAGTGTGTGTGTCTGAATGTTGTGTGTGCGGATGAGTGTTGTTTATATATATATATATATATATATATATATATATATATACAAGAGGGAAGGGTGAGTCGGTGGGGAAGAGAGAGAGAGAGAGGAGAGGAGAGGAGAGGAGAGGAGGGTGAATCGGTGGGGAAGGGGTGATCCGGTGCGCATACAGTCGTCGGATCACTTTCTCCCCATTTTTTATTTCTTTTCTTTCTCTTTTTTTTTTTAGAGTTAGGAGGGGGTGATCCGGCGCGAGAAGGTGAGAGCGTGTGCGTCTGATCACTCCTTTTTCTTCTTTATTTTTTGTTGTTGTTTGAACAAGGCTGTGTCGACCTAGCTTGCCCCCTGCGTCAACACAGGGGCCCGAGCAAGCGCTAGGCAGAGCTGGGGCCCCGGAGAGTCGACCCTTGAGGTCGACTCTTCATCGCACAGAGCCTTAGGCTCTTCTTCTTCTTCATAATTGGGGTTTACAGAGATATGTTTTTTGTACAGACTTATGCACATGTGCATCCAAAATGCCCATCCAGAAATTTTCTATTCTAATATGGAAATCCTTATTTCTTGCTCCCGTTTTCTTTGTATGTTCATTTCATCTTTAGCAGCCCTTTAAAGTTCTGGTCATTACTGCATCATTTTTTGTTATCAACTTCATGTTCGCTACACATCTGTCCTGATGATTCTTAATTCGAGTCATTCATCATTATTTTTTGTCATTAGTCTTGTAATTGGCTCAAGTTTTCTGGCGAAAATCTGGCAACACCTCCCCTAGACCCGGAGCTTTGGGGGGTGTCAATTAGGTACATGTCGACGAAAGAAATCCGAGATGGCCCCAAAAAAAGAAGGATGTGCACGGGAACGGTAACATCCGTAGTATCTCCTTCACGGGTCCCCAAAGGGAATGGAGTGGGTTTTATCAAAAACACATACAGTTCAAAAATCTGGGTGCGGTAAAGGCTTATGAAACCAGTTAGCTGCAAAGGCTTTGGCCGTTCCCTGCCTACACTCTATGGAGTTCAAAGAGAGGGGGTTCGGGCTTAACACCCACCGGGCTAATAGCGTGGACGGCTACGAGATTGCCCCATTGGGGCCATGAAATCAATCGGGGAGGAAGGGATCACGTGACTAAAACTGCCTACAGATTGGAGAGGCTTGAAAATGAAGCTAGGAAGCAGCCCATAGGGGCTCGAGTGAGCATAAATTCCGAGTCATATCCATGAGGATGGATAAACTCGGAACCCTCCCTGCGGAGCACATTGTGCTTCTTCCCAGAAATCGACAGAAGTAAAACGACGTAAGAAGCTTATGCATGGGTTGAATCCCATATATCTCACCCCTTCTGCATCATGACTATGAACTAGTCAGATCCCGAAGCGGGGTTTTGAGGGGAAGAAGATCTCCCTACTAAAATTCGATTACGGTAGGAGGTTGTAAGTTGAAAATATTGCAGACAAGGCAAACAAGGGAGAGAAGACATAGACATCAAATATTGGATGGCAGCACAAAATCTCCTAGAGGGAGAACTTCTTTTATTTCATATCAAAAAGAGAGCAGGGATTACATCGAAGAAAATAATAAAAAAGGGAAGAATACAAGGAACAGGGGGCCGGAGCTCCCTGCTCCTGTCCCTCACCTCTCTTCTCTCCCTCACTCTTTCTCTCTCATTTCTCCATCTCTTGTAAATCTTCTTCTAGTATTAGGCTTCACTTGAAGCTTTTGCCTTCGGAATATGACCAGCCAGGGGGGTTCGCTCGCGAGAGATCGAAAGCCACCTTAGGGGGAGCCCCCTCCTCCTTTTATGTACGCACCGGAGGCGGCAGGGCATTGACATCTTCTTCCTTTTTTTTCTACTTTCGTCATCCAGGGCAGGGGCCGTTGATGTGCGTGTCGAGCACCTGCCTTCTCCCGAGCCATTCGAATGGCATGTCATGTCCCTTACCATGTCGCCGCTCGAACACCCCACCGCACTTGAACGGCAGGTCGATGAGGTGTGCCTAGTAGGCTTGTTAATGGGCAAGACAGGGCATGGGCGGTCCGCCGGAGGCTGGCCGATTCAGGTTCCCAAGGGGCTTCTCATGCCAGTTCATGGGCCTTTCACACCCCCACATAATGCCTTTTACGGCATATAAGTTATGTAATCCAACTGGGGAATTAATCCCCATCCTCGCCAACTACCAGTCTCAACTCCGTCCAACAAACTGCCCTCTGTCTCCCAGCTCGGTCCTAACTCCTCTAGTCAGATGGACCATACATCTGAGCCAGAACATGCCTGCTCCCTGCCGAGCCGGTGTCAGCCGCTCCACACCAGAACCAGAACATGTCTGCTCCCTATCGAGCCAGTGTCTACGGCTCCTCTGTCCGAGCCAATACCTCGTTCTCATAAACGCAGAGTGCATACCCTCTCTAGTGTCCACACTGGAACCAGGCTCTCTACCCCCAGTTATCCCTGTTGTGTTGTTGCTGCTCTGTCGCTGTTGCATGGACTAAGCCCTCTCGACGTCGCGCCTACTAGGGTCCATGACTCTCCTCTTCGACAGTAGAAACAAAGGTGTTCGGGCCGTACCCAATGTAAAATAAACACCGATTACTTGCGATCGGTGAGTAAAATGTCCAGTACATGAACCCCCACAATCGTCTACACTGGTACCAGCAGAACCTCCTTCTCTCCATGTGGCGCACGACATTTCGGTCTCACGTGCCGTGCCTTGGTGGCACATCCCCAGTCAAACACTTGGTTCTACAGGTGATCATCGAGAAATCGACTGGCACGCTCGCATTCCATCCAGCCATCCCTATCTCAATTTTTCAGAACGATTAACCATATGTCATTCCTTCCTGTGCGTTCCTATCGTTCTTTTCACCATCTCATAAATATCCCCCAGAATCCCCATGTGCCAAGTCGACCTATCTCGGCCTTCCGTAAAAGGCGAGTGTGTGTCACCGCCACGAGGAAAAATAGAAGGGATTCCCCGCGAGTGAAACAATAGCCCACATCAAAAAAAAAAAAATTAAAGAGCAGAAGAAGAGCTTTTGTCTGAGGATGTTGGGCTCGGTCAACCTATGCCCATTGTTGAGTCCTGTATGGTGGCAATCAAGAGGGGAGGGGTGAATTGATTGGCCATTTAAAATTTCTTCACAAGCGACAGCCTTGATTAATAAGCAAACAAACGCTAGGCCTCACTCGATCAGGACCACACTCGTGAATGCGTGTGAATAAGAGTAGGTGGTTGATGATGGGAGTGGTGTACACTCAGCTCACCGTAAAGCCCACTTGACAATATAAGCGAAATATCAAACCACAAGTGAAACATGGAATTTTTATGTGGTTCGGGTACACTACCATGTCCCCTACGCCCACCCCTCACACGTTAGGATTAACGCTTCACTATGAAGTGAGCCACACGCACAAGCTGTGTAGAACAGCAACCACACAAACACATGGCACCTGATCTAGGTTGCCACACACACACACACACACACATTCGTGTTTCCAAACATAAACAACACACACACAGAAACCTGATTTAAATTTTACAATAGATACTCAAGTTCAATCAAAAAGGATTCTGAAAGTAAAGGGTGAAGTATGGTTTATCGTGGTTGGAGCTCCCCCTTTTGCTTCTCCAAATGTAGTTGAGCACTTCTGCATGAGAAAGATCGATCTTGGATGAAGAATGGAGCAATGGCGCACGAATGAGGTTGCAGCCTTGATTTCCCACGCAGCTTCCACTTGGAGATGGTTTGGAGTCTTGATTCAAGCTTCTTCTCTTCACATTCACGTTCAGATCAAGGAGGAAGAAGCCCTTGGAGCTGCTGCTGCGACCCTGCACTGACAAGGGTTAGAACAAAACACACAATTTCAGATCTCACTTGTTCCCTAGGGTTTTACACCCCAATATGATGTATATATAAGAGCTTAGGTCGTTCAAAGACACCCTAGAGACCAGATCCACAATTCCTGGAACGTTTTAGGGAAGTTGGACTTGATTGGAAAGACTTTTGGTGCATATGCACGTAAGTCAAAAAAGACGGCTCAGCTTCGAACCTGAAAGGGTCATCCCTTGTGAAGGTTTTAAAAGGTGGTTGATGATGGGAGTGGTGTACACTCAGCTCACCGTAAAGCCCGCTCGACAATATAAGCGAAATATCAAACCACAAGTGAAACACGGATTTTTTAGGTGGTTCGGGTACACAGCCGTGTCCCCTACGTCCACCCCTCACATGTGAGGATTAACGCTTCACTATGAAGTGAGCCACACGCACAAGCTGTGTAGAACAGCAACTACACAAACACACGGCACCTGATCTGGGTTGCCACACACACACACGTTCGTGTTTCCAAACACGAACAACACACACACAAGAACCTGATTTAAATTTTACAACAGATACTCAAGTTCAATCAAAAAGGATTCTGAAAGTAAAGGGTGAAGTATGGTTTATCGTGGTTGGAGCTCCCCCTTTTACTTCTCCGAATGTAGTTGAGCACTTCTGCAGGAGGAAGATCGATCTTGGATGAAGAATGGAGCAATGGCGCACGAATGAGGTTGCAGCCTTGATTTCCCACGCAGCTTCCACTTGGAGATGGTTTGGAGTCTTCATTCAAGCTTATTCTCTGCACATTCACGTTCAGATCAAGGAGGAAGAAGCCCTTGGAGCTGCTGCTATGACCCTGCACTGACAAGGGTTAGAACAAAACACACAATTTCAGATCTCACTTGTTCCCTAGGGTTTTACACCCCAATATGATGTATATATAAGAGCTTAGGTCGTTCAAAGACACCGTAGAGACCAGATCCACAATTCCTGGAACGTTTTAGGGAAGTTGGACTTGATTGGAAAGACTTTTGGTGCATGCGCACACAAGTCAAAAAAGATGGCTCAGCTTCGAACCTGAAAGGGTCGACCCCAATGGTCGACCCTCGTGAGGGTTTTACAAGGTTTAAAAGGTTCTGGAGCAATGGGTCGACCCTCGGGGGTTATCCGTGCGGGTTTAAATAATACGATCAGGGGTCAACCCTCGTGTGAATGGGTCGACCCCAAACCCTTGCAGGTGTGGTGAAAGAACCCGTCGGGTTTAAAAAACATGCCATCAGGGGTCGACCCTTGTCCCTGAACTTCAAACAAATAGAAAAGAAACACTCTAAGTCCAAGTATCAAGCCAAGGGGTTCCAACTTGGGTTTTAAAACATCAAAGGGAATGTTGCTAAGACAAGAATAAGAAAACCCAATTCATTTAAGCTTAGATAAGACCCAAACCAATATAACCCTTGAGATCAAAAATAATGAACTTCAAACCACAAGATCAAGGGCCAATAAGTTGAAGTTGATCTCACCGACCATCCTTGAGTTCCTTAAGCACTTAGACACGTTCCTTGCCATGTAAAGACATAACTTGTGAACTAGATGTAGCCTTGCAATTTGAGTTCTAAAGGCTTACCCTTTTAGGTTGTTCTTTAACCTTCTTAGCTCCATGACGTCAATAGGATGTTAAACTTTTCAAGACTCTTTATGCTAGAACACTTCAAAGACAATATATATATATACATATACTGTTTGGTCATCATCAAAAGCTATCATATTCAGACATTTACTCAAGGAGGGGGTTCAACAATCTCCCCCTTTTTGATGATGATAAAATACTATAAGCCTTGCATAAACATAGTCAATCAAAAATGATTTAGCATTCATATGGAATTCAACCTTCAACCTCCATATCAAGAATAAAACTTTCATACTTCACATGAATCATTCAAGAAACGTCATAGCATGAACCATACCGATCCAAACATGTGAGATTGACCACAAAAGGCATATTCCAAACATTTTTTTCGACAATCGAATTTAAAGGGAAGTAGGGTCTGAGTTCAAAAGCAAATTACAAGATGCAATGGAAATGCTGATGGAAATGCAACACTACTAACTGAGATGTGAAATATGATGAAAGCATACATGCTTGCAAGCACACATCACACAAATACATATAAGTAGCCGACTAGCCTGGGCATAAATATAAGGCCAAAGTTTCTCCCCCTTTGGCATCATCAAAAAGGAGGGGGTGAAAGGGCATAAGTAGTGTGCCATTCTGAGGAGCATAACCCTCTAATCATCACTCGGAGGTGTGAGATTTGGCAGACGCCTAATATAATCCATGATGTCACCAAACATGGCAGCTTGATTGGCCAAGGCGTCTGTAATAGACTGAGTGCTTTCTTGATGAGATAGCTTCAGATCAGACAATTCTTGTTGCATAGCCTCCATCGTCTCCCCATACTTGTCCCAACGACCATCAATTGTATCCAACCGATCCATGATTAGTTGTACCACCTCGGAGGTCATCCCTTCTGCAGGAACATTTGGCTGTTGTTCGCCGTCCGGCTCTTCATCATCATCCTCATCTTCGGTCGAGCTAACAGCTTGTGCACCACGTTTCAATTGACACACTAACACCCCATCTCGCATTTCATAACCCATGTGGTGACATATGGAATGTATGGTGTAGATATCAGAAGTGCGGATTACTTAGATGTTTGTGCCTCTCTTGCAAGATTAAGCCCCATATATTGAAAAATAGCAGTTAAGGCTGCAGCATATGGCAGTGTCCGATGTTTGTGCCGCACACTTGAACAGATATGATCTAAGATAAGTGCCGAAACTTGATAGGAATACCACCCATAAAATCGCAGAATAAAAACATGTGTTTTTTAGTGACCTTGTCATGGCCTCCCCCTCTCGGCAACAAAATAGTGGTGATCATTCTATGTAATATACGTTGCATGAGAGGAAAATGATTTGCATTTAGTCCAGCAACCAATCCATCACCCATATCCTCGGATGTCATGTAATGATACACCGTTGCTTCCGAAACTTCAACATCCCCAAAAGCATAGCCTTCATTTGGTAAATCAAATGCTTCGCCTAACAGTTGCGATGATAGCATAATCCGCTGCCCATTTACTGTAGTAATAGGAACATCACCCGAAACAGACAAATTGCTGTAAAATTGATGTACCAGGTTCGGATAGATGCAATGATGTGCTGACATAAACACGTGTATATTTGGTTGACTGCAAATGATATCAACAAGGCTTGAGAGATGACGACTAAGATTACCAAAGTCGACCGCACGTGGACAGAGTACGGTCCTATCCAACACCGTGCTAGAGAGTGTATGCGCGGCCTCTTTGGATCAACGCCCCCTTGCCGAGCTCGATCCCTCTCCACAGCGAGAAGAACACCTCTTTGGGGCCATCTAAAACACAAATCGAAGGATCTGCATGATGGGCTTGTAGAACGAAATGGTTTGACAAGATTGGAAAGCTATAACCTTGGATAAGTGATCCTCCACACATCAAGAACATACCTCAGAGGGTTTGAAGCTCAAGGAAGACGCGTTGAACCGTTGTGGAAGAAGGTGTGCGCGGGACGCCACCGGGAGAACCGCGGCTAGGTCTTGAGAAGTTTGGTGCCAAGAAGAGATTTTAGGGCTTGCAAGAGATGGTGGCTAGGGTTAGAAGGGGGCTTGAGGGGTTATATGAGAAGTGGAGGGGTAAACTTAGGGTTTCCACCCTGTTTTAGGGCGGTTCGGACGCGGCTAGAGCCGCCCGACTGTAACGGGTCAACCCAATGGGTCGACCCCTGTAACCCCGGCCCCAAACAGAATTCGGATCCCCCGAGGGTCGACCCTTATATTTCATCAAAAAATGTGTTTGAAGTGTAATGGAGGACCAAAAAGGTTTGGCTCTAATCCCCAATGATAAATTCATGTTGGAATCAAGAAAATTTGATTTATTTAAGGGTAAATCAATTGGGGAACATGTTTCAATGAAATCTAAGTTCATAATAGACGTTCATTATCCAATGCTTCCGGATTTCAGACTTCGAGGGGTTTTGCTCGCTTTTTGGCATTTAAATGAATTCAAGGGAATATCGGCCATAGAAATAACAGTGACATGGGTGTATACTATAGATAGAAGGAATGCAATACACACAACATGGTTTTTCACACAAGATTTTTTCTTTTTGTTTTTCAGGTAACATAATGCACATGCATGACAAGGGAAAATTCAATTATACACCTTTCTAATGCAAATGCATGCAATGCAATGACATAAACACACAGCTGTGCAAATGATCATGATTCAGACTCGTCTATCCTACAAACCCCTAATTCTCTCCTGAATGTTGTGAATTTATCTTCACTTAGAGGTTTGGTGAATATGTCGGCAATTTGTTGGTCTGTTTCAATGAACCTGATTTCTACATCACCCTTGCTCACATGATCCCAAAGAAAATGATGTCTAATTTCAATATGCTTCGTGCGAGAGTGATGGACAGGGTTCTTTGACAGGTTTATGGCTGAAGTGTTATCACATAAGATGGAGGTGTTTTTGAAAGAAATGCCATAGTCAATCATTTGTTGTTGGATCCATAGCACCTGGGCAACACAACTCCCGACAGCCACATACTCGGCTTCGACGGTTGATAGTGCCACTGAATTTTGTTTCTTGGAGGCCCATGAGACCACGCATCCCCTAAGAAATTGGCAATACTCGCTGGTACTTTTTTGATCCACCTTACAACCCGCATAATCAGCGTCAGAATAAGCAATTAAGTTAAAGCTCGAATTACGCGAAAACCACAATCCTAAACTAACTGAACCAGCAATATATCTGAAAATTCGTTTAACGATCGACATGTGTGATTCCTTTGGATTGGATTGAAATCGTGCACACAAACACATAGCAAATTGGATGTCAGGCCTACTGGCAGTTAAATACAACAGTGAACCTATCATGCTTCTAAAAAGTTTTTGGTCCACGGATTTACCTATTTCATCTTAATCAATTTTTATAGAAGTAGACATGGGAGTTGGTTGTGATTTTGTTGATGCCAAATTGAACTTTTTCAGCAACTCCATAGCATATTTATTTTGGTGTATGAACATACCGTCAACCGTCTGTGTGACCTGCAATCCCAAGAAGAATGTTAGCTCTCCCATAAGACTCATTTCAAATTCGCTTTGCATCAATTTTGCAAAGTCTTTGCTTAACGCATCTTTAGTGGAGCCAAAAATGATATCATCGACATACACTTGAACAATTAGGATTTCTTTACCATTCACTTTTTTAAAAAGAGTTTGATCAACATTACCTCATTTGAATCCATTTTGAATAAGAAAATCACTTAACCGTTCATACCACGCCCGGGGTGCGTGTTTCAGACCGTAGAGTGCTTTGTCTAGCTTGTACACATGGTCTGGATGCACAGTGTCTTCAAACCCCGGTGGTTGCTCCACATACACGTCCTCCTAGATATAGCCATTAAAAAATGCACTCTTAACATCCATTTGAAATAATTTAATATTGTTGCAACATGCAAATGCTAATAAAACTCTTACTGTCTCGAGTCTTGCTATAGAAGCAAAAGACTCATGAAAATTAATTCCAAGCTCTTGGCTATAGCCTTTAGCTACAAGCCTAGCCTTGTTCCTAGTTACCACTCCTTGATCATTTGTTTTGTTGCGAAAGACCCATTTTGTTTCGATCACCGAGTGGTTTCTAGGACGTGGCACAAGGAACCACACTTTGTTCCTTTGGAACTGGTGTAGTTCTTCTTGCATAGCCATGATCCATGACTCATCTTTCAAGGCCTATTCTATGGAGTGAGGTTCAAACTGGGAAAGTAAGGCTATGTAATCCGAATTTTTAACTTCCCGGAAAGAGGCTCATGTTTTTATTCCTTCATCAACATTGCCTATCACATTCTCTGGCGGATGGTCCTTTGCAAATGTCCATTACCTTGGTAACTGTTGTTCATCTTGACCTTCCTGATTTGCGTCATCTTCTTGGGGTTCTTATACTTCTTGTTTCTCAGTTTTTCCTCCCATCTTTCCGGTATCACTATCATCCAACTCTTCATCCTGCAAAACAGATTTTTCATTAGTTCTTTGAGAAGATGATTCATCAACAATGACATGAGGGCTTTCCTCAACTACAAGAGTTCTCAAGTTATAAACTCGATAGGCTCTTGAGCTAAGTGAGTACCCAAGAAATATTCCTTTGTCACTTTTGGGATCAAATTTTACCAAGTCCACCTTACCATTGTTATGAATGTTGCAAATGGAGCCAAACGGTCTGAAGTAAGAAATATTTGGCTTCTTACCTCGATACAGCTCGTAGGGTGTTTTCTTCAACAATGGTCTTACCATGGCACGGTTGATTATGTAGCAAGCAGTGTTTACTACTTCAGCACAGAAGTACCTCGGTAAATTATTCTCATTCAGCATGGTTCTGGCCATTTCAAGCAATGTCATGTTCTTTCTTTCAACAACTCCATTCTGTTCAGGGGTTCTTGGTGCGGAGAAGTCATGCATATAACCTTGAGCCTTGCAAAAATTTCTGAACTCATGATTGTCAAATTCCTTACCATGATCGCTCTGCACGGTCTTGATGTAGCACCCCTTTTCATTCTGAACTTGCCTGCAAAATCTTTCAAATTCCATTAGGGCATCACTTTTATGGGAAAGGTAATATACCCAACGGAATCTTGAGAAATCATCCATAATTACAAAACCATAAAGTTTACCACCCAAGCTATGTGTTCTACTTGGTCCAAAAAGATCAATATGGATTAATTCAAGGGGCCTTGATGTAGTTACATCATTCTTACACTTGAATGATGTTCTTGTTTGCTTGCTTACCCATGCTGCACGCTCCACAAACTCCTTCATCAACGGCCTTCAACTTAGGCAAACCAACCAACAAATCATTTCTAGACAATTTAAGCAAAACATTAAAATTGGCATGCCCAAGACGGCGATGCCAAAGCCAAGCATCATCATTGTTCCTTGCAACCAAGCACAAATTATCATGAGAGGCATCATCCAAATCTATCATATATACATTATTATGCCTGAAACCTATGAACTTTAATTCATGAGTTTTTCTATCTACAACAGTGCAGTGGGTAGAATCAAAGGTCACGTTGCATCCTTTGTCACAGAGTTGACTAATGCTCAAGAGATTGTGATGCAACCCCTTTACAAGTAGAACATTTTCAATGGTGCGAGTTTGATTCTTACCTATCTTACCTTCTCCGAAAATCTTACCTTTGTCTTTTCCACCGAATGCTATTGTCCCACCATCCTTTTCATGTAGGTCTGCGAACATCTCTTTGTTTCCTGTCACGTGCCGAGAGCATCCGTTGTCTATGTACCATTTATTCCTTTGTGTTCTCAAGCAGACCTGCAAACACAACAAGAGTATTTATGCAGATTTTGGTACCCAAGCAAGCTTGGGTCCATGATGGTTAGAGACATGAGATATGTATGATTTATTTCACATTCTACCAAAACTTTCATCATCAAATTTTTGAATTCTGCAATCATACATGTCATGGCCCAACCTTCCATAGTAAAAGCATGTAATGGCTCTATCCCTATTTCTTCTCCTACCCACATTCAAAAATGAATTATGCACATGTGTTTTTGACGAGGATGGAGATGAACTTATGGGAGCCAAATGAGTTGAATGTGTTCCTGATTATGATGTTTTTCCTTTTTCAAGGATAGCAATAGCATCCCTCAGCTCATTGACTTCATGCTTTAATGAATGAATCTTGTCTTCAGCCATTTCTTTGGCTTGAATGCATGCACTTCTTTCCAACTTTTCTTGTTCTAAATCTCTTTTTAATTCTTCATGCATTTTGGTGAAAGTGGCTTGGTCCTCACACATGTATGAACTCTCATCTTCAAATAACTCAATCTTAGACACAAGAATTTCATTTTCATGTTTCAACTTTTCAGTTTCAGATTTTAAAACATGACAGTTTTCACAAGACTTAGCAGCATGCACAAAATGATCAATTTTCTTTTTCAGATTTCTATTTTCAGATTTGAATTTTTTGAATTTTGCATACCGAGATTCATAAGCAATCTGCCATTGATCACATGTAAGAGATTCGGTTTCAGAATTTACCTCATTGGCGTTGTCTTCATTTGCCATGAAACACAAATTCTGAACCAGCTCATCTAGTTCATCTTCATTCATGGACTCTTCCTCGTCTTCATCACTCCATGTGGCCACCATGGCCTTTGGCTTCTTCAATTTTCCTTTCTTGAACTTTTTCATCAGATTGGGGCACTCACCCCGCATATGACCGGGTTTTTTGCATTCGTAGAAAATAACTTCTTCCTTCTTGGTACTTTCACCTCTGTTAGGACCTTGCTTCCTTGGTCCTTTTCTGAATTGACCACCGAACTTTCTTGTCCCTTTGATGAATCTTCTTGCTCTTCTTGTGATCATGGCAACCAGCTCCTCATCTTCGGTGTTGCCGGTGGAATCATTGTCACTGCCCTCTGATTCTTGTGGGTTCACCTTCAGGTCCAATGGTGTGACTACCTTCTTTTTCTTGTGATCCTCCTCGCCCCTTTTGATGTTTATTTCATAGGTCATCAACGAACCTATCAACTCGTCCAGAGTCAAAGTGTTAAGATTCTTTGAATCCTCGATTACAGTGACCTTTGTATGCCATTGTGGTGACAAGGATCTTCAGACTTTTCTGACGAGATCTTTGTTGGAGTACTCTTTTCCAAGGCCCTTTAATCCGTTGGTGATCTCAGTTAGTCTTGCAAACATATCTGAGATAGATTCTTCAGGTTTCATCATGAATAACTCGTAGTCACAGATCAACAAGTTGGCCTTTGTTTCTTTTACTTCCAATGTACCTTCATAGATCAGCCGTAGCTTGTTCCACATCTCCTGCGTAGAGGAACACATAGAAATACGTGAGTATTCGTTAGGATGAATGGCACATTGAATTATATTCATAGCTTTAAAATTTACTGAGCACTTCTTTATATCTTCTTCATCCCACTCATCCACTTTCTCAGATAAGACATACGGACCCTTGCTTATGACACGCCACACATCATAATCCTGGGCTCGTAGGAAAACGTACATCCTATTTTTCCAGTATGGGTAGTTTGATCCATCAAAGAATGGGGGCCTTTGAATCGAATGCCCTTCGGGCATCATCCCCTTGTTCGCCATCTAAAGAGATCTAGCTCTTCGACCGTGTGGTCGAGTTAAATAGAGACCAAAGCTCTTATACCAATTGTTGAGTCCCGTATGGTGGCAATCAAGAGGGGAGGGGTGAATTGATTGGCCAATTAAAATTTCTTCTCAAGCGACAACCTTGATTAATAAGTAAACAAATGCTAGGCCTCACTCGATCAGGACCACACTCGTGAATGCGTGTGAATAAGAGTAGGTGGTTGATGATGGGAGTGGTGTACACTCAGCTCACCGTAAAGCCCACTCGACAATATAAGCGAAATATCAAACCACAAGTGAAACACGGAATTTTTAGGTGGTTCGGGCAGACTGCCGTGTCCCCTACGTCCACCCCTCACATGTGAGGGTTAACGCTTCACTATGAAGTGAGCCACACGCACAAGCTGTGTAGAACAGCAACTACACAAACACACGGCACCCGATCTGGGTTGCCACACACACACACACACACACACACACACACACACACGTTCGTGTTTCCAAACACGAACAACACACACACAGAAACCTGATTTAAATTTTACAACAGATACTCAAGTTCAATCAAAAAGGATTCTGAAAGTAAAGGGTGAAGTATGGTTTATCGTGGTTGGAGCTCCCCCTTTTGCTTCTCCGAATGTAGTTGAGCACTTCTGCAGGAGGAAGATCGATCTTGGATGAAGAATGGAGCAATGGCGCATGAATGAGGTTGCAGCCTTGATTTCCCACGCAGCTTCCACTTGGAGATGGTTTGGAGTCTTTATTCAAGCTTATTCTCTTCACATTCACGTTCAGATCAAGGAGAAAGAAGCCCTTGGAGCTGCTGCTATGACCCTGCACTGACAAGGGTTAGAACAAAACACACAATTTCAGATCTCACTTGTTCCCTAGGGTTTTACACCCCAATATGATGTATATATAAGAGCTTAGGTCGTTCAAAGACACCCTAGAGACCAGATCCACAATTCCTGGAACGTTTTAGGGAAGTTGGACTTGATTGGAAAGACTTTTGGTGCATGCGCACACAAGTCAAAAAAACGGCTCAGCTTCGAACCTGAAAGGGTCGACCCCAACGGTCGACCCTCGTGAGGGTTTTACACGGTTTAAAAGGTTCTGGAGCAATGGGTCGACCCTCGGGGGTTACCCGTGCGGGTTTAAATAATACGATCAGGGGTCGACCCTCGTGTGAATGGATCAACCCCAAACCCTTGCAGGTGTGGTGAAAGAACCCATCGGGTTTAAAAAACATGCCATCAGGGGTCGACCCTTGGGGTCGACCCTTGTCCCTGAACTTCAAACAAATAGAAAAGAAACACTCTAAGTCCAAGTAACAAGCCAAGGGGTTCCAACTTGGGTTTTAAAACATCAAAGGGAATGTTGCTAAGACAAGAATAAGAAAACCCAATTCATTTAAGCTTAGATAAGACCCAAACCAATATAACCCTTGAGATCAAAAATAATGAACTTCAAATCACAAGATCAAGGGCCAATAAGTTGAAGTTGATCTCACTGACCGTCCTTGAGTTCCTTAAGCACTTAGGCACGTTCCTTGCCCTGTAAAGACATAACTTGTGAACTAGATGTAGCCTTGCAATAGAGCTTTTCAAGACTCTTTATGCTAGAACACTTCAAAGACAATATATATATATATATACATATAGTGTTTGGTCATCATCAAAATCTATCATATTTAGACATTTACTCAAGGAGGGGGTCCAACACCCATCATCAGTCGACCGACCTTCGGCTGGGTTGACTAACCCACGAGGGTGGGTCGACATAGCCTTGGGTTCGGTCGATCGAACTCAAGCGTCGGTCGACCGACCCCATGCTGGGTTGCACATCCGTTTCCTGCTAAAAGAAAAGAGAAGGAAGATGAAGAAACAAAAAAATGAACAACAAGAGACCAAAAAAAACCAGCAAGCAAAACGCATACAATCAAACAAACAAAAGAAGCAAAAATTAAATGAAGAAAGAAGAAACAGAAAGAAAGAAAGAAATGAATGAGATGTACACTAAAGATGGGTATTCAACACTCTCAATCTGCCATCATGGGCCCATGACATGAACATAAAACAAATGAGCCCTTGGGCTAAGTCCCAGTGCTGCGTCGACGCTACCAACAATGCAAGTCAACTCATCTTCATCAAAGGCCACTAATTGAAAAAATAAAGGAAGAATGAATAATAAATCATGGATAATAATGTTAAAAATGATAATATAATGATGAAAGTAATGCCATGAAAACATAATAATAACACATATGAATATAAATGCCATTTTTAAGAAAATAATGGTGTTTGATCCGGAACACTCACCCACCTAGAACCGATGTGAAGGGGATATCAATGATGCCCCGGCAAGTCGTGCTTGGACCTCGGGGACCACCCCAATATGACCACGGCCTGACTTTGCCCCGAGCCAATAGTCCACTAAATCTAACCCCTTCTCACACCATGTCTGATATCAAACTTGCCGTGCCTCGACAGACATCTGCATAAATATCGTTTACTTATTTGTCGTGTTTCCAATCTTGACTTTTGTCCGAACATGAAATGGTCAATGAATTACCAACTTACCCCTTACTGGGGGATGCTTTATTATAATCCAGGGTTTTCTTTTATCTCTTTCATTGATGCTAATTCTAGGCCATAGGGCCCCTTCTCCTAGCGACTAATCAAAGGTTTTCTCCTCTCCGAGAGAATGTAATTAACGTTGTGGCCTTTATGGCACGGCGGGTTCTAGTCCTGACATGATACCCACATTGTTTGACTAGTCAGATGGCGCACATCAACGGCTCTATACCACCTTGGTATTTGGAGTCCGGCTAAATTGTCACTTTGTGACTGGCACGCCCACGCACTAATAAACCGAAAGATGATATAAACGATATAGAAGATAAAAGATAAAAAGAAGGATGAAGTAAGAAAAAGTGCGTCCACAAGTCTGACTGTCCAGTGGGACCAGACCACCTTTCATCTTTTCACCAAGATTCGGGGCCCATGGCCTCTTCCAAAAATTCTAACTTCCTCAATTTTAAAATTACAGAGAGGTTGAATTTCGACGAACTCAATGGCAATCACGTTCGGACTGCTCGTGGCTGCCAGCCATGCCGAGCATGGCTACCTCTCCGTGCCGATCCGGTTCGGCGACTTTCCTCCCATTGTTGGCTTCCCCAACTTCCTGGGAGTGGCATTCGTGGAACTCCTGGATGCCCAGGAGATGAAGCCCATCGCCGTTGCAACGGTGACGCCAAAGAAGATCGAAGCGGTGGGCTGCTCCATCCACCACACTGACTCCCGTGCTTCAAATGGCAAGAGGCGCACACCGGCTCCAAAGATGGTGGCCAAGAAGAATGCCGACACACTGCAAGGTCGGCTCTCCACTTCGGGCAAATCCGTACTCATTGGAGGCATCCGAGTTTCCCTGAACGGACAACAGACCAACATCACGTCCGACAGGGTGATCCTAACCGTGCCAATGCATAATTCCTTACAAGCGTTGGCCCAACGCAAAACGGACCATGTTGAGTCCAAATCAAAGGGAGGGTTGGCCCCAAAACCAACCAGATTCAGACAAATTTGGGTGCCCAAGCAGCCATGGGCCCCAGCTTCTACTCCATGATGGCCTATCATGGCTACCAGGCTAGCAAGAGAAGAAAAAGATAAAGAAGAAAAGACCGAGGAGCCGGTCTAGGCGTCTGGTAAACCAGCATCCCAAGCCTGCGTTCGATAGGTGAATACCTACTTATATGGTGGAATGCATGGCGGGATAGCCAGACAAGGGCGGATCACCTACAAATCTTTGGCACGAGCCAGTGTGCCACCACCTGTGATCTGCCCTGCTAGAGGGCAAAATGATATTACTCGGGTTGTCCGGGGGCACTCCTGTGGTCTCGGAAACACCTCTTTGGGGACGTAACAACCCCAAGAAGCTATGAATGCTGCGAAGAAGGGTCGAGAATGATGAGCTGACCCGGAAGAAATAGAAGATGCAGAGTCGGGTTGCTGCGGGTTGCTCCTCTACGAAGAGACTACATGGAGGATTTCGGTGTTCGATAGATTGACCTTCCCTGGTCAGCCTGTCAGGAAGGTGACCCGGAGAACCAAGCAGCTTCAGATATTTACCTACAATATTGTTGGAGTGACCGGCCACTATAGGGCTTCGCCCGAAGATCATGATGAGGTGACCAGGCTCACCGGAAGGCCAGGTCTTGTCACCAGAAGAAAGATTGTTGCAGTTGAAGCAATACAAGCCCTCACTGGTGAAAAAACTGTAGATTTTGGCACGATGACTACAATTGTGGTCACCACCAAAGATGACAGCGAAAGACCAACGCCTTCTCCAGATGTTCCGCTGGAAGGGGGAGGTCAGGCTCCCAGCTCCTCTATGCATGATCCGGCCATGATGATGATGCTCTAAAGATACCAGCAAGAGGCCGAAATGCTAAAAAATCAACTTAGTGAGTTGAGCATGCATGCCTCAACCTTAAAAGAGGTCGAGGTTCCTCCTCAAGCCTCGCAACGAGGCACCGAAAAATTTGTGGCTTCATCTGGGATGACGGCCTCTCGGCCGGCACTCAATAACACTGGGGGCATGGACGCACCCTGCCCCTCAACATGAGGGGATTGCGGCTATACCTTGAGCGACAGTGGCAACGACGCCATAGATGCCACAAGCACATTTCTACCCAAGTCCCGTGGACCCAACAGTGAACAAGATGATGATAGAACAAATGATTAAGATGAAGCTGGCCGATCAAGATGGTGATGATTATGCCTCTTTCGATGTGTACAAGGTACCTTACCCTATCTATCATGCTGCCAAGAGATTGCCTCTCGGCATTACTAAGCCATCGAAGTTTTATAAATTCAATAGGCAAGGCTCGTTGAAGGAGCATATAGCCTACTACATCAATGTGATGGGCGATTTGGGGACCGATGAGTCCTACCTATTGAGGTTCTTCGGATCCTCGCTCACAGGGCTCGCCTTTGAGTGGTACTCAAACCTGTCAGTCGGGTCCATCAGAGATTGGCCAGATATGCAATGGAAATTTTGAGAAAGGTTCCACGTCGTTGAAAGAGAGGTGACCGTGGCCAAATTATATGCATCCAGGCAGCAGAATGATGAATCAACCCTGGAATTCATTAAAAGATGGTAGAATCTCAGCATGAGATGCAGGTGCCCGCTATATCAGGAAGATGCAGTCTAGATCTGCAAGCAAAACCTGAAGCGAGAAACCCTTGAAAGGATGATTGGAATTGAAATTAGGTCTTTCAACCGATTGAATAGGGTTGTGGTAGAAATTGAAGCCTTTTTGGCAAGATATCTCTCTATTCCTGCAGCCCCAAGCCAGGGGATCAAGCGAACTAACAAACGGCCGACACTCAAAGTAGTTCACACTATTGACTTCAAGGCGAAAAGGGATAAAGAGGTATTTAACACTCCTCCCGCTAAACTCGCTGGATGTCAAGAGGGTCCTTCCCTGCATAATAAGATGAAGGAACGTCAGAGGTAAGGGCCACCAAGGTAAATATGTTAATATCCGACTATGAGATGTTCAAAATGAAACCAGACGAATTTATTTCTGAGATGTATGCTAGACTCAATCAATTAACAAACTGTCTGAAATCCTTGGGTAAAGAGTATTCTGACAGTGAGCTTGTGAGAAAGATCCTAAGATCTCTCACACCAGTGTGGCACACAAAAGCCACGGTGATTGAAGACTCAAAAGACTTATCTACAATGACATTTGATGGATTAATAGGGTCGCTCATGACATATGAGCTCAATTTGAAAAGAAATGAAGAACACAAGAAAAAGAAGGGAATAGCTCTCAGAGTTTCTGAAAGCACCGACGAGTCTGATGAGGAAGAAGAAGAAGATGATCTTCAAGAAAGCCTGGGTGATCAAGCTTTACTCACCAGGCAGTTTAAAAAAATTTTGAGGAGTAGAGGTAAATTCCACAAGAAGAAATAGTTGCCATATGTAAATAGAGTTTCCAATCCTAAACCTGATCAAATTAAAAAATCTGACAAGATCATGTGTTATCAGTGCAGGAAACTAGGGCATATGATAGGGGAATGTCCCGAGCTGCTTAAGAAGACATCCAAGGCCAAGGGAAAGAAGCCCAAGGCAATGATCTACACCAGGATTGACGACGAGGAGGAAAATGAGAGCTCCTCTGGAAATGAAGATGAGAACAACCTCTGCCTGATGGCAAATGAGAATGAAGATCAGGTAAACACTCCTTTTGAGAATTTTTCAATTGAACAAGGGAGAATGCTTATACTAACTTGTTTGAAAAATATGAGATCTATAAGAAATAAAACAAGCAATTGAAAAGAAAATCAATGCCTTAGCTCATGAAAATCAAGTTAATAAAAATCTAAAAATCCTAAAAGCTGAAAATGAAAAACTAAGGAAACAAATCAATGAATCCGGGTCTAACTGCTCAGAATTGGAAAACATAAAAGAGGAAAATGAGAATCTTAGAAAGCAGTTAGATGAAGTTAAAATGATATGCGAGAAATGTGAAAAAGAAAACCAACTCAGTCTCGAAAAATGTGAAACCGTAAAAGCTATAAATGCTGAAATACAAAGAAATCTTGAAAAAGCTGAAAGTGACTTGAAGGACAAACAGTTTGTCCTAGAAAAAATGGTTCAAGGAAAGTCCAACTTGGACGCTGTCTTAGGAACCCGTGTGAATTTCAGAAGAGAAGGGCTGGGGTTCAACCGCACTAAGAAAAAGGCACTTGAGCTGAAAACTATTTCATTCTGCCCTGAAAAAGGCAAAGGGAAGTTAATAACGGAAGAACCAATGAGGAAGGATGTCCCTGAGCCCAGAGTCATCAAAATTCAGAACATTCAAGATAAAGGACATAACATCAAAAATCAAAGAAGCAAGACCTTGAGCAACCTACAGTCTGCTCACCAAAAATGGGTTAAGTCATCAGGTCGATGCACTGGACAATCAGGTCGATGCACTGAACAACTAGGCCGACGCACCTTTGCTCAACCAAGGCCGGACAGGCAGCTGAGTCGAAGCAACACAACATCTGAATCCCTACACAATACAGTCCCACCTGCCAACAGAAGATAAAGCAAAACAAGAAAAGATCATAAATATAAATCAAACTTTAGCAAAAATGCCTAGTTTGCCTCTACCCATCACAAGCCAAAATGGAACCAGTTTGAGCCTAAACTGAACATCAACCACAATCTCAACTCGAATCGGAAAAAGAACAACTAGTTCAACATTCAGTCAAACATGGGTGAAGTCCCGCAATCAATGACACCTAAGAGGGGGGTGAATTGGGTGTTTACAAATTTTAAGAAAACTTTTTGCCTTTTTAAAGAATGTGATAAAACACTAATTAGGAGATTCAAATCTATTCAATCATAAATTGGATTTATCAAAATCTATTTGGTGATGAGATAGATTATGCAAGATGAACGTGGATAAATCCTGAACAACAATGTACACAAACACTCACGTAGAATAGAGGTAGAAGAAAAGGACCAAACCACACAAATCAAAACACAATGCACAGCGGTTTTTAAGGTGGTTCGGATGCAACGACGGTAATCCTACATCCACCCCTCGCCAAACCCGATGAGGCTTCACTTGGGGACAAATCTCCAAACGAAGACGACGCTCCAAACACACACGCAGGATGACGCCTACCCACACACACAGGGATGCGCCCCAACACACACACAAACACACACACGGAGATGAGGTCTCCAACACGATCCAACAACTGGATCAACAAGACAAACACACGCTGCGACAGATGCAGCACTCCACACACTAAAATGACCGGATCTAGATAGATCCACACACACACATAGAGAGATATCTAAGAAGAACTACGCACACATACGAATGAAACACGATAACCACACATGACCACGGATCCAAAATGATCCACACACACATGAGTGTTTACAGTTTATAAGGAACACAAATATAAAACCCAAAACACAAAGACCATGAGGTACAGTTTAGAAAACTTCTAATTTGGCTTCCACTGAGTGTATGTTGCTGATCTTTGAGTGATGCTTCCTTCTTCACTTGAATAGCCTTAGATGAAGCTTGAAGATCTTGAGAAGGGATGAAGAGATCTTTCCACGAAGTACTATTCACTGCTACAGTAGCAGCTTCTTCTTCCTTGGATAGCTCCTTTGATCTTCCTTGAGAGCCTTGCTTGATTCTACACTTCCTTTCGGTACTCTTCCTTTGAATCCTTGCTTGCTTGCTTCTTCACTTCCTTGGAGGTTGCTAGCTTCAGATTGAGCTTGAATCACCTTGGAAATAGATGATAAACTTGTTGCACGAGGTACTGTTCATGGAGCTATAGTACCCTCTTCTTCCTCCTTGGACAGCCTCCCATTGATCTTTCCTTAGAGCTCTCTTAGTTGGTTAGGGTTTATGACTCCAATGAGATGTTTTATAACCCTTGAATGGTCCATAGACAAGTCCCAGACCATATCCACAAATTCTACCTTGATTGGTGGCAGTGGACTTAAATAATTGGGTGAAGATTCCTCTCCACGCTGGAAATATAAAGCCAACAAAAGGGGCCTCGGGGCTATCGGTCGACCGGAGGTAGACTGGCGGTCGACCGAAAATCTGTAGATAGAACATTTTTCAGTTCTGGAAAAACCGTTTGACCGACCCTGTTGTGGCGGTCGACCGAAATGCAACCGGTCGACCGACCACTGGCCGACGGTCGACCGAACTTCTGTAGAGTTCCATCTTTTCTGTTCTGTCAATTCTGGTCGACCGACCAAAGTCCGTTGGTCGACCAAAATGACCCATACCTGCAAAAAAAGTGTTAGGCCAAAGAAATATATCCATAAGTCAAGATCTTCATGTCCTCATCAATTCCATGCATTTTAGGTTTGGTTTAACTTAGTTTATACATTTGGAAAGCTTAAACCATTTGAGCATATGTCATTGATTAGAATGAGGAACTTTTGCATTCGAAGAACTTATGCATTCAACCTGAACTTGTAGGTTATCAATTCATGCAATCATCGCGAAGTTCAAATACCATGAGTAAAGTCTTTAAATGGAGAGGTATATGAAATACCCATGGTGAGATCAATGCTATAAGTAAATGATGAAATAACAAGGTAAGAATCTTACCAATGGTTTTTGACAGTAAATGACAAATACCACATGTTTTGAATTGTAGAGAAGCAAGATGCTTATCCACACATTTGGTTTACCAGGCGACTGCCATGAATTTGATCCTACAAGTCAAAGTAGTCAAGGTTAATTTCACATGAATGCATACTGTCAAAAAAAAATGCAATCAATCAAACATTAAGTCTTGTTATCATCACTTAATCATACATGAAGTTCAGTTATCATCAAAACTATAGCTTAACAATCTCCCCATTTTTGATGATGACAAACTTAGTGATGATGACAAGCTAAATGATGATACAACAGATTCTTAACCCCGTGTCACACACAATCATCAATCTTTCTCCCCCTTTGACATTATCAAAAAGTGGGATAATGTAAATCTTTCTCCCCCTTTGACATTATCAACATTATCAACAAGCTGGAAGAAGCCAACGAAGCAAGAACAAGTTTATCTCTTCCTTTGAAATAACAATAGCATACCTTAGAAATGTAGATGAAGCAAGAGCAGTTCATGGACTAACAAATCAATATGATTCCAATCAGATGATGTCAATTGGTGATTATTCTCACATGGAAAGATGAGTAGGCCTGAAACCAACAATCAATATGATTCTAATCTTTCTCCCTATTGGTCAGTCAATGCCTAAAGCTTATTAAGCAAGTGTGAAGCATTGGAACTCCATTCAATTTTTGAATTTTCATCATTTTCCAGATTTTTAAATTTTGGTTTGAAATGCAACACATGCAAGTGATGACATGTGGGATGCTTAAGAAGCAATCAAACAAATATGTATATATACATGTAACACAGCTTTCCCATACTTATTTAAGAGAGGATAGGTATAAGAAGGGTGCATGACAACTGGAATGCTCATATATAACATTTAGGAGATTGTGCAATCATATAGGAGAAGTCATGCAATAGTCAATGCAGTCAATCATTTTTCTTAATACATATTAAATCAAATTTTCAAATGTGTGAGTGAATAACATGAAAAATGATTATAGACATATGGATATTCAGTTTTTTAAATCAGCACAATGAGAGATTATACGGAGTGTGTTTCAATTGTTTGAGAACAGCGTATTGGAGCTACACTCTACCTCAACAAATTTTAACATCAAAGTTTTCAATACATTCAGAATTATTAAATGAATGATCAGGTTTAAATAATTTCTTTTTTACGCGAGGAGACACATGGAGCTCATGCCAGAATCTCCGGTCCTTCAGAATATTGAATCATTTCATTTCATTTTGAACAGAGGTACTTTAGTCAACACTTTTCTGAAATGAACCACATCACATCTCAGGTGACGTGCATCTAATTTACTCAGTGAGACTACGCATTGCTCTGCCTTTCTTTTGATTTCAGATTTTTCAACAAGGATATGTAGGCAGCGTTTTCCTCAACTGCCTCTTGAACTTACATGTAACAAGTCTAATATCTCTAGAGTGTTGAAAGGAAATTCCTATATCCTTATGGTTGACACTCATTTTCACATTATGTGCAAGATTTGTATGAATTTGATTCAACATGTATACCGAAAATATCATGAGCGCATAACAATGTAACTCCCCCTAAATAGATGCACTTATCAAATATGAACTCCCCCAGAGTGTATAACATGAAACACACCAATAATGACTCAAATGTAATATTATTTAGCAAGAAGTATATGGTCTTAGAAATTTCAAAGGATGGGGATAAATAGCATATAATATCAAGCAAGCACACAGAGAGAATGTATGCAACATGCAATGTAAATATGCAATGTAATGCAAAATTGTTGATACCTTGAATGGATACCAATTGAATGAACTAGATGCAGCTAATGCATGAGTTCTAATGCAATGCAATATGCAAAGACAAGATGCAAGAGCTTATTTTTCAAATCAGTGAGACAAATTTCTCATTGAAATCGTCCACATTCTATTAATGAATCAACAAACATTTTTCATGACATGGCCTTTATGAATAAGGGTGCATAAATGATCAAAGATACAGCAATGCAACCCAGTTTCCAGAAACTGTTCAAAAATAGATTTTCAAAAGTATTTCACAAGTTTTGAAATGAGAAATCATCCACGAGCCAAATGTTTGAATCATTTGATCAAAATTATATTTTCAATTTAAATAGCTCAGCTCAATGATTCATTCATAAATCAACCAATCACAAGGCAGTCAAAATTTTCAAGATCTGGTACGAGGCAGAGATTTTAATCCGAAGACCCAGCTCACGCATAGGGAATGCTTCCAAGTGGACATAATCCACTCTTCCACAAACGTCATTTGATATACCAGATGTGCAGTTAAATTCAAGTGTGCTATCAAGCATACAGTTTCAGGCATGAATTATTCAAAAATAGATTTCATCACATCAGAATAGAGGAACAATCAGTTCAGCCATTTAGAAGCAATACATGTTTCCAAGTGCCACATGAGAATGCATAAAATTTTCATTTCCATAGCAAAAAGGTTGAATTACCTTAGTTCAGGAGACAAGGCTGGAAGCCTCCAAGCACTCAACCACTAACCTCATGAAGGTTAGGACTTCATAATTTATTTTCTTACCTTGGCCTTGAGAATCCATTTTCTTCCAAGCCTTCCACCTGCAATCCAAAGAAGAATAAAATTCAATTTGCCTATTAAGCTTATTTCAAAATTCTCCTTGCATAATCCCTACAAATTGATCAAATAAGGCATTTTTAGTTGCTCCAAAAATGATATTATCCATATATACTTGAACCACTAAAATATCTTTACCTGATTACCTCGTGAAAAGTGTTTGATCAACCTTACCTATTAAATCCGTTCTCAATCAAAAGAGGTGTGAGCCTTTCATACCATGCCATGGGTACTTGTTCTACAAGGGTGTCCCATCTTCTGGTAGTAATTGAGAAGGTTTTCATCATTTTGCATCCTTGCAAGGTATTCCTTTGGTCGATTCAAACTTGGCCATGGCTGGCCCAACATCATTTGGATTTTGGGAGTATAATCTGCTTCGATAGATAAAAAGATTTGATTTATCAATTTTGATTCAAATTTATTAACAATGACATGAAAGATTCCCTTAACTACCAACATCCCCTTAGAAAGGTCCAGACATGATGCATGACTCAGATGTGAACCTGACACTAAGTCCATATGATGACTGTGGTTGCTCCCCCTTAATGTATGCATGAATGCAGGATGTTCAGTAAATTCTAATGCTATATGCAGTCATGGAGGTGATGAAGATAAGAGAAATGCAATGCATTATGACATGAATTCATTCTAGTTGAAAAGTAGATTCTTTAACTTTTGTGCATGACAGCATGTGAGGGTGTATGCAAACTCAATGTGTGCAGTGAAATCATGATTTGAAGAATCTTCAAGCTTCCCTACAACAAGATGTCATTTGACAAGTGATATACACACAGATATGCAAGTAACTGCTATGAATGCAACTCATATTTAACATATGCATTATCACAAGATTCAGCACAAGGCAAAACAAGACATAGCACATTTAATGGAGAGAGTAAGAGGGATATCACCTGAGAAATTAAATTAAATTTTTGATTTTTCTTTCAACCTGATTTATGCCACTTGACCCGTGTGCCTTACCTTCTTGATTGAAAGCATGTTTCACGCTTCATATTTTCAAGGCACACCTGCAAAATAGATTTCTCCTTTGACATTTTTAGGTATCCAAATCCTTTTGGGTCCTTGTGGGTTAGCAGTAACATAAGCATGGGGTTTTCAATTTTTGACAACATTCAAAACATCATGTTTCATCAAAAGACAACCATGCATCATATGTCCAGATTTATCATAGTAACCACAGCATGACTTTGAATACTTAAAAGTGTGCGGATTCTTTGAAACATGTGATTTTTTGTTCCACTCTTGTTTCCCATTTGCAAAAGGTTTCATTCTTTTCCTATATGCTTCTAAATCATCATTCTTCATCATAAAACAATTATGCATGGCATGTCCATATTTTTCACAATAAAAATATGAGAGTTTCTTTCTAGGTGGTTGTGTGTGTGTGGCAGAAGTATGTTTAACATGCATGGAGGTGCTAGCAACATTTTTGGATTGTTGATGCAAATTGATTTTCTTTGTGGATGCATGTGTGTGCACAACATGATTTTTCTTTTTCAGATTTTCATTTGATATTTTTGTTGTCTGTGAAGAAAATTGATTTGGAGACTCATTTGATGTGCTTGCTATGTTTGAACTGTGCACAAAAGATGTATAAACTTTATTTTCAAACTTCTTTTTGTTCATAGGATTATAGCCTAGCCCTTCTCTTTGGAAATTGACCTTCGTCCCCAAGATTTTGTCCAGGTTTTCTTTTCCATTTGCAAACTTAGACAACGAAGCATTCAAATCAAGAATTTCCTTTTCAAGTGATGAAATGTGCAATTCATAAGAAGCCATCTTATTTTCACAAGAGTTGACTTGTTCATGTAAAGTGGCATTGATGGTTTTATGATTTTCAATTTCTTGCAACAAAGCATGCACTCTTTCAGATTCATCAACATTCACAGATTTTCCTTTTTCAAAAATAAGCAATCTTTCAGAAATTGCCGTGTTTAATTTCTTCAGTTTCTCATTTTCATTTTCAAGCTTTTTATCATGAGCAAACTCATTTTGACCATTGTTCATTAGACTTACTCTCTCTCTCAGCTCTTTGTTTTCATTTCTCAAAGAAGAAATTTGATCTTTGTGAATTTCAATGTCGAACACATGACCATCAATCAATTCCTTCAAGTGTGAGCATTCTTTACTGGAAGAATCACATTTATTTTGTCCAACATTCTTTTTCAATTTTTTATTTTCGGACTTAACCTTCTTGAACTTATCAACCAACACTTCATAAGCATTCAACAACTCTTCATAGCTAAATTCATCTTCATTATCAGAATCAGAATTTACCTTTGAGCTTGATCCAATTTGTTGAACACTCCCTTGATCACTTGTGCCTGCCACAAGACATTCGTCTTCATGCTCTTTCTTGAAGCCTACTAATCCATCCAATATTTCCTTCGCAGATCTGCAATGGGAGACAAAGGGAAATTAATTAGAATTTACTACAGCAGTAAATAACTTTAAAACTAAACAATTTGATCATGTTTAAGCTTTTGATTTGCAGTCCAGACACTTTTGTCCTTAGGTAATTCATATGGACCATGTGAAATAAGCTTCCATAGCTTGGGATCGTATGAATTGACTAGACTGAGCATTCTTCCTAACCACAAATCAAAATTACAGCCATCAAACACGGGTGGTGAACTCATAGTGTACATGATGGCAGTCATTGATCTGTAACTCTCTAGATCGTTAGATCTATGAAAAATCGAACCTTAGCTCTGATACCAATTGAAGTCCCGCGATCAATGACACTCAAGAGGGGGGTGAATTGGGTGTTTACAAATTTTAAGAAAACTTTTGGCCTTTTTAAAGAATATGATAAAACACTAATTAGGAGATTCAAATCTATTCAATCATAAATTGGATTTATCAAAATCTATTTGGTGATGAGATAGATTATGCAAGATGAATGTGGATAAATCCTGAACAACAATGTACACTAGCACTCACGTAGAATGGAGGTAGAAGAAAAGGATCAAACCACACAAATCAAAACACAATGCACAGCAGTTTTTAAGGTGGTTCGGATGCAATGACGGCAATCCTACATCCACCCCTCACCAAACCCGATGAGGCTTCACTTGGAGACAAATCCCCAAACGAAGACGACGCTCCAAACACACACGCAGGACGACGCCTTCCCACACACACGGGGACACGCCCCAAAACACACACACACACGAAGACAAGGTCTCCAACACGATCCAACAACTAGATCAACAAGACAAACACACGCTGCGACAGATGCAGCACTCCACACACTAAAACGGCCGGATCTAGATAGATCCATACACACACACACACACACGCATATCTAAGAAGCCCTACGCACACATACGAATGAAACACGATAACCACACATGACCACGGATCTAAAATGATCCACACACACATGAGTGTTTACAGTTTATAAGGAACACAAATATAAAACCCAAAACACAAAGACCATGAGGTACAGTTTAGAAAGCTCCTGATTTGACTTCCACTGAGTGTATGTTGCTGATCTTTGAGTGATGCTTCCTTCTTCACTTGAATAGCTTTAGATGAAGCTTGAAGATCTTGAGAAGGGATGAAGAGATCTTTCCACGAAGTATTGTTCACGGCTACAGTAGCAGCTTCTTCTTCCTAGGATAGCTCCTTTGATCTTCCTTGAGAGCCTTGCTTGATCCTACACTTCCTTTCGGTAGTCTTCCTTTGAATCCTTGCTTGCTTGCTTCTTCACTTCCTTGGAGGTTGCTAGCTTCAGATTGAGCTTGAATCACCTTAGAAATAGATGATGAACTTGCTGCACGAGGTACTGTTCATGGAGCTACAGTACCCTCTTCTTCCTCCTTGGACAGCCTCCCCTTGATCTTTCCTTCGAGCTCTCTTAGTTGGTCAGGGTTTATGACTCCAATGAGATATTTTATAACCCTTGAAAGGTCCATAGACAAGCCCCAGACCAGATCCACAAATTCTGCCTTGATTGGTGGCAGTGGACTTAAATAATTGGGTGAAGATTCCTCTCCACGAGTTGGAAATATAAAGTCAACAAAAGGGGCCTCGGGGCTATCGGTCGACCGGAGGTAGACTCGCAGTCGACCGAAAATCTACAGACAAAACATTTTTCAATTCTGGCAAAACCGGTCGACCGACCCTGTGGTGGCGGTCAACCGAAATGCAACCAGTCGACCGACCACTGGCCGGCGGTCGACCGAACTTCTACAGAGTTCCATCTTTTCGGTTCTGTCAATTCTGGTCGACCGGTTAAGGTCCGTTAGTCGACCGAAATGACCCATACCTGCAAAAATGAAGTGTTAGGCCAAAGAAACATATCCATAAGTGAAGATCTTCATGTCCTCATCAATTCCATGCATTTTGGGTTTGGTTTAACTTAGTTTATACATTTGGAAAGCTTAACCATTTGAGCATTTGTCATTGATTGGAATGAGGAACTTTTGCATTCGAAGAACTTATGCATTCAACCTGAACTTGTAAGTTATCAATTCATCCAACCATCGCGAACCTCAAATACCATGAGTAAAGTCTTTAAATGGAGAGGTATATGAAATACTCATGGTAAGATCAATGCTATAACAAGGTAAGAATCTTACTAATGGTTTTTGACAGTAAATGACATATACCACTTGTTTTGAATTGTAGAGAAGCAAGATGCATATCCACATGTTTGGTTTACCAGGCGACTACCATGAATTTGATCCTACAAGTCAAAGTAGTCAAGGTTAATTCCACATGAATGCATACTGTCATCAGGAACAATGCAATCAATCAAACATTAAGTCTTGGTATCATCACTTAATCACACATGAAGTTCAGTTATCATCAAAACCATAGCTCAACAATGGGTACCCGCCATACCCAATTCAACAAATTCAGAAACCAAAAAATAAGACCACAATCTGATCCATACTTTATGAATTTTGCAAAACCTATCTGCCTCACATGCAATAGATTTAGATACACCAGCACTCACTACTCCTTGAATCAAAATAATATGTTAAGCAAATTTGGATTCCAAAATCTCTGTTGCATGCTTTTAACAATGTAAGTGAACCCAGAACTGCTTGGGTTCCAAAACTCTTTGCTTGATCTATTCTCTACAAGAATGCCTGGCAGCCCAACACAATCGATGGTAGTTGGACAGCGGCTGCTTGAGGCACATGATAGGAGATAAGATAAAGTTCAGTAAACTAATCAAGAAAGATGGAGGACAGGTGAGATTCAGAGGAAAAGATAAAGGCAAGATGATTGGCACAGGAACAGTTGGTAAGAATTCTTCCAATCTCATTGAAAATGTCATGCTAGTAGAAGGCCTTGAGCACAATCTGCTCAGCATAAGTCAACTCTGTGACAAAGGCCACAAGGTGTTGTTCGATGCCAATGAGTGCAAAATCTTTGGACAAAATTCTGATGATGTAAGGTTTGTTGGTCAGAGATTAAATAATGTCTACATTGTAGATCTTGATTGCTCATTCTATAAAAATCTTTGTCTGTCTGCCAGTCATCCCAATGATGCATGGTTGTGGCATGTCAATTACAGTGTTCTGCATAAATTGGCCAAGCATGAACTGGTAAGGGGTCTACCTAACTTATCCTTCAAAAAGAACATTAAAGTTTGTGAAGCATGCTCCCTAGAAAAACAAACCCGAAAATCCTTTAAACTTAGAAATGAACCACTGTCGTCCATGCCATTTGAATTTCTGCACATGGATTTGTTTGGACCAACTAGAACCGTCAGCTTCAATGGAAAGAAATTTGGCTATGTTTTAGTTGATGACTTTACTCGCTTCACATGGATTTTTTTCCTAACCCATAAAAATAATGCCTTCTCTAAATTTTAGAAGTTCTTCAGAAAAGTAAAATAAGAAGGTAAGTTTAGAATTTCTGCTATCTTATCAAATCATAGAGGAGAGTTTGAAAACTCTTCATTCTCATAACTCTGCAATCAAGAAGGACTAATCCACAGATTTTTCGAGACCCCAGAACAAAATGTCATTGTATAAAGAAAGTACCGGACAATTGTGGAGATTGCCCGAACAATGCTGATTGAAAGTCAGCTGCCAAGGAAATTCTGGGCTAAAGCAGCAAACAAGGCATGTTATATCATAAACAGGGCCATAGTAACGCCAAAGAGTAAGAAAATCCCGTATGAAATGCTGAAAGGTAAGAAACTCAACTTGGCTTACTTCAAAGCGTTTGGGTCAAAATGCTATACACAACAATGATAAATATGACCTTGACAAGTTTGAAGCCAAGAGTGACATTAGAATATTTTTAGGGTATTTTGAAACATCTAGGGCATATAGGGTTTTCAATGTAAAAAATCAGACTGTGGAGGAAACTCCACATGTAGTGTTTCCTAAAATACCTGATAAATCTGACCAAGGTGTTGATGATAGGGAAATGGAGAATGGTGCTGAAGAATTTCTGGAGTCCAAGGAGGAACCAGGCCAAAGTTGCCAACCGCAACCTGGAGAATAGGAAATAGGTCGATCGACTGAAAATCCAATCCAGTTGACCTTGCCCGGTGAGTCTTCTATCAATATCAGAACCCAAAAAGACCATCCCATCCAAAACATAATTGGAAACCTCCATGACTGTAACGACCTGAAAATCCGATTGTCGGGAAGGCCCGATAATCCGAGACTCGAACCGCCGCCCACGAGCCGGGACGGCTTGGAAGGGCTAAAAGGAGTGTGGAGGCACAAACAAATAGGAAATAAGGCAGGATAATTCAATAATTAACAGAAATAAATAAACAACTACTGCTACAATAGAGTCATGTCCAACCGAAAGTACAGTCTAAAGTAGTAAAGCGTACCATATGCCGAGTGAACACTCGGCCCACCGAGCTGGCAACTGAGAACCTCCGAACAGCACCCTCGAACCTCGAGGAAGAACCGCCACACCTGAAAAGCAGGGGTGAGCCTCCTGTCACTGGCCCAGTAGGGATCCCGCGGAACCCTAACTGAGAACAACGGCGGCATGGAAAGCTGTAACCACAAGTGCAACAGTAACAGCAGGAACAGTAAACCCGGTGGCCGGTCAAAACTAGGCACTAAAACTACTCCTACTATACCGGTCAAGCAGAAAGAGAATTCCCGATCTCACAGTCGGGAACCGGACCATACTAGCATCCTTACCGAAGTAAAACCTACGGCAACCCCGCCGTAGCGACCTATCTCCCGGGACACGGCCAACCTGGACACGTTGTCTAAGGTGCAACCCCGACCATCCAGTCGTGGGTACCGCACAACAAGACGCCACCTCGGTAAAGCCACTAGCACTAGTCTCATGGCACAAAAACCGACACACGTGTCACGGTGAAACAACCGGAACTCAATGGTCAACACGACCAAAAACCCGAAGGTCGAAGTCACTGAAGCTGACAGTCTGACACTCACTGTCCGGAACAAGAGTACCTCCCACTAGAAGCAAGGCCGGATGCATCCACTGACGTCTTAGACCGCGCCTCAGGTGTCTACCTCCGGCCCAGTGGGAAACTGAGACACCGTACAAGTAACCACAAACAAGTGACTAGCTGGGGTCACGCGCATCGACGTGGGTCCAACCGCCCCCAACCACGTGTGCACACACAGACCGTCCGTCCCTTGTCTGGCCCTCTGACCGATTTTCCCCTCAGCCGCACTCTGGCTGCTAGACGCGGGGCCCGACGGAAATTAGTCTAAAACTGTTCTCAGGGTAAGCCTATCCACCTACTCCCAGGTGGGACCACTAAACATGTAAGCAGGCTATGACTAGTGGAGAGTCGCTGAGAGAGTAGGCTCTCAAGTCAACGGAAAATAACGTCCAAACTCGACGAAGTACGGGGACCGTCCCACGTACCAGCACCGTCGCACGGTGACCACAGTAGGAGAAGAAACGGGACTCACAGTCCAGAAAGAAATGTAGAAGTACGGTTCCCAAGGTAGCTCACAGGCCGCCAAACCGAATCCCACTCTCAGGGAAAAGCGGGAACCCTCCAGCCCCAAGCTGGGCAACTGGACTCGCGGTCCAAGGCCACACACATAACCCACACGGAAAGCACAGAAGCACGATTCCCAGGGCAACGCACAAGCTGCCACACTGATAACTAGACTCGCAGTCCAAGGCCAAATACATGGCCCACTCGAGAATCATCTTCCAGGAAAACTCACGGCATGCGGGGAGACCCCACCGCACACACACCGATACACAGTGACTCGGTCAAGCGTAACACAAAAGCCCGGCACATGAGGAGTCACCCGGACTCTCAAACCTATGGGCATGCTAAACGAGGTAACATGGACCTCCCGACACCCTCAAAATATGGACACAGAATCCCACGGGTGTCTGGGGCATTCACAAGATCGCAAGTCGACCGCTGCGTCTCAACCGGGTTGACTAGGGACCTACACAACGTGAAACAATTGCGGCAAGTACGAAGAACCACTTCGGCGCAACACAGTGCCAGGCGGTCTACCTTTGGGCCATCACAGCTGTAACGGTCCATGGCTAGACCGTCACAGCACTCTAACGGTCCAACACAGGAGTGTCACGCTAGAGGGGCAACACCGACTGTGACGCACCCGCCATGGGGCATCACAGTCTCTAACGGACCAAGCCTGGTGCGTTAGAAGACAGAACGAAACAGGTTGTGACGCACACCCCTCGGGACGTCACAGCCTCTGACGGTTCTACCTAGGCGCATCAGAAGAATGGGTTGCGTCAGCTCTGACGCTCCCATTTAGGGGCGTCACAGTGCTCTGACGGTCCTACCTAGGCGCGTCAGAGACTCGTGACCCCAACGGTCCGAAAACACAAAAACAAACATAGCGGTCGAACCCCGGCCCATCACACTCTCTGGCGATTTATCGTAAGACCGCCAGAGCAACCGACGCCCTGCCGATAGAACAGGACCCTGTGACGTACCCTCCTAGGGGCATCACAGCACGTAACCCACCCACCCTGGGGCGTTACAGACTGTGACGGTCACTGGAAGGACGGTCACACCGTCCCGAGAACGCTACGGCGGGAAACGACCCAAAAATCATCCCACGCCCCCATACCTCCACGAGAGAGAGGGAAAACAAGGGGGAAGCCCCCAAATAGCCCCTAGCATGCATCGACGGCCTCGGATCGACCAAAAACGCAATGAAACGACGGATCGAGGCTCAACCCCTAAAACATGGATTTTTTCCAAAATCCCCAAATATGCCCGCTCGGCTCACCGCGGCCTACAAAACTTATGGGAAAGGGAATGCACGAGCTAGGGGTCCATCTCCGTACCTCCACCGAAGAAATGACGCGCCGTGGATGCCTGAAACCCTTGCCGCTCCCCGAACCCACGGCCGAGCTTCCACGCGCCACCGACCCTCGATCCTCAACCCGTTCCCCGTTCCTCGCATCCCGCCATCGCCGCCTCGCCCTCCTCCGCCACCGTCGGCCGCCCGGGGAGAGGGGGAGAGAAAGAGATGAGAGAGAGTGATAAAAAGAGAATGAGAGGGGGAGAGAGAAAAGGGTTAATATATATAGAAAAACCCAAAAATTGCAAAAATTATGAAAATTATGAAAAATTACCTCCGCAATTCTCGGAAGGAGTACAAAGCGCAGGAACTATCTCGGAGTCAGAGAACGTCACAGTTCACCCTGCACAGAGTTCCGAAGGCACATCAGGGAAAAACACGTGTAAAGCACAAAATACACTCCGAGACCCACTAAAAATGATCCGAAAAATATCTGAAAAATCAGGGGATTTACAACCCTCCCCCCTTAAAGGAATTTCATCCTCAAAATTCAGTACTAGCACCAAGTCACAGGGGAAGAACACCTTAACCAACTAACAATGCTATCAAAGGCCCAGCACAGAAAACCTTGATTCACACGAAAAGCTCTGGACCTGAGGGACGCAGCCAGACTTACAATCACAAACAACACCTCGCTCCGCGCGCCGCACACACCGGCCACTAGAGCAGGTGCACCAAAGGACACCGTCCGGCATCACCTCAGACTCGTGAGAACCAATCATGGCACTGCCGCCACAATCTCACTCACCGAGGAGACACAGTCCCCGTCACGAGAAACAGCTACCGATCCATCCTATGGTCGGCAGACAAATTACACATCAGCTTCACAACTAGCTGACTGGTCGCACACCCTCTCAAGGGAACAACCAATACATAGCCTCCACCAGCTCACGCAGCCATCTCAACAGACTGCAACCAGAACATCGGCTCAGTACCAAGAATCACCTTACACATGGCAAGCTGAAAGCCAGACATATCACTGTGCCAACTCTGTCAGAACTCAAACTTTGACAAAGCCCAGATCCTATCCGGAAAGCACATCACGGAAACGACCACCAAAGGTCTCACCTGCACACGGCCCTCATTGTTCACGATGTGACCAATAGCATCTTATGTATGTGGAAGACCATACACCGATCACCAGATACACGCTAACGGGAAACCTCCGCTTGCTCAGGTTCTTCCTTCTTTCCTGGTCCTCCACCAAATCCGAAGGGAACATCCCAAACCTCGGCAAGCCATCCGTTGACTCACACACAGACTGATACCACATCTCGAGCTAAACTTCTCTCGGGCACCGCATCCGATCTCGATCATCGCGCCAACTCGACCCTTCTCAGGGAGCACGATGAAATCAAATGACAAGATCCTGGTGTCTTCAGTCATCACCTCACTTGACTTAGACTTACAGGGAACCATCTCGTGCTGGGCACCAAACCAGGGATAACCATTGCGACACCAACGTCCCATCAAGGACCTCGATGCACAGACATCACTCTTCTATCTTGTCCCATCAATTCCTTGACTCAATTAATCCAAGTGGACACCTGCCAATCCCGATTCCGCCCCTACCACAGAGCCACGGAACACCACTTGAACAATGCATGGCACGCTTCTCAAGGGGAGGAAAGTGCCAACCAAAATTACGACAACCAGGTCGCCAGCATCACGACCAATGCACACGGGTCCTCAAGCAAAACACATCTTACCATGGTCGACTACGAGACTAGCCTTACCAATCACTCGCAGCTACCAACAGGAACCCATAATCTGATAGAGATCACTTCTTCAAGGATGATCTCAACCGAGGACACAACTTCCAACACAAGTCGGGCACCAAGCCACCAACTCTGTCCATCACGTCCTCGACCACCGTCAGGCGACATCCTCAACAACCCCATCCGGGTCTAACACCGACGCCTGACACGGCTTCCACCACAGGAACAGGGTACTCATGTGGCGCACTAGCCAGCACATTCCCTAACACTCCATCCTGCCAGTGCCAAGAACCACGATATCTCGAGCAACGGCACGGCAACAACACGGCAATAGCACGTCTCACACAGAGGAACCAATCTTCCAATGCCCAACGTAAACTCAAGAATCCGCCCGTAGCAACCAACGCTACGATCCTGAACCAGTGGGTTATGGGCCAACCGCGCTTCCGCTGCGCACTCTGATCTACGCGCGCACAGCCAAGAATGTGAACACTGCCCAACCAGCACTCGTTCTTTCGGAACAGTGCCAGCACCATTACACGACAAGGGAATGGGCACAGCTTCTCACAGGCAACCACCTGGCCAAGACAAGGAGCACGTCTCGCACGGACTTCATGGCACACAAGGCCAACCAAATCCGGGAACATAATGCAAGATGATGAACCTTAGCCAAACACAATCTCTCCAACCAAAGGAAAAATTGACACTCCTCTGACCAACAGAAGAACTCCACCCTCGACCTGACCTCGAACCTTGCGCACACTGGGAACAGCACCTTCCAGCACCGAGAAAACCATCACTTCCATCAGGTCAGCGCCTCCGACACACTCGACGAGTGTCACGTCAGACCACAACCACAGCATCTGTCGATGCACCACCACTGCAATTCCTCGAACTGCAACGCACCGCGCCAAGAGCCGCAACACGAGCCATAATCGGCAACCGCCAACGCTCATCCTCGAGTCTCAAAACTCACCGCGGAACCTTCACATCTCAACTCAAACCCAAGGCGAACACCACCCATTCACATGCAAGAGCGCAAGAGCAAGAACTTACTGGGACACCACAGCCCAATCCTACCTCAAAATTTGTAAAATAATTAGGACCGACACGTCATTTTTTATGCCACAGAGCACGACAAGAACATCAGGCTCGACGAAACAGCAGCTCACCGAGAAGATCCTCCGCTCACCCGAGCGTACTTCTCGATCAGAACACCCGCTCTGTCACCTTAAACTACAACCTAAACACCTCAGGGGCTGGATAAACCTCAAGCTGGAGTGGCCAAAACCAACAGCAACTCCCTCAGAGCACGCTCACGGCCACTTAACCACGAACAATCCTCTCCAGCCACCTGACCACGGTGTAGGTTCCTCGAACGCAGCACCGCGAGTTCACGCCTGCCAGCAACCTCTTCCCAACGCAGCACAACCAAGGCCACCACCGATGAGGGAGAAGCTCTCAACCTCGATCCTTAGACCCCATGCTGGCACGAAAGTCGCGGACAGCAACCACCTTCACAGCGCCGCACAGCGCACTCAAGCTCTCAAGCGAGAAACTAGGTGAAAAGCGAACACAAAACCCTAAGCCAGCTGCTGACTGTACTGGACCATATGGACTCTGATCACTGCAATATTTCAAATTCCCATGTACGTCCACAATCATTGCTCTGATACCATGTGTAACGACCCGAGAATCCGATTACCGGGAAGGCCCGATAATCCGAGACTCGAACCGCCGCCCACGAGCCAGGAGGGCTCAGAAGGGCTAAAAGGAGTGTGAAGGCATAAAGAAATTGGAAATAAAGTAGGACAATTCAACAATTAATAGAAATAAATAAACAACTACTGCTACAACAGAGTCCTGTCCAACCGAAAGTACAGTCTAAAGTAGTATAGCGTACCACATGTCGAGTGAACACTCGGCCCGATGAGCTAACAACTGAGAAACTTTGAACAGCACCCTTGAACCTCGAGGAAGAACTGCCACACCTGAAAAGTAGGGGTGAGCCTCCTGTCAGTGGCCCAGTAGGGATCCCGCGGAACCCCAACTGAGAACAACGGTGGCACGGAAAGCTGTAACCACAAGTGCAACAGTAACAACAGGAACAGTGAACCCGGTGGCCGGTCAAAACTCGGCACTAAAACTACTCCTACTGTACCGGTCAAGCAGAAAGAGAAATCCCGATCTCACAGTCGGGAACCGGACCATACTAGCATCACTTAACGAAGTAAAACCTACGGCAACCCCGCCGTAGAGACCTGTCTCTCGGGACACCGCCAACCAGGACACGTTGTCCAAGGTGCAAACCTGACCATCCGGTCGTGGGTACCGCACAACAAGACGCCACCTCGGTAAAGCCACTAGCACTAGTCTCACGGCACAAAAACCGACACACGTGCCACGGTGAAACAACCGAAACTCAACAGTCAACATGACCAAAAACCCGAAGGTCGAAGTCACTGAAGCTGACAGTCTGACACTCTCTGTCCAGAACAGGAGTACCTCCCACTAGAAGCAAGGTCGGATGCGTCCACTGATGTCTTAGACCGCGCCTCAGGTGTCTCCCTCCGGCCCAGCGGGAAACTGAGACACCGTACAAGTAACCACAAACAAGTGACTAGCTGGGGTCACGCCCGTCGACGTGGGTCCAACCGCCCCCAACCACGTGTACACACACAAACCATCCGTCCCTGGTCTGGCCCTCTGACCGGTTTTCCCCTCAGCCGCACTCTAGCTGCTAGACGCGGGGCCCGATGGAAACCAGTCTAAAACTGTCCTCCTGGTAAGCCTCTCCACCTACTCCTAGGTGGGACCACTAAATGTGTAAGCAGGCTACGACTAGTGGAGGGTCGCTGAGAGAGTAGACTCTCAAGTCAACGAAAAACAACGTCCAAACCTGACGAAGTACGGGGACCGTCCCACGTACCAGCATCGTCGCACGGTGACCACAGTCAGAGAAGAAACGGGACTCACATTCCACAAAGAAACGCAGAAGTATGGTTCCCAAGGGAGCTCACAGGCCGCCAAACCGAATCCCACTCTAAGGGAAAAGCGGGAACCCTCCAGCCCCAGGCTGGGCAACTGGACTCGCGGTCTAAGGCCACACACATGGCCCACACGGAAAGCACAGAAGCATGATTCCCAGGGCAATGCATAAGCTGCCACGCCGATAACTAGACTCGCAGTCCAAGGCCAAATACATGGCCCACTCGAGAATCATCTTCCAGGAAAACTCACGGCATGCGGGGGAGACCCCTCCGCACACACACCGATACACAGTGACTTGGTCAAGCGTAACACAAAAGCCCGGCACATGAGGAGTCACCCAGACTCTCAAACCCATGGGCACGCTAAATGAGGTAGCTTGGTCCTCCCGACACCCTCAAAACATGGACACATACTCCCACAGGTGTCTGGGGCATTCACAAAACCGCAAGTCGACCGTTGGGTCTCAACTGGGTCGACTAGGGACCTACACAACGCGAAACAATCGTGGCAAGTACGAAGAACCACTTCGGCGCAACACAGTGCCTGGCGGTCTACCTTTGGGCCGTCACAGCTGTAACGGTCCAAGGCTAGACCATCATAGCACTCTAAGGGTCCAACACAGGAGCGTCACGCGAGAGGGGCAACACCGACTGTGACGCACCCGCCCTGGGGCGTCACAGTCTCTAACGGACCAAGCCTGGTGCGTTAGAAGACAGAACGAAACAGGTTGTGACGCACACCCCTCGGGGCGTCACAGCCTCTGACGGTCCTACCTATGTGCGTCAGAAGAATGGGATGCGTCAGCTCTGACGCTCCCATTTAGGGGCGTCACAGTGCTCTGACGGTCCTACCTATGCACGTCAGAGACTCGTGACCCCAACGGTCCGAAAACACAAAAACAGACACAGCAGTCAAACCCAGGCACGTCACACTCTCTGGCAGTTTATCGTAAGACCGCCAGAGCAACCGATGCCCTACCGACAGAATAGGACCCTGTGACGCACCCTCCTTGGGGCGTCACAGCACGTAACGCACCCACCCTGGGGCGTTACAGACTGTGACGGTCACTGGAAGGACCGTCACACCATCCCAAGAACGCTACCCTGGGAAACGACCCAAAAATCATCTCACGCCCCCATACCTCCACGGGAGAGGGGGAAAACAAGGGGGAAGCCCCCAAATAGCCCCTAGCATGCATCTACGGCCTCGGATCGGCCAAAAACGTAATGAAACGGCGGATCGACGCCCAACCCCAAAAATATAGATTTTTTCCAAAATCCCAAAATACGCCCACTCGGCTCACTGTGGCCTACAAAACTTGCGGGAAAGGGAATGCATGAGCTGGAGGTCCATCTCCCTACCTCCACCGAAGAAATGACGCACCGTGGACGCCGATCCACGAAGAAAACGCCGTGAAACCCTCGCTGCTCCACGAACCCACGGCTGAGCTTCCACGCGCCACCGGCCCTCGATCCTCGACCCGTTCCCCGTTCCTCGCCTCCCGCCATCGCCGCCTCGCCCTCCTCTGCCACCGTCGGCCGCCCGGGGAGAGGGGGAGAGAAAGAGATAAGAGAGATTGAGAAAGAGAGAATGAGAGGGGGAGAGAGAAAAAGAGTTAATATATATAGAAAAACTCAAAAATTACAGAAATTCAAAAAATTACGAAAAATTACCTCCACGATCCTCGGAAGGAGTACAACGCGCAGGAACTGTCCCAGAGTCGGAGAACTCCACGGTTCGCCCTGCACAGAGTTCCGAAGGCACATCAGGAAAAAACACATGTAAAGCACAAAATACACTCCGAGACCCACTAAAAATGATCCGAAAAATATCTAAAAAATCCGGGGCATTATAATGACCCTCCTAGAAACAAATCCTATCATAAAGATGTAAATAATGAAGACCTCATTACATTGGTATCCCAAATTGAACCCAAAAACATTGAAGAAGCCTTAAGAGATTAACACTGGATTAATGCCATGCATGAGGAACTCAGTCAGTTTGAGAGAAACAAGGTTTGGAATCTGGTTCCCAAACCCGCAGACCAGTCTGTGATTGGGACTAGATGGGTCTTTAGGAATAAATTAAATGAAGATGGGGTTATAACCAGAAATAAAGCAAGGCTGGTAGCCAAAGGGTACAATCAGGAGCTAGGAATTGATTTTGAAGAATCATGTGCTCCTGTGGCTCGATTAGAAGCCATCAGAATTTTATTGGCATTTGCATGCTCACTAGGCATAAAACTTCAACAAATGGATGCCAAAAGTGCCTTTTTGAATGGCTTAATAAAAGAAGAAGTGTTTGTAGAATAGTCTCCTAGTTTCAAGCAAGATGATTTTCTTAACCATGTCTATAAGTTGAATAAGACACTGTATGGACTAAAGTAGGCCCCTAGAGCCTGGTATGACCGACTCAGTGCCCATCTGACAAGTAGGGGCTACAGCAGTGGTAAAATTGACCTAACTCTCTTTTCAATAATTTTGAATGGTCACATCATTATAGTGTAGATATATGTAGATGACATAGTGTTTGGTTCGACTGATCCTAACCTATGTAAGTAGTTTCCTGAATTGATGACCAAGGAATTTGAAATGAGCCTCATGGGTGAAATCCAATTTTTTCTTGGACTGCAAGTCACACATACTATAGAGGGATTTTTCAGAAACCAGTCCAAGTATACATTGGAGATTCTTAAAAAGTTCAGGATGAAGGATGTCAAACACATATCCATGCCTATGGAACAAGTGAATCACTAGATGCAGATGAAACAGGTAAACATGTAGATCCCAAGACATACCGAGGTATGATCGAGTCTCTCTTATACCTCACTGCATCTAGGACTGACATACAATCAGTGTGTGCTTGTGTGCAAGATTTCAAGCAAATCCTAAAGAATCTCATCTGATTGCTGTAAAAAGAATCTTAACATATGTTGCTAGCACACATGATCTAGGGCTATGGTATCCAGCATCATGTTGCTTTGAATTAATTTCATATATTGATGCTGATTATGCTGGGTGTAAGCTTAATAGAAAAAGCACTAGTGACTATTGCTAATATTTGGGTGGGTGTCTAGGTTCTTGGGCTTCCAAGAAGCAGCACTCGGTGGCCCTATCCACTGTAGAGGCAGAACATGTCACTGTAGGGAGTTGTGGGACCCAAGTGTTGTGGATAAAATACCAACTTCAAGACTACGGTGTAGATCTTGGATGCACACCCATATTGTGTGATAACACAAGTGCCATCAACTTAACAAAGAATCTCATCAAGCATTCGAGAATAAAACACATAGAGATAAGACATCACTTCCTTAGAGATGAGGTAAGCAAAAAGAATTTTGAATTGCTACTCATTGAAACTGAAAGGCAAATTGCAGATATTTTTACAAAACCTCTGAACAATGAAAGATTTTCTACTCTGAGGAGAGAGTTGGGTCTGTATAGACCTACTTCTTGATCTTGTCTAGTTCAGGTCGGGTGAGTCCTAGAAGTCACTGGCTGTTCTTGTCAGGGGGAGCCCAATGTGCATATCTAGTTCTTTTATAAGTCTGTGGTGTTTGTGTGTGATTGACCCACTGGTATATAAAATGGTGACTTGTGGAAGGGTAGACTAAGTCTATCTGAAAGCCTTCACTATGCGTGAGAAGATACTCGCCAGGTACCAAGGGTCCTCGCATATAGTGATCAAGAGTCCATGAGTTGAGGGGGAGCTAATAGAACTTCTGTGAGACAAGTTAATTGTAAGATCTGCTGCATGTGGAGCTCTGTAGGTCATAGTTCATCTGCATTGACACACCCCACTGTGCGTGTCGACACACTCCAAGTTGGTAAGTCAACCGATCTTGTCCTGCATATCTGCAATATTCCAGAATTGAGTCGACCTACAGTTGAGTTGAGTCGACCCACTCCTTTAACTGAGATCATCCTTTTGTCTCTCAACCATTCAAAAGTTTGCTTAACAGTGTGCTTTGTATAATGTTCTTGAATTCAAGGGGAGATTCACGTCTAATAATCGATCTTCAGCGACTGCCTGATATAACAATCTTCCAACTTTTGGCATCATAGTTGTTCGAATAAATTGAGACTTTAAGGTTGATAACTCAATGAGGCCTGAAACTGACAAGTTAGAGGAAGGTCTCCTCAGGCTTACTATTGCTAAAGCATCAAGTGTACTGCATCCTAATATTCCTTTAGTCTGATTATGAGATTTCAGTAACACTTTTTGTTGATGAACTTCACATTAAGTATTATCTTCAAACAACCATGCCATTTAAGTTTATCTAAGGCACTCAATGTAGAGCAATGGTAGAGACTTACTAAGTAACCAGGCACACTTCACCTAAGACGTGAGGTGGTTCATGTCAAAAGGTAGTGTCCTAACTAACTCTACACTGGTTTCATCCAAATTTTAAAAAAAAGGCAAATCTATACAGAGCAATGGCTTCAGTCTGCTGAGAAACTGCACCCCTTCACCAATGAAGTGATGTGGGCAAAGATATGAGGTGGCAAACTATCTCTAGTCTAAATGAGCCAGAATAGTTAACTGCACTGAGTAATTGTGGAAGGTTGCATCCAACCAATGTGGTTCCTCACGTAAAAGGTGTCAGTTCAACTTGATTGTCGTCTTACAAATGAAGTTGCCTTATGACTTGATATGACTGCCAGAGGTGGTTGATTAAGTAAACTCTCACTGCATCAAATTGTTTGGCCTCAATACTAATGGCAGTTCATCCTGAAAGGTTACTAGACCTACATAAGAAAGACCAAAAGATAAATGTCAAGGTCTTTAGCAAGCAAATGTGCTTTAGTTTTAGCAATCCTATGTGTGGACACTCCTATTGCCTTCATGGTTTCTACAACCTCTAAAGTTATTTACTTTAAATCACTGATGCAAATAAGTTCAAACCATGCAATGCCCTTTTGAGGAAGTTCTCAGACTTTGGAATTAGTCCAGAACAATCATGGGATCTGTATTAGGCTTGAATCCCCCTACTGAACTCCAATTTATGTCTACTGTTTTTCCATATATGTCTATTGTGCCTCTCTTCTCTGCAGATTACTCCTAATGTTTTGATGATGTCAAAGGGAGAGAAGTCTGGTGAGTCATATTTTGGAGTTGATGAGTCAAGGTGTAGAGTCAAAAAGCCATAGTGTGATCGATCTGATGTCAGTCTGTTCGTGCCTGCTGCATATCTTGATCTGATGAAACTCTTGATAAATTCTTCATAAATTCAAAATCTTGATGCGTCTGATAATAACTTGATTCTTCAATACAAGGTGCTTTATGCTAATGCTATTCATGTTAAAAATCTGATGTTTGCCAAAACCATGTCCTGAACTCATCTAACACAAATGTGAGCACAGTGACTCATAGTTGCCTTCATCAAAAAGGGGGAGAATGTTAGGTGCATTGTGTTTTGATGATGTCTTACTATAAGCCATTAGCTAGTGAATTTGAGAAAATATGAAACATCTTCCTTATTGGCTAAATGTGAAGAATTAACCAAGTCTTCATGAGTGCGTCGACCTGAGTGCTCATGTGCATTGACGCATCTTCATATTCGAACACCACTTACCAGGAATTCCTCCAAGGCTGCGTCGACTCCATCCTTTCATTGCGTCGACATCAGCAACCGCAATGCCAGCAATATCCTTCGACTATGTCGACTCCATCCTCATGATGTGTCGACTCAGGACGGCCTCTAGAAGCAGATTCAAGTGTACATTAGTAATTGTGTCGACGCAAGTACCTCAATGCATCGGCATAGCTTCAGCTCCAGCACCTGTCAAATGGGTGATACTCTTCAGCTATGTCGACATTGCTTTCACAGTATGTCGACACGGGGCTCATTCATAGAAGTCACTTTGGATGCATTTTTACAAGGGTGCATCGACACCGCCCTCCAATTGCATTGACGCACATTGACTTAGATCACAGCAACTCGAGCAAACAGGAGGTTGCGTCGACACACACGTCGAGCTGTGTCGATGCATACTCGTTCAATCTTCAGCCTCGCTCGTAGTAGTTCAAGCAGACTAGAAGTTGCGTCGGCGCAGGGCACAAGGTGCGTCGATGCACATGAAGGATTTTCGGCCGATCGAAGCCCGTTCCTTCAAACACACAACGTCCTCAGAAGTCAACGACACAAGCTCTCAAAACACGCGTCTCAAGGTCTAGAAAAAGGTCATAGGATAGAGATATGTCCCCTTCATCATGAGATAGTCAGAATGCCTTTTTGTGAGAAGGATATGTCAAATAACAGATTTGGGAAAAGTCTTTTTTCATGGTGTCCTCCCGCTTGTAGTCAACCAATCAGATTTCATCTCTGAAAAGTTTCTAGGACAGAGATCCACCCTTTTTCTCATAAGCCAATAGGAAAGTAGAACTGGAAAAGGTCCTTGCAAAGAATCGTATTTTATTTTTGTCATGCCCAGAACTGATAGCAGTAGAAACTTACTCGGAACGTGGTAGCGAAACAGTCATGACAATCAGAGCAACTTAAATGACAATAAAACAACAGCACACAACACATTGAGGCCAGAATACAAAATATAATTTTATTAATACCACATATAATTTTTGACTCGATTTACAAAAATGGACTCCATTAACATGAAAAGGGAAGAAAAAGGGGAAATGACAAGACTCACAACTCTAACTAGACTCAAGAAACAAGAAAAACTCTGGTCCACTAAGCTTCAGGTCCGTTCCACTCGATCACTCTTGCCCATTCCAGATTCCATGAACTCCAGCTTCTAAATTACTTGACAAATATTAAAGGAAGATGGTGAGCAAGAAGCTCAGTAAGATTTATATCTCTATCGCGAGGCAGAGTTTAACTAATTAACAATTTAATCAAGTGGAAAGAACTATGCATGAATGAAACACTTCAATAAATCATAAACATCGCAGGACTTAATCATGATAGAGTCAAGTTTAACAGGAAGAGATGCGACCAACTATAGAAAGTACAAAGTTGAGCAAGGCTAAATAATGATATGCACAAGTGATCAGTATTCAAGAATTTTCGGCCATCTATCAAGTCAAGTCAAACAAGCAAGTATGTTAATGTATTCAGTTCATGTGGAAGTGGAATGTCGTAAACTCAACACACTAGATAGTACATCGGTGCAAAGCCTCACCATGTCATTACAAACTCCCATGGACACTAGAACTTTTCGGGCGCTCTCCCCAGGACCACACTGGGCCCCTATGATGCGTTGGCATTGAGGGTTGGATCAGAGATACCGCGATATCTAGACATCCACATTATTTAATGGTCAAGGGTCACGACCTATGTCGGGCCAGGCCTGACATTATTTAAAAAATACAAAGCCTGACTAAGGCGTGGCCCGACTCGATAACTTAAATAAATAATAATATTATTATTATTAATTAATATATTTAATAATATAAAACTTATAATCTCACTAAATTAATTAAAATTTGGATATTAATTACATAATTTGTGTGAAAAGAGAGTTTTAAAATTTCTAATTAAGTAAAATAACATAATTTTAACTAAATAGTTTTCAAAATTTAAAGTGAGAATAAAAAAAAAGAACGGGCCAGGTCCGCCCGGGGGCCGAACTCAAAGCCCGAGCCCGAGCCCGGCCCGCGGGTCTAGTCGGGTCAGGCTTTTAGGCCTGACTAGAAGCCCGCGGGTCGAAAAAGAAGCTCAGAGGGTGGGGGCGCGCAAGGGGGGCCTCTACTTGAAGACCGCTCCAAGGAGGCCACCACAGAGGACAGAAGCGGGCCTGGCGCTGCTTCCTCACAACTTGGCCCTCCCCCACCGCGTGGAGCTGCATCCTCCCGGCATCCTACTCAAGATAGAAGAAGAGGCAGGTCACGTTCAAGAGGTAGGCATGCTATTTCAATCTCTTCAACTCCTGTGGATTGGAACTCACTTTTTAAGGCCCCCTCTTGACCCCAAGAGATTGGTCTCCACTTTGTCCCTCCGGAAATGAACAATGGAATCAAGGTTGCTGTTTATGAGCAGTCTGATTCTGCAGATCTTCTAGCGACTTGGTCATTGGCATTAGTAGGGTATGTGGTAGGATTGCATTTATCTTATAGCCCTCTCCATGCTTACGTCAAGTCTCGGTGGGGAACACATGCGTTTGAACTCCATCTTCTACAGAATGAATTTTTTGTTTACAAATTTGACTCTGAAGATGATTTACGTCGGGCTCTTGAGGGGTTCTGGACCATCAAAGGCCACCCCATGATACTTCAGAGATGGAGTCCACAACTGAGAATGGAAGTAGATAGTCTCACAAGTATCCCCTTGTGGGTGGCTTTCCATGGGTTACCGCTTCACCTATGGACTCGAGATTTTATTGCAAAACTCTCTTCCATCCTGGGCGAACCTCTGTATCTAGACAAACAAACGGCTGAGCGCAAGAGACTAGCATATGTGAGGGCATGTATCATGATCACGTCGGGGGAAGACCTTCCTAACTTTGTTTATTATAAGGACCTTGATGGCAGCGTCAGGAATATAAAAGTAACCTATCAGTGGCGACCAAGACGCTGCTCGTTGTGCTACTCCTTTGGTCACACAGATGGTGCTTGCAAACCCGCCCTCCAGAAGAAACATGAGCAGGTTCAGGTCTACAAACTCAAGGCACATTCAGATCCCAATTCACCTAGCATGCATATTCACAACTCCTTTGAGGTTCTGAAACCGGAGGATGATGGTGCTCTGGAGGGCCCCGGGGTCGCAGCAACTCAGATCTCTGAGCCTCTCAAAGCCCTAGCGGTTCAGAGGAACCAGAGTAATGAGTTTGTGACTCAGTCCGAGGCCAACAGAGTTACCACATCCGTGTAGGGCCATGTAGAGTCGGGACCTCCTAAGCAGTGCTTTCAACTTACTTGCCATTCTAAGGGGGTAATTAGAGCAAAGGAATTGTCCACTACAACAACAAAGGGTACATGTGTTTCTTCACCTTCCTTTGTTACGGCTATGGAGTCATCAATGGGGGGTGCCCACCATTCTTCTAGTGGCGTGGCGGCCCCATCTTCTTCAACACCTTTCCAGCTCATTCAAGAGGCGCCAACTTTGGATGCTACATCGCAAGTGGGCACCATCCTTCAAGGAGTTTCGGCGCTTTGTGTGAGGGGCGCCCACCAGCAACATAATAGAGAGGCATCCATTAATTTGCTTCCTTTCTACCCCAACTTTCTTGAGGCCTCATCCAAGGATGTACTATCCATGGCCCTTGCAGAAAGTGTTCTCCTTTCTAAGGGGGTTAACATAGCAAGGGAATCTTCCTCCACTAAAGCTAAGAAGAAAAAGACAACGGTGATGGCTGCCATAGTACCTAAAGGATCTCAATCATGTAGGGACCATTTGATTCCAAAAGTCTATAATGCTTTAGATAAAACTCTACAACCTTCATGTGGAGAGGCCCCACCATGCTTTCCATCTTCCCACATCATTCAAGAAGTGCCAACAAAGGACGTAGCATTGCTAGCTGGGATCACTATTGGTGCATCACCACTTAGTGGAGAGGCGGCCCACCAGCAACCTAGTGGAGAGGCGGCCCCATCTTCACCTAAGGACGCTGAAATCAAGCTAGTTGGGAACATTAGTGGGGCATCTCAAGCTCCTCTACACCGACCCCCCCCCCCATCATTCAAGGTAATTCGGCACTTTCTTTGGGGGGGCCCACCACAATCATGGAGAGCCAAATGCTCAAGGAGTTGGTGGAGAGGTGGCTCCACTTACCTTTCCAACCTCTATTACCATTCACGAGCCGCAACCAAAGGAAGTAGCTGTTGACAAAATACAACTAAGAGTTAGTGGAGAAGCGGACCCACTTAACTTTCCACACTCTCTTAATCTTCTGGAGGTGCCATCTAAGCAAGTTGGAAACACTAATACGCCATCACAACCGGCCATACACTGCCCCCCTACCAATCAAGGTAAACGTCAACATCCATACTTCAAAAATTTGCATGCTGTGGATGAGATGGACAAATTAAAACCAATGTCGAAGATTAAGGAAGCTGATGGGCGGCCCACAACGTCCAAAGTCATCTAAGTAAAGTTATCATCTTCTCTCTTACTTTGTTTACATGAAGATTCTAGCATGGAATGTTAGAGGCCTCAATAAGAGGGAGAAATGCAGAGTTAAATAGATTAATCAAAATTAACTCTTGCACTTTAGTTATCTTAGTTGAAACTAAAATTAAACTCGCCAATGCTATGTTTTTTAAAAACTTAATCTGGCCAGATGCTGAAGTTATTACTAATGATCTGTTTGATAGTAAAGGTAGAGTCTGGATCCTTTGGAACCACAATGATGTGGGACGACTATGAGACTCGACTCATATTGGGTTGCGACCTTGAACTCTATAGGATGACGCGACCAGCAACAATGATACAATGCGGCACCTAAAGAGCTCCAGAAGAGGCGATATGCCTCAAACAAGAAGCGCTAACTCATGGTCGTCCCCATCGAGGGAAGCGCGACGATCTGCACGGTTGAGTAACCGGCTTTGAGTCTTGGGTGGTCGGCTCACTCTCGCACTCGGAACGAGTCACGGGACGGGTCTCGCACTCACAACTCACAGCGGTGATTAATATATAGCAAGCTAATAACACATCCTACTCACATGCAGCGGCATCTAGAACGCATACTACCTAAGCAAATACGACAAAAGGGGGGGTGGAGAGTGTACCTCCACGCTCGGGGAGTGAGGAAGACTTCCCGGCCGAGATCCGGAACTCCCGGTACAATAATTAAATTAATTACAGCATTCAAATCACGGCCCACTCCACGCAGGGAGGTAAAAGGCCACAACAGCGGTCCGGGAGCGCCGTTCAAGGGTTGACGGGCAACAATTGATGGCGCTCGGACGGGGGCGGTCGGTCGGTTCAACACGGTTCACTCGGGCCCACAGGACAACACGTGGGACCCGTGGCTGGGATGGAGACGTCCGGGGCGGCTCCGGGCTGCAGCGACTAGCGGGGGCACTCTTGGAATGTCCCGGGGGGTCCCCGGGAGCGGCGATCACCGAAGTGGGGGCCGGCGATTTTCTCGGGAATTATTTCCCAAGGTTGTCTCGCAGCTCTGCTTCTGGTCAGATCTGCGTGCTCCGACGAGATCGGCTGGTACGCCCAGCCACGACGTCAGATCGAGACGAGGTTAGCACCGTTGCGAAGAGAAATCAAAGAAATTCAACATACTGGAGTTTCAGAACCATCCAATGGTCTGAATGGAAATGCATGGCTCTGCAAACTGAGTGATTGTTCTATCCCGAAACTCAGAATCCACAGGGCAGACTGGAACCAGTCTGTTTATGGGCTTTGACCGTGGATCAAATGAAGGAAGTAGGACCTGATATTTTTATGGTGGGTAGAGGGGAGGGACACGGTGACACACATAGTTTTTTTGTAGGATTCTGATCACGTTTTGGGGGTGGGAAAAATCGCCTACCACAGACTACCTCGCGGGCCTGCTCACAGCCAGACTGTGAGGGGAACAAACTACTGACTGGGACGGGGGGTAAACGAACTCTGATCGGCGTGAAATTTAAACTGGGAATGTAGGAGACATGGGGAAACCAACCCTCAAAACCTAAGCTCTATCCAACGGTCGTATCTGGAGTTATGGTTTCCTCTTCAAGCTTCAGATTTGCAGGTAGGAATCCAGGACAGCAACTCGGAGAAGTGGTTGTGGCAGCTTGATGGCGGCACGAATGGCGGCGGCGGCGGCAGTGGACATTCACAATAGGTAGAGGGAGAAGGGAAGGGGAACATATTTGAGAGATAGGGGAGATTTAGATCTAGATCTGGAGAAGAGAGGGGGAGGAGATGAAGAACACCAAGAACACTAGAAGAGAGAGGGGGGTGCACACCAAGCATAATTCTCTTGAATTTTTCCTTAAGTTCCACCAAAATACACAAGAGAATATATATAATCAAACCCTAGACCTAGACCAAAAGACAACAACTAACCTTGTTCAAGGGTAGATGGGAGGGTATAATAGGGAAAGGTGACTTATGGGGGACAAGCATGGGAGACAAGGGGGACAAGCATGGGGGACAAGGAGGGGAATCTTGAATTTCCTCTACCTTTGTCTCCTTGGTCCAATGGTCCTAGTCCAAGGTGGACTATGGGCCAGCCCTCATTGTCCCTAGCAGCCACGTGGCCCAATGGGAGAGAGGGTGGGGTCCCTCCGGGCCCCAGTGGTTATTTTACAAACAAACCCACTAACTTAGCCTAATTAAACACACCAAATGTAAAAGTACAAATACAAATACAATACTCTCAAAATAAATACAAAAAAATGTCAAGACTCTAATGGAAGCTCCATACTATCGCCCAACCACAACAATGTCGACCGAGTCGTGCTGCGGGTCCGGTACCGACGGCTCGTCGAGTCGAGCCGTACTCGTGCTCTGGTGTCCTCACCACACAATCTCATTGATGCTCACATGGCTGCGGGTAGTAACCAATTCCTTCATATGAGATGCAAGAACAAGTCGAACCTTGAGGAATTCTTCATTACATGTGTTTATGCCTCTAACTGTGTGAAAGAAAGGAACAATTTGTGGAAGGATATTACTTGTCTTTCCAACAATATCAGCATTCCTTGGATGGTCATTGGTGATTTCTACACAATTAGATATCCTCACGAGAAAATGGGTGGCCGAAAGGTGACTGAGTCCATGTTGGAGGACTTTAATCGGTGCATTCAACATTCGCAACTTGAGGACATTCCCTGCTGTGGCAATAAATTTTCTTGGACCAATCGGGGAGAAGCTCACCGCAAAATCATGGCCCGATTGGATAGATGCCTCATTAACACACTTTGGAATGTCTCTTACAGTTGGCTTGAGTATGGAAATGAATATTTTTCTTATCATTCACGCATGCTTGTTAATACTGATAAAACTATACCCAAGGACAAGCTCCCATTCAGATTCTATAACATGTGGGTCTCCCATCCTGCATTTCTTGATGTTATCAAAGCTGCCTAGGAAAAATCGGTAGAAGGGTCTCTTCCCCATGTCCTCTGCATGAAGCTTAAGGCCTGCAAGCTAGCTCTTAAGGATTGGAATATTAACTCATTTGGCAATGTTCAGAACAAGGTGGCCGACTCAAAGAGGAACCTGCAACAAGCTCAGAATAAGCTACATGCTACTCCACTTGATGACACTCTTATTTTCCAAGAAAAAAAGGCAAGGCAAGAATACCTGGAAGCTCTACAGCTAGAGGAAAGCTTCATTAGGCAAAAATCACGGCAGAACTGGCTGACTTTGAGTGATTCCAATACTAAATTCTTTTATGCCTTAATTGCGGCTAGAAGAACAGTGAACCAAATCAGACACTATAAAGATCAGAATGGCAATACTATCAATGACAGTAATCAGGTGAAGGAGCACACTATAGACTTCTACTTCCAGTTACTGAATCAACATCATGAGCATGCACTTCATGACATCAAGCCACTCTTGCAATTATTTGAAGATGATAAGATAATGCTAAATGCTGATTTCACTGCAGAGGAGATTAGGAAAGTTGTTTTCCAATCTCCCAGAAATAAGAGTCCAGGCCCTGATGGATTTCTCGCTGAGTTCTACCAATCTACCTGGCAAATAATTGGCAATGATGTGATCAAAACATGCCTTCACTTTTTTCATACGAGGCACCTGTATAAATAGTTCAATAACACTTTCATTGTGTTGATTCCAAAAGTGGTGGGGGCTGATAATCTGGAGAACTATAGGCCAATTTCATTATGCAACTTCATTTACAAAGTTATTTCTAAGCTCATGGATGACAGAATCCAGAAAGTGATTTACAAGATCATTAGTCCTCAACAAGCTGCATTTATTAAAGGTAGAAGTATTACCCACAATATCCTTCTTGCTAATGAATTGACCAAAGATCTGCATTCCAAAGATAAAGGAAAGATAGTATGCCTTAAAGCAGATTTGAAAAGGGCTTTTGACTCTGTCGATAGGCAATTCATTTACCATATGCTTATGAGAATTGGATTTCCTGCCAACTGGATTCAATGGATTAGAAGCTGCATTGAAAGTAGTATGTTCTCTATCCTCTTCAATGGATCCCCTGCTGGCTACTTTAAGAGCTCTATGGTATTAATCAAGGAGACCCTTTGTCCCCTTACCTATTTACCATTGCAATGGAAGGTCTCACTTGCTTGTTGGAGGAAGCTGTTTGCCAAGGTCACATCAAGGTTCCTAAGTCTGATAGATTCCATCTTTCTCATATTATTTTTGCAGATGACTTAATTACCTTTCTTCAGAATGACATTGATTCAGTTCAATACTTGGCTAACATTCATAACAATTTTGGCAAATGGTCTGGGCTAAAGCTGAATCACTCTAAAAGTAAGGTCTACATTGGTGCTAGGATCCAAGACAAATCTACATTCACAAATGCCTTGAGGGTGGATGAAGGTAATCTACCAGTTCCTTATTTAGGCCTACCCCTTATCTCTACTGGTATAAAGAAAATTCACTGTCAACCAATCATTGAAAAAATCAAAACCAGAATTAGCTCTTGGAGAATGAAACTTCTATCGAAGAGTGGGCGGCTGGAATTGATTAGATCTATCTTGTCCACCTATTCTATCTATTGGTCTACGGCATTTCTTTTACCTTTAGGATTAATACAGGAGATTGAGAAGATTTTGGCCAATTTCTTTTGGCAAGGAACAGGTGACAAAAAGACTCTTCACATGATCAAGTGGGACACTATATGCAGACCGAAAAAGGAAGGTGGTTTAAACTTGAGATGAATGGCTGATTGGAATAAAGCCTCTTTGGTGAAACAGTGCTGGGATATATTGCATAAAAAGGACACTTTGTGGATACAATGGGTTCATAGTAAATACATCTCAAAATGTAACTTTTGGCACATCAAGGCTATGTCTTATCATTCTGCAGCATGGAAAGGTATTCTCCAAATGAGAGCATGGATGGTTAAACAAATTAAGTTTCCTATCTCCAACGGTAGATCTATAAGCCTGTGGTACGACCCTTGGGTTAATGGGAAGAGCATTTTTCAGATTTATGGAGATCGTATTAGACAGGATCTAGGAGCTAACATTAATTGTACTATTTCTGAGTTCATTTGTAATGGTACATGGAATCTACCAACTCCAACTTCACCTGACATGCTTGAGCTTTGGCCAATTATTTCTGTAATTCCTCTGGACAATGACATTAATGACAAATTATTATGGATTCATGATGAAGGAAAATTATCAAGCACTTCTGCGTGGAATCAACTAAGACAAAGGCATCAGGTTTGGCACTTGGAGAGTTGGGTTTGGGACAGGCCGATATGCCCTAAACATTCTTTATGTTGTTGGAAAGCACTTCACAGTACGTTGCCAACTCTGGACAAAATTCAGAAAAAAGGTTATTCACTTGCAAATATGTGTGCTCTTTGTAACGGGGCAGAGGAGAGTGTTGATCACCTGTTCTTCTCCTGCAGTTATTCCACTAAGCTTTGGATTGATTTTTTACAGAGATTTGATATCCACAGGACTCCAAAGAACTCACTTTTATGTGAGCTTCAATCCCTTAAGGCCGCCTTCCCTATCAAAGGACAGCTCACTAAGCTGATTAAGTTGTTACTCCGATGCACGATTTGGTGGATTTGGAGGGAGAGATGCTTTCGGATTTTTGAGAATAAGGAAAATGGATATGCAAGCCTTTTAATTGAAATTCTGTACGAGGTAAGATGCTGCTTGGAAAGTGAGCTCAAGATTGACCAGCTCACCTTCAGGGAGAAACAAATTTTTAAACGCTATATTATTTTCAGCATTCTATAATTCTGGCCAATTTGTTTTTATATGCATAACATTTGCATGATTTATTTTAGTTTCACTAACATAATTATGCAAGTATATTTTTATCTATTAACTCTCAGTACATGATGGATGTTCGTCGCTAATTGATGCTTGAGTGACATGAAGGCACGAACAATGGATGGAATGTTGCTATTGTCTTTTACTTTGCATTCCCATACCATATCTTAGACCACGGCTTGTGTGGTCTTGGAATACAGAATCTCTTGAGCAATCAGTCTAGGCATGTCTAGACATTGCTCACCCATTGTGCATTCCTTTATACCTTTATAAAAATTACAAATTTACCAATCAAAAAAAAAAGAACAAGCTCAAGTAACCAAGTACTAAAAGACAATTCCTTAGAAAGAATTTCAAGTGATAAGTCATAAGAATATGAATTGGAAGCCAAGAATTATAAAAGGGTCGTGAACATGACAGGATAGTAAGGCTGTCAATGGGTCGGGCCGGCCCGAGAGGCCCGTGGGCCTGGCTTGATTTCAAGCCGGACGGCAAGGTCTTTTTCGACCCGCGGGCTTCTAGTCGGGCCTAAAAGTCCGACCCGACTAGACCCGCGGGCCGGGCTTGGGCTTTGAGTTCGGCCCCCGGGCCGACCTGGCCCATTCTTTTTTTTTATTTTCACTGTATATTTGGAAAACTATTTAGTTAAAATTATGTTATTTTACTTAATTAGAAATTTTAAAACTCTCTTTTCACATAAATTATGTAATTAATATCCAAATTTTAATTAATTTAGTGAGATTATAAGTTTTATATTATTAAATATATTAATTATTGTTATTATTTATTTAAGTTGTCGAGTCGGGCCACGCCTTAGTCAAGTTTTGTATTTTTTAAATAATGTCAGACCTGGCCCGACATAGTTCGTGCCCGGGCCAAGCTCGGGCCTTAATCTTGATAAGTCTGACAGCCCTACAGGATAGTAGCCTGAAGGGCTAACATTAAACATGGCTGCTATGTCACACAAAAATCACAAAAAATGATAAAACTGAGCTAGGTCGCGGTCAGCGAAAGACCGCTACCATGAGATAGCAGTCTAGGCAGAACGGCTAACAAAAGGGATAAAACGGGTGGGGTTTGAGTCGACTCACAGGCAGGTGAGGTCGACTCACAGAAGAGGAAGGATGCTCGCGGTCCACAGAGGTCCGCAGCCATGAAGTCGCGGTTAAGAAACAACCACTATTAGCAAAAGAGTAATAGGTTCTAGCGTCGACTCAATAGGCCAGTGTGTCGACGCACAAGGCATGGAACAAAGAACGTGGTTGTCAGCCGCGATCTAGAAGTAGCGGTCTAAGAAGAACCGTGACAAGGACAGGGAAGGCAGAAGACAAGGTTCAATTGACTATTAAAGGTCATAAGTCGACCTGGGACATGAATTGACTAGAGATAGGGTTCGGTCTACATAACCACGATCGATTAAGGCAATATAGGTCAACTGAAACAAGGCTGGGTCGACTAGAACAGGGATCAGTCGACCGGACAAGACTGGAACACAGGCCAGATCAGAAGTCGAACGCGGTCAGTCCCCGGCCACTACCTCCTAGTAGCGGTCCCCATAGGGCCGCGTTCCAAACGGGGTTAGGCAGAACTCAGTCACAACCTCGGACTGCCCATTCAAAATTCGATCAATTCAGTAGGTTCGGGCTTTTAGGGTACAACCTGCTTGGCGTCCTAGTGAGAATCTCAGGCTCGCGGAGTCTTACAAAGGCCTTGAGATAACGGTTCTAGTTCGACGGAAGGAATATCCGGTAGAGAGTCCCAACTATCACAAGAATTTGAGGGGGTAAAACACTGTAAAAAATGGGAGAAAATCGATAGGTCAGTACCACCGGAGTGGCATGACCATCAAACAATCCCTAGAGTGTAATAAATAACGTGGCTAAACAAGTCAAGATATTGCAAGAACTTCAAATATGTGAGTAGATTCAACAGCAATTAATCTACTTGTTTTCAGGGTATAACATGAGATAATAATGATAATCAATGGACTTTGAGATATATCTTAGTTAGACTTTGACGTTCTTTCATGAACCCTAGTCATTAAGTGCATTTTTAGTCCTAAAAACATGTTGTCTATCAGAATAGAACGTAGGAAAAATTGAGATCATGTTGTAACCCGAGCACAGAAAGTAGTCAGGGGAGGGCCGCTACCTGATGGTAGCGGTTGGTCAACGACCGCTTGTAGATTATGGAAAAATTCACTTAGAAGAAAAAAGAATTAATATTTAGATGGAAAAAAGAAAGAAGAAAGAAGGGGAAAGAGAAGAAAAGGGGAGCATGCGTGGATGTTAATAGCAGGGTGATCGCCAGAGATGTGCGGGCCTTAAATGAATATAACAATGAATAACAAGGGAGGGATCGTAAATATAAATACCTTAAAAGACCAGGGGACATTGTGAGTGCACCTTCTCTTCCAATCGGCCGGCCGATGAAGAGAGTTTCTCTTGTATTGATTACCTTTACAAAAACAAGAAGACACCAATAAAGATATGGATGTGTGTAGCATCTAATTCTAATAAAGATAAGCATGAAGAACATGAAATAGAACACACCTTCTTGGTGTTGGCCTTTAAACCCCTATGCAAAAGGGTGGATAAAAAATGATGTAATGATAAAAGGGAGGGTGCAAGTGTTGTACAATGGAGGATCTCAATGTTGAGATGAAAACAAGAATAAGAGAGGAAGAGGAATATGATGCATCCAATGCTAATGACAATAAAATAAAGAGATAAGAGAAGAGGAAAGCTTATTGGTTTTCTCCAATTGGGGGCTTCAAGGGATGAAGATCTCCAAGGATGTTGCTTTAGACGTGAGGGAGACTTCCTCCTTGAGCTTCCGGTCCAGCAGCACCTCCCCTTGATTGATTGATGAAGCCTTCGAACCAAGGGAGAGAGGGGTCCTATTTATAGAGGAAAAATTTGGAGCTTTAATTCCATAGAAAAGAGGAAAACTAATTTTTAATGGGATTTAGAAGAGAATATTCATTGACCATGTGTCCTCCTAGCCTTAGAAAGCCTTAGGACCCTTTCCCAAGTGGAAAAGGAGCTCAAAACAAAAAAAGAATGAGGTTCTGTCATGATTCGGAACTCTGTAGGAATGGACATCCACCATAGTGGTCGCTAATTAAAATAGCGTCAGTTCGAAGTGTCGCCAATTCTAAGTCATTTTAGGAAAGATTAGAAATTTCTAAAATTAGAAAAGAATTGGCGTCCAGGGGCTGGTCGCCAATTAGGAATTTATACAAATTTTGGATGGAGTTAAAAGCTCAAAATAAGGAAAGGAAGAATGCGTCTTGGGTCCTGGACGCGTCTTTAAATAGCCGTTTGTTCGGACGGATGCCATTTCTTCAATATTTTGGAAATTGAAAAATTACCAAAAATCAGAAAAGGAAATCGCGTCCATCTGGACAGACGCAAATTCTTGAATTTTATGAATTTGGTAATTATTCAAAAATAGAATGGAATTAACGTCAAGATGATGGTCGCCAATTCAAGAATGGGTAGCTATGCAGAAAGTCATTAATTCTTTAAGTAGGTGAAGTTTGGGGGAGTAGAAGAATAGGCGTCGAAGGGCCTGCCGCGATTTCAAGAACGCATCCACTAGGTCGGACGCATTCTTAGAAAATAATGCCCTTTTCAAAAGGCATTAATTCAATAAATAAAATGGATAAAGAAGATGCGTCCAAGATACCAAACGCATTCAAGAAAAGGCGGCCTTCCAGACGGGCGCTTATTCATGAAATATTTTAAGCCAAAAATAGTGGGAAAATAAGAATGCATCTGTTGTAGTGGACGCGATTTTGAAAAGGTCGACCCTTCCCAGGTCGATGTGTCGACTCAGAAGAAATGGCGTCAATTCGAAAAGGTGCAGATTCTTTCATAAAGGAATTGGCATCCAAGGGATTGTCGCTAATTCAGAAAAGCTCTGAAAAATTGGGGAAAAGCCCAGGAAAAATGGAGATGAATATGAGAAAGTTGAATATTCGAGAAAAATGAGGAAAACCACTCAAATAAGTCGATTTGAGTGTCAAATCGGGGCATCGCAAAGTGATTGGAGATATGCTCAAAATGATGTCAATTTTGGCATGTCTACAGCTGCCCCGCCTTGGTGTCTACTTTGCAAGGGAGCGACACGGAATGGAATTAAATGGAATGGAGTGGAGCGAACTAAAAAGTAGATGCCAAGGTGTGATGAGACACGCGATCAAAATCACTTGATAAGAATCGATTCAAAGTTCAAGATGATGCAATCTTGAGAAGATTCAATGAAAGCAACAATTGTTTGGAAAAGGAGGAGTGTGCACGCGGGCACGAAGGAGAGAAGATAAAGAAGGCGATCAACTTCCAGCGCGGTGCAAGTACGTCATGTCACAAACATGTAGGTTTCATCATTGGAGAGCGGTTACCAGCTAATGTGGACGTGTTGCAGCCAAGTGTAGACACGCTGTTCCTGACATCACCCTGAGAAAATCTCATATTACTATATGACGCCCCGCAGTGGCTTTCGCATTTTGAATCGCTTGAGTGCTTCCCATTCTTGGGTCTTCTTTCACCTTTTGAGTGGGTAACGTGACGTTTCTTCGACATCCGAAAACTGCCTCATTGCGGAAATCATGCAGCATACGGACGGCATCGCCACCAATCGGACGTACCGGAAGATTCCGAAATCAGGAGATGTCTGGCGGATGGCTGCCGACGGCCTTTCGAGGGGGGTCCGGCAGATTCTCATGGAGGCGTCTAGGAGACTGGACACCTCCATCATGAAAAATAAAAAATAAAAAAATAATAATAAATAAATAATAATAATTGTAAAGGCGTCCAAGGACCTGGACGCCTCAGTATTGAGGTGTCCAGGGGCCTGGATGCCTCCACACTCAGCATCCGGACAATCTCGGCACGCCGCTCGATTTGACGCTTCGAAAAAATCCAAAACGTTGAGGCATCCAGGGGCCTGGACGCCTTCAATTTCTGACATCCGAACAAGCAGAACCGCCGCTCGATTTGACGTTGTGGAAAAATCCAAGAATATAAGGACGTCTTGCCAGCTAGACGCGCCCACTCGTGAGTCACGGGTGCCCACTGAAACCACGTGCTTTACCCACTGTCTACGGCTTTCAGTGGAATTCTGGTGGGCGAGCATGGAGGCGTCCAGTCTCCTGGATGCCTTCATAAAAAGATTAAAAATAAAAAAAATATTAATCTATTGATGGAGGCGTCCAGGGTCCTGGACGCCCCCATATTGAGGCGTCCAGTCTCTTGGACGCCTCAATCTATTTCCCCTCTATAAATAGAGGACCCCCTCCCTAGAAGGGAAGGGGCTTCAGATCCGACAGAGGAAGGAGAGACTCTGTCGGATCCCATTTCTAACCCGTGGGTCTTTTGTAGGAGGAGGTCTCGGGTGCCCGCGCTCGCGAGAGGAAGGCTAGGTCCATCCGTTCTGTTTCCACATTGTCCCCACGCTGTCGAAGCTCCGCCGGATCTCGCCATCGGCACATTCAATAAGCCAATTCTCTCCCTTTTCTCCGTAGTTCTTTTGCATTCATCATCTCGCATCCTCCGCCTCCCTTCATAAGGGAGTCTTCTTTTATACACGTCTGCATAATTTCATTCATCATAGCATTTTCCTCCTACTCGTGTCCGAGAGGGGTTTAAAAACAACACCAACCAGGTGTGTGTCTTGCCACGATTTCATTATTCTTCACTAAGGGACTAATACTACACTGCCATCTTTTCTGATCCACTTGTTTTGTGTTTGTTTTTCTTTTGAAAGGGTAACCAAGGAAAGCCCTCTCCATCGGCCGGCCGAAGGGAGAGGAAGAAGCAACCCGCCATCTCCCGCTTTTGAGGTAGGCGCGATCACTTTCTTTATTTTGGGGTCTCCGGCCCTTGGCGATCACATCATATTCTCGAGGCCGCGGAGAGTCATTTCCCGCAATGGCCGTTTAAATTTCTGTCACTTATATTCTGCATTGTTCTTATATCTGTTTCTTATATCTTTTATATTCTCGAGGCCGCGGCGAGTCATTTCCCGTAATGGCCGCTTAAATTTCTATCTCTTATATTCTGTTCCTTATATCTGCTATATTCTCGAGGCCGCGGTGAGTCATTTCCCGCAATGGCCGTTTGAATTTCTGTCATTGATATTCTGTGCTGTGGTTATATCTGCTCATATTCTTGAGGCCGCGGCGAGTCACTTCCCGCAATGGCCGTTTAAATTCATGTTGTTGTATTCTGTACTCTTCTCATATCTGCTCATATTCTCGAGGTCGCGTCGAGTCATTTCCCGCAATGGCCGTTTAAATCATTATCGTTTAAATTCTGCACTTTTCCCATCCCTCGAGGTCGCGGAGAGTCATTTCTCGCTATGGCCGTTTAATCCCCATATCTTATTATATTGCATCTATCCCACACGCCCCGTCGGTGCAATCTTCTGTGGTGGCCTCTCTTCTCTTCTCTCTTCTTTCTGTGCTGCAGCAAAACGAGCCCCTCGGGCGCTCCGCTACGCCTTCCACGGCAAATTAATTCCGCGTGACATCGCTCACAGATTGGCGATCACGGTGGGACAACTTTCGCTTTCCCTCGGTTACCCTTGCAACTTCGGTGCTGCTTGTGCCCCCCCACTTTTGCGCCCTCGCGCACTCCAGTTGTGCTCACAGTAGCACTTTCAGTTCTTATCCCTCGTGCACCTCGTGCACTTTGCCCCTAATCCCTTGTGATTCATTGGGTGTTGATTATATCTTTGTTATCTCTGTTATTTTTTTATATTCCATATATCTGTCAGCATTTCATTGCATACATCCATCCTCCTTTTCTACCTTTTTAAATTTTTTTTAAGGATCACCCTCTCTCGGTGAAGGAAGTACTCTCCGTTTGAGAATTCCTCTCAATGGACTAGGATCTCTTCCACTGGGACCTCTATAAGTCCCCGACAACGAAGGATTCCCTCCTCGTTCACTGGGCTGGTTGTACCATTGAAGTTCCCCGGAGCTAGTAACACATTCGTGGCAAGAAGAGTGACCCTAGTTGACACGGCGGTGAAACAAATTAGAATTAGGGTCCTCCCTATTTTTGTGTGAACTTCCGATCTGGTTAAAAACACAAAAAAATTATCAAAATCAAAATAAAAAAAGGCGTAAAGGAATTCACTTGTTTGATAATCTTTGCTATCTGTGTGTTCATGTATGTTTTTACGTTCCGGAAGAACTTTGAGCATGGCTCACGAGTCTTTTGAGGAGAACCACCCTGGTCGTGGTCAATCAGTCGAGCCGGGAGTCCATGCTATGGACTCGGGTCCTTCTTATGAGCCCTCACGTGAGGTGCAGGTTACCGCAGGGGACACATCCCCGCCACAGGACATCTACTCTTTGCTAGGTGTCCTCGCCAACACGGAGCTTACCTCTGAGCAGCTCCGGGCCTTCCAGGCCACTCTGAAAGGAAAATCTGTTTCTCCCACCACCCAAGAGTCAACTCCAGCGATCGCACCCCTCCAAGAGTCAGTGCAGGCCATCCCATCTCCTTCACTGGTGCAAGCCATCCAATCTCCCTCGCTTCAAGGGTAGGCGAGCCAACAACCACCCTCATTCCAATTCCCTTCACAATCCCAAACCCATGCTGTTCCCCACATACCGCTCCAGCCGGGGCCAACTACCGGCGGTCCGGTAGCTCCCTCTCATTCGGGGTTTCCCCCTCAAGTTTTTGGGAGACATTTTCCTCCCCAGTGGCACGTGCCACCTTCACCTCCCGAGGAGCTTGCCCAATCGCTCCTCAACAGGTTCAATAGAATGGACGAATAGTTTCAGAATTTGAAGAAAATGGTGGACGTGAAATCCACCCCGGAGGTTGCTTTGCCAATCCTTCCGGTGATCCATCTTCCTCCCTCTGAAATGCCCACGTACCGCATGTACAATGGCACGGCAACCCCTTTATTCACCTCAAGGATTTCATGTATGAATCCTCCTATTGGCAAAATGACCAGAGATCCCTGGCATACCTCTTTCGGAGATCATTGGATGGTCCTACGCTAGAGTGGTTCTATTCTTTGGAGCCCGGCGAGGCCGAGAACTTTGATACGGTACAAAGAAGATTCTTACAAAAGTATCGGGATAGGGTCAGTCCCTCTCTTTCCATTACCGACCTAGTGTCCGACAAAATGAAGCCCGATGAGGATTTTGTCCGCTATGCCGATAGATGGAGGTCCCTGGAAGAAAGAATAAGAGATACTCTCTCAGAGCCTGAACAAGTAAAGATGATTGTGTCCAATGCAACCCCGCAGTTCAGGCACGTCCTGGCCATGAACAAGCTTACCACAATGGAGGAACTCTATGAAAGGGCCCAGTATGTCCGGACCCAGTTAAAAGACTCCACCATTATGCACATGTTTGAGCTGTCGAAGCCCAAGGTGATCAGAAAGACAGGCACTGGTGTCCCAAGTGGAGCGACAGAAGGGGTGGTGACAAATGAGCAGGTGAGTGCAGTCAACAACGCCAACTATGCACTCAACCCAAGACCCCTACAAATGCCCCGACTTCCCCTCCAACAAGTTCCTTTCCCCTCTCATCCTCCACCCCAAAATAATCCACCCCAGAACAATATGCCTCAACTACTTCAACCCCAGCAACAACCCCGACCCCAGCAACAACAACTGCCACTTCAGTACCACCAAGTTCCACCCCCAGGGAATTATGGCCTCCCACAACAACAAAGGAGGCCGATTGGTCCTAAGAGAGCCTATTACCCACCATTGCCAGAAACTTTGGCAGATATTTTCAGCGCCCTCATGGCCTCAAACACACTCATCCTACCCAGGGAAAGGCTCGCGTGACCCCCGAATGTTGATACCTCCAGATACTACGTCTATCACAGGCAGCCAGGACACACAGTAGACAACTGCTTTCAGTTTAAAGATTACATCCATGATACAAATGATGAAGGCGGAATTGACTGGGATGAAATGAGGCGATACATCCCCACTCTCAAAGCTAGGAGACCTCCTCCTAGGCCACAGTTCCAGCAACTACAACAGTAGCCACAGCAACAACCACAACAACAACAACAGCCTCAGTAGGCCCAACCACAACAGCCCAACATGGGCATAATCCAGAATCCATTACCGGAGCACCAACAGCCCAATCACCAGGTCAACCCCATCTCCTCCTTTCCGGAAGTCGGGAGAGAGCAAGGTTGGCATTCAGAAAGCACCTCCATCTTAGCTACTGCCGACCCTATCATCAGGCAACCCCCTCACCTTGCCCGGGTAGCACCTCTCTCTCATCAACCCGCGTCACCACTTATAATACGGCCTTCATTGTTTCCATAACTGTCACGCCCTCTCATCCGCACCCTTCCTACTAACTCACCCGTGACCTGTCAGCCATCCACCTCCGCCATACCCTCACCTCCTCTCATTCTCTCTCATCCCTCTATTTCGCCATCTACCCCCGCTACCCATGTGCCTTCCAAACCACTCATTATCCGCCGTCCGTATGAGGCCCTGTCTACCTCCACAATACCTCCACCAATGGCTTCAAAACCACTCATCACCCACCATCCACCACAAAACCATTACCCACCTCAAGCCTTATCCATGTCCACTTTGCCTCCACCTTCACCTTCCGAACCCCTTATCTTTCATAGCCCGTATGATATCCCCTCTACCTCCACCATGCCTCCACCGAACAAACCCCTCATCAGAATCCCTGCTCCCATTGCTACTTCGGCTTCATCAACCATCCCTCTACCACTCCCCCTCAAACCTTTGCTCAAACCCACACCTAGTCCTGTCGAGGTGCAAAAACCGCAGGCAATGGTGCTTCGGAGTGGAAGGATTTTCCATAGGGTTTTTCCTCAGAATAGTCAGGACCTCGAGTAGTCTCAGCCAAAAAAGGACGGATAGCAGCCAGAAAAGTCCGTCCCTAGAACACAGTATGATTTGTTAAAACACCTGGATAAGACGCCCGCTCGGATCTCCATCCTCGAGTTGCTTCAAAGGTCCACATCCCATCAGGCGGCCTTAATGGAATATCTTCAAAAGGTCATGGTGAATGAAGACCTCCCTGTAGAGAAGATTTCAGCCGTCCTGACACCAACAGACACACAACCGGCCATCATGTTCCACAACTACGAGCTCGCTCCCAAGGAAGCTCAGAAATATGCGTTGTGCATTTCAATAAAAATCAATGGAGTCTCCATAAACCCGTGCCTTGTAGACACGGGTGCGTCCATAAATGTGATCTCCATGAGCACCCTTCAGTTGTGTGGGGTCGACGAGGAACAGATAAGACCTTCCTCGATCACAGTCACAGCTTATGACAATTACAAAAGGCCGCCACAAGGGATGATTATTCTGAAGGCAGAGCTAGGCCCTGTGTCAGTCTCCACGGAATTCCATGTCCTCGACATGGACCCCACATTCAAGGCCATACTGGGTCGCCCCTACATTGAAGCCATGGATGATGTGCCTTCCACCAACCATCAGTGCTTGAAGTTTCCTTACAATGGGAGAATTATTAAAGTGGTCAGTACACCTATCCTTCACACGGTGGATGCTATCAACACCTCTCTACCCTCTATCTGGCCGTCTAATCGGCCCATATTATCGCTACTGGATGTGTGTGATTCATCTCACATTCCGCTAGCACCAAAGAAGCCGATCAAGACAACAACGCCATATCTCCCTTTTCATTCCAAAGGTTGAGAGATTATGAAGAATATCGGCTATCAACAGGGCAAAGGTCTGGGCGCGCAACTACAAGGTAGGCTGAAATCGCCAAAGGAGATCAGGCCGAACCGCAGGTTTGGCCTAGGCTTCAAAGGACCACTCAAAGCGGATTGGAAGCCCCTCACGTGGACCCTATCAAACCACTTCAACAAAGGGCCCGTTATTCAGATGGGGGATTACCCGCAAGAAGCACATGGGGGATCACATGCTGTATATTTGGCTAAAAAATATCCGAGGGTCACCAAAAGAGGAAAGATCAAAGATCCAGAATGCGAATGGGACAAATGGTTTGATATACGGGATATTTCCGTTGCACTGGAAAGGATGTTCTCGCCTCCACAGCTTGAAGGACCGCCATTGATCTCCGAAATGCCAGAGAATATCACTACTGTTGCCAAGGTTCCAAACTATCCTCGTCCTCGCCAGAAGGACTTTGTCACCGGCGGATCTTCATCCATCATCAACATTGCCATCGACGGCTCATTAGCCGTCGTCTTCTCCATTCACTCACCTCAGCCTTCGCTGATGTCTTCCTCCTGGGCCAGACGGTTGTCTGACGATCTTCCCAGGTCCCCTTCTCTACTTACATACCTGCGCGGGTTTCTCAACCCGCGCCAGGTTTTCAATCATGATTTACTCTACGAGCCTCCCAATCCTTTAGCCATAACCACCTTTCCCCCTCCTCCGATTTCTTTTCATTATTTTGTCATCAAAAATGGAAACGAAAAAAAAAACGTCAATTTTCAAACTCCTCAACAACACATCGTTGTTGAGAAAACCTCCTACATCTCCCACGAGTGCCCCCCGCCCCGCGGGCCACCCATCCAAGGTCTTATGAGTGACCTTTTCTACCCCTCCTCTGAGGGGTCTTTTCCTGTACATTCTTCGGCATCTTCTTTAGCTTCTTCTTCGTCCGTAGGACAACCCAGTTAACTTAGGAATAATGAGTCAAGGGTAGTATCCACAAAGAAATCCAAGGGTAAGCAGATCCCTCGTCGATTCCTTCTGGATTTAGTCACCAGGTGTCAGGCCCTTCTTGTCATACCTCAGTTACTAGAAAAACCCATCCAACTACCAGAGATAGAATGTGAGGACAATTGTGTGATTGATGAAGGATATGGGGTTTATGAAATCACCGATGAAGAATACCCTATTGAAGAAGGGGATGAAGAATATGAGGATGCGGCTGGTGCATATGCTAGTGGAATAAGGAGATTCGACGAGCCGTCAGCCGTCGTAGAAGAGTCCACCAAAGAAGTCAACTTGGGAACTAAGGAAGACCCTAGGATCATCCTCATAAGTGATAATCTACCACCCTCTGAAAAAGAGGCATTGGTCGAAGTTCTTAAAGAGTATAAGGACACGTTTGTATGGAGCTACGAGGATATGCCGGGTTTGGACTCCACCTTGGTCGAACACTGTTTGACATTAAAACCAGGGTCTGTCTCGGTAAAACAAAGGTTAAGGCGTTTCCACCCTCAGATGGCTTTAAAAATGAAAGAAGATGTCGACAAGCTCCACAAAGCCAGGTTCATTAGAGTCATCCTTTATCCTCAATGGGTGGTGAATATTGTCCCGGTCATGAAGAAGGATGGAAAAGTCAAGATTTGCATCGACTTCCGGGACCTTAACCGCGCGTGTCCAAAGGATGATTTTCCCTTGCCTCACATTGATGTGTTAATCGATAACACAGCAGGTTATGAGACCCTCTCATTCATGGATGGATTTTTGGGATATAATCAAATTCGTTTGGCAAAAGAGGATCAGGAGAAGACGTCATTCACTACACCATGGGGAACATATTGTTACGTGGTCATGCCGTTTGGGTTAAAGAATACTGGAGCTACTTACCAAAGAGCTATGATGGCCATATTTCATGACATGATGCATATATATCTGGAGGTGTATGTGGATGATTTATTGGTGAAATCAAGAACCAGGGTGGAACATCCAAGGGTTTTAGCTAAGGTCTTGCAGAGATCAGGGGAGTTCCAATTGAAAATGAATCTGAAGAAGTGTGTGTTCAGTGTATCATCGGGCAAATTACTGGGCTTCATTGTGAGCAAAAGGGGGATTGAGATAGATCCCAACAAAGCTAAGGCCATCAGGGACATGCCGCCTCCCAAAAATTTGAGGGAAGTTCGAGGTTTAATTGGGAGGCTGCAATTCATTCGTCGGTTTGTGTCTCAGCACTCACAAAGGTGTAGACCTTTCTATGAGTTGACCAAGCCAGGAGTAGAGTTCCATTGGGATTCTAAGTGTTTTTTTTTTTCCAAAAACCCTGCCTAGAGGTGAAATGGAAAGTGCTCCTCGAGGAGGAAACACTTCGCCATTAGACCACTAAGAGGTTGATTTTATTGAGATAAACATCAAATGAAAATTACATGATACGGATGCTAGGCATACCTAGCTTATCCAACCGAGCTGCACCCTTGATATTCGTGGGTAGCTCAAATGAGGAAAAGAAAGAATTACAATTATTTGTGCAAGCTAGGGAGGCTAACAAATCAGCAACAACATTTGCTTCTCTGAAGATATGAGTGACTGAGTCTCTTTGAGAGAGTAATTCCCTGATTTCTCTGACATAAGTAAGGATAGACCATGGGCAGTGAGCTTGCTTGTTGATTGTTTGCACAAGGATTTTGGAATCACATTCAATCAATGTCGGATGAGAGGATACCATTCTAAGGTACTTGAGTCCATCTAATAGGGCTCGGGCTTCAGCAATGATACTGGTGGCAGCCCCATACAAGTGGGAGAAAGTAATGACAATTTCACCTTTAGAATTTCGGATAAGACCACCCCCACCTGATGTACCTAAATTCTTGCTTGCACCGTCGGTATTCAGTTTAAGCAAAGGCCATGGCGGACAAACCCATTTGACAATTTTCAGTATGGGGTTTATAGTGTTGCCTCCTTTTATTCCAAGATGTGAAAGAATTAGCTTCCTGCTTGGATTGTCTTCCCTTAAATCCGACAGTTCACACATTGTTTTGGCTTGGGTGACAATGCTGTGGAGCAGACTTAGCTTGGAGATATGCTTATCTTCATATTTGGCCAAATTTCTTGTGGACCAAAGCTCCCACATGGTGTAACCGATGACAGCCAAAGAAAGTAGACCATACTTAGAATTCAGATTTAGCATAAAAACCGAATTCATAATCCTGAACCTGGCAGAGTTTCCTTCAAACTGCAGCCCCATAGCCGAAAGGGAAGACCATGTAGCAGCGGCTATTTCACTGTCAATAAAGATATGTTGCAATGATTCTACATGAGGCTGGGAGCAGCAATGGCATTTGGAGCACAGATAAATTTTCCAGAGTTCCCGCTCTTTTGAAACAAGGAAGGCTTAATATCTTCGATTTTGCCTGCAGGACAAGTCGCTCGAAGATAAGTGTCAAAAAACTTTTGAAGGGTTAACCCTTTAAAAAGCTTTTGAAGGGTTAAAGGAATACCTGGCCAGTCCACCCGTTCTCATTCCACCCAAACCAAAAAAACCTCTAATCCTTTACATCATAGTCTTGGATGACTCCGTGGGAGTCGTCCTCGCACAAGCTGATGAAGAAGGCAAGGAACGGGCAACCTACTACCTGTCCAAACTCCTCAACCCCTGTGAGTAGAAGTACACCGCCATGGAGAAAACCTGTGCTGCCCTCGTTTGGGTAGTACAGAAATTGAAGCATTACTTTCTGGCTCATGAAGTCCATTTGATTGCTCGCATGAACCCTATCAAGTTCCTTCTGGAGAAATCCGTCCTTACTGATAGGCTAGCACGCTGGCAGAGTTTCTTATCCCAACTTGACATCACCTACATCCAGCAAAAGGCGATTAAAGGCTATGCTATAGCCGAGCATCTTACTCATCATCCTCTCCCCAAGTTCGATCCTGTCTAATCAGAGTTTCCAGATGAGGAACTAATGTCCATCACACAATCTAATGAGCCAATGTGGACGTTATATTTTGATGGAGCTCTGAATTCCCAAGGGAAGGGTATTGGCATTGTCCTTCTAATGCCCGAAGGTGTTACTATCCCAGAGGCATTTCACCTCGCATTTCCAGTCACCAACAACATTGCTGAGTATGAGGCTCTTCTAGCTGGTCTAGAACTGGAACATTCCTTCTATATCACCGAATTACGAGTCGTGGGTGATAGTCAACTTGTTCTCCGCCAGGTGCTTACCAAGTATCGCACCCTTGATCCTAAACTCAAGCCTTATCAGGAGTTGGTCTCCACCTATACCAAATTGTTCACCAAACTGATCTTTGTCCATGTCCCTCACGAACAGAATATTCTGGCCGATGCCCTCGCCTCCTTGGCCTCATCTTTTAGATTCCCTCTAGGTGTATGATTTGAATCCATCACCCTCTACAAGCGTCTTGTCCCTACCGTTCAAGACTCGTACCTCCTGAGAATCAAAGAAAGAGTCTTACGGAAGGTCCAGGAGGGAGAAATTCTCGAGAAAAGGGAGATCATGTTGGCAGAAGTCGAAGAAGAACTGGCTGACGAGGAGAAACCATGGTTCTATGAAATTGTCAAGTATTGTAAAGATCAGTCTTACCCTGAAGGAGCCACCACAGAAGATAAGAAAGCCATAAGAAGGGTGGCCCAGAAATACACATTGGTTAGAGGTCTACTGTACAGGAGAAGCCTTACGGGTGTTCTATTAAGATGTCTTGATAATGATGAGGTCTGGAAATGTGTGGAGGAAGCACACTCAGGTGTGTGCGGTGGCCATGTGAATAGCCAAATGCTCACTAAGAAGATCATTCGGCAAGGCTTTTACTGGCCCACTATAAAAGAAGATTGTGCTGTCTATGTCCGTAGGTGTGTCAAATGTCAACTTCACGCCGACAAAATTCATTCACCATCTTCCTCACTTCATCCAATATCCTCCCCGTGGCCTTTCTCCATGTGGGCATTCGACATCATTGGTCCCCTAGGTGATCCTAACTCTCTCACCAAGCAGAAATCTTTCATCCTCACTGCGACGGAGTACTTCACCAAATGGGCCGAAGCCGAAGCTTACGCAGAAATCAAGTCGTCAACAGTTTGTAAGTTCATCATGAAGAACATCCTCACCAGGTTCGGTGTCCCAAGCACAATCGTCACCGACAATGGGCCACAGTTCATTTCTCTGGATCTTCAAGACCTCTGCAAAAGGTACGCAATCGCATTGCATCATTCATCACCTTATTACCCACAAGGTAATGGCCAAGCAGAGGCCACCAACAAAACATTGATCAAAATCATAAAGAAAATCTGCGAGTCTAATAAGTTTTCAGACTGGCCAGAAAAGCTTATCGAAGCTCTATGGGCCTATCGCACTTCAATCCGTACCCCCACCGGGCAGACTCCGTTTGTCCTTACTTATGGGATGGAAGTGGTAGTCCCGTACGAGACTCTGATCCCTTCTCTCAGGGTACAATTGGATGAGGAATTTCCCCTCGATGAACATCGTAATTCACTCCTTGCCCAATTGGAACTCTTAGATAAGAAGCGGCTGGCCGCTGCCGAGCATGCACGTGTTTATCAAAATAGACTCGCTCGCTTTTACCAAAAGAAGGACATTGAGAGAAAATTCAAAATTGGTGAGATAGTCGTGAAAAGAATTTTTGTCAAACCTGGAGGGCCACGTTCTAAGCTCCAACCCAATTGGGAAGGACCGTTTGTGATTCAATCCGTGTACCCCAGCAACGCCTACAAGCTAGTCAATGCCGAAGGGACCGAGTTATCCCACCCTTGGAACGGGCTTTATCTTAAGAAATACTACCCTTAGATAATGTTGTTATGCCCCTGGTTTTGATGATGACAACCATGAGATATGAATGATGTGTTCAATTTAGTGATGAATTAAATTTTCATTCAATAACTTGATTTCATTCTTGTTGCTAGAAAGGAACAAGGTCGACGCTGGGAGCTTAAAGCGTCCATGCATCAGTTGAAGAAGCCTTCACTGATATCCACAATGTTAACTCCACGAAGCAGAGACCCTCACGAGTTATTTCACTGCGTCAACACCAAAATAGAGCAGCGTCGACGCATCAGTTACAAAGGAAGAGCCAATGGCGTACTGGATTACTCTGGTGCGTCAACGCATTCATCAAGTGGCGTCGACGCAGCAGGTTGATGGATCGACAAGGTGACCAAAGGGTGGACGCAGTTGCACAATGCGTCAACGCACTCTACACGAAACGTGAGAGGGCTGAAGCCATCTATGTTCAGATGCTGGAACACCAATGCGTCAACGCAGCATGCTGAGAGCGTCGACGCAGCACGTCTATCTATTGAAGACTTGATCACTGGATCATCGATGCGTCAACGCAGTAGGCTGATGGAGTCAACGCATCAGACTTGAGATTTGCTGTAGAATGTCCTTGAAGGCTGCGTCAACCCTTTGGAGCAAGTGAGTTGACGCCACCTGACTCTAGTTGCTGACACGTGGGCCAAGTATTGGGCAGGAAATGTGGAAGACATACGCCCTAGCCGCTGCTGGTATAAAGAGAAGCCATCGAGCAAGAGAGAGGTAGAGGCAAAAAGGAGGGAAAAAGAAAGGGGCTGATCGGGACAGTGAGAGAAGGAGCAAAATAGAAAGAGTGCGTGAGCTGAGAAGAAGAAAGAAGAGGAAGAAAAGAAGAAGAGGAGAGAAGTCTATTGAAGACCTGTTCAGTCTGTTCATGGATCAAATCCAGAACGACTATTGTGGTTCATTTCCAGCTTTCGTTGCTGTGCTTTTCATGTTTCTTATTTTTTTTGATACTCCTATTGCTATTGTTCTTCCGATCCTCTGGACTGAGGTCGGGTTCCTCCTGGTGGGTCAGGAGAAGGGAGATATGATCTCCGGTTTGCAAGCAGCAGGGGGGCTGCTTGTGGGTTCCCTCCGGGCTAGGAGGAAGAGAGGCTAGGCCTCTGGTGGATTGCTGGTAGCAGAGTGCTACTGGCTGGTTCACTGGTAGCGGGGCTGCTACTAGTGGGGTTCCCTCTTGGTATAGAGGAAGAGAGACGTGAGTCTCTGGTTTCTAGTGACCGTGGGTTGCTAGAGGTTCCCTCTATGTAGGAGGAAGAGGGGAGGTTGTTCCCCTGGGTAAGCTGTGTATCAGCGTCTGTTGGCAAGCTGTGTTGCCCAGCTGTTAGTGAAGCCACACTCGGTTTGAGTGTGGGGTGGATGTAGGTCCCTGGACCGAACCACCTAAAAATCTCTGTGCAGTGGTTGGTTGCTCCATATCTCCTATCTACTTCACAGGTTACATTGCATTCTCGTTTATATCTGTGCTGCTTCCGCTAGTTATTTATTTCGGTGCAGGTTACGTATTTGATCTTTGGTTTAAAAGGATATTCTACCTGTTCTTCAGATTGGTTGTCTTGCTTTGTTAGAGTTCTAGTTTTATTATTGAGCCAAAAAGTTTTTAAGGGTGGGATTCATTCACCCCCCCCCTCTGAATCCTCCGCACCGATCCTAACAAGTGTAACAACTGGCATGGTACGAGGACCAGTGAGCTGGAATTCACTCTTCGATCTTTGCAGTCTAACTCAGGGTTAACCCCCGCTCACTCCCGTACCCCACTTTTGGGATCGAACGGAACCCGAGGGGAGCCTCGAAAAAAAAACGAAGAAGAAAAAGAAAAAAGAAAAAAAAGAAGAGAAAAAAAAAGAAAAGAGAAAAAAGGGAAAAAAGAACTGATGCCTGGTGTCTATCATGCGGTCAGGTCTTTGCATCTATCCTTCATATTAAGATAGGACCCATTGAGGTCGATAGGTCCCGGGTCTTGGTCTGCCAGAACTGTGGAGACTCATGTCCGGTCATGTCGGATTATGCCCATTAAAAGAAGGCAACGCACACACGCAGCCGTTTTAGCTAGAAAATTGGTAGTTTTGCTCATCATGGGGCTGTGCTCGAAGGTCTCCAAGAAAGTCGTAATCTTTGTTCTCTCCTTTCTCGACCCAATGAGACAGCCGGCGCCCTTAAAATCCCGAGCATAAGGAAACTGAAACGCAATACCCCGAAGGCGAGATTAGGATTCATCTCCTCGAACCCGAGTCAGAGCACGAGAAGAGGGCAGTGTCCCCGCAGGCATACAAAAGGGATTCCCACATATCAAATTCTCATACCTCCCTCAAAAAAAAGGGGGGGAAAGAGAAAAATCAAAGTCAAAATCCAGGTATTGACCGTGCCTGATTTCGACAAACGAAACCCCCCCAAACAAAGGAAATTCTACAAAGGGGCAACGTAAGTCTGTTCGAGGATTGGTCCGAAGTCGCCCAAAGGGGAATGGTCGAGTAAGTCCCGGTTAGCTCGTTGGGTTAACGGTTTTGCCGGTCCTCTCAGAAGGTTTACCCCACCTTACTCTTCTTTCTCCCCTCAAAGATGAAAGCTCAATGGAATGCCCGAGAGGCGCACCCCACTAAGGCAAACGACCCCGTTTTTTTGCAAAACACACATATTTGTCTACTTCGAAGAGCAAAAGCCGTCACTACGAAGGAGTCTCGATGTCTCTGGCCGGTCAAGACCTCTATCTACCACTTTGATGGCTTCTTACTTTAACCTCGGGCTTAGGTCAATGCAAGCGCGTCACCAATAGGTGCGACGGCATCTGATTCCGGGTCAGCGTCGCGCGGTTGACCGTTAGGGTTCCAAGGTGTTTCATCATATACCATCTAGAGTTGTGAGGAAATAGACCTGGGTCGGGTAAATCCTTTACCCTGAACACTCTTTCGGTGTCTCCTTGTGGTCAGAAGCAACTGGGAGCCTAAGCATGGCATGACGGTTTTGTCATCAGGTTAAGTCTTAACCGGTAGTACTATCACTTGAGGGGTCTTAGGGGCCCAAATCAACGTAGATGTGCACGCAGGATACCCGGGAGGTTAGTGAGAAAACCTATCTTCATATAGGTCAGGTGCCATAAGGATGGTTGCCAGGCATTAGTTACAAAATGTACAAAAAAATGGTAATGTTTGTGATTAAAAGGCCCCCCGGAGGGCTCCGTCGAGTAAGTCCAAGCAGGGATTCCCTTGGAGCATGTTAACCCCGCATTACGCTACTTAAGAACGATTTAAGCACCTCTGGTCCAAGAACCATGCCGATTGAAATAACAGTGTCTTTCAAAAAAAAATAATTTGAAAAAATAATAATAAAAAAAGTTTTCAAAAAAGCCTAAACAAACAACACAAAAAAATGCATCCGTATGATCTCATTTGTGTGCTACATTTTTACGTTATGTTCCCATTTGTGTGCCCGTATGTTGCATTCATCATCTTTACTCTCACCTTAATTAATAAAGGCTTTGCCCCTTGACTCATTATCAAGGCTAGTCTCAAAACAATCTCCCACTCTTGAGCAAGGAGCCAAGTCAGAACGAAAAAACTGACTTGTTTCATTGAGCAATGTGTACAGGATTGAAAAGTAGGAATGAAGGCAGAAGACATGAAACTGAACATTCCTTCTTTTATTTCCTTCTAGAAATTGTACATTAAGTTCTGTCCTCTCTCTCAGTGCCACCCCTTTCCCCACTCTCCAGGTGAAGAACCCTGGAAGGTGTTGCTAAACCATGTGAGGCCGTGCCTCTGCCGCTCTGTACCCCTCTTCCCGTCTCTGCTCCCCGTCGATCGACAGGGACATCAAAGAAGTTACTGACACGAAAGTCACGCTCTCGTGCTCTACGGTAGCGCTCTTCACCATCTCTCTGCCATTGTTCAGCAAGACCGAGGCTGGTCCGGATTTCAAACAGTTGGGCCTCCATGGCCCTACGCTCCTCCCTTTCAGCCAATCTGTTGGCTCTCCATCTTTCGGTGTCTCTTTCCCTTTCCGCGCGTGCTCTCTCGCGGTCCTCCCTTTCTAGCTGAAGGGTAATCCTCAGCTCCACGGCGTCCCGAGAAGAGCCATCGTCTGGATGATGCTGTAACTCTTCCTCCAGTTCCGCTATTCTGGCCTTCCCCCGCGCGGTGCGGGAAAGTGCATCTTGCACCTCTTTCGTCTGCCATAACCATCATCTCAGGTAGATGGAGGCAGGAATAAGTGAAATTCAATGATGAGACTCTCACCTGTGTGGAAAGCATTCCTTCCGCCTCCGCGGCTCGCTGCGTAGTATGAGCAAGCTGCTCATGAAGCAAATCAAGTTTGGAAGTGGGGATCCACAAACTGGAAGAGACACCATCCGCCCCCATTGCTGAGGAAGCCGCATCAAGCTGGGCGTACTGCAACGCACATAAGGTGACACCGAGAACCTAATGCCAGGAATCTTGGTCTATGATCGTGTGTATGTAGGCTTACCGAAGAACTCAAGGCGGCGCGAGTATCATGTAACTGCCGCTCCGTGCCTATCAGGCGAGCTTGTAGGTTCGCTATCATAGTGTCGTGAACATCCTGTGGCCAGGACATAGGTTAACAAAAAAACAAAAAAAAACATAAAATAATAAAAAAACATAAAAAAATGTTGTTCACCTCCACGGTCCCTTCAGGATGGAGTCGCTCTACATACATCACCTTATAGAGGCGCAGATAATCCTCGCTGTCTTGAGCATGTGACTCCATGGGAGTGCCACCCCGTCGCTAGTCCTCGTATTGCTCAGGGAACCGCACTCTCCAATCAACGGAGGTCGTCGACCCACGCGTCTTCTTCCCGACACGTGGTGTGGTAGTCATGTCCACCCATTCTTGGGCAAGCCCTAGAGTCCTCATGGCCAATCGTAGCCAAAGTGGCTTGATTTCGTTCAAACAGTGCATCCAGAGGTCGCGTCGAACCGGGCACGGCTCATTATGACCCAGGTCTGATCGGCGTCGGTCATGCCCGCATAAGGCCTCCAGATCACCTAAGTCAGGCAAATCTTTATATTTACGAGAAGGACAAAACAACATAAAAATAAAATGGATGGCGATTGATACCCACCATTGCTACAGGGAACTCTTGCAACTCGCGTCTCATCACCATCAGCTGGTAGGACATAGGGGCCGGGCTCATGATGGGCTGCCACCGCCGCGCCAACGACACCGCCATTGGGCGCCAATGATGGGCCTTTCCCATCGGAAGGTAATAATAGCTCCACAACTGCCTTGTCATGTGTTATGAACATCATAAAAAAAAGAGATACAGTTGAAGCTAGGAGAGAAGCCGGGTACCTGGATGAACTGCGTGAAACCACTCACTGTTACCTCTCGATCTGCTCTTTCAGACAGACCCGCAAATAGATGCACCAGCATGGCTGCCCCCCAAGCGTATCGTCCCACTTTCTCAGGGTCTACCAGGAATTCTAAGAAGCGACAATGAATGCTGTCTCCTTTCGAGCCCAACAACAGTTTCCCCAACCGGAAGAACAGGAATCTCCTCAAATCCATGTTGGCTCTCTCCCAATTGCTCGTGTCTACGCAGTAGACGGCGTGGCATCCTCTTTCAGTCCTCTCCATGAACTCTTCCGAGGACTCGTCATCACGAGGATGAACATCAGTAAGCCCCAGTGTCTCTAGGATAGGCGTCTTGGCTATGGACCTGTTCTTGCGATCATCTAGGTCCACCCTTAGTAACCTCTGGGAGACCTCTTTATAGTCGGAGTACGTGATGTTACGATCGGTGCAAGTATTCAGAGGGGGGGGTGAATGAATATTTCCTCTTAAAAACCTTTTCGCCCAGTTAAAATTTTGCTTACTAAAAATGCTCGTTCGCAAACCAAATATACTTGAAGGCAGAATGGCAGTAGTGAAACAACCAAACACAGAGTGAGGTCACTAGGGGGCTAACCAGATAGATTTAGTCAATCTGAAAACTAATTAACTCTTCTGCTCAACCAGAAGGCAAACACAAGGAGCGCCCCTATACAATCACCTAGCGGAAGCACAAAAAGACAATCACACCACTGCACAATAGATTTTTAGGTGGTTCGGTCCAGCAGACCTACATCCACCCCACACTCAACCCGAGTGTGGCTTCCACTAGCTCACGCTAGAAATCGCAGACTCAGTCTGCAACAGGTGCTGCCACACAGCTTGACCAGGGGAACAACCTCCCCTCTTCCTCCCAACCGTAGGGAACCACTAGTGACACCAGTCACTAGCAAACCAGAGACGCAAGTCTCTCTTCCTCCAGACCGGAGGGAACACCTAGTCTTGCAACCCACAAGACTAGAACCGGAGGACCAATCCTCCCTTCCTCCAAAACCGGAGGGAACCAACCGGTGACTTCCAGTCACCAGCAAACCAGAGGTCGAAGACCTCTCTTCCTCCAGACCAGGAGGGACCCCTGGACTTGCAATCCACAAGCCCAGAATCGGAGATCAGATCTCCCTTCCTCCAAACCGGAGGGAACCCACAAGTAGCACCCAGCTATTTGCAACCGGAGATATCAATCTCCCTTCTCCTGAACAAACAGGAGGAAACCCGACCTCTCTACAGAGTATCGAAAAAACAGCAAGTAAATAGATCAAAAGAAAAATGAAACCAGCAACAGAAAGCTGAAAAGATAAAACCAAATGTGGCTCTCGCAGGAGCTGGCTGGCCTGGATTTGATCCACGGTCCAGTAGATAGATCTTCAGGTAAGTTTTTCTTCCTCTTCTCTTCTCTCCTTCTTCTTCTCTTTCACTCTCTCGATCTCTGCTCCCCTATTCTCTTCGGCTCACACTTCTATCTCTCTCTTTCTCTTCTTCTCCTTCTGCTCTTCTTCTTCTTCACTCTCCCGATCTCTTTTCACACGAACACTATCTCTCTCCCTTTTTCTTCTTCTGCTCTCACTCTCACTCTCTTCTCTGCTCTCTTCTTTTCTTTCTTCTCTTCCTTTTTCTGGATCGGGGCTCTCTGTATGAGCTTTTCTTCTTGCCAACACGATCACCTTCATCTGAGGACGAAGGGTTCTATTTATAGCAGCAACAGCAGGTGGATAGGGCACAAAACGCGTGTGCCTCCCACATTTCCATAATCTTCCTGTCACGTGTCCTTATCAGATTGGTTCCTCTTGTCTCGGATCACGTGTAGCCCAGGAGTGTGGAATGTTCTTCCTCGGACCTGTAATGAGATTACAACCCATTAAAACTGAGGGCTACAGGAACTAAAGTTGCATGAGGTATAGACTGTACTAGGAATGACACGAGATAGATATGGTGACTACAACACGAAACAAGGAAAGAACAACACGAGATACACTGTGACAGAACAGACACAACGAAGAGAACGACACGAAATACAGCGGTGACAAAAGTAAACATTTCAAGAGAACAACACGAGGTTCATATGAGAACAGTACGAAGTTAGAAGGAAACAACACGCGGACATAAACACAAGAGAAACACGAAGACATGAATACAAATGAAAACAAAGACCTACGGGTAACACGGGGTGGTACAGAAAACAGCACGAGATAGAAAATAGAACGATACGAGGTACCAAGGCTAATACAACAAGGAAGATGACACGAGGTCAGATAAGAACGGCACGAGGTGAGAAGAAAATGACACGAGGTCGAAAGAAAACAACACGAAGACACGAAGACAAAAACAACACGGAGACACGAAGACACAAACAGAAACCAACACGAAGTGGCACAGAAAGCAACACGAGGTGCTGCAATGTTCTGCACGCAGTGGAACAAAAATGACACGAGGACACAGAAACAACAGTAACCGACACGAAGTGTGGTTACTAAACAGGAACGACACGAGGTCTACAGGGAAACGACTCGAAGTTCATCAGAACTATTCGAGCTGTTTCAGAAACACGACACGAAGTTAAGTGAGAACAGCACGATGTGAAAACGACACGAGCTGACAGCAACTCAAGGACGAAAAATAGAAACCGACACGAAGTGTGGTTAAGGCGAAAAGGACACTGAGTCTAAAGGGAAAAATAGCACGAAGACAGCGAAAATGACACGAAGTTCATAAACTCAACACGAAGACATAACTACTGAAATAATACGAAAGACACGGACACATCACGAAGATCAACACAAAAACCGACACGAGGTGTGGTTTCAAAACAAACAAAATCGACACGAGATGAACAACTAAAAAACAAAGGAAACGACACGAAATATAGTAGAAACAACATGGACACACGACCTGAAGGACAGTAAACATAAACAACACGAAGTATGACAGAAACAGTACGGACATACAATGTACTACCTCATAGCAGATTTCCTGTTAGGCATAGAACTCAACACGAAGTGTTGTAAGCTCAGACGACACGAGATCTTTTCGTGTTAGTGAGGGGAAACAACACGAAGACTCAAATACAGAAACAACACGAAGATGATGTGCAGTCTGATGTACAGACTTTGAAGAATAGTCCAATGTATGGACTTTGAAATCGAAGACCAATGTGCAGACTTGACAGTGAAGACTAGAGTGCAGACTTCAAGTTTAACTGTGGATGTACAGACTTCACGCGTTGACGCAACATGCTATGCAATGTACACACTTCACTGAACAGGATGTGCAGACTTTGTGAGCGCCAAGTGATGTACAGACTTGGATGACCAACGCCAATGTATAGACTTCCAACGTGAGTGATGCGCTGTACAGACTTTGTCTTCAGACGCTAAATGAGACTGACAGTGTATACACTTAGCCAATGCAATGCACTGTATGGACTTCTAAGAGACGCTCAATGTACAGACTTACACAACAAAATGACTCACAGTGATTAACAACAAACACCAATCATCAAAATCACAGCAATGAATGCTTTATGCATCAGTTTAACATGTAGCATGACTGAACATCAAATATGTTCATCTAAACTGAGCAGCAAGATGACTGAACATTTGATTAACTCACATCAACAACCAATCATCAAAACCATCATCAAAACCACAGGGGCACAACAATCTCCCCCTTTTTGATGATGGTAACACTTTCAATATATTGAGTCATTCTGATGATGTGAGGCAATCTGAAGACTCAAATTATTCTCCCCCTTTGACTTCATCAAAAAGAAAATAATTTGAGAAATTAAAGCAGGTGTAAAAGTTCAGTCAATTCCTCCCCCTTGCAAGAACATGATTCTGCCTTTTTGGCAAACAATCTCCTCCTTTGGTATAATCAAGATAAACCATGGTAGATGCAGACGCAGCAAGAAATGCAATACTTTCCCCTGAGTATATGAGTGCAAGGTCACAAATGATATGAACATGATTCAGTGTCACAAGGAATGCTCCCCCTGAATAGATGCCAATTGATATGAAATTGATGCAAGACATGGAATCTCCCCCTCAATAAGTGGAATCTTATGAGATGAATGAGAAGGAGACCACATGGGCAAACTAGGAGAAATTCAGTTCAGTGAACCAATAACATGAGCAGAAGAAATTCAGCCAGACAGATTTTTCAAGGATGCTCCAAACACAAGAAATTTAGTCAGATTTTCAAAGAGATATCAATCTCATAAATCTAAAGCATAAGTTTTCAAAGTCTTCTATCATAAGGGCTTATGAGTGACATTTATTTGAACAGCATGGTTTAAACATGATGTATGCAGAGTTTATCAATAAAATTCTGTATTGATATCTAAAGCCATGTTTTAATAAAAATGAACCAGGCCCTCATATTTATCTTGATTATCCTCCCTTTGTCTTACACAATCAAATCTATTGACTTCTTTCAGAATTACATGCACTAGTACTGAAATCAAGCAATTATGAAGTCATATTATTTTGTCTAGGGTTGTAGCAATTTGATTTTAGCATCAATATTCAGATATTTCAATCTTTTGAATAATTTTCTTGCTACAATTTTACGAGCACTCTAGTCCAGTTCACACCTTGTAGCTAGAGGATATACCTTGATTAGAGGCCAATATCCCTAAGCACTTAGTGTGACTAACTGTCATGCTATATATGAACAGAGATAGCATTTACACATCATGATGCACTCCAAATCATTTCTTGATGAGTGAGTTGTATTTCTCAGTGTGCATGCCATTGCTCTGCCAGAATTTTCAATAAAATTTATTCTGCAGAGTTGACTAAGACACCTCATGACATAGTCCTTTGGACATGGTTTCTCAGTGATCAAAGTCATTGCTCTGACAACAATTACCCTTTAGACAAAACAGACAAATTCCTTTGCTTCAAGTCAATAATAATTTCAAGTACTTAACCAATTGAAGCCATGAATTCAATAATGCAGATTTCAGAAGTTTTCAAGATACAGCATGAAACAGATAGTTAAGGTTTATTAAACATGCTTCAGATATTTTTTTTTTAGAGATTTTAAAGTCAAACTCATTGAATACATTAAACTTAAACCACATGAGTTATTTTAGTCATTCATAAAAATGTATAATAGAAGATTTCTAGTTCAAAATTTTCAGATTTATGATCGAGATAGCCCATTGAAATCTTCATGAAAGACTGATAGAATTCTGAAGCCAAGCGATACCAATTGTTACCAATTGATAGGAGAGATTTTGAAGCTTAGTGTTTTCAAATTATGATCAAGGCTTGTCAACAAAATCAGTAAGAGAGGATATGCAATGAGTTCTGACCCATGTATGCATTTGACAACCTTTATGCAATTGCAATGACTCCCCCTCACAATATGCATTCAAACTCTCTTTTTGGCATTTTCAATACAGGGAGATGCAATGCACTATATGCATGCAGGGACATGTAAAGACTCAACATTGAATTGTTATGCAAGGATATGCAAGTGACTCCCCCTGAAAACATGCAATGCTTGCACTGAAAACTGAACATATGATTCCAAATGATACATGCACATTCAGACTACCCTATCAAGTAATATGACCCATGGTACTAGGCGGAGCACTTGGTCTAAAAGACCAACTCTCACATAGTAAGGACCTCCGGACAGATTTTCCTGCCTTTTGGTAGCTTACCATTTGATATACCATCGAGGTCATGAATAACAAGGTAAACTCAACAGTCCTATATGCAATTCAGGTTTTCAATGAATTATGCAACAGACAGTTTTCAAACAGCATTCACATTCAGTTCAGATTTTCAAAAATTTCAGAGTGCATGATCAGAAAATAATGCAACTGGCAGATGATGAATGAATATGCAAGAATACATCAAACCAGATATGCAATAAGTTTCAAAATGGGAAATGCAGAGAGATTACCAGAACAGTGTGAGAATAGGGTTTTCATTCTTGAGTACCTTGGATCATTACCCCCTTTTATTCCTCAGCTTCCAAGGCACACCTGTAGCAGATACATCATTTTGATGTAACAGGTACCCAAGAAACCTTGGGTCCTGGTTTGGCAGTGACACTCCTAGCAGGTTTTCTCAACAGATTTTTCACATGTTTATCATCACAACACATGATATGACAATTATACATGGAATGCCCTACCTGCCCACAATGATAACAAGAGATAACAGATTTCATGTTCTCCTTGTATACATCAGCATTGGCGTGAACATGGTGTGAGTGAACATGATTAATTCTGTTATTGACATGAAAATTTTTCTTTTCATAACCGGCCAGCCAACAGTTAACAGCTCTGTGGCCTGGCTTTCCACATTCAAAACATACAGTGTATTTGCTTCTAGAACCAAATTTCTTTCCATCAATGATGCTTTTATTAACAGGGAAATTAACAAATCCAGAGTTAGTTTTCTTTCCCTGAGCATGCCAGCAGAAGGCAGCAATGTGACCAAACTTCCCACAATAATAGCATTGAATTTTCTTTTCCTGATCAGTAGAATGTTTCCTAAGATGATTTCTAGGATACTTTCTAACAGCATTTCTTTCATCTTTTGTCAATGCTATACAGTTATGCATAATATGGCCAACTTTCCCACAATAGTGACATGTTATAGCCTTTCTATTTACATTCACTCGTTTGACAAGATTGATATTCTCATGAGAGTGTGAATGTGTGTGTGAGCAGTGAGCAGCATGCACATGTAAATCAGAAACATATTTAGATTTATTCAAATCAGCATTTTTCTTTTGTTTTTGAATCTTTTTCTGTTTCTTATCTGAATTTTCAGCCTTCTTAGCAGTGAATTGAAAAATAGAAGAATTAGATTGATTAGCTTGTTCAGAGCTTTTCACGAATACAGTTGACTTCTTCTTTTCATTCACTTTCTTATTAGCATGCACATACCCAAGTCCTTCTCTCTGAAAATTCACTTTAGAACCAAGCAGCTTATTCAAATTGTCTTTTCCTTTGACGAATTTTGACAAAGAATTTTTCAGATCTTCAATCTCAGAATTCAATGAAGCAATACTCACTTCATACTTGGATAGCTCAGATTCACAAACAATCAGCTGTTGTTGCAAAGCATCATTCAGGTTCTTCAGAGTTTCATTTTCTTGTTGAACCATTATTTCAATGTTGTTCTCATTTCCCCTTACAACAATTTTTTCTTTTTCAATTGACAACCATTTTTCAGAGAAGACAGTATTAAGAACCATTAGCTTTTTATTTTGATCTTTCAAGTAGACATTTTCTTCAATCAGCTTATCTTTTAATTTCTCAATTTCCTTCTTCTGAGTCAGCAGAGAATCATTTTCTTCTTTCAAGGAAGTGATTAAGTTTTCCTGTACGTTATCATCAGAATGTAATTCTTCAATCAATTCCTTCAATTTAGATTTTAGATTTTCATTTTCAGCCTTTAGACATGTGATTTCAGCATTTTTCTCTTTTCTTAATTTTCTCTTTCCTGATTTGACTCTTTCATATTTATCTAGAAGATGCTCATGCATGGCAACTAACTCATCATGGCTAATATCCTCGGTCTCAGAGATTACCTGGGATGAGGACTCATCTGACTGATCACTCCTTCTTGCCAGGAGACATTCTTCTCCCTGTTCCACGTGTGTTGTAGTCACTCTATCAAACATTTCCTTTGCAGTGCTACAATCTGAGAAGGAGGAAAAATCATCAGAACCGATTGCAGCCTTCATTAAATTTAGAGCTCTCACATTATCATCATTTTTCAATTTGTGAACATGAGTCCACTTGGACTTATCCTTAGGAAGTTCATGTGGACTGTGAGAGATAATCTTCCACAATTGTGGATTAATAGAGTTAACATGCTTGTGCATACGATATAGCCAGAATTTAATATTTGAACTGCTGAATAGTGGAAGATGAGCCATGAGAACACAACAGATTAATGCAACAAGTATATTGATGCACTAAAAACAAATTAGCACCTAAGATTGCAAGATCGATCTGCAGGTCGCTGGACCTTGTATGCAGAAACCTGCTCTGATACCAACTGTTACGATCGGTGCAAGTATTCAGAGGGGGGGGTGAATGAATATTTCCTCTTAAAACCCTTTTCACCCAGTTAAAATTTTGCTTACTAAAAATGCTCGTTCGCAAACCAAATATACTTGAAGGCAGAATGGCAGTAGTGAAACAACCAAACACAGAGTGAGGTCACTAGGGGGCTAACCAGACAGATTTAGTCAATCTGAAAACTAATTAACTCTTCTGCTCAACCAGAAGACAAACACAAGGAGCGCCCCTATACAATCACCTAGCGGAAGCACAAAAAGACAATCATACCACTGCACAATAGATTTTTAGGTGGTTCGGTCCAGCAGACCTACATCCACCCCACACTCAACCCGAGTGTGGCTTCCACTAGCTCACGCTAGAAATCGCAGACTCAGTCTGCAACAGGTGCTGCCACACAGCTTGACCAGGGGAACAACCTCCCCTCTTCCTCCCAACCGGAGGGAACCACTAGTGAGACCAGTCACTAGCAAACCAGAGACGCAAGTCTCTCTTCCTCCAGACCGGAGGGAACACCTAGTCTTGCAACCCACAAGACTAGAACCGGAGGACCAATCCTCCCTTCCTCCAAAACCGGAGGGAACCAACCGGTGACTTCCAGTCACCAGCAAACCAGAGGTCGAAGACCTCTCTTCCTCCAGACCAGGAAGAACCCCTGGACTTGCAATCCACAAGCCTAGAACCGGAGATCAGATCTCCCTTCCTCCAAACCGGAGGGAACCCACAAGTAGCACCCAGCTATTTGCAACCGGAGATATCAATCTCCCTTCTCCTGAACAAACAGGAGGAAACCCGACCTCTCTACAGAGTATCGAAAAAACAGCAAGTAAATAGATCAAAAGAAAAATGAAACCAGCAACAGAAAGCTGAAAAGATAAAACCAAATGTGGCTCTCGCAGGAGCTGGCTGGCCTGGATTTGATCCACGGTCCAGTAGACAGATCTTCAGGTAAGTTTTTCTTCCTCTTCTCTTCTCTCCTTCTTCTTCTCTTTCACTCTCTCGATCTCTGCTCCCCTATTCTCTTCGGCTCACACTTCTATCTCTCTCTTTCTCTTCTTCTCCTTCTGCTCTTCTTCTTCTTCACTCTCTCGATCTCTTTTCACATGAGCACTATCTCTCTCTCTTTTTCTTCTTCTGCTCTCACTCTCACTCTCTTCTCTGCTCTCTTCTTTTCTTTCTTCTCTTCCTTTTTCTGGATCGGGGCTCTCTGTATGAGCTTTTCTTCTTGCCAACACGATCACCTTCATCTGAGGACGAAGGGTTCTATTTATAGCAGCAACAGCAGGTGGATAGGGCACAAAACGCGTGTGCCTCCCACATTTCCATAATCTTCCTGTCACGTGTCCTTATCAGATTGGTTCCTCTTGTCTCGGATCACGTGCAGCCCAGGAGTGTGGAATGTTCTTCCTCGGACCTGTAATGAGATTACAACCCATTAAAACTGAGGGCTACAGGAACTAAAGCTGCATGAGGTATGGACTGTACTGGGAATGACACGAGATAGATATGGTGACTACAACACGAAACAAGGAAAGAACAACACGAGATACACTGTGACAGAACAGACACAACGAAGAGAACGACACGAAATACAGCGGTGACAAAAGTAAATATTTCAAGAGAACAACACGAGGTTCATATGAGAACAGTACGAAGTTAGAAGGAAACAACACGCGGACATAAACACAAGAGAAACACGAAGACATGAATACAAATGAAAACAAAGACCTACGGGTAACACGGGGTGGTACAGAAAACAGCACGAGATAGAAAATAGAACGATACGAGGTACCAAGGCTAATACAACAAGGAAGATGACACGAGGTCAGATAAGAACGGCACGAGGTGAGAAGAAAACGACACGAGGTAGAAAGAAAACAACACGAAGACACGAAGACAAAAACAACACGGAGACACGAAGACACAAACAGAAACCAACACGAAGTGGCACAGAAAGCAACACGAGGTGCTACAATGTTCTGCACGCAGTGGAACAAAAATGACACGAGGACACAGAAACAACAGTAACCGACACGAAGTGTGGTTACTAAACAGGAACGACACGAGGTCTACAGGGAAACAACTCGAAGTTCATCAGAACTATTTGAGCTGTTTCAGAAACACGACACGAAGTTAAGTGAGAACAGCACGAGGTGAAAACGACACGAGCTGACAGCAACTCAAGGACGAAAAATAGAAACCGACACGAAGTGTGGTTAAGGCGAAAAGGACACTGAGTCTAAAGGGAAAAATAGCACGAAGACAACGAAAATGACACGAAGTTCATAAACTCAACACGAAGACATAACTACTGAAATAATACGAAAGACACGGACACATCACGAAGATCAACACAGAAACCGACACGAGGTGTGGTTTCAAAACAAACGAAATCGACACGAGATGAACAACTAAAAAACAAAGGAAACGACACGAAATATAGTAGAAACAACACGGACACACGACCTGAAGGACAGTAAACATAAACAACACGAAGTATGACAGAAACAGTACGGACATACAATGTACTACCTCATAGCAGATTTCCTGTTAGGCATAGAACTCAACACGAAGTGTTGTAAGCTCAGACGACACGAGATCTTTTCGTGTTAGTGAGGGGAAACAACACGAAGACTCAAATACAGAAACAACACGAAGATGATGTGCAGTCTGATGTACAGATTTTGAAGAACAGTCCAATGTATGGACTTTGAAATCGAAGACCAATGTGCAGACTTGACAGTGAAGATTAGAGTGCAGACTTCAAGTTTAACTGTGGATGTACAGACTTCACGCGTTGACGCAACATGCTATGCAATGTACACTCTTCACTGAACAGGATGTGCAGACTTTGTGAGCGCCAAGTGATGTACAGACTTGGATGACCAACGCCAATGTATAGACTTCCAACGTGAGTGATGCGCTGTACAAACTTTATCTTCAGACGCTAAATGAGACTGACAGTGTATACACTTAGCCAATGCAATGCACTGTATGGACTTCTAAGAGACGCTCAATGTACAGACTTACACAACAAAATGACTCACAGTGATTAACAATAAACACCAATCATCAAAACCACAGCAATGAATGCTTTATGCATCAGTTTAACATGTAGCATGACTGAACATCAAATATGTTCATCTAAACTGAGCAGCAAGATGACTGAACATTTGATTAACTCACATCAACAACCAATCATCAAAACCATCATCAAAACCACAGGGGCACAACACGTGATACCGGTCAGTGCCTCGCCATCCACTTTTAGGCCCGTAATTCGGACCACATCTTCCAGGCTGGGCACCATGTGCCCCCAAGGCATCAAGAAGGCACGGCTCATTGGATCCCACCTTTCACGCAATGCTTGGACGAGAGAGAGGTCGAGCCTGATTGGCTCGATCCGAAGAAAGACTCCAAGCCCCATCACGTCTAGCCTGGCCTTCTGAAAATCCAGGAGAGCCCGGTATGCGGCCACCACCAACTCCCATGGAATGTGTGATTTCATCACACCCTGCGCATACACAAGGAGGAGTTTTGCCAAAAGAGAAAAGGAAGAAGAAATACTGGAAGAAGAGACGAGCAAGCTCAGCTTACAAGTTGCGATTGGGTCCTTTCATTGAGGTGCCCTTCAAGATCTGAGAGTCTCCGAGAGCTGCTACCACTGGACCTGCTTCTCTTCAAAGAGTGGGAAGATTCGGCCTCCATCCCAAGTCTTAGAACTCTTAGCTCTTCCGTGCTGTGGAAGCCCCTACTCCTCAAGATGGCTTTCGATGTCCATGGGAGAACAAAGAGGGGAGGCATTTATGGGAATGGGAGGAGTGCGAGCCATGACTGCCTCCATCAATATGTTAAGGCACCTCCCTTGCGGTCCTACATGTGTCACTTCACCACTCGCAGGGTAATTGATTGATGGTGCGATATGATGACTCACTCCCTACGCAGTCTAGGGATGCCTTGTCATGCTATAGAGGTCGTCCGGAAGATTGGAAGGTCGTAAAGGAGAAGAGGCTAGAGCCGTCATTACTGACTTCGGCGGTAGATTTCCATGTGAAAGACGGTCGGAGCGAGATATAAGTCACCATTTTCGGACGGGGTCTCGACAAGCACGTCACATGGGAACAGTGAAGAAGCGTAAGGAAGAAGGAACGCACAAGAGGACAAACAAGCGGCAGGAAATCAAATCACTCCATTCATAAGTCTACATAAAATGTCATAAATATCACAATCATGGAGAGGAGGCGTATGCTAGCTCGTCAACTTTCGCCATCACCTTCACACTCGTCCCTCTAGGTGTCCCTCTCCTCTCCCCTAAGGTGAGGGTCCCTCAGGGGCCTTATGGAGCCCCGTACAATAGCACTCGCCTCGCCTCGTGGCGCCTGCTCGGTAGCGGTGACCCGCTGATGCTCACCTAGCATAGCAAAGAAGCCACCCATATGGAGCTGGCCGGACTGGCGGAGTCACGCCTTGAATTCTCGTGCCCTCTCATAATTTGCCTCCATGTTCTCTAGCCTCTGTCCCATAGCTCGAAGGCCTAGCTGGAGCTCCCTCACCTGGGCCTCCATGGCTCTTCTGTCCTCTCTCTCCTTCTCCCTCTCTAGCCTTTCTCTTTCAGCCTCTCTCTTGGCCACCTGGAGAAACACCCTCAACTCTAGGATGTCCGGATGTGGCCTCTCCTCACTGTGACGCCGCAGCTCCGCTACAGTCGCTACCCAGGCATCACACTCCTCTTCAGCCCGGGCCGCACGGGCCACCGCACCGGCAAGTTGCTCTCGGAGGGAGGCAATCTCAAGAAAAGGGGTCGAGGAGCTGGAAGATGCGCCGCCAGCCATTCCTGCCATCGCTGCCTGCTGGGCACGCTGGAACAAACATAACAGCCATCGGCTTGGTTCCAAATTTAAAAAAAAAAATTTACCAGGATCGCTAGTTCCTATTGAGTGACGGTCGGCTGTCGCCTAGCCTCTGCTAGTTGGGCACGCAAGCCGCTGATGTCGCGCGCATCCCCAGATTGGAGAGGCACCACATTACTCTCCCACCGCTGCCGTAGGAAGTCGGCACTATCCTACACCAGTACGCTCCCTTGCTATCCAGGGAGACGTATGTGCCAGTCCTCGAGCTTCGCCTTGCCGCGACTCTCCTTCCTGACACGGCTCGGCTCATCCGCGCTCGCCCACTCATCGACCAAACCCGGGGTCCTTGCCATGCCCTACATCAAGAAAGGACCGTCTTACGTCAAACAACGAGAATGCGTCTCCTGTCAAGGACGCGTCCATCATTTGAGTACAACACTCACCGAGCCTTTTCCCCTCTCACATGGCTCGCTCCAAACTCAAAAGGAAATCAAAGAGGTGGAGATCGGAGGACCTACCGGGCCGTGTTCACCTCCCTCCGTGCCATCGGGCCCCTTAGGTCCCTCAAGTGCCCGAAGGGGCCCTTCCTCTTCCATGGACGCCTCTCCGTGCTCTTGCGCGTCCCTCCTCGGGCGAGGAGTTCCTCGCCCCTCTCTCCCGTCACCGCCATTTGGCCCACCGAACTCCATCGATCGAGAGTGGAAGAAGACGAAGATAGGCGAGCAAATCTCGACGGGAGGCGGGCTCGTTTGCGGGCAAGGCACGGAAGAAGAAGGGCCTCCTAGAGCTTTAAATTTGAATTTGAAAGTTAAGACGCGTCCCCGCGCCTAGACGCGCCCAAAAAAAAAGAGAGAGAGAAAAGAAGAAAGAAACAGGATCCCTCCGTGCAAGGCGTAATTCCCTGCTTTTCAGGGCAAGGTCTCGTGAAACGTGCCTCGAAAGAACAGGTGCAAGAAAAAAAGCGTGGGAAAGGGAAGGTGCACACAACAGAAGGAACCATTTCATTTCACATAAGCAAATAGTCAGTTGTACATCATAAAGTACAGAGGGTGGGGTGTACAAACAACTCTCTAACTCTCGCTACCACCCTCCTGATCATCTCTCTCCTCCCTCCTCTAACGGGGATCCCTAGGGGGCCTCTGCGAACCCTGAGAGGCGGTGCTCGCCTTGCCCTATGGTGGCACGCCAGCCTCGAAGGCGCGGCGACTCTCCTCGGCCGAAGAAACCAGGAAGCTGCCCATGGAGAAGGAACCAAACTGACGAAGTCGTGCCCCGCGCTCCTTCGCCCTCTGATACAGCTCCTCACTCTCCCGAAGCCTCCCCTCCGTTGTGCCGAGGCTCAGTCGGAGCTCCATCATCTGGGCCTCCAGAGCCCTCCTCTCGTCCCAATCTCACTGTCGCTCCACCCTCCTATCCTCCCTCTCTCTCTCTCTCCCTCTCCATGTTCTCTCTCTCTCTCTCCCTATCCTCCCTCTCTCTCTCTCTCCCTCTCCCTGTCCTCCCTCTCTCTCTCCCTATCCTCCCTTTCTCTCTCTCTCATCGCCTCTCTCCTCGACAGCTCAAGGGTAATCCGTAGCTCCAGCACGTCGTGAGGAAGCTCCTCCACCTCCCGCCGTCGCTCCTCCTCTAGCTCCACTATCCGGGCATCACGCTCTGCCGCCCACGCGTCGCGCTCCTGCTCGGCACGGACTGCACGAGCCAGGGCATCCCGGATCTCCGCCACCTGTCAAAGCCCGCATGACCCGTAAAAGATCGGTGAAGGAAGAAAACCAACTGGAAGGAGAGCTGGGGTCAAGCAAGCACTCACTCGAGCCGCGCGGTCACGCTCGGCCTCCTCAGCCCGGGCCACCGCATACGCCAACTGCTTCTGGAGGGAAGAGACCTCCGGAGGAGGGCCCCACGAACTAGAACCCGCTCCACCAGCCATCCCGGCTGCCGCTGCTTGATGAGCGCACTGAAACACAAGAGCAAACGACAGTCAAAGGCTAAGCATCGAAAACTCTAGGTCAAAAAAAAATGCATAATACATTGCATAAACTCACCAGGATCTCCAACTCCTGCCGGATGGCCGCCAACTGCTGTCTGGCGTCCGCCAGCTGGGCCCGTAAGTTAGTAATAATGTTATCATGATCATCCTACATTTATGCACATAGGTTAGTGTCACATGCATATGCATATAGGAAAAAAAAATCTTCACCTCACACTTACCCCTGCCGCCCCACCGAGGTGTAGACGCTCCGCGTACGTGGCACGGTACCGTCGCAGGTACTCGGTGCTGTCCTGTACGTGGTACACCACCGGGACGCCACCCTGCTGCCAGTCTAGGTACTGTGCAGGAAGTGCGTACGCCAGTCGACGATCTTCACCTTGCTCAGGTCTTCCGCCCGACATGGCTCGGCTCGTCCACGTCAACCCACTCCTGGGCTAGCCCCAACGTCCTCATGACCATCCTAAGCCGCAGCGGCTCGATCTCGTTCAGGAAATGGACCCACACGTCCCACCCGAAACGAGGACGGTCCGCTATGACCCAAGGCTGGCCAGCATCGGCCATGCCCAGGTAGGGCCTCCACACCACCTGCATCGCCATACATGCATCATATTAGTTGCCATTTTACTCAATTAAATCGTATGCATAAAACCAAAAAAAAAATCATACGTATCATACCATGGCCTCAGGGTACTCAATCAGCTCACGTAGAAGCGATGCCAGCTGGTAGCCGTGTGGTGCCGCAACCATGACCAGCCTCCACTGCCGCGCCAGGGGCACGGCTCTCCTATTCCCCTGCCTGGCTCTTCCCATCGGGAAGTAATAATAGCTCCACACCTGCATCCATCGTACATCATTAGCACGAGAAATTGCATATTTAACTACGGTAAAATGCATAAATAAAATGTTTACCTGGAGAAAAGGTGCGAAGCCGCTAACTGTCGTCTCCCTCTCTGTACTCTGAGAGAGATCAGCGATCAAGTGGGCGAGTAGAGCTGCTCCCCACGCATAGTCCCCCACTCGGTCCAGGTCTGGTAAGATCCCGAGAAAGCGGCAATGGATGTCGTCCCCCTTCGTCCCCAGCAGAAGGCGGCCCAGTAAGAAGAAGAGGAACCTCCGGAGCTCCAGGTCCGCTAGCTCCCGCTCGCTCCGGTCCTGAGTAAAAGCCGCCCGAGCATCTCCCTCCAGACGCCCTAGGAACTATGCTCCGCTCTCGCTAACCCGCTGTCGCAGGTCCTCGAATCCGAGCGCCTCCATGATATCCACTCGGCCAACCACCCTGCTGTCTCTATCGGTCGCGCTCGTCTCCAGCCACAGCAGGTCCAGGGCACTCTCTCTGTACTCGGGGTAGGTGACCCCGCTGACCGCCTCTCCGTCCACTGGTAGCCCGGTGATCCGAGCTACATCCTCCAGTGTCGGCACCATATGCTCCCAGGGCATCAGGAACGCTCGACTCGGCGTGTGCCACCGCTCCCTCAGCGCCTGGATAAGGGGAAGGTCAAGCCTGAAGGGCTCAAACCTCAGGAACGCCCCGAATCCCATGGCGTCCACCCGCGCCCTCTGGAAGTCAGGTAGCCCTTGGTAACTGCGACTACCATGGACCAGCTGATCCGGCTCTTCATCACGCCCTGCACACCACAAAGAACAAACACAAAAATCACATCAGTAAAAATAGGGCTGTAATTAATGAACATAATAACGATAAAAAAAACCACCAAAATTGTTTGAGGCATCCAAGGGCCTGGACGCCTCTCTATCTTTTTTAAAAAAAATCTAATAATAATAATCTAAAAAAATAATAATAAAAATTTATTTGAGGCATCCAGATGCCTGGATGCCTCTATATATTTATTATTATTTAATTAATTTCATAAAAATAAAAAATACATAAAACAAAAAAATAATAAAAAAATAAAATAAAAAACATTGAGGCGTCCACTGGGTTGGACGCCTCAAACAAGTCTCCTCCTCTCACACCCACCTCCCTCCTGAACGCCATCTCTCACCCATTTCACGCATGAAATCACACAATAATGCAATAGAGAAGTTCTAAGGCACTTACCAAATCATGCTCATCCTCTCCCGCGTCGCCGGGGCCCTCAGGACTCTCCACAGCCAAGGGAGGCGCCTCCTCTTCCATGACGGCCTCCTCCTCCACAGCAGCCTCCTCTGCACGATCCCTTGACCTCCTCGGACGACGAGCAAGTCGCTTCCGCTTCTCTCCACCTTGGCTCGAGCCTCCGTGCTCCATTGGGAACCAAGAATGGGTTGTTCAGGATCGAATAGGTCGTTGGAATAAACAGGAAAAGAGAAAAGGGCGCGAGGGCGCCCTTTTATATAAAATTCACCCTTTTGAGGGCGTCCAGGTGCCTGGACGCCCCCATATAAAAAAAAAGAAGAAGAAGAAGAAGAAGAAAAGAAAATATTGGGGCATCCAGGCTCCTGGACGCACCTATAAAAAAAAGAAAAGAAAATATTGGGGCGTCCAGGTACGTGGACGCCCCTATAAAAAAATTAATTAAAAAAATCCAAAAAAATATTGGGGCTTCCGCGCGCTTGGACGCCCCCATAAATAAAAAAATTTAATTAAAAAAGGGAAAATATTGGGGCGTCCAGGCCGTTGGACGCCCCTATAAAAAAATTAAATTAAAAAAAATCCAAAAAATATTGGGGCGTCCAGGGCCTTGGACGCCCCCTCAGAAAAAAAAAAAGAAAAAAGAAAAATATTGGGGCATCCAGGCAACTGGACGCGCCCATTATATATATATATATATATATATATATATATATATATATATATATATATATATATATATATATATATATATATAATATGAATAAATAAGAGGGTGGAAAGAAAAGAAAAGAAAGAAAAATAAAAAATATATATAATAACAAAGGGGAACAGTGTTCCAAAAATGTCTGACTTCGCGTTTATTCCAAGGCAACAGGGTGAGCTACAGTAGGGGCTTAGGCGCTTTAGGCCTTAACTTCCCTAGTTCGGTTACATAAGCCCTCCACAGCTCGCATTCTTCCTCCACGTGCGCTAATGCCTTTCTCGCAACACTTGTCTTCCAGGGTGCTTTAAGGGCCTTCGCTTCCTTCGCATCCGCTTCCGTGCCCAACTCCCTCTTCTTCAAAGGAACGATGCCGGTTAGCAGTGGGAACGAGTGACGTGGAATCCCGATTTGGATACAGCACCGATGTGCGTTGTAGAGAAAAAACTCCGTCGCGCCGATCAGTTGGAGTTCAGCATCAGGGGAAGACCTTGTGAGGAGTTCGCGTGAGAGTGGGCATGCCGGTGCACAAGTGAAAAAGCTTTGCGTCATGGTTCTGAAGTGAGACCGCCAGTCTTCACATTTTCTCAGCCACGGAACCCGATTCGCTATGGTACCACCGAAGCCTAACACATCGGCTATGTGATAAAGGGGACTTTGTTGGAAGAGCTTCGAAGCAGTTGGCATCCTTTCACGGTGGTCAAATTTGAAGTGCAAATCAATCCAGCAATTCAAAAGAAGTGCGCAACCGAAAAGAGGCTTCCCCATGCTGGAGGTAGTAAGGCCACTATAAAGGTAGGCAAGGACGGCGGGCCCCACCCTCTTTCCACTCCAAATCCCGCAGATGGCACTCAATTGGTCCTCCTCCACTATGTTGTCGGTATAAGAGAACAGGAGAGCACCCGCCAAACAGATGGTAAACCCTTTCATGATTCCTTCCAAGTGGTCATCGTCTCGTGACCCTCTCAGGGCGTCCGTGACCCATTCCGCAAGCTTTTGCAGATCAATTCCCTTCTGAGTCTGGACCTTTCTAGCAGCACCAGGCGGCATGAAGCTTCCGAGGACACTCTCGGAAGTCACCCTTGTCAGCATCCGCATGACCTTTATCCTCCCGTCACTCTTGAATTTTTTCAGCCCCAAAAGAAGTTCCACCTCCTCGAGAAGGATGGTCACCTCGAAGGTGGGGAAGATGAAAGTGTGGGTCTGGGGATGCTAGATCTCCACCAATGCGCCCATAGCCGCCCAGTCCATGCGAATCCTCTCGTAGTGCTTGGCATGAATAAGGAGCCCTTGCAGATGCCACGTCGTGATTATGGCCCTCATGCCGATGGAGATGTTGGAGGTTAGTTTCGAAAGCCACAGTAGCTTGGAAAACTTCCTCGGGCCTGGGAAAAGAGGGTGTGGCTGGAAGAAAATAAGGAAGGAAAAGAAGTGAAAAGAGAGTTCGCGCGGAGAATTTGAAATAAATCAACTTACCATATGCGACTGGATCATCCCACTCAGATGACCTTCGAGGTCGGAAAGTCGCCTGATCTCGCTGCTAGGCCTGCTCCTCTTCATAAGGCGGGAAGACTCGCCTTCCATCCTGAAACCCTTAGATTTCCTCTCCTCCTCCCCTTTAAGCTTCTAAGCCCACTCCTTGGTGCATTTGGATGAACTAGCCTAAGGGAGCATTTATAGAAAAGGAGAGACGCTAAAGGCCGAAATGCGTCACATCAGTGGTCAGTCGTCAGTGTTTTGTCTGGATCTCCCTTGTACTGTGGTGCGATTCAGTTGCTTTCTGATGTTATTAATCTGTGCAGGTTTTACTAACGGACGCCACTGTCCCACCTTGTGTACCACCATTCGGTGATTAGTCCCACCATGTCATGCATCATATTATATGATATTTACGCTATTAGAACATGTCAAGGACCTTGCGACCCGAACGAATCTGGGATTTGAGTTCCCCTTCAATAAAAACGGTGATGATTTCAGAAGAACTTGGGTTGTACGGATAGGCCGTTAATTTGTGATAGCGTGGGGACGATGGTTCCGTTCAGTGAGTTGGTGCGTGGATAAATGAGCCCCAGCTCAGTGTCAGCTCATCGAATCGGTATCCTAACCCATTCTTAACGAATTGATTATATTATCCTTGGCTATTTTCTATTTTAGTTTGTTTTAAATTTTCTTTAAAGCCAGCATGCATTCATATAGGACTTTGATCTTATTGCGGAAGATCATTCAAAGTGATTCGATTGTGACAACCATTGTGCTTCAATTCTTACAAATATGAGATATTCCACTCCGAATAAAACACGGAGTTTCCTTGAGACGGCCCTATGTTGTTCTTCCAAAAGAGACCCCTGTTTGGACTGACCCTCAGATATTCCTCTGCTTTTTACTTTGTTTGACCCACCTTGGCCGCAGCACTTCCATATTGGCTGGTAACCGCTCCCCAAAGGTGAAACCTGCAGGTTTACGACCTAGGTACTTCCACACTGAGAAGTTGGTCTCCTTTTATTTCGTGCCTGAGCGCACATCTCCCCCTCCCTTGTTTGATCTCCGTCCAATCAATCGTCAAAATTTGAAGACCTTCTTCAATGCCGCCTCATTGAAAATCTGGGAAAGATTCCAAATAGTAATGTCAAAAGCGTGTCCCATCGCACCTTGGCATCAACCTTTCAGTCCATCCCCACTCCATTTCACTTCACATCGATACCATTCCATTACGTGTCACTCCCTTACAAAGCAGACGCCAAGGCGGGGCAGCTGTAGACACGCTATTCCTAACATCACCCTGAGAAAATCTCATATTACTATATGACGCCCCGCAGTGGCTTTCGCATTTTGAATCGCTTGAGTGCTGCCCATTCTTGGGTCTTCTTTCGCCTTTTGAGTGGGTAACGTGACGTTTCTTCGGCATCCGAAAACCGCCTCGTTGTGGAAATCATGCAGCATACGGACGGCATCGCCACCAATCGGACGTACCGGAAGATTCTGGAATCAGGAGATGTCTGGAGGATGGCTGCCGACGGCCTTTCGAGGGGGCTCCGGTAGATTCTCATGGAGGCATCTAGGAGACTGGACGCCTCCATCATGAAAAATGAAAAATAATAAAAATAATAAATAATAATAATTGTGAAGGCGTCCAAGGACCTGGACGCCTCAGTATTGAGGTGTCCAGAAGCCTGGACGCCTCCACACTCAGCATCCGGACAATCCCGGCACGCCGCTCGATTTGATGCTTCGGAAAAATCCAAAACGTTGAGGCATCCAAGGGCCTGGATGCCTTCAATTTCTGACATCCGGACAAGCCGAACCGCCGCTCGATTTGACGTTGCGGAAAAATCCAAGAATATAAGGACGTCTTGCCAGCTAGACGCGTCCACTCGTGAGTCACGGGTGCCCACCGAAACCACGCGCTTTACCCACTGTCTACGACTTTTGGCGAAATTCCGGTGGGCGGGCATGGAGGCGTCCAGTCTCCTGGACGCCTTCATAAAAAGATTAAAAATAAAAAAAATAAAAAATAGTAATCTATTGATGGAGGCGTCCAGGGTCCTGGATGCCCCCATATTGAGGCGTCCAGGCTCCTGGACGCCTCAATCTACTTCCCCTCTATAAATAGAGGACCCCCTCCCTCGAAGGGATGGAGCTTCAGATCCGACAGAGGAAGGAGAGACTCTGCCAGATCCCATTTCTAACCCGTGGGTCTTTTGTAGGAGGAGGTTCTGCCGGCTTCTCGGGTGCCCGCGCTCGCGAGAGGAAGGCTAGCTCCATCCGCTCTGCTTTCACGTCGTCCCCACGCTGCCGAAGCTCCGTCGGATCCCGCCATCGGCACATTCAATAAGCCAATTCTCTCCCTTTTCTTTGTAGTTCTTTTGCATTCATCATCTCGCATCCTCCGCCTCCCTTCATAAGGGAGTCTTCTTTTATACACGTCTGCATAATTCCATTCATCATAGCATTTTCCTCCTACTCGTGTCCGAGAGGGCTTTAAAAACAACACCAACCAGGTGTGTGTCTTGCCACGATTCCATTATTCTTCATTAAGGGACTAATACTACACTGCCATCTTTTCTGATCCACTTGTTTTATGTTTGTTTTTCTTTTGCAAGGGTAACCAAGGAAAGCCTTCTCCATCGGCCGGCCGAAGGGAGAAGAAGAAGCAACCCGCCATCTCCCGCTTTTGAGGTAGGCGCGATCACTTTCTTTATTTTGGGGTCTCCGGCCCCTAGCGATCACATCATATTCTCGAGGCCACGGAGAGTCATTTCCCGCAATGGCCGTTTAAATTTCTGTCACTTATACTCTACATTGTTCTTATATCTGTTTCTTATATCTGTTATATTTTCGAGGCCGTGGCGAGTCATTTCCCGTAATGGCCGTTTAAATTTTTGTCTCTTATATTATGTTCCTTATATCAGTTATATTCTCGAGGCCGCGGGGAGTCATTTCCCGCAATGGCCATTTGAATTTCTGTCATTGATATTATGTGATGTGGTTATATCTGCTCATATTCTCGAGGCCGCGGCGAGTCACTTCCCGCAATGGCTGTTTAAATTCATGTTGCTTGTATTCTATACTCTTCTCATATCTGCTCATATTCTCGAGGCCGCGGCGAGTCATTTCCCGCAATAGCCGTTTAAATCACTGTCGTTTAAATTCTGCACTTTTCCCATCCCCCGAGGTCGCGGAGAGTCATTTCTCGCTATAGCCGTTTAATCCCCATATCTTGTTATATTGCAACTGTCCCGCATGCCCCGCCGGAGCAATCTCCCATGGTGGCCTCTCTTCTCTTCTCTCTTCTTTCTGTGCTACAGCAAAACGAGCTCCTCGCGCGCTCCGCTTCACCTTCCACGGCAAATTAATTCCGCGTGACGTCGCTCACACCAAGGTGGATCTAAGGAAAAGAATTAAAATAAGGATATAGAAATCTAAACAAAGGAGTTTCCCAAGAAACAGCCCAAAATGGCAACAAGGCGAACTGAGGACTCAATTTGGCAAGGAATAATATCTCATATCTTTGGAAATTGATGATCAATTGATTCTCAAAATTGAGTTATTAGAATGATTTTCCCAAAGTTAATTCAAAGTCCTACATGAATGCATGTTGGGTTTAAAGGGAAAAATTAAAATAAATTAAAATAAAATATAATCAAGGATAATATTGTTGTGCTACCCAGACGAAGTCAAGATACCGATTTCTTGAGCTGATACTAAGTCGATGCCCATTTATCCGCATATCAACTCGGAAAAGGGAACCATCGTCCCCAATCTTGGACGGCTCAACGGCCTATCCGTGTGACTAAAATTCCTCTAAAATTATCATCGTTTTTGATGAAGAGGACTGAAATTTTAGATTTACCAAAGCCACAAGGTCCTTGATATAATCTAATAGCGTAGATAATATATATTAAAAATGCATACAAGGGTGATGGTGAAGCAATAAGCATGTGAGAACTAAGAAAGAAAGTTGCAAGCACTGTGGGACCAGAGTGATGCTCGGACGGTGGGACCAAAGAAGTTTCTTTCCTACGCTCAAAATTTGATTAGCCAACAAGATATAGTGAAAGAATAATAAGCAATAAATTTAGGCATTTAAGCATAGTAATTATAGCATGTATAGAATAAATCAAAGCATTCAAATCATAACATGAAATAGCATAGAAGCATGGTAGGAAAATAATAGCATCGATCATAAATCATAAAGCATGAAGGCACGAAATCATACAAACCATCATTGTTTGTTGTTTATCGCGAGGATGACAACTTGGCTAACCATAAGATTTGAAGTTGAATGATCGAGATCAAGTAATGCCCAGTGGCAAGATTAATCCAGTGAAGTCAGCAAGAGTTATTTAGAAAGATTTGGAAATGATAGCTGAAGATGCCCAGAGTGGTCAAAGTATGAAGATGTTGATGTTAAGAATGTACGGAAGAATCGAAAGATTGGCGTAAGTATGAGGAGAGGACGCATCTCGTGTTCTTGGTCCTCACAAACAGTTGTCCCTGTAAAAATAACACTATCAAAAAATACAAGACAATTTTTTTAGATTTTTGAAATATGCAAATTTTTATGGGTTTTGAAAAAATATTCAATTTTTTATGGATTTTGGAAGATATTTCAATTTTTGGTTAGATTTTTGGAAATATTCAACTTTTTTTAGATTTTTGTTGAGAAATATTCATTTTTTTTATTTTTAGTTTAGACATTGCTAATGCAGCATCAAAGGATGTTCAAACCACTGGCTAGGGGTCCTTGTTCCTTCCCCTTTCGCTAAGAACTGCCCAAAGCAGGGCGTGCATTGAGGGTGGCACCCTATAGTCGACTGTCCTTGGATAACGGTGCCCCTACTAAGGCCATACCCAAGAAACACTCGGTCTTCATAGGGGGAAGAGAAGAAAAATTGGGGACAAGCTTCGTATGAATTAAGAAGATATCGGGTTTTGACTTCCGTCCATAGCACAACCACTAGAGATTCGATCTGTTGTGCCGGGGCTTTTGTCATATCATAGAACCTTAAATTCTCTTGTAGGCACGCATACGACCGGGCTCATAACGTCTCGTGGGGAAACTTTACTACCCTCTTGCTATGCCAAAAACTTATTGGATCTTTCTTATGATCTTTTCCTTTTTCATTTGATCATCATCTTGCTCTTTTCTTTTCATCCTTTGGACTTGAAAGATATTACAATTGAGATTTGAAATTTGAGAATAAGGTCATAGTTGACTGCCCTTATTTGAGACTTCCTCTTCTTGGGGTGTGCTTAGGTTGGTTGTTTTTGCCCAGAATACCTCTACCCTCATATTTCAGCCAAGTTAAGAAGAGAAAAAGACCGCGTGCCCTCGAGCATGGCCCAAACAGCAACGGTGTTCACCAAAGAAGACGGCTAAGGACGTCGTGAAGTGTGTGTGGTGCCCAGCTAAGGGTTGCCCTTAATGAGCGGGGAGGGAATGCTGAACTCTCAGCGTGGGGTTCTTATAACCAAAGTACTGCATAGCAAGCCTAAAGACTCTTCTTTGACTTTGAATTAAACAAAGACCTAGGATAAGGCCTAGAATACCACTCTTAATAGAGTTAAGAAGCACTTCATGTTGAAAACCGTGCGTGGAGATGAGAATAATGAAATGCAAACTTACGCAAATATGATTACCTTGCGACCTTGTAGAAGCAGCTATCGGAGGTGATGTTGGTAAACATGAGATTTATAGTCCTCTTTTGGCAGGTAAGAAAGGATAACAAAGTTTTTGAAAGTGGCTTAGCAAGGAGTGATAGCCCAGACCAAACTCAGACGAATAAGGAGAAAAAGGAAGAGAGGTGAGGGCTAGAACTCTCTCACTAAGGTGCAGAGACCTTGATCACATTGAATGGTACAGAAAGAAAGGAGAATTAGGATGAGGAGTTAAGACTAAAGCCACGGAAGCAGTGGGAGAACGGAAAGATGCCCAGAGTAGTTGATGCGGAAGAAGTCGAGTCGGACCCAGGATCGGGAGGAATTAAGAGGAGAAATTGATAAATCGAGAGTGGAGGATCTAGAGGGTCTAGAGGAAAAGGGGGAGAATCATGATGGTAAGAAGAGTCCGGAGGTTCTGGAGGAATAAAATGGGGAGGGACGTGATGCCCATGGAAAAGGTATCGAAAGAGATAATTTAAGAAGAAAAGCACAAAGGTCACGATGTCCTGGAGGAGTAGGAGGCTGAACTGGAGGAAGGAGATGAGGTCCGGAGGCTCCAGAGGAATAAAATAGAAAGGGTCGTTATGCCCTGGGAGGAGGAGAGAAAGAGAATCCGGAGGTTCTGAGGAAATCAAATAAGAGGGGATACAATGTCCCGAGAGAAGAGAGAGAATGAGAGGAGTAGTCCGGAGGTTTTGGAGGAATGAAATGAGAAGGGGCGCGATGCCCGGAAAGGATAGGGGAATGAAAAGAGGAGTCCGGAGGTTCCAGAGGAGGAGAATAAGGAGGGGCGCAATGCCCTGGGTGAAGAGGTAGAAAGTCCAGAAATTTTGGAGATAAAGGTGAATCTAAAGGAATCTCCCCTCTTACCTTTACACCTCCAAGTACTGCACCATTAACCTCCCCCAAGCCATCTGTTCCCTCCATTGATTCACCTCCAACCATTATACCTTCATCAACCTCCACACCCTCGGCCTTCGCCGAACCTACCATCAAACCTTCTCTTTGTTCCAAACCAACTAACCCTCCATTGCCACCACTGTGGCCCTCCACTACCTCCGTAAGTCAAAACCCAATCCTTCTTATTCTTCCACTTAACACTTTACCCAAACCCATGGCAAATCCTGAGCAGGGGTCCGCCTCCTTTTGCACTCGAGCCAACCCCATCTACTTCCGAGCAAGGGGAGAAGCCCGACGTGCTCGAACCTCCACTTCCACTTCTACTTCCTTCAACACCATCCATTAAACCTTCATTATCCATTGAACCTATCGCCTCCATCTCGCCTTCCTCCATCCCCCCTCGGAGTGGGTGTATCTTTATAAGTATACGTGCCGAAGAAGATACTCAAGAGCCGGGCAAGAAGGATTTGGCTATGGCTATGTTATTCAAAGTTCAAGACTTTATTTGCCATATGCCGATCCGTGTTCTTGTGCCGGGCATGTTTGAAAATTTTCCACAAATGCTCACTGAGGAAAATTATTATAAGTTGATGCCATGTTGGCCCAGGGCCAAGATTTTCAAGGTTACTTTGCTTATCGGCCAAGCGACCTTCGATGCTCTCATTACCCCTTGTTCCATTATCGTACAAATTCCTAAGAAGGGGTTCTCCTCTTGCATTATAATAACGCATTCTTCATCAAATAAGAGCTCATGTGCATTGATTCCATTCGTTGAGCGGTTTGGCCGGGCACATCATCTACCATGGAGGGGCGGGCTTTCTCAGGGGCCTCCCGCCAATTCATCCACTGCCTACTCAATTTCATTCACCCTCTCATTTAATTTCTCCTTATGGGGTCACTCACGGGGTGAGAAGGAGACTTTCTTCCTTGCACTCCTTGCATCCTATGCATTCCATGCATCCATCACATTCATTGCATTGCATCTCTTTGCATTCCTTCTTTCCCAGGTTTCCAAACCTGCATCTTCCTCGTCTTCCGGAACCTCCTTATCCTTCTCCCAATCCACCTTTCTTTCCGGAATTTCCGGATTCTCCATCTCTTGACCCTTATCTTCCACGATTTCTAGAACCTCCGGATCTTTTACATTCCATCACTTTCAAATCACTTCTTTCTCCGGAACCTCCGGATCCTTCTCCCAATCCACCTTTTTTTCAGAATTTTCGGATTCTTCATTTCTTAACCCCTATCTTCCCCGATATCTGGAACTTCCGGATCCCCCACCATGTTATATATTCTATCCCAGTACTCAGTATATTAAAAGCTGCTCCCGGAACAATAGGTCACACCTATTGGAAAGGTAGCACACTTGCATGAGAGGATCTTTAGATCCCTATCTCCGCCCCGTATCGGAGATTGGATAAGTCTGGTCTCTCCATGTTCTACTAGAGTGTCTCCTTCAAGTCGAATTCTTCACCATCTTTTCCTATTTTTCACCCTACAACGCACGCGTCAAGAAGAAAACCGCTCTCTCCTTGCCATGTGACATCGTTCACATCTTGGCGATCACAGTGGGACATCTTTTTGCTTTCCTTGGTTACCCGTGAGTCTTTGGCACCCACGTGTGCCCCTCCACTTGGCACCTACGTGTGCCCCTCCATTTGGAACCCACGTGTGCCCGTCCACTTGGCACCCTCGTGTGCCCCTCCACTCGGCACCCACGTGTGCCCCTCCTTATTGCGCCCATGTGCGCTACAGTTCTGCTCACAGTAGCACTTTTAATTTCCATCCCTCGTGCACCACGTGCACTTCCTCATAGTCCCTTGTGATTCCTCGAGAGGTTTGTGTTATTACGGAAAGGAGAGTGGTAATATCTTGTTTTGACTGCTTGGTGTGGCATATCTCTGTTATCTCTGTTCTATTTGTGTGTTCTTATATATTTGTTTAGCACTACATTTCATGCATCTCCCATTTCTTTTCATTTTTCTAAGGATCACCCTCTCTCGGTGAAGGAAGGACTCTCCGTTTGGGAATTCCTCTCGACGGACTAGGATCTCCTCCATCGGGACCTCCGTAAGTCCCCGACAGCGAATGATTCCCTCTTCGTTCACTGGACTGGTTGTACCATTGAAGTTCTCCAGAGCTAGTTTACCCATTCGTGGTGAGACGAGTGTCCTTAGTTGGCATGGCAGTGACCAAAGTTATAACTAGGGTCCTTCCTATTTTGTGTGAAATTTAGGTTTGTAAAAAAACAATTCTTTTAAGACAAAAAAAAATAAAAATAAAAATAAAAATAAATAAGGGACGTAAAGCATTCACTTGTTTGTTAATCTTTACGATTTGTTTGCTGGTGTATGTTATTATGTTCTCAAAAAGCGTTAAGGATGGCTGAATATAATTACAATGCTTTCGAGGCCGAGGCCTTCAGCTATGAGCCCCAAATGCATGACCCAGGTCATCACTCTTATGGAGAGTATAACCCGAACTGGGGCTACTAGCGTGAGCCAAAGTTCCGTACCATGGACGTTGGTCCGTCTTATTGTAGACACGCCATTTTGGCATTTATGCTAGTAAATCTCATATAACACTGTGATGCCCCATGGCTTACGCATTTGACTTATTTGCGTGATTTCCATAATTCCAGTTGCATATAAAATAAAAGAAATAAAAGAAATAAAAAAATAAATACAAAACTTAAATATTTATACATATTTGTTGTGTTTCCATAAAGAATAATATAATTAGTTTTTTAATAATCTTATTTTCACATAAGAAAAAAATAATAAATAAGAGGTTTAAATGTATATATCTAAAATAAACCAAAAAGGACATACATATATATAATTAAAAAAATAAAAATAAAAGGCTTTCTATTATTACCTACCCCACCCCCTAGATTTTTAGATCTGGTCTCCTACTTTATTATCACTAATCTCATCCCTATAATCGTTAATTCTGGGAGAAGTCAACAGATATTATCTCTTTTCCTTCTTTTTTTCTCACACGTCTCTCTCTTACCCACATCCCTCTCTCACACGTCTCTTTCCTTATCTCCCTCCCTCTCTCTTCATATCTCACTCTCCCCTCACGTCCACACACATCCCTCTCACCGTCATCTCCTCATTCTCTTCCATCCACCACACCCCTCCTGTCTCTCTCACACTCTCCCCATCTAAACCCAACAACTGTCCTATCATATCCCCACCCACGATTGACACTCCTCCTAACACTCATCCCTAATTCTCTCAATCATCGAAACCCAACCCATCTCTCCTAACTCTCACTCTCTCAACTCCACCCACGTACAACTTCCCAATCCCACATCCCTCTCCCCACTCCATTCTCTTTCGATCCCTCACTACTCTCATTACGCACAGACCCATCCCCGTGAGATCGGCTCTCCCATCTCACTCTCTTTCTCCAACCCACACTCTCTTTCTCTCTTTCTCAAACCCACGCTGCCGCAAGCCCCTCTCCTACTCTCCCTTTTCTCTCCACGCCACCGCGAGCATCCCCACATCGGTGTTGGCCGCCCTCTGCACCCTCACCTCTCTCCACTACAACCGCATCACACCGCCTACCTCCCCTCGCCATGACGACCCACTGCCCTCGCACCACCTCACGATGACGCCGTCGCACCCATTACCCAACCGCACCCCATTGCTGCCACCTCTCCATCCCACTCTATCTCCCTCTGTGCATGCAACACTGCCACCTCCGCCCCCCGTCGTCGTCACCTTCACTTCCCCACGTCGATGCATCCTCCACCATGCCAACCAGGTCGATGTCCCCACCGCGATCGCCGTCCACGCCCGTCGGCCACCCCCGTCCTTGCCGCCGGTCGCCCACCTGCCGCGAACCCACTGCCGCCGGTCGCCCACCTGCCGGTGCACCACCACCGCGAGACCTCTCTCTCTCTTATCTCTCTCTCTCTTTCTCCTACGCCCCACCACCTTTCTCTCTCTTTTATCTCTCTCTCTTTCTCTCTCCCTCCGTTTCTCTCCCTCGCTGTCTCTCTCTCTCTCTCCCGTCTCTCTCTTTCTCTCTTTTCTCTCTCCCTCCATTTATCTCTCTCGCTTTGTATCTCTCTTCTCTCTCTCTCTCTGGTAATCTTTCTCTCTCTTTCTCTCTCCCTCTCACCATATCTCTCTCTTTCTCTCTCTCCTCTCGATCTCTCTCTCTCCCCTTTCTCTCTCCATTTCTCTCTCTCTCTCTCTTTTCTATTTTATATATATATATATATTTATTTATTTATTTATTTATTTATTTATTTATTTATACGTATACATATAGTTAACTGTTCTTGAATTTGTGAAAGAAGGGTAGCTCCCGCCCAATTTTCGAGTGCTCCCAGGTGTTTGCATACGCGAGCAGGGTCACTCCGTCTCACTGTTCGCCCGCACGTCCTCGTGCTACTGAAGCCCATCATCGGCGCCCCCCAATAAGCTCTTTCTCTCCTTTTCGCATTATTTTCAGTCTATTAATTCTTTTGCATGCATCATTCATCAGCTGTGCCACGTCTCTCTCCTCGAGAAGGCCTGGCTTGTGAATGTCTTTGCATTTGTCTCATTATCATTTCATCCATCACCCTTTAGTTCTAAAAGGGATTTTAAACAGCACCAATCAAGTGCGTGTTATTCACGCTTTCAGCATATTGTTTTTAAAAGGAATTGGTACTACACCGCCCGCCCTCGTTCTGATTTAGTCGTTGTTTCATTGTTTGTTCTTTTTACAAGGGTAACCAATTAGAAGGCCCTCTTCTTCGGCCTGTTGAACGAAAAGGAAGAAGGAGTCCACAACATCCCCGGTGACTGAGGCGAAGGCGCTCCTTTCAATTTGGGGCCTCCAGCCCCTGGCCATCACACCGTCCCTAAATTTGTGCCTTTTGGTTTTTTGTATTTTTGTCCTCACTCGCGTAGAGTATTGTTCCGCGCGGTATTTTGTTTGTAATTATAATATTGTACTGTTGTCCTCACCCGTGCGGAGGATCGTTCCACGCGGCGGTTTTAATCCTAAGATTGTAATCCTATTCTAACCCGCGCGGTGGATCATTCCCCGCGGCGGTTCCCTTCCCCTAATTTAATTTCAGCACTTTCCCCTCCCTCCGAGGTCGCGGTAAGTCATTTCCTGCTATGACCGTTTAATTTCAGCAATATAATTTCTTTACACTAACACTAACCCTAACTTTATATATATACTATGTCATTTCATACTTATTAAGATCACACGGAGAATAATATCTTGCGGTGGTTTACTTTAAGTATTTATATTTCTGTTGTTTATATTTCTGTCAAAATCTCGCGGAGACTAACGTCTCGCGGTGGTTCATTTTTGTTCATATTTCTGTTAATATCCCGCGGTGAGTAACATCCCGCTACGATTTTTATATCACCAGTCCCTGTAACTCCCAGTTCCGCATCGAGTGGTCTCGAGTCTCAACTCGTCCCGAATCAGTTTGGTATCAACGGTCTAGTCAAGTGTAGTATTGTCTTAGGTGCACGCTTCCCCATGTTCCATTAAGGAGTCTCCTTCGATTGCCTTTAGCGCAACCTTTCCCGCATCTCACCCCGTAACACGTGTCAATCATCGCTACTTCGACCACGTGACGTCGCTCACACCTATGAGTCCTCGTATGAAGTGCAGGCCACTACTAGCCAAGCCTCCCCCTCCACTAGAATTCCCTATGTCTTGGATTTCCTGGCTTCCCACATCGACTCTCTCAGCTCTCAACAAATTGAGGCCATCAAGGCTGCCATTAAGAGGGGATCTACTCCTCCTCCCCAGGGTCATCCATCCACCATAGCTGGCCCTCATGTTTTTCCTTTTAAGGACCACGTGGGCCAACCACCACCCTCATTTCAAGATCCCTCATGGCCCCAAAATCTGGCTGTCCCTCGTACCCTGGTCCGACCGAGTCACTCTATGGGCAAGCCTCACTCCCCTTGTCCTTCAAGGCCTCCATGTTAAGCCGTCCCTCCAAGGTCTTAAGGCCAACTCTCTACACCACAAGTCACACCTCACCAACAAGATCTCATTGACAAAATTGATAAAATGGAGGAACAAATAAAGAGGGTCACAAGTCTGCGACTGCCTCCTTCTCCTCCTCAAGTCAATCCCCTTCATGCTTTCATGGATAAAATCACTAAAATGGAGAAAGATTGGAAGGGGATAAGGGAGGAGTATGGCATTGAGAATATGAGTGAGCAAGATGTTCTTCCTAGACTTTACAATCAAGTGGACGTCGTTCACCCACCACCTATTCATCACACTCATTCACACGGCCCTCCGCTTCCACATCCACATCCACAAAATCCTCCATATCGTCATGTTCCACCGCTCATCAACACGCCTCCACCACGGTGCCCATTTGAATTTGATGATTATGAAGAATTGGAGATGGCACATTATGAAGATTTTGAATATCTTCGAGTTACACCCACTCCGAGTTTTCTTCGTTTCTCTCTTCCCTGCTCCCACAAGAACTCCCTGCTCAGGATGAAGCCATTATCCCTACCCCTGCCTATGAGACATCATGGTGTTACGATGATGGGTCAATACTCCAGCAACCTACGTCAATGCACCATGAAGTAGCCATTATCCCTACCCCTGCCTATGAGACATCATGGTGTTACAATGATGGGTCAATACTCCAGCAACCTACGTCAATGCACCATGAAGTAGCCATTATCCCTACCCCTGTCAATGAAATCACATGGTGTTACGATGATGGATCCATACTCCAGTAACACGCGTCAATGCACCATGAATCACCCCCTACCCTGAACCCCTCATGTATCACCAAAACCCGATGCTTCCTACGTACCAAGCCTCCTACCATTACACGTCCCCCTCCAACTACACAAATAACCTCCATACCATCAGCCTCTACTAAGCCTCCCATTAGCCCTTGTCCCCAACCAAGTAATCCTTCATCGCTACACTTAAGGCCTCCACCATCCCTTTAACTTCAAACCCAACCACTCTTACTCCTCCACCCGACCCCTTACCCAAACCCGTGATTAATCCTGAGCAGGGCCCATCTAATTTTCCACCCGAGCCATCACCGTCTGCTTCCGAGCAAGAGGAGAAGCTCGTCGTGTTTCAACCTCCACCTATCCTTCCTACAACCCCTTCCATTGATTCTCCATTACCCGCTGAGTCTGTCGCCTCCATCTTTCCTCCTTCCATCTCCTCTCGGAGCGGGTGCCTTTCTACAAATACATGTGCCAAAGATGATGTTCAAGAATCGGACAAGAAGAATTTGGTCACGGCTATCGCGTTCAAAATCTAAGATTTCATTTGCCGAATGCCGATTCAGGTTCTTGTGCCGGGCACCTTTGAGAGGCCTGAATCTCCATCTGCACCAATGTCCATCAAGAAGGACTCTCAAGAATTGGTATTGAGCAAATCAGGGGCCAAAATAATAGAGCTCACATTACTCATGGGCTAACATTCTTTCAAGGCTCTTATTACCCCTTGTTCGGTTGTAGTCTAAATGTCTAATCAAAAGAAGGGGTTCTCCTCAAACATAGTGATGACACATTTCACTGTAGAGGAGATGATGAACTCTATGCTCAAGGGTGGGTCAGGGCAGTCCTTGTTGGAAGCTTTTGACATCATGTCTACTCCCCACCAACTTCCATGCAAGGGACGAATGCTTATGTTACCCAGCATATTCACGAAGGATATTCCAATGGCCCTGAGCAGTGCGTCAAATATGAAGCTCTTTATGTCGAAGGTTAAACTTCCAATGATAGATACCATTCATCTATCAAGGGAGCTATTTCCAAAAGAGCCATTAAATATCAAGATCCCTGCTTCACAAGTGGAACTCTCAAATTTTTGCTATGATCATTTGCCAAGAGAGTTACCGTTCATTTTTGAATGTCTAAAGGGTCTTATTAAAAGTCCATCAAATGAGAGCCTGTGGGCCCTGACCGCATCGATTGAGCTGGTTGGTCAGAGAAAGATGAGGTTGTCTGTCTGGGCACATCATTGGGAGCGGCTTGCGAAGCCAAGAGGCCAAGAAGTTGTGTTGAAGGTTGAATGGCTGCATTGTAAGAAAGTATCTACCAAGAAGAAGGGAAGGCATAAAGTGAAGCTTAAGGACAACAAATCCCTTGTTGGGGGGCCCACATTAGTTCATCCACTTCCTATCCCAATCCATCACTGCTCACGATATTATTTAGCTTCTTTTTATGGTCAGTCCATTGGCTGAGGGGACACTTTTTGTCATCTAAATCTATGCAATCAAGCTCATCCCCTTCTTTCGGGTCCCTGAACCCTCACATTCCTCTTCGTCTGGAGCCTCCGGACCCCTCTCCGTTTAGTTCCTTGTCTTCATTTATCCCTCGTCATCATCCTCGTCCCGAGCCTCCAAATTCTCCTTTGTTTAATTCCTTATATTTATTCATCCCTTATCATCCTCTTCCTCTGGAACTTCCAGATTCTTTCCCTCATGATGCTCCTCCTTTGTTTCCGAACCCACCGCATCTGCCTCTCTCTATCTATCAATTTCTTCCTCTAATTCCTTCTGATCTTGAGCCTGAGTCGATTCCTTCCACATCAACTGCCTCGGGCATCTGCTCGTTCTCACACTGCTTTCGAGGCTTTAGCCCTCACCTTTTTCTTTGATTCCTTTCTCATTTTGTAAATCCTTCTAGGAATCTTCCACCTAATCCTGGTCTTATCACCACTCCTTTGTGTAAGCCACTTCGAATCATTGCTTACATTGCTTCGACACGAAGTGCTTCTTCACACGATTGAGAGTGATAATCTGGTAGTCAGTCTCAGATTTTATTTAAATTAATGTCAAAAGAAAACAAAATAAAAAAACAAAAAAACAAAAAAATGCCAATGCCTGGGGATCGCCATGGAATCAAGTCACTGCATCCATCCTCCATGTTAGGATAGGGTCCATTAAGACTTGGTAGGTCTCGGGTCTTGGTCTGCCAGAACCGATGAGATCCCTGTCCGGCCACGTCGGCCTATGCCCACTCAAAGGAAGGCAACATGCATACGCACGTGTTTTTGTTTTAAAAAAATGGTAGCATCGCCTATGGTGAGGTTTCTCTCAGAAGGTCTCCAGGAAAGTCACAATCTTTATTCTCTTCCTCTTCAACCAAATGAGACAGTCGACGCCCTTAAAACGCTGAGCATAAGAAACAAAAACATAATCCCCTTAAGGCAAGAGTAGGATCCATTTTCTCGAGCATGGGTCAGAGCACGAGAAGAGGGCAGTGTCCTCGTAGGCATACAAGAGGGATTCCACAATGTCAAATGACTATACTTCCCTTGAAAAACCAAAGTCAAATGAAAAGCCTGGTCGTAACCATGCCTGATTCTAATAAACGAAACCTCTCAAAGCAAAAGTCAAAATCCACAAAAAAGGGGCCGTAAGATGTAAATGCTCGAGACTTGGTCCGAAGTTGCCCGAAAGGGGAGAGTCAAGTAGGCCCCTATTGGCTCGCTAGGTTAACGGCTTTGCCGGTCCTCTCAGAAGGTTTCTCCCCTACACTCTTCCTCCTCCCCCCGAAGATGAAAGCTCAATGAAGGTCCCGAAGGGTGAAACCCGCTAAAGCCTGCAACCTCATTTTAACACACACATATGGTTGTCCATTTTGAAAAGCAAAAGCCATCGCTGTGAAGAAGCCTCGATGTTTCTGGCAGGTCAAGGCCCACCTTGATGTATTCTTAGTCTAACCTTGGGCTTAGGCCAATGCAAGCGCGTCACCTATGGGTGCGACGGCGTCTGATTCCGGGTCAGCGTCGCGCGGTTGGTCGTTCGGGTTCCAGGGTGTTCCATTATATCCCATCTAGAGTTGTGAGGAAATAGACCTGGGTCGGGTAAATCATTTACCTTGAACACGTTTTGGGTGAATCCTGCGGTCGGAAGCAACTGGGAGCCTAAGCATGGCATGATAGTATTATCATCAAGATAAGTCTTAACCGGTGGGATTATCATTCGAGGAGTCTAGAGGCCCAAATCAACCTAGATGTGCACTTAGGATACCTGGGAGGTTAGTAAGAAATCTCTGTCCTTATGTAGGTTAGGTGTCATATGGAGTGGTCACCAGACGTTAGCAACAAAATAGTCCCAAGAAATAAAAAAAACACAAAAAACACAAAAAATGTAGATATGTGCAAAAAAACAATAACAAAAAAAGTGCATGATCGCATTTGTATGTAGCATTTCATTTTCAAATTTCCGTTCGCATTTGTGTGCCTGTGTGCCGCATTCCTCATTGTGCTTTACCATTGCCTTCATTGATAAAGGCTCAAGGACAATTTGAAACAGTCATACACTTATCGGGCAAGGGGTCAAGTCAAAATAGAAAGACTAACTTGTTTCACTAGAGCACTGTTTGCAGAATTTAAAAAAACAACAAAAAATAACAAAAACAAAAACAAAACAAAAAAAGAGGCAGTGAAGAGGGAACTCCACATTCCATTTGATCTTTTCGAATACATTAAGTTTCTCCCTCTCTCACAAAAGTGTTCTCACCACCCCCCTCTAGGGGAGGACCTTTGGAAGGTATTCGCAAAAATTGCAAGGCAGTACTATCGCCACCCTCTGTTCCCCTTTCAATCTCCACGTTTCGTTTCCACTCTGTCGGGGCAATAAGGGAACTGCTAACATGAAAGCCACACTCTCGTGCCCGCCGATAGCGTTCCTCACCGTCCTTCAGCCATTGTTCGGCAATGCTAAGACAGGTACGGATCTCCAACAGTTGGGCCTCCAAGGCCCTCTTCTCCTTTCTCTCTGTCAACCTTTCGGTTCTTTCTCTTTCTCTATCTTCCTCTTCCTCAGCTCTTTCTCTTTCCCTGTCTTCCCTCTCTAGCTGAAGGATAATCTTTAGCTCTAAGGCTTCCCAAGTAAGCTCCTCGTCTGAATGGCGACGCAATTCATTCTCCAGCTCTGCTATCCTAGCCTCTCCTTGTGCAACACGAGCAAGCGTCACCTACAACTCTCCCGCCTATCATATTCACCATTGTGAGAAATATCGCATGCATGGACAATGAGACTCGGGTGGCCAAACACTCACTTGCATAGAAAGCATTCCTTCTGCCTCTCCGGCACGATGCATGGCATGAGCAAGCTGCTTGTGGAGTAAATCAACCTCTGAGGAGGGGACCCACAAGCCCGAAGAGACGTCATCCTCTCTCATTGCCGATGAGGCTGCGTCAAGTTGGGTGCGCTATAACAACATGAGGTGACAATTAGTGGCTGAACACCAGTAATCTAGGGTCATAATTAGGAGCATGCATTGTATATACACTCACCGTAGAATTCAAAGCTGCACGGGTGTCACCCAATTGTTGCTCTGTGTCTCCCAAGTGAGCTCGCAAGTTCGCTATCATGGTATCACGGGCATCCTGCAGCCATGTCACAGGAGTCAGCAGTTCCACACAAAAAAAAGAGGAAAAGAAAAAGAAGCAAACAAAATAAAAAAATAAAAAAAACAAAACAAAACAAAACAAAACACAAAAAATAACAATAATGCAAAAAATGCATTCACCTCCACGAGCCCCCCAGGCTGGAGTCGCTCCACATACATCGCCCTATAGAGGCGCAAGTAATCATCACTGTCTTGTGCGCGCGACTCCACAAGTGTACCACCCCGTTGCCAATCTTCATATTGTTTAGGGAAACGCACCCGCCAATCGATGCAGGTTACCGGCCCGCGTGTCTTCCTTCCGATGCGAGGTGGCGTAGTCATATCATCTACCCATTCCTGGGCAACCCCTAAGGTCCTCATGACTAATCGTAGCTGAAGATGCTCGATTTCATTCAGGCAGTGGATCCAAAGGTCACGTCCAAACCGGGCACGGCTTGTGATAACCCATGGCTGGTCGGCATCGACCATACCCGAATAAGGTCTCCAGATCACCAACGATAGCATGCACATGTCTTCTTAGTCAAAAAAAAGAAGAAAAAAACCAAAAAAAATAAACTAAACAAAAAATCCCACCATTGTTGCAGGGAACTCTTGCAGCTCACGCCTTAGGACCATCAGCTGGTACGGTACAGGGGTTGTGCTCACGACAGGCTGCCACCGACGAGCTAGTGGAGCCACGGCTGGACAACAATGTCAAGCCCTCCCCATCGGGATATAGTGATAACTCCAAAGCTGCATCATCATGTACCATTCCCATCACAAGGAGGAGATTAATCAAATAAAAATAAATAAATAAATAAATAAAATAAAAAGTTATCTGGAGAAATGGTGTGAAGCCACTCATAGTCACCTCACGATCTGTCCTTTGGGACAGACCTGCAAACAGATGCGCCAGCACGGTAGCTCCCCAGGCATACTGTCCTACTCTCTCTAAGTCTACTAGGAGCTCTAGGAAACGACAGTGGATGTTGTCTCCCTTGGAGCCCAGTAGTAACTTTCCCAATAGAAAGAGGAGGAACCTCCTCAAATCCATGTTTGTCCTCTCCCAGTTGTTGGCATCCACGCAGTATATAGCTCGGGCCCCTCTTTCAGCTCTCTCCATGAATTTCTCCAGGGACTTGTCATCACATGGACGAGTTTCAGTAAGCCCCAACGCCTCCATGATGGATGCCCTGGCTACTGACATGTTCTTTCGACCATCTAGGTCCAACCCCAATAGTTTCTGAGCACCTTCTTGATAATCCACGTAGGTGACACCAGTCACTATCTCGCCATCAACTTTGAGGCCCGTGATTCAGACCATATCTTCTAGGTTGGGCACCATGTGCCCCCAAGGCATCAAGAACGCCCGACTCGCTGGGTCCCACCTTTCACACAATGCTTGGATGAGGGCGTGGTCGAGCCTGATTGGTTCAATCCGTAGGAAGGCCCTAAACCCCATCGCATCTAGCCGAGCTTTTTGGAAGTCCGGCAGACCCCGATATGCAGCCACCACCAACTCCTAGGAGCTGTGTAACCTCATCATACTCCGTGAAAATGCAAGAAGTGAGAAAGAGTTGCATTGCCAAGAAAAGGAGAAGAAAGGATGAAGGAAGAAATGAAAGAATTCATCTACGAGCTGCAATTGGGTCCTCTCACTGAGCTGTCCTTCGATCTCTAAGAGCCTCCTGGAACAACTACCGGATCTACTCCTCTTTGAGGAGTAGGAAGACTCACCCTCCGCCCTGAAACTAGATTCACCCTCCATCCTGAAAATTGAGCAACTCTCACTACCTCCCCTTCTTACAAACTTTCACTCTTCAAATCAGCTCTCACGACTCTGGTGCTTCCAAGTCGAGCAAAAGGGGAGGTATTTATAGGCTTGGAAGGGAGGCGATCTGGATCTATCACCATCACCCCTAGCAGTGGCCCTTGTAAAGAGGCACCCTCCCTTCACCTTCATGGGCCACTTCGCCATATGGAGTGAGATCGGAGGCGTGATTAATTCAGAGGCGTGATTTGTTGACTTGCCGTCCCTAGACGGTCCAAAGATTCCCCGTGCCCATTGTCATGCTGCGAATAATGGGAGACATTCACGTGGGAAAAGAGGACTAGAGGACAGCATCATTGAAATTGGTGGCAGATTTCTTTAAAAATAATGGCCAGGGAACTCTCGTGTGTCATTTCGCCGCGTCGAGTTAAAGATTCGGAGGCGTGATTTGTTGACTCCCTGCCCTTATACGGTCTAAAAAGTCCCCGTGCACTTGTCATGTTGCGAATAATTTTTACCATGAGAGACATTCACATGCGAAAAGAGAACAAGAGGTCGTCATCATTGAAGTGGATGATCGATCTTCTTTGAAAAGAATGGCAACAAGGACACCTGGGAGACACGATCCACCATTTCAGGGCAAGTTTTGACAAACATGTCATGTGAGAGACTGGGGGCCGGCCTTGTTGAAATCAGTGGTGGATTCCCTTCGAAAAGAATGGCCACGGCGAGACACGATTTCCCATTTTGGGGTGAGGTCTTCTCAAACATTGAGAACAAAAGAGAAGAAGCATAGAGGAGAAGGAACGCGTAAAGGGAAGACATGTAACGCGAAGATAGTCATTCCATTCGTGTGTCTATATAAACTATCATGTACATCACAAGTAAGGGGGTCACTAACTGTCACCATCGCCGTCCTGGTCATTTCTCCTCCCTCCTAAGGCGGGAGTCACTAGGAGGCCTACTGGAGCTCTAGGAGGCGGTACTCTCCTTACCTTGCGGTGCCTGACCAGCCTCGATGGCTCGACGATGCTCCTTGGCCGAGGAGACTAGAAGGCTACCAATAGAGAAGGAGCCATAGTAACAAAGGGATGATGTGCGCTCTCGTCCCCACTGGTGGCGTTCCTCGCTATCCTTCCGCCTCTACTCCGCAACCCCAAGGCTGGTCCTCCGCTCCATCACTTGGGCCTCCAGTGCCCTCCTTCCGTCCCAATCACGATGCCACTCTGCCTCTCCATCTCTCCATGTATCTCTCCTCGCCACTCAGAGAGAAACCCTCAGCTCCAGGACGTCTCGGGGCAGCTCCTTAGCGCTGTGTCGTCATCACTCCTCCTCCAGCTCCGTTGTCCGGGCATCGCGCTCTGATTGAGCGACGCACTCCTTCTCCGCTCAGACTGCACGGGTTAGCAGGCCCTGGATCTCCACTACTTTCCACATCCAATCATCTCACAAGGTGAGGAAAAGTGAGTGGAGTGTGTAATCGAATTTCAAACCAAATCATGCTCACTTGAGCCGCGAGCTCATGCTCGGCCTCTTTGGCACAAGTCACCGTGCCGGGAAGCTGCTCCTGGAAGGACATGACCTCCGAAAGAGGAACTCGGGAACTCGAAGAGGCTCCGTCGGCCATCCCTACTGCCACCGCCTCCTGGGCACACTGAAAACAAGGGGACAAACGTTGAGTAGTGACCCAGGGATCCAAAACAAAAAAAAATAAACAAATAACAAAAAAACAAAAAAACAAAACAAAAAATAAATAAGTTGCCACTACATGCTTTGGCAGATGAATTCTGCCTTGTATGTTTTTTTCCCTGTTTTGTGAATTGTTGTGGCTTATTGATATTCTGTACAGGTGAGTGCAATTTTATTTCTTATGAAATACTTCTGCTTTAGTGTGCTTACTAGTGAATGCAGGTTTCAAAAAAAAAGAGAATGGATCATCACCATCCCACCGTGTACCACCTCCGCATTGTGTCATGCCTTGTACTATATGATATTTACACTACTAGAGTTTGTCAAGGACCTTACGGCCTGAATAAATCTAAAATTTGAGTTCCACTTCAACAAAAACACTGATGATTTCAGAAGAGTTTGGGTCGTACAGATAGGCTATTAAGTTGCAATAGCATGGGGACGACGGTTCCGTTCGGTGAGTCGATGCGTGGATAAATGGGCCCCGCCTCAGTATCAGCTCACCGGATTGATATCCTGACCCAGTCTCCACAGCTTAACAATATTATCATTTGCTATCTTCTATTTTAATTTGTTTTAATTTTTCCTTTCAACCCAGCATGCATTCATGTAGGACTTTGATTTCACTGTGGAAAATCATTCATTTAATTCGATTGTGCGAGCCACTATCCTTAAACACTTTAAATATGAGATATTCCATTCCGAATTGAGTACTCAATTTCACCGAAGTCACCTTGAGCTGTTTCTCTGAAAAAGACCTTTGTTTGGATTTGTCTCCAACTCATCCTTTGATTTCCCTTGGACCCACCTTGGCTGCAGCACTTCCACAATGGCTGGTAACCGCTCCCTAGTGGTGAAATCTACAGGTTCACAACCCAGGTACTTTCGCCCTAAAGTTGGTCCACTTTCCTGTTCGTGCCTGAGCGCACATTATGTCATTCCTTGTTTGTTTACCATCCAAACAATTGTTGATTTTGGAGGACTCTCTTCCAGTTTGCTTCGGTGAAACTCTACAAAGATTCCAATCATGAAATGTTAAAAGCGTGTCTCATCACACCTTGGCATCCACTTTTCAGTCCACTCCATTCCATTACACTTCTATTCTATTCCACTACATGTCACTCCCTTGCAAAGCAGATGCCAAGGCGGGGCAGCTGTAGACACGCCATCTTTGACATTTTTGCGAGTATATCTCATATTATACCCTAATGTCCCGAAGTGGCTTACGCATTTGATTTATTTGAGTGATTTCAAAATTTTCCTACATGATTTGCATTAAAAATACAAATACAAATAATAACAATAACAATAATCTGATATAACAAAATAAGAATAATAAAAAAAGCTTGAAAAGGTTAAAAAAATAAATAAATAAACATAAAACCCAAAAATAAAGATATATATATATATATATAAGGTTGTAAATGTATATGTATATATATGGTTGTTTTTACATAAAATAATCATAAATTAATATCTTAGTTTTACACAAACCCATTTAAATTATTGCAACCCCACCTCCCTAATCTTTAGGATCTTGTCCCCCTTTCTATAATTCTCTCATACTCCCCCTTTCTCTCCTTATCCTATCCCAACCCAGAACCCATCTCCTAAAAAAACAAAAAGAAAAAGGCCCTCTCTCCCTCTGGCGTCTCTATCTCTCTCTCCCTCACTTTCTTTCTTTCTCTCTCTCACCCACAGCTGTCGGCCACCTTCTCTCCCTTCACCCCCACGCGGATCTCTTTCTCTATCCCTCTCCCTCAACTCCACTCTCTTCCACTCCCACCCTCTCTCTAACCTCCTCTGACATCGCAAACTCCCCCTCTCACACGTGACACACACCCCTCTGCATGCACCCTCCGCCAGTGCACACGCTGCCGCGAACCCAGCCGCCGACCTCCCTCACCGTCGAGTCCCTTCGCCGCCACTGTCAACAGCACCATCGCTATCACCTACCCATCCCACAGAACCCCTCGCAGACCGCTCTCGCCAGCACTCTCCTCATGCAATGCCAGCGACCACCATAACCTCCACACCGCCGCTGCTAACCTCCCAGTCCCCGCCGATGCACCCCCACACAGCCGCAACCCGTCGACGACGCCACCTCGTCACCTCCGCCTTCACCCAAACCATCTCCGCCACCTCCCGTTCGCCATCGTCGCCCTCACACCGACCACTGCCAACCCTCACCACCTTACTCCCTCTCACCACCTCCAATGCAAACCACTCCACCTCACCATCGCGCCAGCACTCCCCGCCGGCGTTACCCTCTCCCCATCTCTCCTCTCCCTCTCTCTAACACCACCGAACACCATCTCCATGTCTCTCTTTCTCTCCCACCCTCTCCGGAGCTCTCCTTCTCTCTCTAAGCCTCCATCAGACCCTCCCTCTCTCACTGCACTCCCCCTCTCTCTTTACACGGCAGACCCTCCACTTCTCCCATCTCCCTGTCTCCCACCTTTCTCCCAACACACACATCCGCGTAGGACTTGCCCCTCCCAGATCACTCATTCCCTCTCTAACCCACGACGTGACCTTCCTCTCCACCTCCCTGTCCCTCTGCTTTCCCTCAGGTGACCACCGCAGCAACCCCTCTCCACCTCCCTCTCTCTTCTCCCTCTGCATGCAACTACCCTAGCCATAGCAACTTCATCACGGCACTACCCCAGTTGTCCGCCTCCTCCTCTCACTTTCCCTTTCTCTCACCACAACCCACACACCAGCCTTCTCACCGCGAGAGCAACCCCTCCTCACCGCCGTCGAACCCCTCCACTCCGCCACCGGCCACACTCACTCACCATCGAGCACCATACCACTGCCACCCTCACCATCACCCACTCTTTCTTCACACTGCATCCGCCCCCCTCCCTCTCGCCCTCTTCCTCTCTCTAACTTGTCGACGGCCAACCCCTCCAGCACCTCACGCCGCCGCCCTCACTGCACCGACCCCCTCACACTGTCGCTCTCCGGCCCTCTCCCTCTAGCATCTCCCACAACCGTCGACCTCACAACCACCTCCCTCTCCTTCCCTCTCTTCTCCGGTAAGCCCTCCGCTCCCCACGTCGTCCTGCCACCAACCACACACTCCTCGCTCTCGCAGCCACCTCTCCCTACCACCGTCGAGCCAACCCTCGCCGACCTCCCTCGTCGTCGAGCCCCTCGTCGCCCCCACAGCGACGTCGCCTCCTCCCCATTCACTCCCTCTCTCTCACCTACACCCGTACACGCCTCCACCTACCCCCCTCACTTCCTCACAACCACCGGTGCATTACCCCACTGCACCACCCTCCTCTCTAACTCCATCTCCCCTCTCCTTCTCCCTCTGCAAACCATCGCCATCACTCCCTCGTCGCCGTCGTTGCACCCTAAGCCACCGCCGCTGTCACGCCCCGAGCGCGGAAGATACCCGGAGATGCGCGACGTGTCTATATCAATCATGTCAATCAGAGTGGTCGTGTATTCGACACAAAGACAGAGATGCGCAAAATAGCAAGATAACCCAATCCTTTATTTCATAATGGATAGACTATTACAAATCCAATACTCTGTTTAATAAGAAGGAAAAGAATACATATTTGACTCAAGAAACTATAGAAAAGACTAGATGACACTTGGAGAATCTCTATCTCTTTCACTCTTGATCATTCCCATCCGATTGACTTCCATCGTCGTCGGACTTACCTGAAAAGTAAAAAGGGACAAACGGAATGAGCGAACGCTCAGTAGGAAATTATATCTCAAGTACTAGCAAGGGGTTTAAGTAATTACATTTTCATGAATGCAATAAAGCTATGCATGCTCGCATGAAACGACAAGATAGAGAGAATGTAATATCAAAGAAATAAGATGAACTTAATCATGAACTTCCAACAAGATGACAAGTATATTCATGGTATTCAAGCAAGCATGTTTAACAAGTCATGTCAAGAACTTTGGCTATCATGTATCAAGCAAGTAAATTACCCTTTTTCGGGCCACGCATTTCATGTAAAGTCAAGAACGATTCAAGTACAAGATGTGTGTGGAATGTCCAATCAAGCAAGTCAAGTACTCGGTATAATGCCAGATACCTTATCATTTTAACTCCCATGGGCACAAGTACTTTCGGGTGCTCCTCCCAGGACCAGATCGGGCCCTATATGCGCAGGCATTTATCATGTATTTTTGACATCCACTCTTGTTTATATAGCCAATATAGAATTTCAATATTCAAGCTTGTAGACATGTATGACAACTTTGACAGAATAGAGTCCAAAAATATGACAAAGGACATAAATTGGCGACAATAACGGTATAATCATGATGTCGATAAAACTAGGTGGAATATGGTTCCCTTAACTTAGGTACCATGACAAATCAATATGGACATTCTTTATATAGAATTGAGGTCCACATGAACATTCGATCAAGCAAGATACCCTCATTCTTATCATAGAATTGGGGTTTACAAGAATGACGCGATATGGCATGATATCATCATCCCATCAAGAATTTCTTATGATATACTCTTTGTATAATCATAAGGGCCGGTATACCATGTTTCTTTAGATTGACATGGCAAGGATCGTGTAATGGGTTTTTAGGGTACAACCAGCTCAGTCGGCCTTGAGGGAATCCAAGGCTACGAGGAGTCTTATGGAGGTCTCTATGACTAACTCGCTAGTCCAAAGGAACGGAATGTCCAAAGGAGAGCTTGTATGTCAATGAGAATTGAGTGTGATCGATAAAACACCGTGAAAAGTGGGACTATACTCACGGAGTGGAGAATAGTGCCGATATATATATATATGTATAATATATAAACCATCGGTTAGCAAATCAGAGGAAAAATCAGTTTACAGTAAAATAACGACTTAGGTCAAGTCGTTTCTCAAGTAATTAACGCCTAACAGAAGGGCGTTTACACATGGTCCGTTTTGCAAAATTTTCAATAATTCAATAATTTATCTAAAACGCGCCTTCTTCAGGGGCGTTTCTTCAAGAGTTGACGACTACAGTAGCAGGCGTCTTTTTATTTACAATATTTTTCAGAACATATCTTTTTTCAGAAATTATCAAAAACGCGCCCTTGGCAGGGGCGTTAATCATTAAATTCTTATTTTCACAGAATATATATTCCAGGATTTTAACAGATACGCGCCCTAGTAAGGGGCGTTTATTTTTAATTCACGCCCTATGATGGGGCGTTTACATATGGAAAACGACCTAGTCTAGGTCGTGAATTCAAGAGATACCATGAATTTTCATGGGCAGTAATAATTTCAGGATAATAGAATTCATGGAGAACGAATGTATGGTCATGACAATAAAATTAGCAAGTTTGAAGACATGTGATCATGCATTATTGTAGGATCATTATTTCATAGATACTCAATTCTTAACATGGGTGATTAATGATTAAATGAAATTAACGCCTGTGTGCAGGGCGTCAAATCCAAAATTGACGACCTTGGCAGGGTCGTGACTTGTAAAGTAGCGCCCTAGTCTGGGGCGTGTATTTCATAGTCACGCCCTTGCTAAGGACGTTTCTTTCAAGAAATTAACAGAAAGTCGTTCAGAAACTATAGTAAACCAAACCATGTATATGCATGATAATTATTGTACTGTATCAATTTAGTTTGGGCTACAGTGACTTGAGAAAATCCTACCTTATGAGGATTATCTGATGGAGAAACGTGAAGATCTGGTTGAGAATACTAGACTCTGAAGCTTCTAACAGCAGCAAATAGCAGCAGGCAGGGCTTGACGGAGGATGGAGTTGTTCTGTCAAAGAACCTTTGTTCTTCGGTAGATCACTAGAGCTTTCCTACAGGGGAATATGAAGAGATGTTAGAAATTTCTTTATAATGCTTGGCTGAAGATGGAAGATAGAAGAACTTACCCTTGTTCTCCACGAAGTCCAGGCTTCTTCAACCTGTAAGAAGAGAAGGAGATGAAGAACGTTAGTTCTTCATATACTCGAAACAGAAGAAAGGAAAGAAGAACAGTTCTGTTCTTCACTTACCGTCGCAGAGGCTTGGATCAAATAGGTTTAGGGTTTGTCAAACGAGAGATTTTATAGGATTTTGGGAATCCTAACAATAGTTAGTGTTTGATTGGAAGTAATATTTCCAAGATTGAGTTATTACCACATTCGAACTCTTTCTCATAGTTATCACTTACCCTGGATAAGTTCTGGGTTCGAACGGTTCCGAATGGAATTAACGACTTTGGTAAGGGCGTGTATTCTTTAATTGACGCCTTGCATAAGGGCGTTTCTTAAAAAGCGCCTTGACAAAGGACGTTTCGTGTTTTAAAACACGCCCAAGATAGGGGCGTTTATATTACTTACCCATTTGGTCGCGTGAGAACTGACGACCGCAGGTGTGGGCGTCCTTTCTTTATTCACGCCATGGATAGAGGCGTTTCTTTATAAATTAACGCCTTAATAAGAGGCGTTATTTTTAATTTGTTTTATTTCGTCCAATTAACCCTATTCCTTTTATATATTACTTCTGTAATATATATGTTTTAATTCATTTCAATTATTCATTTATTAGGGTTGCTACACTCTCCCCCACTTAAAAGAATTTGGTCCCCAAATTTAATATATATATAATTATACACGCGGAGAGTGTAGGACATATACCTCTTAGAATAACTCGGGAAATCGTTTCTTCATAGATTCCTCGGTCTCCCATGTCGCTTCGCGTTCAGGATTCTTTTCCATTGCACCTTGAGCATGGGAATAACCTTATTCCTTAGTGCTCGTATTTCTCGATCTAATATCTTCAAGGGCCTCTGTTCATATGTGAGATCTTTCTGGATCATCAGATCTCCATGCTCAATAATATGTGACGGATCGTGCACATACTTCTTCAACATAGATATGTGAAATACATTGTGTACCTCGGACAACTGAGGAGGCAACGCGATGCGATAAGCAACCTCGCCAACTCTTTCGAGTACCTCAAATGGTCCGATGAATCTTGGCGTAAGCTTGCCCTTAACACCAAATCTTCGTATGCCACGTCCAGAGGATATTTTAAGAAATACATGATCTCCAACCTGGAATTCAAGATCTCTTTTCCTGGTATCAGCATAAGCCTTTTGCCTTGTCTGAGCAACTTGTAATCTTTCTCTGATTACTTGTATCTTCTCGGTTGTATCCCTTACCATGTCTGGACCTAATAGTTATTTTTCTCCAACTTCGTTTCAACATATGGGAGATCGGCAACTCCTTCCGTATAAGGCTTCGAAAGGTGCCATTTGGATACTAGCTTGGTAGCTGTTATTATATGCAAATTCAACTAAAGGTAAGTGGTCATGCCAGCTTCCTCCAAAGTCAATAATGCATGCTCTCAGCATATCTTCAACAACTTGATTAGTTCGCTCGGTCTGACCATCCGTTTGTGGGTGAAAAGCAGTACTAAAGTTGAGCCTTGTCCCCAACGAATGTTGTAATCCCTTCCAAAAATGAGAAGTAAAACGGGGATCTCTATCAGACACGATTGAGACAGGAATTCCATGTATCCTGACTATTTCCTTGATGTATAGTGCAGCTAGCACATCAATTGACCATCGGCTTTTTATTGGCAAGAAATGTGCTGATTTAGTTAATCGGTCAATGATAACCCAGATTCCATCATGTCCTCCTTTAGATTTAGACAAACCCATGATGAAGTCCATACCAATATCCTCCCATTTCCACTTAGGAATATCTAGAGGATGTAGTTTTCCCGCAGGCTTTTGGTGTTCCGCCTTGACCTGTTGGCATGTGAGACAGCGCGATACATAGTCCGCTATTTCTCTTTTCATATTAGGCCACCAAAAGTTCCTCTTTACATCTTGGTACATTTTGGTTGATCCTGGATGAATAGTGTACCTTGATCGGTGAGCTTCATCTAAGATCTTCTTCTTTAATTCCGGACAATCAGGTATACAAGTTCTATCTTTGAACGATAATCTTCTATCAGAAGTTAGTTGAAAATCAGATTGTCCTTCTAATCTGCCTTTGATTTCTACTAACATAGGATCATCATCCTGAAGTGTTTGTGTCTAAGATAATAAATCTGACTGTATGCTTACATGAGATAGTGTGACAAATTTGGATTCCGTGTCCAAGCTTATATTGAGCTCGGAGAATTGTTCAAGTAACCTCCATTCTTGTATCATACAATTGGCTATCCTTGCTCTCGTCTTTCGACTAAGGGCATCAGCCACATAATTACCCTTTCCGGGATGGTATTGTATACTGAAGTCGAAGTCCTTGAGATATTCTAGCCAGCGTCTTTGTCTCATGTTTAGTTCCTTTTGTGAGAATAGATATTTGAGACTTTTGTGATCGGAGTAGACAGTGAACTGTACCCCATAGAGATAGTGTCTCCATATCTTTAGGGCAAATACTACCGCGGCCAGTTCCAAGTCATGGACGGGGTAATTCTCCTCATGCTTCTTCAGTTGACGAGAAGAGTATGCTATGACCTTCCCTTGTTGCATTAGAACACATCCGAGGCCAATGCCAGAAGCATCAGTGTAGACCTCGAATTTCTCCCCTTCAATTGGTAGGGCTAAGACCGGAGCTGTAGTGAGATGATCCTTGAGAGTTTGGAAACTGCTTTCACATTCCTCACTCCATTCATATCGGATCTCCTTACGAGTTAACCTTGTAAGGGGCACGGCGATCTTAGAGAAATCTTTGATGAATCGCCGATAGTAGCCTGCAAGACCTAAGAAACTTCTGATCTCGCTTGCATTAGTGGGTCTTTCCCAGTTTCTTACAGCTTCAACCTTTGACGGATCTACAGATATACCGTCCTTGGATATGACATGTCCCAGAAAAGCCACTTCTTCAAGCCAGAACTCGCATTTGCTGAGTTTAGCATATAATTGATCTGTCCTCAAGACTTGCAATGCAATCCTCAAATGCTCTTCATGTTCTTCCTTAGTCTTAGAATATATCAATATATCATCAATGAAGACTACTATGAATTGATCCAAGTAAGGCCTGAATATGCTATTCATTAACTGCATAAAGGCAGTAGGGGCATTTGTTAGTCCAAAAGGCATAACAACAAATTCGTAATGGCCATACCTGCTTCTGAATGCAGTCTTGTGAATGTCATCGTCCTTGATTCTTAATTGATGATATCCCGACCTGAGATCAATCTTGGAGAAATATTTGGATCCTGAAATCTGATCAAATAACTCATCGATTCTCGGCAGTGGATATTTGTTCTTGATAGTAAGATGATTCAACTGTCGATAGTCGATACACAATCTCATGGACCCATCCTTCTTCTTTACAAATAAGACTGGTGCTCCCCACGGGGAAGTACTTGGTCTAATAAACCCTTTTCGGATTAGTTCCATCAGCTGCTCCTTCAACTCCTTGAGTTCAGCAGGGGACATTCTATATGGTGCCTTTGAAACAGGACCGGCACCAGGGACTAAGTCAATGGTGAAGGCCACTTCTCTTTGAGGGGGTAATCCCGGCAAATTTTCTGGAAATACGTCTGAGAATTCTCGTACTACTTGAACGTCTTCTATCTTGGTTTCCTTAGCTTCTTTAATAGTGACAAAAGCAAGGAAGGATACACATCCTTTCTTGACGAGCTTGCTTGCTCGAAGAGCCGAGATAAGAGGGGATTTGCTTCGACTCTTAGGACTAGTATAAGTCAGTTCCGGAAATTCCTTGAAAATAATCTTGCTATCACGGCAATCAACCGTTGCCTGGTATTTGGATAACCAATCTGCTCCTAGTATAACATCATACTCTTTTAGATCTAAGCAGATAAGATCAATAGGAAAATTCTTTCCTCGAACCAATACCTCACAGTTTTGGTAATGATGTGTGATATCCGTCTCGTTTCCGAGAGGAGTAGACAATATTAACTTCATCCATTCTGGTTCTAGAGGTAATGGGTCAGCAAACTTCTTGGAAATAATGGAATGCGATGCACCCGTATCAAATAAGACATGTGCATATTTGGAACAAATTTTTAATGTACCTTCCACCAATCCGCCTTCTTCTTCTGGTTCGGTCTCTTGGATTGCATGAAGACGCGCGTTCCTTGTCACTGGGCGTTTACCCTCACCGTCTTGGTCATTCATTAATGGACAATCGGGAATCCGATGTTCACGACTCCCACAACGGAGACATGCTCCTAATTTCCTCCAGCATTCTTCTGTTTTGTGACCAGCCTTGTCACAATGCTTGCATACTACGTTTGAAGGGGTAGTGGTGATAGAGAAAGGCTTGGATTTCTTGTACTTCTGATCTTGAGAGGAAGAACCTCCATTATTGGGCCTCTTCTTAAAGTTGGGTTTAAAAGAACCCAAACTTGTGACTTGCTCCTTTTTGTCTTTCCCACGGATCCTATCAGATAATTCCGTGGCATCTTCAAGCAACTGAGCTCGGCGCACCATTTCAGTATAAACTTGAATATCCATAGGCGCCAATTGAGTAATGTAGTGAGGCCTAAGCCCATTAAGAAATCTACGGGCTTTCATCTTTTCCGTGCTAATTAAATGCTTAGCATATCTAGACAGTCTAGAGAACTGTGCTTCATAATCAGCCACCGATAAAGATCTTTGCTTTAATGCGGCAAATTCGGCGGCCTTCTTTTCCTGGACCCTATCAGAGAAATATTTGGCGTTGAAATATTCAACGAATTCACCCCATGTAACTTGAGTTGGGTCAATAGTAGCTTCAATCGACTCCCACCAGCATCTAGCATCCTTTTCTAACTGGAAAGTAGCTAATAAGATTTTGTCCTGATCCGTGCATTGCATGACACGGAATATACGTTCAATCTCCCGAACCCAATGCTCGGCATCGTCTGGATCGGTCGATCCCATGAACTTCGGGGGATTCATATTCTTGAATGCTTGGTGTAAGCTTCCAGCTCGTGGAGCACCACCTTGTGCTACCTGTTGTAGCACTTGGGTCATCCCTTGAAGGGTACGCTGCATATTGCGCCATTGAGCACGTTCGGTAGCCATTATCCTACAATTACGATAGCTATGTTAGTATTATATCACTATGATCTTATAAAGGACTCATTGATCATTTAACCCTCGGTTCTACCCACTCTCACTTGGTTAAAGGTTTTGAAACCTATCCTTGGACTTGGGTTTCCTAGGAATTGAATACCTTAGGCTCTGATACCACAAAGACTGTCACGCCCCGAGCGCGGAAGATACCCGGAGATGCGCGACGTGTCTATATCAATCATGTCAATCAGAGTGGTCGTGTATTCGACACAAAGACAGAGATGCGCAAAATAGCAAGATAACCCAATCCTTTATTTCATAATGGATAGACTATTACAAATCCAATACTCTGTTTAATAAGAAGGAAAAGAATACATATTTGACTCAAGAAACTATAGAAAAGACTAGATGACACTTGGAGAATCTCTATCACTTTCACTCTTGACCATTCCCATCCGATTGACTTCCATCGTCGTCGGACTTACCTGAAAAAAAGTAGAAAGGGACAAACGGAATGAGCGAACGCTCAGTAAGAAATTATATCTCAAGTACTAACAAGGGGTTTAAGTAATTACATCTTTCATGAATGCAATAAAGCTATGTATGCTCGCATAAAACGACAAGATAGAGAGAATGTAATATCAAGGAAATAAGATGAACTTAGTCATGAACTTCCAACAAGATGACAAGTATATTCAAGGTATTCAAGCAGGCACGTTTAACAAGTCATGTCAAGAACTTTGGCTATCATGTATCAAGCAAGTAAATTACCCTTTTTCGGGTCACGCATTTCATGTAAAGTCAAGTACGATTCAAGTACAAGATGTGTGTGGAATGTCCAATCAAGCAAGTCAAGTACTCGGTATAATGCCAGATACCTTATCATTTTAACTCCCATGGGCACAAGTACTTTCGGGTGCTCCTCCCAGGACCAGATCGGGCCCTATATGCGCAGGCATTTATCATGTATTTTTGACATCCACTCTTGTTTATATAGCCAATATAGAATTTCAATATTCAAGCTTGTAGACATGTATGACAACTTTGACAGAATAGAGTCCAAAAATATGACAAAGGACATAAATTGGCGACAATAACGGTATAATCACGATGTCGATAAAACTAGGTGGAATATGGTTCCCTTAACTTAGGTACCATGACAAATCAATATGGACATTCTTTATATAGAATTGAGGTCCACATGAACATTCGATCAAGCAAGATACCCTCATTCTTATCATAGAATTGGGGTTTACAAGAATGACGCGATATGGCATGATATCATCATCCCATCAAGAATTTCTTATGATATACTCTTTGTATAATCATAAGGGCCGGTATACCATGTTTCTTTAGATTGACATGGCAAGGATCGTGTAATGGGTTTTTAGGGTACAACCAGCTCAGTCGGCCTTGAGGGAATCCAAGGCTACGAGGAGTCTTACGGAGGTCTCTATGACTAACTCGCTAGTCCAAAGGAACGGAATGTCCAAAGGAGAGCTTGTATGTCAATGAGAATTGAGTGTGATCGATAAAACACCGTGAAAAGTGGGACTATACTCACGGAGTGGAGAATAGTGCCGATATATATATATGTATAATATATAAACCATCGGTTAGCAAATCAGAGGAAAAATCAGTTTACAGTAAAATAACGACTTAGGTCAAGTCGTTTCTCAAGTAATTAACGCCTAACAGAAGGGCGTTTACACATGGTCCGCTTTGCAAAATTTTCAATAATTCAATAATTTATCTAAAACGCGCCTTCTTCAGGGGCGTTTCTTCAAGAGTTGACGACTACAGTAGCAGGCGTCTTTTTATTTACAATATTTTTCAGAACATATCTTTTTTCAGAAATTATCAAAAACGCGCCCTTGGCAGGGGTGTTAATCATTAAATTCTTATTTTCACAGAATATATATTCCAGGATTTTAACAGATATGTGCCCTAGTAAGGGGCGTTTATTTTTAATTCACGCCCTATGATGGGGCGTTTACATATGGAAAACGACCTAGTCTAGGTCGTGAATTCAAGAGATACCATGAATTTTCATGGGCAGTAATAATTTCAGGATAATAGAATTCATGGAGAACGAATGTATGGTCATGACAATAAAATTAGCAAGTTTGAAGACATGTGATCATGCATTATTGTAGGATCATTATTTCATAGATACTCAATTCTTAACATGGGTGATTAATGATTAAATGAAATTAACGCCTGTGTGCAGGGCGTCAAATCCAAAATTGACGACCTTGGCAGGGTCGTGACTTGTAAAGTAGCACCCTAGTCTGGGGCGTGTATTTCATAGTCACGCCCTTGCTAAGGACGTTTCTTTCAAGAAATTAACAGAAAGTCGTTCAGAAACTATAGTAAACCAAACCATGTATATGCATGATAATTATTGTACTGTATCAATTTAGTTTGGGCTACAGTGACTTGAGAAAATCCTACCTTATGAGGATTATCTGATGGAGAAACGTGAAGATCTGGTTGAGAATACTAGACTCTGAAGCTTCTAACAGCAGCAAATAGCAGCAGGCAGGGCTTGACGGAGGATGGAGTTGTTCTGTCAAAGAACCTTTGTTCTTCGGTAGATCACTAGAGCTTTCCTACAGGGGAATATGAAGAGATGTTAGAAATTTCTTTATAATGCTTGGCTGAAGATGGAAGATAGAAGAACTTACCCTTGTTCTCCACGAAGTCCAGGCTTCTTCAACCTGTAAGAAGAGAAGGAGATGAAGAACGTTAGTTCTTCATATACTCGAAACAGAAGAAAGGAAAGAAGAACAGTTCTGTTCTTCACTTACCATCGCAGAGGCTTGGATCAAATAGGTTTAGGGTTTGTCAAACGAGAGATTTTATAGGATTTTGGGAATCCTAACAATAGTTAGTGTTTGATTGGAAGTAATATTTCCAAGATTGAGTTATTACCACATTCGAACTCTTTCTCATAGTTATCACTTACCCTGGATAAGTTCTGGGTTCGAACGGTTCCGAATGGAATTAACGACTTTGGTAAGGGCGTGTATTCTTTAATTGACGCCTTGCATAAGGGCGTTTCTTAAAAAGCGCCTTGACAAAGGACGTTTCGTGTTTTAAAACACGCCCAAGATAGGGGCGTTTATATTACTTACCCATTTGGTCGCGTGAGAACTGACGACCGCAGGTGTGGGCGTCCTTTCTTTATTCACGCCATGGATAGAGGCGTTTCTTTATAAATTAACGCCTTAATAAGAGGCGTTATTTTTAATTTGTTTTATTTCGTCCAATTAACCCTATTCCTTTTATATATTACTTCTGTAATATATATGTTTTAATTCATTTCAATTATTCATTTATTAGGGTTGCTACAGCCGCCATCACTCCCTCGTCACCTCCTGCACACCAAGCCGTCGCGGCAGCAACCTCCATCTCCCCGCCAGCCAGCTCACTGATGTCTCCTCCGCATGCACAAGCCGTCGCCTGTGAAACCCCCCCTCACACAACCGCCGGTGAACATCTTCCTCCCCTCTCCCTCTCTCTAACCCAACGTCACCCGACTGCACCTCCTCACCACGGCAGCCCAACTACAGGCCACATCTCGCACTCTCTATCTCTCTCTTCTTCTCCCTTCTCTCCGTCTCTCTCTTTTTCTCTCTTTCTCTCTCCCTCTCTCGATGTCTCTCTCTCTCTCTCACCAGATCACTCACTCTCTCTTTCTCCCCCCACGATCTCTCTCTCTCTCTCTCTCCCTCTCTCGATCTCTCTCTCGCTGTCTCTTTCTCTCTCCCTCTCTTGATTTCTCTCTCTTCATCTCGATCTCTCTCTCTCTCCATTACGATCTCTCTCTTCTCTCTCTTTCTCTCTCTAACTTTCTCTCTCTACCTCTCCCCAATATATATATTGGTATATTTTCATTTTTTGTTATATTTTTAATTCTCTTCACCTTTATATATAGATATATATTTATGTTGATATATATACATATAAAGATATATATATCACTCTCTCTCTCACCATCTATATATATATATCTATATAGATATATAGATCTATATAGATATATTTACTTAAATATATATATGTATATAGATATGTATATCTATATCTAAACATATACATATATATATATATGCCTATATAAATATATACCTATATAGGTATACTTATATCTATATATGTATATACTTAGACATATATCTATGTGTGTATATTTATATATATGTAAATATTGTTTTAGCTCATATTAGATTTCATCCTTTTCAAAGTTTGGAGAGAAAAGCGAGGTTTCGGCCCAATCCGTTCCGAAGTCCGGGACAGAAAGGAAGGTCTCACTGAGCTCCCAGGTGTTCGCGTATACGAGGAGGGTCCTCCCCACCCGCCGTCCTCACGCAACTGAAGCCCGTTCTGAAGCCTGTCATCGGCCTCCTAATAAGCTTTCTTATCCCTTTTGTTCTATGGTATTTTCATTCTGTTAGTTGCATTGCATGCATCATTCATCATCTGTGCTATGCATCCCTCCTTGAGAAGGCCCCGTTTGTGAAATTTCTCATTTGTGTCATTATCATCTCATTCCCCCACCCTTTAGATCTAAAAGGGGTTTTAAACAGCACCAACCAGCTGCGTGTTATTCACGCTTTCAGCATCTTTTTCAAAAGGGATTGATACTACACCGTCGTCGTTCTGATTCAGTGGTTCTTTCTTTGTTTGCTTTTTTTTGCAAGGGTAACCAACTAGAAGGCCCTCTTCTTCGGCCTATCAAAAGAAGAGGAAGGAGTCCACTCCATCTCCTTTGTCTGAGGCAAAGGCAATCCTTTCAATTTGGGACACCCAGCCCCTGGTGATCACAACATCAACACACGCGCTTCTTCTTACTTTTCTTTTGTTCCTATAAAACCCGCGGAGAGTCATTTCCCACAGTGGTTGCTCTTATATTCATGTCCTCACCTGCGCGGAGGATCATTCCCCGCGGCGATTTTTCAATTATAATATTTTATTCCTATCCTCAGCCGCACGGAGGATCATTCCCCACGGCGGTTTTCAATTTCAATAACTCTAATCCTAACTCTAACTCTAAATGGTTGCGGTGAGTCATTTCCTGCTACCACTTTTATTCCAGCAATTTAATTTCTGTACATAACTCTAACTGGTTGCGGTGAGTCATTTCCCGCTACCGCTTTTTATTCTAGCAATTTAATTTCTGTACATTAACTCTAACTCTAACTAGTTGCGGTGAGTCATTTCCTGCTACCGCTTTTTATTCTAGCAATTTAATTTTTGTACCCCTTAACTCTAACCCCTAACTCTAACCCAATAAGGCCGCGGCGAGTCACTTCTTCATGGCTGTTTAATTTCAGGATACCCCTATCATCGCGTTAAAATCCAGCAGAGAGTGACATCTCGCGGATGTTTATTTAATCCCATTTACATTTCTATTATTTATATTTCTGTTAACACCCTGCGAAGAATAATATATCGCGGTGGTTTATTGTACATACTTATATTTACACTTATTCATATCTCTATAAAAATACCGCGAAGACTACGTCTCGCGGTGGTTTACTTTTGCTTATATTGCTGTTAAGATCTCGCAGTGAGTCATATCCCGCTATAATTTCATGTCCTCATTTCATCTGTTCCTTTGTTCCCGAACCCGCTAGACACAATCCTCGTCGGGTATTTTCCCCCGCACTTCACCACCCAACTCGCATCCACCCCTACTCTTCGTTCTTGTGACGCCACTCACATCTTCATCGTTGTTCGTGTCAACATATTGCATTCCTTCGTCCCCTAGAGTCCTAGTATATTCTATCCCAGTACCCAGTATATTAAAAGCTGCTCCGGGAACAATAGGCCATGTCTATTAGAAAGGTAGCACACTTGCGTGAGAGGATCTTCGGATCCCTATCTCCGCCCCATACCGGAGATTGGATAAGTCTGGTCTCTCCATGTTCCACTAGAGTCTTTCCTTCAAGTCAAATTCTTCACCATCTTTTCCTATTTTTCACCCTGCAACGCGCGCATCAAGAAGAAAACCGCTCTCTCCTCGCCACGTGACATCGTTCACACCTAACTAGTCCTTGTCTTCGGTTATAGTTACAGTGTCTCAGTTACCGTGTTCGAGGCGAGTGGGAGACACCTGAGATGCGGTATAAGTCGTCAGTGGACGCGTCTGGTCTTGCTTCTAGTGGTTTTATTTTCTCTTGTCACTTGGTCTGTGTAAAATTGACTCTAATGGAATGAAAGCTCCTCGTGTTTAATTATTTCTTTTAATTAGCATGAGTTTATATGGCATGTGTATTTAACTATATTCCTGTATGGCTCATATCAATTGATATTGTTGCTTGCTATTGTGATTTTAGCTGCGAGGTAGGGATCTGCGGGACCCCTACTGAGTCAATGAAATGAGACTCACCCTTTATTTTTCAGGTGAGGTGCAGCAGTCTTCTGGTTTCCCTCGTGGTTTTGGCAGACAGTCCTAGTGCTAGTGTGGTCCACTCCTGGGTATGCCTCGTGTAGTTATTCTCTTTTGATTCATGTATAATTATGGACTTGTGCTATGTACATCTGGACTAATGTATATTTATCAAACTCTGGTATTGTGAATTTGTCTTCTGCTTAATGTAATTATTTCTTCAAAATGCGCGGGTGATTGTAGATTTTTATGCACCCACAGCCTCTTTTCCAACCCTTTCGGAGCCTCATCAGCTTTTGGGTGGCGTCTTAGAGTCCTAGTGGTATCGGGTCTCCGGTATCCGGGAAGCTGGGTCGTTACAGTTGGTATCAGAGCGTGGTCTTGTGGTGGTGTATAAAGACCTAGAATTACAATAGTCCAGAACAAGTCTAGGTACCACTAATTGCTGGCTTATGTTGTTTTCTGTGATTACTCATGATTTGGTTGTGTGTGTTTTCTCTCATGTTTTAGAACCAATGGCGCCGAGGCGAAGGACGCGTTTCCAAGCCATGGATGTTCAAGGAGAAGAGAGCGGTTCACTGCCTCCTCCAGTGAATGCTAGAGGCCAAGGCCGTGGTAATCCAGATGTTGGTGAAGGCGTGTCTTCTCAAGGTGGTCGTGGCCGAGTCTTGAAGGAGTTCCTCTTGTTCCACCCACCTTAGTTTGAAGGGCAGCCTGATCCTGATGCGGCAAGGGCATGGCTGGATGCTACTGAGCGAGTTTTCCATTCTATGGAGTGCGCCGAGGATGAAAAGGTGATGTTGGATACTTTTCAGTTGCAAGGGGCAGCGCTTGCTTGGTGGACTTCAGAGTGGAAAATGACTTTTCAATTTCGTCCTCTTCGACTGATCAGCTGGCAAGAGTTTGTCTCTTCTTTTGAGCGTACTTACAGTCCGGCTTACCTCAAAATGGACAAGATGTATCAGTTCATGGAGTTGGTCCAAGGGGACATGACAGTCTTGTAGTACCGAACCAAATTTGTGGAATTGGGTCGGTATGCTCCTCATATCATGGCAGATGAAGGGCTGCAGACTCATCAATTTCTGCGAGGGTTGAGGCCATAATTGAGGCAACCTCTTATTGTGACTAGTGTGGTAGATTTGGACAGGACTTGTCAAGCAGCGGCAGCATTAGAGTGAGATATGGCAAGAACTCAAGGGCGGACCCAAGCAGGGCCAATGTAGCAAAGTGGGCAGCAGCAGCAGTCGAGTGTGCCAGGGGTGCCATCTTCTACTACTTCTACCGGTGATTTGCCTTCCTTGAGATCAAAGTTCAGGCGGATGTTCAGAAAGCAAAAGAAGCGGCAAGATCGACAGGCTTCAGCTAGCAGTGTGCAGCAACCCTCACCTTCTCAGCGGCAAGGATCGACAGGGAATCAGTCTTGACCATGTCCCAGATGTGGTGAAAGCCATTCGGGTAGACAGTGTACGATGCCAGTGGTTTGTTACCGGTGTGATCAGGTGGGACACGTGGCCCGTGAGTGTCCATCAAGGCCTAAGCAGCTTGCTCAATTTTCACAGCCACAGCAGTTCCGACCTCCACCACCACGATAGTTTTCACAGGCATAGGCGTCATCACAAATCTACTGTAGGCGGAAAGAAATCTCATGGAAGAGTCATGCATATGAGTCATTCTGAGGCAGTTACGGCTCATTTAGTGGAAGGTACTGTTATGATTTATGGTCAAGCCGCACGTGTTTTATTTGATTCTGGTGCTTCTCATTCATTTATTTCTGAGAACTTTGTTGCTTGTATTGAGGAGCCGACTTCAGAATTGTCTTGTGAGTTGATTGTAGAATTGCCTACGAGAGAGATCATGTTTACTCCCTTCTGTCTTGATAAGGCTCCAGTGGTGATTGGGAATCAGCAGTTGTCTGCTAGATTGTATGCTTTGCAGTTGGTGGATTATGAAGTCATTCTGGGCATGGATTGGCTAGAAGATTATGGAGAAGTGGTTGATTGCAAAGCTAAGAAGATTTACTTTCAGTCATCTGGGGGATCAGCATTCTATTTTCAAGGTATTCGATCCCATTCTCCTCGCTTGCTTATTTCTACTATTCGAGCACGTAGGCTACTTGATGCTAGTTGTCAGGGATTTCATGCTTTCGTGGTTGTTGTTGAGGCACCACAGTAGGACATTGATGATATTCATGTTGTTTGTGAATTTTTTGATGTTTTCCCTGATGAGTTACTAGGCTTACCTCCGCAGCGAGAAATTGAGTTTGTGGTCGAAGTAATTCCAAGCACGGTGCCTTTGTCAAAAGCACCTTACCATATGGCTCCTGCAGAACTCAAGGAATTGAGGGCACAGTTGCAAGAATTGCTGGAAAAAGGCTATATCCGTCCTAGCTTTTCCCCATGGGGTGCTCATGTGTTGTTCGTGAAAAAGAAAGATGGAAGTCTGAGGCTATGTATTGATTACAGGTAATTGAATCAGGTGACTATCAAGAACCAATATCATCTGCCCAGGATCGATGATTTATTTGACCAGCTTCAGTCAGCTTGTGTCTTTTCTCGAATTGATCTCCGATCTAGCTACTATCAATTGCGGATCAGGGAATCCGACATGGATAAGACTACTTTTAGTATGAGGTATGGTCACTATGAGTTTTTGGTTATGCCGTTTGGGCTAACCAATGCACCTGCAGCGTTCATGGATATGATGCATCGGGTGTTTCATCCATATTTGGACAAATTTATGGTGGTCTTTGTGGATGATATCTTGATCTATTCTGCTTCTGAGAAAGAGCATGTGCAACATTTGAGAATTGTATTACAGACTCTATGAGATCATCAGCTGTATGTAAAATTTAGTAAGTGTGAGTTTTGGCTTCAAGAAATCCATTTTCTGGGCCATGTGATTTCTGGTGAAGGAATTGCGGTTGACCCAGCTAAGATTGAGGTCATCCTCCAGTGGCAGAGACTGAGATCTGTGACAGAGGTCAGGAGTTTCTTGGGTCTTGCGGGTTACTACAGGAGATTTATTCAGGACTTTGCACGAATTGTAGCACCCATGACTAAGCTGACTCGGAAAAATGTGTCATTTCTATGGTCTGAGGATTGTGAGCAGAGTTTTAATGAATTGAAGAGGGTACTCATGACTTCCCCAGTGCTTGTCTTGCCTTCTACTTTTGGTGGATGTGTTGTGTGTACGGATGCATCTCGAGTGGGTTTGGGTGCAGTATTAATGCAACATGGTAGAGTTGTAGCTTATGCATCCCGTCAGTTGAAGCAGCATGAAGAAAATTATCCCACTCATGACCTAGAGTTGCCAACAGTGATTTTTGCACTTAAGATTTGGAGGCATTATTTGTATAGTAAGAAATTTGAGATTTTCACCAATCATCAAAGTCTGAAAATATGTCTTCTCTCAAAAAGACTTAAATCTTCCTCAGCGGAGGTGGATGGAGTATATGAAAGATTATGATTTTACTCTGTCTTATCAACCTGGAAAGATGAATGTGGTGGCAGATGCACTGAGCAAGAAAGTGCAGGTCAGTCACTTAATGGTGCGAGAATGGAAGTTATGGGAGTAGGTTCCAAGTGAGACTTTCAGGTTAAAAATTCCTCGTGACCCGATGACGGCTGTTCTTGCTAGTCTAGTGATGACTCCAGCTATTTATCAGCAGATCAGGGAAGCACAGCAGGCAGATTCTGAGTTGTCTCGTGTTGTGACAATGCCAGATGTGGAATTTTGTGAGGATGCAGTGGTGAGATTCAAAAGCCGAATCTATGTTCCAGCTGTAGATTCTTTGAGGAATGCTATCTTGCATGAAGCACATGGATCCTGCTATATTATTCATCCTGGAACCACGAAGATGTATAATAATGTGAAAAGACAATTTTGGTGGCCAGGTATGAAGAAGGATGTGGCAGACTTCGTGGCAAAATGTTTGACATGTCAACTGGTGAAAGCCGAGCATTAGAGACCCGGAGGTATGCTTCAACCTTTGGACATTCCGATGTGGAAATGGGATCATGTGACTACTGACTTTGTTGTGGGTTTGCCTCGAACCCCTGATGGATTTGATGACATTTGGCTGTTGGTTGATCGTTTGACAAAAATAGCAAGATTGTTGTCGATCAAGGTAAAGTGGAATGTTCAAAGATTGGCCAGGCTTTATGTTGAAAGGATTGTACCATTGCATGGAATTCCAATGTCTATTGTATCAGACCGTGACCCATGCTTTACCTCTGGTTTTTGTTTCAAAAGGCGTTGGGCACGGATTTGGCTTTCAGTTTGACATATCATCCTCAATCTGATGGTCAGTCTGAGAGGACCATTCAGACTTTAGAAGATATGTTGAGATCATGTTGTCTAGACTGGCAGGGTTCCTGGAGCCAGCACTTATCAATGGTAGAGTTTGCTTATAACAACAGCTACCATTCTAGCATCGGTATGCCACCGCATGAAGCCTTGTATGGTCAGCCTTATCGTACACCATTATACTAGTTTGAGGTTGGTGATTGGTTGATGACAGGACCGGATCTGGTGAAGTAGTGTGTCGAGGTGGTTCGTCTGATCAGGCAAAGACTATTGACAGCTCAAAGTCGACAGAAGAGTTATGCCGATCGATGCAGAAGACCATTGCAATTTGAGCTAGGAGATTTTGTTTTTGTGAGGATATCTCCAATGAAGGATGTTGTGAGATTCGGCAAGCGTGGTAAGCTCAGTCCCCGGTATATTGGTCTGTTTCCTATCTTGGAGCGTGTGGACCAAGTGGCATATCATCTTCAGTTGTCACCGATGATGGGAGCGATCCACGATGTATTTCATGTTTCTATGTTGAGGAAATATGTGCCAGATGAATCGCACATTCTTGATGATTCAGTGTGGCCTGAAGTGGCGGTAGATCTATCTACGCCAGAATTCCCGATTCGTATTGAGGATCGTCATGAGCAGCGGTTGAGGAATAAGGCTATTCCGCTGGTTAAGGTAGTATGGCAGTGCCACTCCGGTAATGAGGCTACATAGGAACGCGAGGATGAGATGCGTTTGCAATTCCCGTATTTGTTTGAGTAGGTTTGTCTCTCCTTTTCCTTCCTAGTGTTTTCTTTAAATTTTGAGGATGAAATTTTTGTTAGGAGGGAGGAACTGTAAGACCCGCGAATTATGGATTCTTATCGGATTTATAATTCAAAAAATTTCCATGAAATTAGGTATTTTGTGGTATCTTTGCATGAGTTACGCATGAATAAAACCATTTACATAATGAATTATGTAAACTTAGGGGCATTAATACATTTTTGGTTCTTTTAATCTCTTATTGCAATTAGAGGTTTAAAAACAAAATACATATATATATAACAAACCCTTTTTCTTTGTTTTCACCCACGTAGAAGGAACCTACGGTTCCCTCTCCCCTTCACACGCACCCCCTCTCTCCCCCTTTGCTCTCTCGGCGTGCAACTCCACCCGGCCGTAGGCGGCTTGAAGAAGACTCCGATGAGTTCGGGACGATGGTGGAGTGTTCGTGCGGTTATGAAGGCGGGCTCGTGCGGTGTGAGGTATTTTTCCCGTTGGGAGACAATTTTTGATGCGAAGAACAGCGTCCTTTCGCGATTCCAAGTAGGGGGATGGATGTATACCTTGCTTTAGCTTGTTTTCCTATAGTTTAGAGTAGAAGTGAGCATGTTAGAATGGTCATTTGAATCAAAATACTCCATGTGGTTTGAGTTCTTGATTTCTAGCATGTTTAATCTTATGGAATGCCTCTTTTGTTATGTTTTTGGGGCTTAAAGCATGTAAAAATGGTGTATGATAGGTTAAAAACATGTTTATTTTATGTAATCCCCTCGTTTTGAACGAGTTGGGAAGGGTTTAAAATGAATAGTGCATTTTTTGTTCCGTCCGAAATAGTAGCGGTCACCCCCGGACCGCTACTATGGTTTAGCGGCCTCCACTGGACCGCCAAACTGGTTTAGCGGTCTCCAGTAAGACTGCCTTTTATGAGCTGAGGTGGTGTACGTGTAGCGGTCATGCGAATGACCGCTACTGTCCCTTGGCGGCCTAATGAGGACCGCTAATGCCCTTTAGCGGTCCAATAAGGACCGCTACTATCCTCCAGTCAGTTTTTCAGCCGTGGTTGTTCGGCCGTGCATTTGGGGTCGTACCCTTAGTATCTTTACATGCTATAAAGGTTTGAAATGTGTATTTATGTTCCATTTTGAGTCGACTTCTCTTTCCAGTGTGACTGACCCACTAGTCGTAGCCCGATGACCTTTAGAGTCGGCCCACCGAGGAGAGGTGGCGGGGCAGTACCAGTGTACGGTTTTTAGACTAGTTTCGGTGGGCCCCCTTGCTTTGCAGTAGCGTCCGACTGGGGGGGGAAACTAGCTAGAGGCCTGGCTCAAGACATTGAGCTTGTGTGTGCACACGTGGTCAGGGGCGTGGACTTGCACTGACGAGCGTGACCCTGACTAGTCATCCTTGTCTTTGGTTACAATTATGGTGTCTCAGTTACCGTGTTCGAAGCGAGTGGGAGACACCCGAGACGTGGTATAAGTCGTCAGTGAACGTATCTAGTCTTGCTTCTAGTGGTTTTCTTTTCTCTTGTCACTTGGTCTATGGAAAATTGACTCTAATGGTATGAAAGCTCCTCGTGTTTAATTATTTCTTTTAATTAGCATGAGTTTGTATGCCATGCATATTTAATTAACTATATTCCTGTATGGCTCATATCAATTGATATTGTTGCTTGCCATTGTGATTTTTGCTGCGAGGTAGGGATCTGCGGGACCCCTACTAAGTCAATGAAATGAGACTCACCCTTTGTTTTTCAGATGATGCATAGCAGTCTTCTGGTTTCCTGCATGGTTTTGGCGGACAGTCCTAGTGCCAGTGTGGTCCACTCCGGGGTATGCCCCGTGTAGTTGCTCTCTTTTGATTCCTGTATAATTATGGACTTGTGCTATGTACTTCTGGACTAATGTATATTTATCAAACTCTGGTATTGTAAATTTGGCTTCTGCTTAATGTAATTATTTCTTCAAAATGCGCGTGTGATTGTAGATTTTTATGCAACCACAGCCTCTTTTCCAACCCTTTCGGAGCCTCATCAGCTCTTGGGTGGCGTCTCAGGGTCTTAGTGGTATCGGGTCTCCGCTATCCGGGAAGCTGGGTCGTTATAATATGAGTCTTATGCACTATCTTGGATATATATATACATGACTCCAAATTTGTGAGAGATAACCTTTATTGTGCTAACTTGTTCTATCTTGCCGGAGAAGAAAGGGGAGAAGAAGAAAAGGAAAAGAAGAGAAGGAGATTTCATCTCCTTCAAGGGATTTCTAGAGTTCGAGGAAGAAAGAAAAGTTAAGCAGAATGAAGAGAGGATCAAGAGGATGCTGAAATCACGATCATTCATCTTCCCTCAGACCTGAGTTTCAAGCAACGTCATCTATCGGCCTTGGAAATCAAGGGGGATAAACTCTACATCCTTTATCTGTTTATTAGTGATGTTGTTCATGAGTTGTATTTCGGTTTGAGAATGTTTTGAACATTCATCTTAATTTTCTAAACTCAGAAGTTTTGTGTGTGATTCGATCGCCTGCGTGCGATCGTGTGTGTGGTTGGTGCTGTGACTGTTGCAGCGTGTGTATGTGTGTGTGTGTGTGTGTGTGTGTGTGTGTGTGTGTGTGTGTGTGTGTGTGTGTGTGTGTGTGTGTGTGTGTGTGTGTGTGTGTGTGTGTGTGTGTGTGTGTGTGTGCGTGTGCTGGATTTAAGATCCAGAGTGTTTGGGGTTCGTCCCCGTTGTTACTATGTTAACAGCGTGAGGAGAGTTCTCCTCGTGGGGCGATTGTTCCCCCTGTGTCTGCAGGCGTCATCCTGCGTGTATGTTTGAGCTTGGCTCCGTGTTGGGGAGTTATCCCCATGATGGTTTTCCAGCGAGTGAAGTCTCACAGGTTTGGTGAGGGGTTGACGTAGGGAGCCCGTCGTGGTCTCGAACCACCTTAAAATCTTTGTGTCTGGTGGTTTGCCTTGTGGTTGTGTGTTTGATCGCTTATTCCTTCTATCTTGACCGTGTGAGTTCGGTGAGCTGGAGAGAATACTTCCATAATCTTGTTTGTTTTACAGTTTAGCTTTAAATCGGTCATCGTTATATGGGACAATTCAACCCCCCCTTCTTGTTTGCTCGCCAACTGGGCCAACACCGTTCAATAGATTGGCTTTACTTAAAACTTAATCAGGCCTTAGATCAATCTACTCACTAAACCATTAATTTGCTTATTGAATTAAAAATTTTCTTTAAATCAATAGGTGAATTTCATATTTTCTTTTTTCCTCATTTTCATTTAAGTTTATGTATTTTGTTTTTTTAACTCTTATTAGTTTACTGAGGTGTTACACCCTCCTCCACTTTAAGGAATTTGGTCCCCAAATTCACCGATCATCATTTTTTCCAAATAATTTAATTAGGATTAACCCTATCCATCAGTTATCCAAAATAGCATGGTAATTTAAAATCTAGGGAATGAAAAACTAACTACGATTAAGGATGAGGGATACCTCCTATAACTCCTCCTCCGATAGCAAGCTCAAGCTCCTTTAATACTAGTTCTGATCCATCTTTAACTTTAGCCTGTAGGGGTAACTTAGGGTAATTGGCTATCCTATGATTCTTGCTTCCGCAGCGAAGACACGCTCCACGCTTCCTCCAGCACTCCTCAACTTGATGACCAAATTCATGACAATGAAGACACTTCCTTTGCAACTAATTACTTCTTCTCTTCTTATTACTCCGAGATCCTTTATGACAAGCTCGCCTCAACAAAATCGGGCATGGACTTATCCATGTGCCCTCTCGCTTCGCCTCTCCCAAGGTCTAGACTCCTGCAAAAATAACTATAAAGATTAATGATTTTATTACCCTTACGTGCCTCACTACCATAGTTTTATACAGGTTTTATTACTTAACCCGAGACTCTACCCAATCTCACCGGGTGACAAGGAAGGATGACACGGATGATATGGCCTAATATTCAAGGCAACCTATTGTTTGCGACTGGTTTTTCATCCGACCGTCTTGTCGTTTTGTTTTATTTTATTTTGTGTATATATGTGTATATGTACATATATACGTGTCTTATTTCACGCATCAATCAACCAATTAACTAACCGATAATTAACTGACTGATTGACGACGCGGGCGTGCCAGTCACATGAGTGACAATTTTATGATGCGCTCATTCTGACCCGTGTCGGGCGAATGCGAGGTTCGGTCGGGACCAGTAGTCCGCCATACCATAAAGGCTATGGCGTTAATTACATCCCCCACGAGGAGGGAACACCTTTGATTAATTGCCGAGATAGCGGGCTGTCAAAGCCAGAATGAAAAGAGCTACATGATGACCATGACGAAGGCATGCAGGATGCATTTATTTATCATGCAGGGGATGTATAGTTCATCGAATTATGGACCCTTGGTACGTGGTGGAGGACGTAGGTCCGAAGACCACCATCGCGCATAGCGGAGACTTCTGGTTGGGCATAACCTGACCTTCTGTCAACACCATTTAATATACCCGAGGGTTGATGCAGACATGCACGAGGAACCGTGATATGCGAGGTATAATAACGACATTATAACACAAATTCGGCAGCATGCCCCCTCCCTTTGGACTATGCCAAATGGGAATATAGGACATCCATCCACGGAGAGCCGGAATGGAAACCAAAAGAGAGTCGGGCGTAGCCCTGGGTCCGAGAAGGATCCAAATATAACGGGACAGTGTGCACCATTGCACCGTTCACTGATATTCCCCTCGAAGAACCATTGGAGGACATGCGGTGGTAGAACTCCGAGGGTCAGCAGGGTGACATAAGAAACGTCGTATTCGGTGTGATGTAGGGGTGAAACCGTCCCCATTAATGTATCTCCCATGGACCTGGATGAAGAACCCTAGTCCCCTCGTGAGGTAATGGGGGTTGACATGGCAGCTGATAGTGACAAAATATTGAATTTAGGCTATGTTTGGGTTTGGTGAAGTGGGGAAGACATCAGATATTCAGATGACAACCAATACCGAGATGAGACGGCACAGCGATGGAGTCGGCGCGAAGGCCAAACGGCACGGCATGCTCCCGGCGCGATGGGAGAATTGGGGGTAATCGGCACGAAAGGAGTTTGAGGGGTAGTCGGCACGGTAGTGGTCGGCGCGCCAAGGCTGGGGCATTCGGCGCCCCCTCCACGCGGCGCGGGTTTGGTGCCGGGAGGCAGTGGCGCCGGGAGTAGATGGCGTCGGGGAATAGTGGCATCGAGAGGCAATGTTTTGTTGATTTTGCCAAAGGTATTGTGAGGTTTTCTTCGCCCAGTGGGAATTTCAGGGTGATGAACGGATAGGAATGGAGGGTGAGGGTGACTCCACTCACGAGGGGGGTTCCAAGGAGATCACCAGTTACGGGATATATTCCCTGTGATGTCGAGATGCCATGAGATTACACAGCTCGAGCCCTCGCCATATCAGGGGATTAAATACGTGATTCCGATGAAACATCGTGCCATATTATGGAGTAAAGCTTCGGGCAAATTTTGGCAGCATCTCCCCTTATTTTGGGAGCATGCCAAGAGAATACTATGGGCTATCCACTCACGAGTGCCGGAGTAGAAACCTAAATGAGAGCCGGGCGTAGCCCGTGATTCGAGGGTCTGGATCATATAAAACCTCATCCCCTGTGTTGTAATATCCCCAATGCAATCCATCGGAAAGCCTGCAATGGCAGGACTCCGTGGTTTAATGGGTTACAGAATGTAGGGGGAGAATTAACCCCCTTTGATATAGCTTCCGTGAGGCCAAAGGGAAGGACAATGCACACCCATGAGGGTAGGACATAATGGACGAGGTCTGTATGGCTCGCCGTGGTGACGAAGGCATCAGGATGGCCAGACGACGTGAGGGTATCAATGCAGAGAAGAGGGATGGTTTCGGCACGGAAGCTAGGTAGGCTCGGCACGATAGGGGGGGTCCAACCGGCGTGGGGAGCCCTCGGCGCGAAACTCACGTCGGGAGATGCCGGCGCCGGGAGGCTTTCAGCAGGGGTTTTAAGGAGGTCTTCGAACAGGGTTTCAGGAGTTGTTCAGAGAGGGGTTTAATCTCGACTATTTTGAATGATCGAAGGGGGAAGACTTTGGGGGAGAACCTTTCCTCTGGGCCTCATTGGGAGCAGAATCACGGACGGAAATCCCTGAACCACGTCCCCCTTTATTTCACATACGAGGAGCCATGAGATAGACTGTCTCAGGCCCTCGAAATGTGGCTGGAGGGGGAGGTGATAAATAATGGTAGCGAAGATGCTTCAGCAGAATTAGAAAACCAAACGATAAAACACGCCTAGTTATCAGTATCCTTAGCATATAGCGAACCTCGGATGCAGAGACAGAAAGAAGAAGGTAATGAAAGGGCGGAATTCAACCCATTCTCTCATTCTTTATTTCATCCAGACGACTTACACGCATGCTACTTAAGAGAAAGAAATCTGACTCAACAGAGAAAGAAATCTAGGCTTAATCCCTGAAAGCAGGGTTACATTGGCATTCGATGCTATTGAAGCAAAGATGCTAGAAATCAGAAATACAGAGAGAAAAATTCAAACAGATAGGGAGGGGAAAGAGAAGGAGCTGCAGCTGCTCGGCACTCCCACTTGGATCCCTCTTCGAGCCTCTGCCTCTCTCCCTTTTCCCTTTCTTCAGCTTCTTTCAAGGGCTCTCGAGCTCTCTCCTTCTCTTCGGTGGCTAGGCACTCCCTTTTTACTCTTCTTTTCCTTCTCCCGCTCTGCTTCTCTTCTTTTCTTTTTCTTCGCCTATTCTCTTCCTTTTTTTTTCTCTCTGTTCGATCCCCTTCTTTTCATTCGAAGGGCAGGCTTCTTATAGAGGCCAGGCCCTCATCCTTTCGGCATGGACTTCCCAGTGCGCCAGGATCATCCTCCCGGCGCGGTCGTCATCGGCGCGTCCCATCTCATATTTGGGCTTGGCCCATTTTCTTGTCATTCGGCCCATTCGACCCAGGATCCACTTGGTGGACTCCTTTCAACAATGGGATTCTTGATATATATATATATATATTAAGACTCCATGGGACTGTTTACACCTTGCATTCACAAACGTGTGCGAGGCACTGTACATCCCGCTTCAGGAGTATCAGAGATGTCTGAACATCTGTTTCAACAGGCAGATGGTTGCCTAAATGTTGGTATAGTTTTATCAGCCTGACTATCTGAATGACAACAGTACTGGACAGCGACCTAGCCAAAGACGGCTTTAGTCGAACAACATAATAGGGGTAGCGGGTTTCTTCTATTCAGACTTTCAGATCTCCCAGGGATGGTACGTGAGCTGTGCCCTCGACTGATCTTCAGAACTGTGAATCTGCTATGATCTCTTCTGACATATTTTAGGTGTCAACACCTATTCCTATGGACAAGAACCTAGGTGGCGTGAGCGAAGCATGAGTGACACGGGACATGCGGGTGTACATCACGTTCACACACTGCGCTTCGTGGTCTCTTCAGGTCTGCTCCTGTGTATTGGCTATTCTTTTGACTCTGAGTCTTCATTCTGCTTTGCGTGACTTCCATGCTTTACAAGCAAATTTGGATGAACACCAGCATTTTTGGCCTGATCTGTTGGTTACATCACCCCTGGTGGGCTAATCGGCGCCATAGACGCTCCCGATACACTCATATCGGCGCGGGAGCCCTTGGCGCGAGAGCTGTCTCGGCGTGGGAACCTCTTCGGCCTGGCAGCTCTCGATGCGCTGCTCATCTCGGCACGCCTTTTGGCGGTTCTTCCTCTCGACGCGGTGAGTGTCTCGGCGCACCTTCTTCCTCCGGCCTTTTTAGGCGCCGGGCGAGAGGAGAAAGCTCATTTTTTCATGAGCTTTCTCTTTCTTCACCTTCCTCTTCTTCTGTTTTACCAGAGCGATCGGCGTGGAAGCCTTCCCCCCCCCCCCCCGGGGATTTTCATTCGGGACTCCGTCCCTTTTTATTGCGGAGTCACCCCCTCCTGGTGGGTGCTCTCCTATTTGAATTCTGGGCATACCCCGGATAAGGGGAGATGCTGTCAAAATTTTTCTTGAAATTCTCCTTTCTATTTTCATCTTCATATCATCTTATTATTTCCTTTTCTTGGTTTTGTGTTTGCAGCTCGCTGGAAATGGCTTCATCTTCTAGCCGCGTTGCCTCCGGCACTGCTGATGTTGACTCTTCTCCTCAAGGCAGGGCTTCTGGTCCCGTTGTGACTTGGAGGAATGTTGGACAGCTGGACCGGGGACTTGGGAGGATTGCCATAGTCGATGAATCCTCTGGCTCCGAAACAGATATAGTATCCGCCTCTCGCATTGTGACTGTCGAGGGAGGACTGGACTTCAATCGCGATGACGACTACCGTACGGACTTCCCAAAGGATCGTCACCTCGCGCCCTTCATTTGTACCTTCAACGTCTCTGGGAAGAGGGACGTCATGCTGGCTCGGATGGTGGAGCGGGCCATGTTGCTAGACCGGGACAGCTTGAAAGGTTCTGTGTATCGTGGCGATACCATCTACCTTCCGGGGGAGCGGCGCAAGTGGGACGCCGTCTTAGGGGTAACAGAGCTGGAGGCAGAGCTGAAGATGCTAACACGGGCCCCGGAGTTCACACCAGCCAGGTGGGACAACACCATAGGTCGGGTTAACAGGGAGAAACCCGGTTACGGTTTATTCTTGGCGCCCATAAAGTGGGGCTATAGAGAGGAACCGTTTGTGCTGAACTGCTTGGCTGTTCAGTTCAAATTTCAATTGGCAGCTGGGTGGTTTGCAGACACGAAGGTGACAGATGCTCATCTCTTTCGTGTAGGGGCAGTGGAATTCACAGAATATGTTCTGAAAGAGTATGTGCCACTGCTGGTCAGGGCCGGGGTGTACCACAGTGTGTATGCATCCCGCTTCAGGTATCCCATTTCAAAGGGACTGTGCTGCGGCATGTTCGAAGTATTTTGCCCGTAGTTCAACACTTTCTATACAGCAGAAGGTGAGACCTCTCTGGATCTTTGGAGCCTATCACAGTTATCGGGCCTACCGATTAACAGAGAGCCCTATGAGGAGGTCTGCATTCATGACTTTATCAAGGACGAAACAGACGGCGAAGGTGAATATTACTTCGGCTATTCATACCGGTACTTGATGAAGGCATACCGATCCCTCTGCCTGACGCTGAATAGGGGATCCTCGAAGGGATACCAGCCCCGGGAGAAGAGCAGTAAACTGAGAGTCCGAGCAGGACATTGCATTCAGTATTTCTTCGGGGGCCCTTTGAAGTACAGCGAGTTCCCTCACGTAGCTCCTGTTGCGGGTAAACCCAGCAGGCCACCTAAGTTCAAGTCAGAGCTGCATGCTTCTCTTCGGGGGATAAGCCGCGGGGGGCCGAATCCGATGGGGGTGGATCCCCTTACCCATTGTGCTGCCTACCTTACCTTCTGGCTATGTACTTTTTCCCTCCCGCAGGGGGATGAGACAGTTATTCGGCCGGAGGCAATATACCCGGCTTGTCAGATGGCTTGGGGCATACGACTTGCAATATGTCCAGCCGCACTATGCCTGATTTACAAATCCATTGGAGATATTCATAGGCATCGGATCCCCCGCTCTTTCCGAACGGTGGGGCCGTTTCATTTTTTTAATGCCTGGGTGTGCAAGTTATTTCTGGAGCTAGCTCCCCGGACATTGCAGACAATGACATTGTATCCCCGAATGCTGGAGTTTGCAAGTGCTGAACCGGGTCCAGTGTCCCAGCAACGCTTCTCCATCCGTGGCCGACTGGCAAGGGTTCCAATGGATTCAGCGGGGACTATCCACTTTTGGAATCTAGCTGCACATTCATCTCCATTAGTGAACCGTCAGCGTGAGTGTAAGCTCGAGGCAGTGGAGACTTTCACACACTTCATTTCGGGCAACACCGTGACCCGACCAGTCTTGGAGCCTGAACTCATTGACTGGGTTTTATCAATTCGCCCCAGTGTTTTAGCATTCAGAAAGGGGGGCACAGTTTATTTAGTGTTGTACTCCTGGTTTTGATGATGACAACAGTAAGATATTGGATATAGATACTTAACCTCCTAATGAATGTTTAATAGGATCAAAGGGGTTGCAGGGTGCTCAATGCGTCAACGCCACCAACTGGCAGCGTCGACGCAGCAGTGCAAACTCAAGAAAGAAGCCCCTGGGTTAATTGGTGCGTCAACGCAACGTTCAAGTGGAGTGGACGCAGTTCAACCAATTCAACTGGAACACTCCGATGCGTCAACGCCACCAAATGAAAGCGTCGACGCAGCTGTTCAGAAAGGATGACTTATCTCTTGCTGCCTTCAACTCTGGATGACATCAAAGCGTCAACGCACCTCACAGAAGGGTCGACGCCATCTGACTCAACGTGATGAGCGTGCTACTAAAGAGCACATAATCCGAGGCTGGAAGGCCTGACCAGATGATGACACGTGTGCTGAAGCAAGGCTGGATGCTGCCACGTGGTCCAAGTTACTTGGGCAGGAATGGGGAAGCCACGCGCCCCTTTCCTAGCTGCTGCTGCTATAAGTGGAAGCCCTCGTCCATCTGAAGGGGTAGATTGAAGAAGGTAAAATAGAAAGAAAAAGAGCAGAAGAAGTGCAGGAGCTTCGATCCAGAAAAAGAGAGCCACCGTGAAGAGAAAGAAAAGAGGACAGAAGCAGAAGGGAAGGAGTTGAGAAGAGAGAGAGTGAAGAAAGAGAGTGAGATCGAGGGAGATCTGTTCTAGAGTGAAGAAAGAGAGTGAGATTGAGGGAGATCTGTTCTAGAGTGAAGAAAGAGAGTGAGATCAAGGGAGATCTGTTCTTGCTGGAAGTTGGATCAGATCCACTCCAGTCAGCTCTTTAAGAGCCATATTCTGTGCTTAGCGTTTACAGCTTTCTGATGCTATTTATTTCCATCTTTTGTTTTCTTTTGAACTTCCTTTGTCAAGCTGTTAGTCAGCAGATTGCAGAGGTGCTGCCTCTGGACGGGTAAGCTGTAATCCCCAGCGGGCGAGGAGGATTCCTCGGACGGCAAGCTGTGTGGCCCAGTAGATTGTAGGCAAGCTGTGAGGCCCAACGGTTTCAAGCTGTGAGTCAGCAGGAAGCCACACTCGGGTTGAGTGTGGGGTGGATGTAGGTCTGCTGGACCGAACCACCTAAAAACCCCTTGTGCTTTGTGGTTTGATTTGTCTATTTGTGCTTCCGCTAGATGATTGCATAGGGGCGCTCCATGTGTTTGGCTTCTGGTTGAGCAGAAGAGTTAATTAGTTTTCTGATTGGCTAAATTTGTCTTGTTAGCACTCTAGTGATCTCACTGTGCGTTTGTTTCAGTTCCGCAACTACCCATTAGCTTTCAAGGTTGTTCAGTTTGTGAACTAGCATTTTTAGTGAGCATTAGATTTAATTGAGCGAAATCTTTATTGGGTGAAACTTTATATAGGTCATATTCATTCACCCCCCCTCTGAATACTTGCACCGAACCCAACAATTGGTATCAGAGCGGTGTCTGCTTAGAAGGTCCAGCGACCTGCAGATCCGATCTTGCTGTCTTAGGTGCTAATTTATTTCTAGTGCATCATTATTCCTGTTGCATTAAATCTACTTTCTATTTGCTTCAATGGCTATTCCACCCGTCTTTAGTGGTTCTGATTTTAATCAGTGGCACACTGCTCTCCATCCTTATGTTAATGTTGTTAATCCTGATCTGTGGAAATTAATTTCACAAGGTCCTCACACCTTACCTACGAAAGTGTCCAAATGGACCGACAGACACAGATCAAAGGATGGAGAAAATCAGAAAGCCTTTAATTTGATGAAAGCAGCTACTGACAGAGCTTTATGGTCTTGCTTTCATGATTGCAGGTCCGCTAACGACGTCTTGGATATGCTGAAGAAAATTCACAGGGCAAATGAGGACAGCTGCATGATGGCAGACAGACAAAATCAAGGCAGCAGTCAAGATGAAGATGATGATAATGAGGTAAATCCCTTTCAAAACTATACTTCAGATGATTGGGAAAATACTTATGCTGACTTGTTGGGGCTATATGAAAAATTAAAAAGGGAACATAAGAAACTGAAAAAGGGTATTAGGTTAAACAGTGTAAATTCCTCTTCATGTCAAAATTGCTTAAAATTGAAACAAACAAATGATGATTCTATATCTAAAATTCGTGAGCTTGAGAGTCAAGTTAAATTGCTAAAGAAAAAGAATCAGGATTCTGTTAACTCAGAACTAAGCAAGCTAAAATCTGAAAATGATTCTCTAAAACAATCTGCTAAAAGAAATGATAAAGAAATTGAGAAACTCAAACAAGAGAATGATTTGCTGATTGAAAAAGTGAATGCCATAAAGTCTGTAAACATAGAATTACAGAAAGAGTGTGAAACACAACAAAGAGAAATGAAACAAACTGAAAATGGAAGAAAGTATGAAGTCAATTCAGAAGACCAGCTTCTAATAAATGAATTGGTTCAAAATGATAAGCTCAAGGAAGAAATTGAAAAATTGAAGCTGTTAAACAGTGCAATGTCTGATAGACTTCTAACCTTAGAAAAAGGAAAAACGGTCTGTATTGAAACTCCTGAAAAATTGAGCAATCTGGAACAAGAAATTAAAAAATATAAAACTGCTAACAAGGTGTTAACTGAATGTGTGAATTGCAGTGAGCAAGAAATCGCCAGCTATGAGTTACAAATCACCTCCTTGGAAAATGAAATTCATGACTTAAAAAATTCATTGTCCAAATTTGTTCATGGTCAAGAAAATCTAGATAAACTGCTAGGTGTTAAAGTCAATTTTCAAAAAGAAGGGTTGGGCTATAACCCAACAAAGAAAAAGAGTTTTGAAAATAAGATTCAAACTTCAGCTGTTCCAAATGTTGCCTCTGCTAGTTCAGCCAATCCTTTAGTGTTTCAATTTGCTGCTCAAAGAATTCTGAAGCCAACTGAAAAACAAAAAAGAAAGAACAAAATGGCTTCTGCTACTTACATGCATTTTGTTTTTAAATCTCATGCTAACAGGAAAACTCATGTCAGAAATCATGAAGTTAAGAAAAAGAAAATGTCATGTTATTACTGCCATAGAATTGGACATTTGATGCATGAATGTAGACTAAGAGAACTGGATGATTTGAATGCAGAAATGATGAATGCTAGGAAATATCTTGTTGTTCATTCAAAGAAAACTGAATGCTCTCATTGTGGTAGATTAGGCCACACCTTTACTCAATGTTGGGTTACAAATGGTAAGAGAAAACTATTCTCACCTCAAGCTAAATCATACGCTAACCAACATGTTCTTAATATAAACAAAGCTGCTTCTCTGAACCAGCATGTCAAATGTTTTAACTGTAACAAGTTTGGGCACAAGGCCATTGAATGCTGGCATGCACAGAGTAGAAAATCCAGTTCCAAAACTATACCTGGCAAACAGAGTTTTTATCCTGTCAACAGAAACTTTCATGCATATGCACATAGAATTCATGCAAATAAAAATGTGCACAAATCAAAATTGAAATCTGGTACATCTGGCTGTCATCTTAGTAAGCAGAACTCTCTCTCTGCCAATAAATTTCATAACAACAGTAATTTACATAAGAAGAATTTGAAATCTGCTAACTCATGTCATTACTATGGACAAATTGGGCACTCAATGCATAACTGTTCTATCATGAACTCTGATGACTATTTGGCACAGAAAAGGATGCAGGCAGTCCCAAAAGGGGCCAATTACTATGCAAGACCCAAAACCACTTGGGCTCTTGCTAGTGGAAAATAGGAAGGTGTCTAGCATGTGTGCCTTGGATGGAATAAAAGGGGTTAATAAACCAAGGCACTCAAGAAGAAAAACCCCATATTAAATCTCTCAGGTAAATTCCCTGCATTTCCTATTCTCAAATTTATTGCATATCATGTTTATTGTGATTCATGCATGATTGTCAATTCGTGCACTCTATGAGTATTCATATCTCTCAATGCTCATACTGAATTGTCTGCTTAGACATTAGAATTAACTTGCTTCTGAGAATCAAAATAATGTTCAGTGTTCCATGGCAAACATTGCTTGCTCTGAGGGGGAGTATTGCTTTCCTTGCTTGTTATGATTATCCTTCTGTCAATCAATTCATATTGAACGAGATTTCAGCATGATATTTATCTTATTGGCATTCATATTTCCGTTCATGCATAATCAAAAGGGAAGTTAGCTTGGGTTGGAGATCTCTGGCTAAATGATGTTTTAACGGACTGAGATGAAGCTGCTGGCTGAATGAATGAGTTAACGTTGTAAGAGGATGGGGTCGACGCTTGAGGCTGCTTCATTGAAAAACCCTTTATGTAAAAGTGTCTCTGGCTGGTTGGATGAGTTGACGCAGCTACGGGACGGAGTTAACGTAGTGGGCATCTGCTTTTGGAAACAGCACTATTCTGTTTAACTGGGATAGTTGGATGAGTTGACGCTGCAATGTGACTAAGTTGACGCAGCTGTCCCCTAGTGGAACGTTGAGTTATATCTTCCTCTGTTGAAAACTTCTCCTTGCATACATGCAGCCATTTCATTGCATATCCTTCCTCATTGACTTTGCTGACAGATCTCGAACACATTCTTGAAAGCCTTAAGTCTCTAATTGGTATCATCTAGTTTCTGAATTCCATCAGTCTTTCTTGTAGATTTCAATGGGCTATCCTGATCATAAATCTGAAAAGTCTTGAACTAGAAATCTTCTATTATATGTTGTTATGAATGTCTGAAATAAGTCATGTGGTTTAAGCTTTAATGTATTCAAGGAGTTTGACTTTAAAATCTCTTAACATATCTAAATCATGTCAAATAAACCTTAACCATCTGTCTCATGCATTGTCTTGTAAAATCTTCTGAAATCTGCACTATTGAATACATGACTTTAATTGGTTAAGTACATGGAATTATTATTGATCTGAAGCAAATGAATCCTTCTGAAGTGTCTAAAGGGTAATTTCTGTCAGAGCAATGACTTTGGTCACTGAGAAACACATGTCCAAAGGACTGTGTCATGAGGTACCTAGTTAACTCTGCAAAATAAAAATTGATTGCTAAATCAGGCAGAGCAATGGCATGCACACTGAGAAATACAACTTATACATCCAGAAATGACTTGGAGTGTGTCATGATGTGTAAACGCTATCTCTGTTCATATCAGCATGACAGTTAGTCACACTAAGTACTTAAGGATATTGGCCTCTGATCAAGGTATATCCCTCAGCCACAAGGTGTGCACTGAACTAGAATGTTCGTAAAATTAGTAGCATGAAGAGTTATTGAACAATTGAATTATTTGAATATTGATGATAAAATCAAATTGCTACAACCCTGGACAAGTTCATATGACTTCATATCTGCTTTATTTCAATACTGGTGCATGTAATTCCAAAAGAAGTCAATAAATTCGATTGTGTAAGAGAAAGGGTGTTTAAGCAAGATGAGTATGAGGGCTTGGTTCACTTTTATTAAACCATGGGTTTAGATATTAATACAGAATTTTGTTGATGAACTCTACATACATCATGATTAAACCACGCTGTTAATAAAGTTCATTCATAAGCTCTTATAATGGAAGACTTTGAAGACATGTTTTGGTTTTATGAGATTAATATCCTCTTGAGAATCCAATTAAATTTCTTCCATGTGAAGCCGATCTGAAATACCTGTGCTCACTGTTCTTGACTTCTCTGAACAGAATTTTTCTTTGATTGTCACTGTGATTCCCTTCTCATTCTTTTCATAGGCTCCATTTAGTGAGGGGGAGTTTCATTATTAGATGCATCATGCTGCATAAGGGGGAGAATCTCATTCCTATCTGCATCACTGCGTAGACGCAATGTCACATTGGTGTCAACGCATTATGCCTCTCTGGCTACTTATCTTGTGTTTTCTGTTCACATATGCCTCACTGCGTAGACGCAATGCCCCCTTTGCGTCCACGCATTGCCTCTTATTCAATTTTTTTTTTACCCGGTTCACCCACTTGAACCGGTTGAACCGTTCACTAAAAGGGTCCTCGAAGTCTCTTTAAAAGCGAAATGTGACCGCTGCTCTTCTTTACTTTTTCCAAAACCCTTTTGTCGTTCGACCTCTCGTGTCCCCCAAAAATCCTCACAGCTCTCTCTCCTGTTCGATTCATCTCCGTGCCATGGATTCTCCAGCATCCACTCAAAAAGGGAAGCAGAGGGCAGAGGAACAACCAGGAGGCTCAGAATCAGCAAGAGGCACAATGGAGTCCCACTCTCAAGTAGCTCGCAAAAAGGGAAGAAGGAAGGAGACGGGTCCACGCGATCCAAGTCCGCCAACCAAAAGGTTAAAGGCATCAGCAGTCAGAAAAGAGAAGCGGAAGGGTTTATCTTCAGGTTCTGCAACCGGTCAGAAAGATGCAGGTAGCTCGCGTACAGTCACCGTGAAAGAACCTCTGAAGGTTCTTATTTCCCGGTACGTTGATGCTACTGATCATAATATGCTCGAAGTTTTTCCTCAGTTGTTTCCTACACTGGACCATCAGGGCTGGTGGTCGTTTCTCTCAACACACAAGACTTACTACCCCACCTTGGTCAGAGAGTTCTACCAGAACTTAAAGTATGAACCTACTGTTCCAAAACTCACATCCAGTGTTAGAGGTGTCAGTTTCGAAATCATAGATAAGCTGCTTGCCAGAGCATGGAAGGTTCCTAAGATAGGAGTTCAGCTGCATGATTTTGAATATGATGCGCACGAAGCGTATGAGCTCTTGACTGAGAAACCCAGTAATCACTCCGATGTCAGGGAAACCTACCTAGGTAGTCTCAAAGCCAATCATTTCCCTTCGTTAAATAGACTGCTCCACCACATTTGCACATCCATGATCACACCACAGAGCAGTGGAAGAGAAAGGGTGACAGAGATGCAAAGATTTCTTCTCTACTGTATGCTGAAGAGAATACAGATTTCCCTGCCGGATGTAGCTATTCAAACTATGGGGTCATGTCTATCTCAGTCCAGAACCCTTCCTTATGCTGCCCCATTAACTGCTATTTTTCGGAAGGTTGGTGTAGACTTTGGCCCTGAGAAGAAAATTATCATCCCTCGATGGAATGTGTACACACTTTCTTATATTCAAAAGTTTATGGGTTTTGAGGTCATTGATGGTAAGGCTGTCAGAACCCTTCCTAGTCAGAAATCAGCTCCATCAGAGATCGGTCAGGCATCAAGAACAGCCACTATGGATGATGGTCAAGTGCACAGAGCAGAAATACCGATTCCACCTGTGGTGAGTGAAGACATGCCAGAGGACAACTCCATGAGAGGAGAGCAAGTTTTTGAGGCTTCTGCGGAACCGAGTGGCTCTGTACCTACAGTAGAACCATCTACGTCTGGAGCCATTAAAGTTTATAGAAGAACCTCTCCAACTTCTGATGCAGCTCCACCCCCAGCAACTATTGAAGAGATGTTAGTGAACATGACTATGATGATGAAGCGTCAGGAGGCCAAGATGGACAAGTTGATGGAGTTCACAACCCTTCATTTTAACAAGCTGACTGCTCGGATTGTTCATTTTGAAACTTCTGTTTTATGCGAGTGGCGAAATTTCTTACTCACCAAAATGGTGTCTGACCAAGCAACAAGGCAAGTCTTGAAACAAATATCATCCCTCCTTGACAAACTTGCCACTCTGGTACAAGAGATGCACAGTCAACAAGGCTCAACCTTTTCCTCTTTTGCCAAGATTATTGACCTGTGTTATGATCTGAAGATAGGGATAGAAACAATCAAAGGTCCTGTCAGTGCAATCCCTCCATTCCTCAAAGCTATGCTAGAGAAGATTGACAAGGTAATAGCAAACATTCAGTCTCTTGAGAACAAACTCCACGATAAAGACTCTGTCACTGAAATTGACAATGTTCGCAACAGTCTAAGTCATCAGCTAAGCGAACTCTCTCAAGAGATCAGAGACCTACTAACCAAGGATCAATCTACTTCAGGACAGCAATCTCGTCAGACACCTCCAGGCACTCAATCCTCTCAAGGACACTCTTCTCGTCAGCAACAACAACCATCTTCTGCCAGACGTTTCAATCGCTTCTTCCCATCTTAAACTATGTTTTCTACATGCACCCCCTTTAATGATGATGACAAAGGGGGAGAGCAGAACGAACAACAGCATGAGTTTTTGTTAATGAATGATAGCATATGTTTTCATTTTTGTGATTCATAATTTTGTTTAACTGACAAGTAACCATGCGTTTGTTTGATGCTAACCATGTGTGATTGCAAATGTCATTAAAACAGTTTGGGGGTTGTCATCATCAAAAAGGGGGAGATTGCTATACTCCTGGTTTTGATGATGACAACAGTAAGATATTGGATATAGATACTTAACCTCCTAATGAATGTTTAATAGGATCAAAGGGGTTGCAGGGTGCTCAATGCGTCAACGCCACCAACTGGCAGCGTCGACGCAGCAGTGCAAACTCAAGAAAGAAGCCCCTGGGTTAATTGGTGTGTCAACGCAACGTTCAAGTGGAGTGGACGCAGTTCAACCAATTCAACTGGAACACTCCGATGCGTCAACGCCACCAAATGAAAGCGTCGACGCAGCTGTTCAGAAAGGATGACTTATCTCTTGCTGCCTTCAACTCTGGCTGACATCAAAGCGTCAACGCACCTCACAGAAGGGTCGACGCCATCTGACTCAACGTGATGAGCGTGCTACTGAAGAGCACGTAATCCGAGGCTGGAAGGCCTGACCAGATGATGACACGTGTGCTGAAGCAAGGCTGGATGCTGCCACGTGGTCCAAGTTACTTGGGCAGGAATGGGGAAGCCACGCGCCCCTTTCCTAGCTGCTGTTGCTATAAGTGGAAGCCCTCGTCCATCTGAAGGGGTAGATTGAAGAAGGTAAAATAGAAAGAAAAAGAGCAGAAGAAGTGCAGGAGCTTCGATCTAGAAAAAGAGAGCCACCGTGAAGAGAAAGAAAAGAGGAGAGAAGTAGAAGGGAAGGAGTTGAGAAGAGAGAGAGTGAAGAAAGAGAGTGAGATCGAGGGAGATCTGTTCTAGAGTGAAGAAAGAGAGTGAGATCGAGGGAGATCTGTTCTAGAGTGAAGAAAGAGAGTGAGATTGAGGGAGATCTGTTCTAGAGTGAAGAAAGAGAGTGAGATCGAGGGAGATCTGTTCTTGCTGGAAGTTGGATTAGATCCACTCCAGTCAGCTCTTTAAGAGCCATATTCTGTGCTTAGCGTTTACAGCTTTTCGATGCTGTTTATTTCCATCTTTTGTTTTCTTTTGAACTTCCTTTGTCAAGCTGTTAGTCAGCAGATTGCAGAGGTGCTGCCTCTGGATGGGTAAGCTGTAATCCCCAGCGGGCGAGGAGGATTCCTCGGACGGCAAGCTGTGTGGCCCAGTAGATTGTAGGCAAGCTGTGAGGCCCAACGGTTTCAAGCTGTGAGTCAGCAGGAAGCCACACTCGGGTTGAGTGTGGGGTGGATGTAGGTCTGTTGGACCGAACCACCTAAAAACCCCTTGTGCTTTGTGGTTTAATTTGTCTATTTGTGCTTCCGCTAGATGATTGCATAGGGGCGCTCCATGTGTTTGGCTTTTGGTTGAGCAGAAGAGTTAATTAGTTTTCTGATTGGCTAAATTTGTCTTGTTAGCACTCTAGTGATCTCACTGTGCGTTTGTTTCAGTTCCGCAACTGCCCATTAGCTTTCAAGGTTGTTCAGTTTGCGAACTAGCATTTTTAGTGAGCATTAGATTTAATTGAGTGAAATCTTTATTGGGTGAAACTTTATATAGGTCATATTCATTCACCCCCCCTCTGAATACTTGCACCGAACCCAACATTTAGAACCCTACTATCCCTTCAGGTTCGGTCGAAATTTCGGCTACGATCAGCATATTCCGCCTTCGGTCGCCCTGTTCCCTTTAGACAGCAGGTCAAAGCATGGCTCGACCGTTGTGGCCGAAGGTCGCTCCTGGTGGGACTATTTTCACCGCCGGGACGCCAATACTTTCAGAGTGCCGATGCCGAACCGAGTCCCCCGGGTCACTCCAGAGTATGTAAAATGGTGGAATGCTCGCACGAGCTTCTACCGCAATGCCCGAATGACATGCTGGGATGTGGCTGAGCGCACCTTTCTGAGTCGGCTGCCTGGGCCCGTTTTTGACATTGACGAAGCCCATCTGAAGAGGTTATTTTCCCACCACCCGAAGGAGGCAGAGACATACATAGCGAGCAGAAAAGCCATCAAAGAGGGAGTGGCTGAACCACTGATACCCGTGCTTGCTAACATAAGTGAAGATGCTTTCACGCAGAATTTAGAACACCTGTGCCAGATTGGTGGTTCCCGTCTAGAGCTTCAGCAGTATCCGTTCCCTATCGAGGAGCCGCTCTCCAAAGTAGTTTCTTGGAAGTGCGAGGTGGATCACTTTTGCCCGTGTCGGGCGTTTGTTAATAGAGAGGACAGAACCCCGACATACTATCAGCATACATCTTGGCTGTTCGTCCTGATGAGCATCCACGGACTGACCCTTGAGAGTCCCGTAGCTAGTGTTCTCGACAAGCCTCTATTCATATCTTTTCATTATGCCGATGTCTGGGGCTTTGACCACCTCGGCTTATATCATTGTATAGCTTCCCACGGACATGCGGACCTGGCCGACCTGGTCGACAAGTGCAAAAAGATCGGCGACATCTGCTGGCTTGTTCGGGAGGCTGCCTCCCGCAGTAAGGAGGTGGCTTATCAGTATTGGCCACTCTCATCTTTTTACAAGGGCCGGGCAGGTAAGTGCTCTTCCATTGACATGTAGATCAGTTTGTTGCTCAGCTCCTTCATAATGGCATGTGCTTCATTTGACAGACCATCCGGACATCAAGCAGCAGGGGCTTTATAGAAAAATCATCTCCCAGGCACAGAAGTCGGAATATTTTGAGGTCCCTGTACCAGCGCCGACTACTACTCCGCTGCCGCCTGGCAAAAAGAGAGCGGCTTCTGCAATGAAAGTTGCAATAGGCCGAGCGAGGAAAGCTCGGAAAACTTCTTCCAAGCGGCCTTCGACTGACGCGGCTGAGACTCCCCTGCCCGAGGTGCCATCATTTGAACAGTTTGCCGCTCGGAAAGAAGCCACTCAACAAGCAGCTGAAGGTGACATCATTTTCCCTGTACGGTATAAAGGAATGCTCTTTTCACGACATTTTCATTCTTCTGACGTCTTCTTTGTATAACTTCAGCTCAAGGAGCGGCTGACACCACATGTGCTGAGGAAGCCGCCCTAGAGGCTGGAGAGAAAGGGCCTTCCATCATAGCCCCGGTAGGGGTGACCGAGACGGCTGGAGTTGCAGGGGAGAGTCTCCCCACTGTTGAGGAGGATGTCAGACTTCCTTCTCCTACGCCTGCCAGCGAGGCTGAGGGTGAGCTGCACAATTGTGGTTCTTTAGGTTCCCCTTTTTATTGAGCTTTCCATCCTGCCTTATGCACTTGTTTTATTGTGATGGCAGGAGTGGTCAGCACGGCGGTTAAGGCGCCTGTTGTGGAAGCTCCTTCACTGCCCGCGGGACATAAGACTGTGCTGAAGAAGGGTGCTATCCCATTGCGGCGCGTGCTCACCCGCTCAGCGTCCCGTCAGGCGACGGAGGAGGCGGGCCAACCCGAGATCAGCATAGATATTTCTTCGAGTAGCTCTGCCACCCCTTCTGACGAAGAGACTGACCATCATTCTTCAGAAGGTGATGAACAAGTGTCTGCAGCAGATAGCAAAGGGGCAACGGCTCCCTTCACACTGCCAAGCGATGCTTTGATTTTCAGTCCTCCGAGACTGCCGAGGGCACCATCCGAGGGAGTGTTACAGGAGGAATTTGCTGGATTGGACGTGGAGGTGGAGATAACCCCTCCTTTTGCTGCTTCGTCTGCAGGGTTGGAATCTTCTATTCAGGGGCTTGAAGAGATGGATGCCGTCATCATAGTAAACTCTATTCTCCCCTTTACAGAGCCGCATATCCCCCTCTTTTCTTTTCTTTTTGCCACCTCGGAGTTTACATGAATTTTCAGTCCAGGAACCCGAAGCCGCTATTCATTCCCCAGCATCGACTTCTGGTACTGCTGTGGTCTCATCAGAGGCCTCGGATCTGCTACCGCTGGCCACCGCATCTCCTTCAGGGACAATCACCCTACTCCGCCCCGTGCCGGTGAGGATACATGCGGCTACTGGGGGATTACCCTCGGAGCCGAGCCAGTCGGGGGAGAATCTCACCCTGGCGTCGATGACAGAGTTGAGGGCTGAGGCTGACCCGCAAAGGGGATCTGCTTTTGTACCGGCGGCCATAATGACGATCGCGCCTGATTCTGTAATTCCATTCGTGCCAGAGCCAGAGTTAGAACCTCCGTCCCTCCTAGGCTCCGTTGAAGGAAGCCCTAACAGGAGTCTGACAGAGCAGGAACATGTTGCCGTGGTATCTGCTTCTTCGGCTTTGACGGCCGTTCCATCTTCCTTTTCCGAGCCGGACACCGGCTTATGGGCCTCCATAGACAGGGAAGTGACCTTCGAGGTGTCTCCGGTGGCTTCCCTGGGCATTACCTCATCGGAGGAATTTGTCTGGCAGCATCTAGAGATGCTGCGTCAGGTTGTGGAATCTCAGCCAGCACTGTCTTACTCCCAGTTGAAGGAAGTGGCTGTGCGACTGACGATCGGGCTGCAGGCACTGGGCTGCCCTCTAGATATCTGGACCCAGCGGGTGCTTTTCTTGTTGAAGTTTGTGAATTGCCAGGACTTTCTCGAGAAGATGATGGGCGACCGGCTGGCGGCCCTCAAACTGCAGAGAGTTGACTGTCAGGCGGAGCTGACGTCTCTGATCTCTGATCTTCAGCAGAGCAGGGCTCAGGTTGAAGCTTCCGTAACCCAGGCGCACATTCTACGTAGCCGACGGGAAGAACTCCGCGCTGAATTGGCTACTATAGAAGCCGAGATACCGCGGCTAGAGGCTGCGGAAGTCCAAGGCATCGAAAGAACTTCTTTGCTGGAGGGCCGAGTCGCGTCTCTGGAGACTGAGGTGACTCGGGTTCAGGAAGAGGAAGCGCAGCTCCATGAACTGGGGGCGCCTCCTCATGTCGGGCTTATTGACTTTGCTGACATCTTCAGGCGGCCTTAGCTGATCCACCTTTGTAATCTGTCCCCTCAGAAGGGCTCCTTTTGTATTCACTTCCCCTTTTTGTAATGAAGACAAAAGTTTCCTTCACTATATTTTTTTTGTGTTCACATCCACACTCACATTCTGTTATGTCTTGTGATAATTATGGCGACCTGCTTGGAAGTACCTCCATGTCCGTGTCGCAGGAGAGCGTCCACCCTCTCAAGGAAAGGATGGGGGCCTCGCTCCACCGCGGGACGGGGTTCCAGAGGCTGCCAGGTTGGCGCAGACGTAGGTCTTGCTGACAAGAGGCGTCGAAACCGTGACTGCTGGCCGCTCATGGTAATTCCATTATTGACCCTGATTGGGGGAGATGTTGATCGACCTTGTCGATGCTTACACGGGTAGAAAAGGGTAGACGGTCTTGCCGATGGTGACAAGAACCCGGAGGGTAGCGACCGATCTTGCCGATGGTGACAAGGGTCGAAAGGGGTAGACGGTTTTGCCGATGGTGACAAGAACTGGGAGGGTAGAGACCGATCTTGCCGATGGTGACAAGGGTCGAAAAGGGGTAGACGGTCTTGCCGATGCTGATAAAAATCGGAAGGGGTAGTGACCGATCTTGCCGATGGTGACAAGGGTCGAAAGGGTAGACGGTCTTGCCGATGATGACAAGAACCGGGTAAGGGTAGCGACCGATCTTGCCGATGATGACAAGGGTCGAAAGGGTAGATGGTCTTGCCGATGATGACAAGAACCGGAAGGGGTAGCGACCGATCTTGCCGATGGTGACAAGGGTCGAAAAGGGGTAGACAGTCTTGCCGATGATGACAAGAACCGGGTAAGGATAGCGACCGATCTTGCCGATGGTGACAAGGGTCGAAAGGGGTAGACGGTCTTACCGATGATGACAAAAATCGAAAGGGTAGCGACCGATCTTGCCGATGGTGACAAGGGTCGAAAAGGGGTAGACGGTCTTGCCGATGATGACAAAAACCAGAAGGGTAGCGACCGATCTTACCGATGGTGACAAGGGTCGAAAGGGGGTAGACGGTCTTGCCGATGACGATAAGAACCGGGTAAGGGTAGCGACCGATCTTGCCGATGGTGACAAGGGTCGAAAAGGGGTAGACGATCTTACCGATGATGACGAAAATCGGAAGGGTAGCGACCGATCTTGCCGATGGTGACAAGGGTCGAAAGGGGGTAGACGGTCTTGCCGATGATGACGAAAACCGGAAGGGGTAGATGTATGTAAGTGGGATATCGGATGAAGACTCCGCCTCGACCTTGTAAATGGCCTTCTGGACGGAGGATGGTTCATCACTATTCATCATTCATTTTTATTCACATTACTGACCTAAGCGCCCTTTCGGGTTTTCGCTGAAGCCAGCCCCCTCTTGCTTTTGCCCGCGCGCCCTTTCAGGTTTTCGCGCGGTGGGGTATCCGATTTTGCCCGTGACGCCCTTTCGGGTTTTCGCCACAGCTGGGTTATAGCCATTTTTGCACTTGTCCTGATCATAGGAGCAAGTCTGGCGGGGTATCTCTATTTTTAACCCCACTTTTCTTTCTTTTCTCTTTTTTTTTTGATTCGGGATGCGAAAAAACTGAACCGCAAAAATATTGACTGGCCTTGTCAATGATGACAAGTATCGAATCCTATTTTGATTCGTCGACACTGGTTAGATGTCGAAGCAAAGGGGTATGGTCTATTAACAAGGATGTAGGATCCGAGTTAGGGGTAAAGATTGAACGATCTCGCCGATGATGGCGATGGTCGAAAAGGGTTTGTTCGTCGGCATGGGTTTGTCAACAGGGACGTAAGGCCCAAGTTGAGGGTAGAAATCGGCCGATCTCGTCCAGGATGACGAGGGTCAAAAAGGGTTTGTTCGTCGGCATATGTTACTGCCGAAACAAGGATGGGGTTGTCAACAGGGACGTAAGGTCCAAGTTGAGGGTAGAGATCGACCGATCTCGCCGATGATGACGAGGGTCGAAAAGGGTGTGTTAAAGGATTTCTGGCGAGACTTTGATGATTGTCCCTTTCGGAGTTTTATTGGGTGGAGAATAGGAGAGGCATTTGGAAATTACCACTTTACTGACTCAAGTGCCCTTTCGAGTTTTCGTCGAAGCTAGCCCCCTCTTGCTTTTGCCCATGCGCCCTTTCAGGTTTTCACGTGGCGGGGTACCCAATTTTGCCTGTGACGCCCTTCCGGGTTTTCGCCACAGCTGGGTTACGGCCATTTTTGCACTTGTCCTGGCATAGGTGCAAGTCTGGCGGGGTATCTCTATTTTTAACCCCATTTCTCTTTTTTTTTCTTTTTTTTTATTTGTGTAGGGTGGCAGGTCGAAGTGCGACGTTCGACCCTTGGTTGACAGTAGATGGCTCTCGGCTGGAGCAGCAGACCTTGCGCTGGGCAGAACAGATCATTCATTAGCAAGGGCTGAATGCCAACGTAGAGGAGTGATCTCTCGCCGATTAGGGCGTAAGGCCGGTAATGGCAACAGCGTGGTGTATTCTTTCGGGAGCTTGGTCAGGGCGGAGTGCCACTAGACCGAGGAAATGGTAGTTCGATTAAGGCGGGATGCCATTAACCAAGGGATGGTAGCTCGATCAGGGCGGAATGCCACTGGACCAAGGGAAGGTAGCTTGGTTAGGACGAAATGCCATTAACCAAGGGGAGGTACCTCGATCAGGGCGGAATGCCACTAGACCAAGGGAAGATCGCTTGGTCAGGGCGGAATGCCATTAACCAAGGAAAGGGTAGCTTGGTTGGGGTAGAATGTCATTAACCGAGGAAAAGTAGCTCGACTAGGGTGGAATGCCGCTAATCAAGGAGAGGTAGCTTGGTTAGGGCGGAATGCCATTAACCAAAGGGGAGGTAGCTTGATTAGGGCAGAATGCCACTGACCAAGGGGAGGTAGCTTGATTAGGGCAGAATGCCACTAACCAAGGAAAGGTAGCTCGATCAGGGTGGAATGCCACTGGACCAAGAAAGGGTAGTTCGGTTAAGGCGGGATGCCATTAACCAAGGGATGGTAGCTCGATCAGGGCGGAATGCCACTGGACCAAGGGAAGGTAGCTTGGTTAGGGCGAAACGCCATTAACCAAGGGGAGATAGCTCGATCAGGGCGGAATGCCACTGGACCAAGGGAAGGTAGCTTGGTCAGGGCGGAATGCCATTAACCAAGGAAAGGGTAGCTTGGTTGGGGCAGAATGTCACTTAAACCAAGGAGAAGGTAGCTTGATTAGGGCGGAATGCCGCTAACCAAGGAGAGGTAGCTCAATCAGGGCGGAATGCCACTAGACCAAGGGAAGGTAGCTTGGTCAGGGCGGAATGCCATTAACCAAGGAAAGGGTAGCTTGGTTGGGGCAGAATGCCATTAACCGAGGAAAAATAGCTCGACTAGGGCGGAATGCCACTAAATCAAGGGAAAGGTAGCTCGGTTAGGGCGGAGTGCCACTAAACCAAGAAAAAGGTAGCCTCGACCGATCACTCGGGACATGTCGGCTGTGCTGCATGATACAGCTTAATGTGTTTTCCGTTGAGGGGAGAGAACTGGATAACCCCTTTGTGGTCTACCAAGACGTAGGCGCCTCCTTCATATACTCGGCGGACGATATACGGCCCGACCCAGTTTTCGACCAGCTTCCCTTTGGGGTTGGAGGCCATCACTTCTTTTCTTTTGACCATTACCAGGTCTCCTTTCTTGAATTCTCGACCCTTGACCAACTTGTCAAAAGCATGGGCCATGCGAGCTTGGTAGAGCTGGATGTTCTGCTGCGCCCGGAGGCGTTTTCCTTCGAGCTCAGCGAGCTCTTGCAATCTTCTTTCTGCATTGGTTTGCTCATCATTGACTAGTCCGTGCTGGATGGCAACTTGCAATGAAGGAACTTCAAGTTCAATTGGCACCACAGCTTCTGACCCGTAGACGAGGGAGAAAGGTGAACAGCCGGTTGGGGTCTTGTAGACAGTACGATAGGCCCAAAGTGCTTCGTACATCCTTTCTTCCCAATCTTTTTTATTAGACTTGACAGTCTTTGCCAGTAGCGTGCACAGTGTCTTGTTAAAGGCTTCTGCAAGTCCATTGGCTTGAGGGTTGTAGGGGGAGGATGTCCTCCAGTCGATTTTGTATTTGTCGGCCAGCCGATAAATCTTCTGATTTCTAAAATGGCTGCCATTATCAGAGATGATTCGGCTGGGGATCCCGAACCGGAATATTACATTTTGTCGGAAGAATCTCGCAACTAGCTCTCCCGTCACATCTCTTAGTGCTACTGCTTCCGCCCATCTGGAGAAGTAGTCTGTAGCTGCTAAGATGTATCTGCACCCTGATGAAGATGCTGGCAGCGGCCCTACCACGTCCGTGCCCCACTGAGCAAACGGCCAGCTTGGTAGGGTGGGATGCAGCGGCACTGGAGGTCTCCTTGCCACATTAGCATGTTCTTGACATTTCTGACAAGCTTTGGCAAACTTGCAACAATCATCAAATATAGTGGGCCAATAGTAACCCAGCTTCTTTATCTCAATTTTCATTTTCGGGCCAGCCTAGTGTGCTCCAGCTGATCCTGCATGGACTTCCTGCATCACATGTCCTGCTTCTACTGAAGACAAGCAACGGAGTAGGACTTTCCTTCGGGCATCTGCCATAATTCGGAACAAGGTCCCGCTTCTCATCTCGTAAGAATCCTTGATCCTTAGGAGCTTCATTCTTTGTTCCTTTTCTTTTGGAAGTTTCTGGTGTTGAAACCAACGCAGAAGATGCTCTCGCCAATCGGGCTGCTGAACCCCTTCGATGACTGCTACTTCCATCTCTTGTTCGTCGATCAGGACCTCTGTCACGCTGGGGACCTGTCGGCAGTTGATCATTGTTATATTCAGGCTTGTGTCTGGCGAGACCGCCAATGAACTGGCCAGCTTAGCGAGGGCATCTGCCTGAGCATTCCGGCCTCGATTGATGTGCTTAATACTGATGAAGTAAAATTTTGACATCAGGCGAGTTGCCAACTGGTGATAGGGGAGGAGCTCTTGCTTTCGTACATCGAACTCTCCTTCCGACTATTTTATAACTAGCATGGAATCTCCGAATGCTTCCAGCATCTGAATTCCCATGGATAGGGCAATTTGCAACCCGATTATCAGGGCTACATATTCTGTTTCATTGTTTGTGCATTGCTTGTTTATGGAACAGGATGTATGCACCACTTCTCCTTCTAGGGATTTCAGGACTATGCCTGCTCCTGCTCTAACCCTGGCTGACCCGGTGGCAGAGGTGTCAATCCTGGAAGCGCCATCAAAGTATAATTGCCATAAGGAGGGCTGTACTTGCGCGGCTTCTAAAGTTTCATCTTCAGGGAGCTCCGGCGCCAACGGGCAATCCCCGGGCACTGGGTGCTCAGCGAAGAAGTCTACAATAGCTTGGCCCTTGACAGCCTTGCGCGGCACGTAGGAGATATCAAACTCCATAAGGATTACCGCCCATTTACCCAGGCGGCCTTTGAGTGCCGGTTGAGACATAATGTACTTCAGGGGATCCTCTTTGGATACCAAGCTGATTTCATGCGACAACATATAGTGTCGGAGCTTTTTAACTGCGAAGACCAGCGCCAGACAGATCTTCTCAATATAAGTATATTTCTCTTCAGTTCTGACCAGTCTCCTACTGAGGTAATAGAGGGCTTGTTCTTTCCCTTCTTCATTATTCTGGGCCAGTATTGCCCCCAGAGAATTATGTGTAGCTGCTATATACAGTATCAATGGTCGTCCTTTCACCGGTGCGCCCAACACTGGAGGAGTTTTCAGGTAGTCTTTTAGCTTGTCGAAGGCTGCCTGGCAATCTTCATCCCAATAAAAGGGGACATCTTTCATCATTAACTTGTGAAAAGGCTGGCATCGCCCTGACAAATTGGAAATGAAATGCCGGATATAAGCCAAACGGCCCTGCAGTGATCTCAGCTCGGAGATGTTCCTTGGCGGAGGTAGCCCCTGAATCGCCTTGATCTTTGCGGGGTCTATCTCGATTCCCCGATATCGGACGATGAAGCCCAAGAATTTTCCGCTCGACACTCCGAACGCACATTTCATAGGGTTCATTTTTAGCTCATGCTGCCTCAACCTCTGAAAAACAATCCGGAGGTCCTGCAGATGATCTTCTTTTCTTCTGGTTTTGACCACCAGGTCATCTATGTAGCACTCGACCTTGTGGTAGAGCAGTTCATCAAAGATTTTCGTCATTGCGCGCTGATAGGTTGCGCCAGCATTCTTTAATCCAAACGGCATTCTCTTGTAATGATAAATGCCTTTAGAAGTTTGAAAAGTAGTATGGACTCGGTCATGCTCCGCAATCCAAATCTGATTGTAGCCGGAAGACCCGTCCATGAATGATAGGGCCTCATGGCCGGTTGTAGCATCAATCATGACCTCGGTTATCGGCACCGGGAAGTCATCTTTGGGGCAGGCTTTATTTAGATCCCGAAAGTCGACACATATCTGGATCTGTCCATTCTTCTTATTCACGGGGACGATATTCTCCAGCCATGTAGTGTACTAGTTTTCTTCAACAAATCCCACGTCAATGAGCTTGTCGACTTCAGCACAAATTTAGGTGATGAGCTCTGGCCTCATGCGCCGCGGTGGTTGCTTCACCGGCTCGGCTTTAGGGTTGATTGCCAGCTCATGTTGTGAGACAGAGGGGCTTAGACCTGGCATCTCTTTATAAGTCCAGGCGAAGCAATCCCGAAATTCTAGCAGCAGCTGGATGTACGGCTCCCGTTCTTCTGGGGATAGTTGGGCACTGAGGAAGGTAGGCCTAGGGTCCTTCTCATTTCCCAGGTTGACTTCTATCAGTTCATCGACTGTGGCTTGGCCTCCGTCTTCTATCTCCGGAGGTGCCGGTTGGAGGTCAACGAAGTCTGGGACGCCATCTTGAGGGTCGAGCACTTCGACTTCCTCGTCAGACACCGCCAAAGCTTCCTGAGGTTTCTTGATCTCTTGTGCCAGCGGCTGAGTGGATTGTTCTATTAGCAGATCCATCGCCGTCGTAGCTTCCAAGGATGAGAGAGCAACCTTGGTGTTTGCAGATGAGATTGCAGCCATGACGGGCTGGTAACTGTTCACTGCCAGGCCCCGACAGCATACTGATTTTGCAGCAGAAGTTGAGGAAGTTTCACCTTCTGGGACAGTTGTATCTTCCGCAGAAGTGGCTTTTTCTTCCCTGGTAGCTGGCTCCCCTTGATTGGAGTTGACCAAGGCTTCCCTGATTGGCAGAAAGGGTGTTGAAGTTGTCATTAGTAGGACCCCTGCAGAGGGAGAGACTCCTACTTCTTGAATGTCTTCGGCTTCGCTGCTGCTAGCCGTATCAAATTCGGCTTGAAAGGCCGCTTCTTCAGGATGAACTTGCTCCCAGCATCGGCAAGGGGCCGAGGTTTCCACTTCTTGATTTCCGAACTGAGCCAGTTCAAGATATTCGGCTTCCGTCGGATACTCATCAAAGGTTGCCCCCAGAGGGCTATCTTCAGTAGGATAGAAGGTGGAGATAGTATCCACCTCGTACCGCCCACTGTAATAATATTCTTCCAGGGTGAAGCCCAACCCTGGATGTTGAGAGACACGTCTCATTTCCTTATCCAGATTTGCAGGATACCACATCTTCTGGAAAGCTTTCTTGCATTTTTGAGACTGATCGGGAGGGATGTGTTGCTTTTGAAACATCATGGCCGTTTGATCAGTTGTAAATGCCAGGCCCTGAACAGGAACCCGCGGGTTGGCTAGATCTTCAGGGAGGCAGCAGTCTGTGTCTTCCTAAGTGGGATGCTCCTCAGCTGTATAGAATAAGTTGCTGGGCCCATCTTCCTGTGTCACCTCCCAAGTTTTGAAAGGTTCGACAGTGGGGTTGCTGAGGCCGGAGACTGGCTTGGTGAGGCCGGCCGGGACTCCGATGCGGTCGTGCTGTCGATCGACCTGCACTTCCTTAGCCTTGGGGTATAATTCTGGGGGTGTTACCCTGCCGACATCTCCAGAAGCTGTGATGTGGGAGACCACCTTCGGCTTGACATATCCGCGCGGCGGTGGTGGATACCAACCGTCACTCGATCTATTCTTCGACGCCCCTGCGGGGGCCTCAGCTTCAGAAACCTTCCGGGGAGGCCCCGTATATAGGTTGGCGTCTGCCAAGTGACATTCAAACACCTCGAATGGGTGGATATCAGCAAATATCCTCTCCTCCTTCCCCTGGAGGCTGTATTTGATGCATTGGTGGAGCGTGGAGGGCACCACCATATTTTCATGCAGCCATGGGCGGCCGAGCAGTGCTTTGTAGGAGGTGCGAGAGTCAATGACATGAAACTGCACCGTTGTAGTGAAATCTGCTAGGGTCAGCGTGAACTCTGCCACTCCCATAGATACTTCACATTTTTGGTTGAAGCCAGCGATACGCATATCCTCGACTTTCTCGAGATGCACATTAAAGTGGTACCTCTCGTATATTCTGTATGGCAGGATGTTGACTGCTGCACCAGGATCGACCAGGATCCGGTTCAGTTCTCTCCCATTCAGGTGCCCTTTCATATATAGCGGCCTGTTGTGGCTGGCAGTAGGTAGTAGCATGTCTTCTGGAGAGAAGGTCATACTGGCTTCTGGTATAGCCTCAGCTATGCAGGCTTCAAAATGAGCAGACGTCTGCAGAGCAGTGATGATCGCCTATCGAGTTTCTTCACTCAAAGAGAGAATTTCCCAGATTGTAAATCGAGCGGGGAGCTTCTTGAGCAACTTCATTATTCGGCTCCCAGCCCCGACATTGGAGAGCTTCATCTCTTCAGCCCATCTGGGCTTGGGGAGGTTTTGATTTGTGGGTCCAGATGGACCTGCTTCATCTTCCTCGGACTCGGCACCCTCTTGGCTGACACCAGCTGTCGGGTCTTCTTTATTAGTTGCCGTAGGGCAAGCTCCATCTGCATTCGCATCCTCAGTAGATTGCGCTGGCTGCGGGTGAATGGACGCGGATGTAGGGTTAGCATCTTGGCAGGGCTGCTTCCCTTTTGACATCTTCATAAATTCAAGGAATGAAGGGACTGCCTTGCCCCCACTCTTGTTGTATAGGCCCGACGGAGGAGGGATTTGGAATCCCTTAACCTCCGGCGGAGGTGTCTTGTAGGGTTGCTCCCCTCTGAACATAATGTTGTGATTGGGTGGTGGCTGTCGCCCCCATTTTCGGCCCGACCGAGTGGCATGCGCAGTAGTTGCGACCTCGGCTTTGCCTCCCCCAGCATGGGGTGTGAAGCAAATTTCTTCTTCTTCCTCTTCTCCGGGTAGGTTGAAGAGTGCTGATAGGGTATTGCAGGAGACAACCTGTGTTTTATTGGCCCCAGCGGCCTTTCTTTTCTTCTTCTTTTGCTTTTTCTTCTTTTTGGTTTCTGCGGGTGCCTGCCCCCAGAACAGGCTGCCCTCTTCAGGGGATGCTGCTTCAGCTTCCTCCACCTGTTTGAGTGAGAGTTGTTCCAGTTCTTGCCATGGGACATGGTCCCGTACTAGCAGAGGTTTCAATTCGGGCTGCACATATTCATCTAGCCCTTCAATCAGGTGCTGCAGTCGAAGGACTCCAGGATTGGTTTCCTTGATTACTGGTAGCAGAGTTTGTCTCCTCATGTTAGGTGTATGTATTCTGACAGCTGTAGGTGGAGTGACCCATACGGGTGCTACCGCTGGTGGAGCAGGCCAGGGTGTAATGCCACGGATATGTGCCCCCTCTTTTGGGCGGGGTGCCCTCTTCTTCTTGTGCTTCACAGGGATCTGCTGCCACCCCTGATGTTCTTTCACGGGCTCCAGGAAATGGATTTCGTAGGTGCTCCGTGTGCTTGCTTCAGAGATCTCCTCAGGTAATGCCTGGTAGAGGGAGATCATGTTGACTGCTGCCTTCCTGAAAGGGGCTCCATGTGGCTGAGGAGGGTCCACTTTGTACTCTCCTAGCTCTATCTCATTCTTCTTCACCATCCCTTTGATGACGTCTTTGAAAACATAACAGTCTTCGATTGGATGTCCCAACATCTGGTGGTAGGGGCAGAATCTTGGACTGTCTTTTCTTTTCAGGTCCTCCGGCCTCCTTGGCTCGGGCAGAGTGACCATGCTGTATTCTGTTACCCAGTCGAACATGACTCAGGTCTTGTCTTTTGGAAAGGAATAAGCTTTCTTCATTTTGTCCCTCAGCGAAGGACCTTCTTTATCATCTAGAGCTTTTGCAGGTTGCGGGGGAGCCGCTTTCTTGCCTTTCTCCTTCTGTTGTTCAAACGCCTTGATATCAAGCGCATTCGCTTCTTTAGGTGTGGGGCGCCGTTCCGTAGCCTTGCCTTTCTGGGCCATGCTGGCGGCTGACGCCGGGACAGGCTTGGCTAGAAAAGCCTCCACCTCGGCCACCACATTATTCAGCCGGTCGAACGACCGTATTTCCATACCAATCATCTTTTCCAGGACCTCCCTCCTGAGATTTTGTTTGCATATTTGCACAGTGTCCTCCTGATGCGGGGGCCGCTTGCACCTCATTCCGAGGTTCCTCCACCTCTTGATGTAATCAAGGGCTGTCTCATCTGCCCTTTATTTTGTTGAGTAGAGTTTGGCCACTGTGACCTCCCTCTCTGTGACATGGAATCTTTCTCTGAATTTTCTCTGCATATCCGACCAATCACTGATTGACCCGGCCGAGAGGCTAGAGTACCATTCAAATGCGAGCCCCGTCAGTGAGGACCCAAAGAACTTCAGCAGATATGACTCGTCGGTGGCCAGATCACCCATAACGGTCATATAATATGCAATATGCTCTTTAGGGGACCCCTTCCCGTTGAATTTGTCAAATTTCGGCGGCTTGTTGACCCCTGGGGGAAGTCGTTTAGCCGCATGGTGTTGCGGGTAGGGCACCCGATAGGCATCGAATGCGACGTAGTCGCCTTCACTTTTCTCTGCGAGCTTCAGCTCGATCATCCTTTCCACCATCATCCGGTTCACGACCGTGGGGTCGACTGGCTCCGGATAGAAGTGCGCTGGCTGCAGGTACGGGGTGACCAGGGTGGTCGCCTATGGAGGACGCAGCAGCGGGGGTGTCGGATGCACCTGGGGGAGCATCGGAGGTAGCAGCGGCTGAGGCTGTGGCGGCCGCTGTTGTGCTGTCACCATGCTTGGCTCTGAAGGCTGGGACAGTGTATAGACCGGTGGAGGGTCGTCACGACGAACCTCTCCCCGGGATGATTCACCCTGGACTTCGGGTGGTTTAGAAGCCGATGAATGCTCAGTCCTTTCCATCAGCTGTTTCTTCAGAGATTCTATCTCCCGTTGATATTTTTGCAGCAACATCAGAACTGATGGATCTATAGTGGTGGGGATACCCTCTGTCGTTTCCTCGGACGTACTCTCAGGCAGGATGTCGAGGAGGACGTCGTCTTCTTCTTCCGTCGTCACCACATTAGCGGTCAAGACGGGGGCCTTATCATCCCAGCGGGGATAGACCTGGGGTTGTTTCCCTCTCATGGTCATCAGAAGCTCTCTTGCTGCTTATGTTCTGCAGGTAGTTGGCCCGGGCCGTACGGCCAATTGAGCCAGTTCTTGGGGGTCTTCAGGAAGCTCCCCATATCGGCTGGATATACCAGCCATGTTGCAAGTAAAGACCTGCATCCTTCTTCTCTGTCGATGGACCCTCCTTCTGGCTTGTTGCGGAAAGGTCAGCCTCTCGAACACAGAAACTCTTCTTTTTTCTTCCCGCTCGGGGAAGGCTTCATCGGCTTCGATCTCGAAACCGTCATCATACCCATTGTCGTCAACTGACGACACCATCATTCTATCTTCCATATCTTCTTCATCCGCCACTGACGGGAAGTAGTCTTCGTCAGTGGTGACCGTTTGCATCAGTCATTGCTGACCCAGCGAGGTGTTGCCCAGCCCTCGAAAGTAGTTCCTGATCAGACAGGTTACCTCCTCCTGATCCCGCTCTTGATGGAGTACGGGGGATAGTTGTCGACCTCCAGCAGGAGGGATATAGGCCAGCAGAGCTCTGTCGGTCGGATGTTGGAATCTTCATCCCGTGACTGGGACGTTGGCTTGGCGGGCAGCAGCCCGGAAACTTCTGCGGCGCGGAGGATCTGCAACCACCTCTTCTTCTTTCTTCGGGGGCAAGCCCCTTTCTCTTCTCACTTCCGCCTCGTCGTTCATAGGACGGCGGCGGATGGGTGTTAGATGGTGGGCAGGTCGGGTCCGCTTGGGAACCCACACCTGCTTGAACTTCTTCGGCCTGAGTGCCGAGCTTCCTTGGCCATAGGGGCCGGTTTCTTCTCTTTCTGCCCTCCTTCCAGTGAGAGCTTCATAGGTATTGCGGACAGGGATGTTGGGGATGACTCGGTCCGGGGTCACCCGGGCCGTGCGTCCGTCGAGGAAGACGCGCATGCCGCTGACCATCATAGACTTCCCGGACTGAGATAGAGTCCCGGTGATTACAGCAGCATTTTTGCGGGCCTGGCGACGCTGGCGTCCTCCAGGGTGTTCGTTGATGACACTAGGGTGGGTCCCACGTATGACGTGGTGCACCAAACAGCTAGCGGCCGGGGCCGGGCTTTCAGGTAAGTCTTCGCAGCAGGGAACCTTCAGAGGCTCCATTTTCTCTACGACTTCCTTGGCAGGTTCTGGGGCTTCGACCTCCAGGATATCGACGAAGGCTAACCCCAAAAAGTTGGGGAAGCCTACAGCGGCAGGGAAGCTGCCGAATTCCATGGGTACCGTCAGGTACCCTTGCGCGTGTCCAGCAACGATCGAATGATCGAAATCGACGCCAGTTATCCCGTGGATCATCATTGATCTGCCTGCAAAGACAAACGGGGAAATAATCAGTAGCCTTTGAGAGGGCTTCGAAGCCCGAATATCTCGGCAAAGAGATGAAAGGTGACACTTGTCCCACCGGGCGTGCCAGACTGTTTGCGACGGGTTTTTCATCCGACCGTCTTGTCATTTTGTTTTATTTTATTTCGTGTATATATGTGTATATGTACATATATACGTGTCTTATTTCACGCATCGATCAACTAATTAACTAACCGATAATTAACTGACTGATTGACGACGCGGGCGTGCCAGTCACATGAGTGACAATTTTATGATGCGCTCATTCTGACCCGTGTCGGGCGAATGCGAGGTTCGGTCGGGACCAGCAGTCCGCCATACCATAAAGGCTATGGCGTTAATTACATCCCCCACGAGGAGGGAACACCTTTGATTAATTGTCGAGATAGCGGGCTGTCAAAGCCAGAATGAAAAGAGCTACATGGTGACCATGACGAAGGCATGCAGGATGCATTTATTTATCATGCAGGGGATGCATAGTTCATCGAATTATGGACCCTTGGTACGTGGCGAAGGACGTAGGTCCGAAGACCACCATCGCGCATAGCGGAGACTTCTGGTTGGGCATAACCCGACCTTCTGTCAACACCATTTAATATACCCGAGGGTCGATGCAGACATGCACGAGGAACCGTGATATGCGAGGTATAATAACGACGTTATAACACAAATTCGGCAGCATGCCCCCTCCCTTTGGACTATGCCAAATGGGAATATAGGGCATCCATCCACGGAGAGCCGGAATGGAAACCAAAAGAGAGTCGGGCATAGCCCTGGGTCCGAGAAGGATCCAAATATAACGGGACAGTGTGCACCATTGCGCCGTTCACTAATATTCCCCTCGAAGAACCATTGGAGGACATGCGGTGGCAGAACTCCGAGGGTCAGCGGGGTGACATAAGAAACGTCGTATTCGGTGTGATGTAGGGGTGAAACCCTCCCCATTAATGTATCTCCCATGGACCTGGGTGAAGAACCCTAGTCCCCTCGTGAGGTAACGGGGGTTGACATGGCAGCTGATAGTGACAAAATATTAAATTTAGGCTATGTTTGGGTTTGGTGAAGTGGGGAAGACATCAGATATTCAGATGACAACCAATACCGAGATGAGACGGCACAACGATGGAGTCGGCGCGAAGGCCAAACGGCACGGCATGCTCCCGGCGCGATGGGAGAATTGGGGGTAATCGGCGCGAAAGGAGTTTGAGGGGTAGTCGGCACGGCAGTGGTCGGCGCGCCAAGGCTGGGGCATTCGGCGCCCCCTCCACCCGGCGCGGGTTTGGCGCCGGGAGGCAGTGGCGCCGGGAGTAGATGGCGCCGGGGAATAGTGGCGCCGAGAGGCAATGTTTTGTTGATTTTGCCAAAGGTATTGTGAGGTTTTCTTCGCCCAGTGGGAATTTCAGGGTGATGAACGGATAGGAATGGAGGGTGAGGGTGACTCCACTCACGAGGGGGGTTCCAAGGAGATCACCAGTTACGGGATATATTCCCTGTGATGTCGAGATGCCATGAGATTACACAGTGCGACCCCTCGCCATATCAGGGGATTAAATACGTGATTCCGATGAAACATCGTGCCATATTATGGAGTAAAGCTTCGGGCAAATTTTGGCAGCATCTCCCCTTATTTTGGGAGCATGCCAAGAGAATACTATGGGCTATCCACTCACGAGTGCCGGAGTAGAAACCTAAATGAGAGCCGGGCGTAGCCCGTGATTCGAGGGTCTGGATCATATAAAACCTCATCCCCTATGTTGTAATATCCCCAATGCAATCCATCGGAAAGCCTGCAATGGCAGGACTCCGTGGTTTAATGGGTTACAGAATGTAGGGGGAGAATTAACCCCCTTTGATATAGCTCCCATGAGGCCAAAGGGAAGGACAATGCACACCCATGAGGGTAGGACATAATGGACGAGGTCTGTATGGCTCGCCGTGGTGACGAAGGCATCAGGATGGCCAGACGACGTGAGGGTATCAATGCAGAGAAGAGGGATGGTTAAGGCACGGAAGCTAGGTAGGCTCGGCACGATAGGGGGGTCCAACCGGCGTGGGGAGCCCTCGGCGCGAAACTCACGCCGGGAGATGCCGACGCCGGGAGGCTTTCAGCAGGGGTTTTAAGGAGGTCTTCGAACAGGGTTTCGGGAGTTGTTCAGAGAGGGGTTTAATCTCGACTGTTTTGAATGATCGGAGGGGGAAGACTTTGGGGGAGAACCTTTCCTCTGGGCCTCATTGGGAGCAGAATCACGGACGGAAATCCCTGAACCACGTCCCCCTTTATTTCACATACGAGGAGCCATGAGATAGACTGTCTCAGGCCCTCGAAATGTGGCTGGAGGGGGAGGTGATAAATAATGGTAGCGAAGATGCTTCAGCAGAATTAGAAAACCAAACGATAAAACACGCCTAGTTATCAGTATCCTTAGCGTATAGCGAACCTCGGATGCAGAGATAGAAAGAAGAAGGTAATGAAAGGGCGAAATTCAACCCATTCTCTCATTCTTTATTTCATCCAGACGACTTACACGCATGCTACTTAAGAGAAAGAAATCTGACTCAACAGAGAAAGAAATCTAGGCTTAATCCCTGAAAGCAGGGTTACATTGGCATTCGATGCTATTGAAGCAAAGATGCTAGAAATCAGAAATACAGAGAGAAAAATTCAGATAGATAGGGAGGGGAAAGAGAAGGAGCTGCAGCTGCCCGGCACTCCCACCTTGATCCCTCTTCGAGCCTCTGCCTCTCTCCCTTTTCCCTTTCTTCAGCTTCTTTCAAGGGCTCTCAAGCTCTCTCCTTCTCTTCGGTGGCTAGGCACTCCCTTTTTACTCTTCTTTTCCTTCTCTCGCTCTGCTTCTCTTCTTTTCTTTTTCTTCACCTCTTCTCTTCCTTTTTTTTTCTCTCTGTTCGATTCCCTTCTTTTCGTTCGAAGGGCAGGCTTCTTATAGAGGCCAGGCCCTCATCCTTTCGGCATAGACTTCCCGGCGCGCCAGGATCGTCCTCCCGGCGCGGCCGTCATCGACGCGTCCCATCTCATATTTGGGCTTGGCCCATTTTCTTGTCATTCGGCCCATTCGACCCAGGATCCACTTGGTGGACTCCTTTCAACAATGGGATTCTTGATATATATATATATATTAAGACTCCATGGGACTATTTACACCTTGCATTCACAAACGTGTGCGAGGCACTGTACATCCCGCTTCAGGAGTATCAGAGATGTCTGAACATCTGTTTCAGCAGGCAGATGGTTGCCTGAATGTTGGTATAGTTTTATCAGCCTGACTATCTGAATGACAGCAGTACTGGACAGCGACCTAGCCAAAGATGGCTTTAGTCGAACAACATAATAGGGGTAGCGGGTTTCTTCTATTCAGACTTTCAGATCTCCCGGGGATGGTACGTGAGCTGTGCCCTCGACTGATCTTCAGAACTGTGAATCTGCTATGATCTCTTCTGACATATTTTAGGTGTCAACACCTATTCCTATGGACAAGAACCTAGGACTTAAACAACCTAGGCTCTGATACCACTTATGTCATGCCCCGAACCGATAGCAGCGGAAACTTGCTCGGAACGTGGCAGCGAAACAGTTATGACAATCAGAGCAACTTAAATGATAATAAAATAACACCACACAACACATTGAGGCCAGAAGATAAAATATAATTTTATTAATACCACTTATAATTTTTGACTCAAATTACAAAAATGGACTCCATTAAAAGGAAAAGGGAAGAAAAAGGGAAAAGAACAAGACTCATAACTCTAACTAGACTCAAGAAATAAGAAAAACTCTTCAGGTCCGTTCCATTCGATCACTCTTGCCCATTCCAGATTCCATGAAGTACAGCTTCTAAATTACCTAAAAAATATTAAAGGAAGAGGGTGAGCAAGAAGCTCAGTAGGATTTATATATCTCTATCGCCAGGCAATGTTTAAGTAATTAACAATTTAATCAAGTGGAAAGAACTATATGCATGAACGAAACACTTCAATAAATCATAAACATCGCAAGACTTAATCATGATAGAGTCATGTTTAACAGGAAGAGATGCGACCAACTATAGAAAGTACAAAGTTGAGCGAGGCTAAATAATGATATGCACAAGTGATTAGTATTCAAGAATTTTTGGCCATCTATCAAGTCAAGTCAAACAGGCAAGTGCGTTCATGTATTTAGTTCATGTGGAAGTGGAATGTCGTAAACTCAACACGCTAGATAGTACATCGGTGCAATGCATCACCATGTCATTACAAACTCCTATGGGCACTAGAACTTTTCGGGCGCACTCCCCAGGACCAGACTGGGCCCCTATGATGCATTGGCATTTAGGGTTGGATCAGCGATCCCACGAAATCTAGGCATCCACATTATTTAATGGCCAAGAGTTTCAAGAACAAGCTCAAGTAACCAAGTACTAAAAGAATTGTCCTTGGAAGAAATTTCAAGTGATAAGTCATAAGAATATGACTTGGAAGCCAAGAATTATAAAAGGGTCGTGAACATGACAGGATAGTAGCCTGAAGGGCTAATTAAACATGGCTGCTATGTCACACAAAAATCATGGAAAATGAGAAAATTGAGCTAGGTCGCGGTCAGTAAAAGATCACTACCATGAGATAGCGGTCTAGGCAGAACCGCTATTAAAAGGGACAAAATGGGTGGGGTCTGAGTTGACTCACAGGCAGGTGGGGTCGACTCACAGAATAGGAAGGATGCTCGCGGTCCACAGAGATCTGCGGCCATAAAGTCGCGGTTAAGAAACAACTGCTATTAGCAAAGGAGCAACAGGTGCCTGCATCGATTCAATAGGCAAGTGGGTCGACGCACAAGGCATGGAACAAAGAACGTGGTTCAAGGTGAGCCGCGATCTAGCAGTAGCGGTCTAAGAAGAACAGTGACAAGGACAAAGAAGGTAGAAGACAAGGTTCAATCGACTAATCAACACCATCAGTCGACTTGGGACATGAATTGACTGAAGATAGGGTTTGGTCTACATAACCATGGTCGACTGAGGCAATATAGGTCGACTGAAACAAGGCTGGGTCGACTGGAACAGGGATCAGTCGACTGGACAAGACTGGCATGCAGGGCAGATCAGATGTCGAACACGGTCAGTCCCCGGCCGCTACCTCCTTGTAGCGGTCCCCATAGGGTCGCGTTCTGGATGAGGTTGTGTAATACCCTGGATCCTTATTAGGTCTTTCGGATCCTTTTCGGAGAGTTTCGAATCGCTTTTGTGGGTCCTGAGTTGAGTTTTACGATCCGTGTGGGTTTTTCTCTCGTACAAGTTACGGAACCCTGCAGTGAGTTTATTTCTCAGTTCATCGACTCGTGGATGCCGCAGTTGCGTTGTACTCTTCCCGAGGATCGTTTTGACTATTTTTGCGTATTTTTTTGAATTAGTCCATTTTTGGGCCAATTATCAAATTTCTAGAAATTAGGAAAATTTCTATTTTCCTTTTTCCTTTTTCTTTCATTTTCCTCTTTCCCCTTCTCATTTCACTGCCGTAACCTCTCTCCCCCGTTTTCTCTCTTCTCTCGCCCTTCCGGCTCCAATTGTAGACGGAGGAGGCTCGGGCAGGTAGAGGTTATGACGTGGGAGTGGTCCGGAGCGCGATGGGGCGAGGATCGGATCGGTTTTGGCGCGATCCCGAACGGTAGATTCAAAGCCGACGGTCGAGCTCGCGATGTGGTTTTCGGCGTGATTTAGTCACTTCGATGCACGAAATCTTCGGTGGAGGTAGGGAGATGGAAGCTCTACTTCTCCTCTATATTTTCCCTGTAATTTCACGTTGTTCGGTGCGAGTTTGAGCAAATTTTGCTCAATTTCAGTAAAATCATGCTTTGGGGGTGTTTGTAGGGTTCGCCGAAAAATGGCGACGATTTTTAGATCAGTTAGTATCAATCGAACCCCTGGAATGTCAGCGTTCCAGATCCGCTGATTTTGTGTTGATTGGTTGTCATTTAGGGCCGAATTCCACCGCTAATAGGGTTAATTCGGTGGAATTACCCGTTTCAATCCGTTTGTGCGTTATTTTGACCCCTTCCGGAGTTTGGAAGGTAGGTATCATCATTGTGGTTATTTTCCCCTTCGACCGAGATCGAACGGGGCGTGGAATCGGGCGTTAGGGCTCGGTTCTGCAGGTTTTCCGCCGTGACCGGTCGACCGGACCTGATGGGTCGGTCGACCGGCGGTTGCTCGCGAACCGTGTCGGGTCCGGTCGACCGGACCACCTGGGCCGGTCGACCGACCCCAGGGTTCAGGTCGACCGGATTTCTGTGTTTATGCTCATTTCGAGTCCTAGTCGGTCCCGTTAAGACCCAATGACCGACCTATGGCCTCGTGAGTGTCCCGGACATCCTGTGAGTTCCGTGTCCGTGTTTATGGGGTGTTGGGAGGTGACGTGTTACCTCGATTAGCATGCCCATATGCATGTGTGTTTCGAGCTTTGTGTCGTGTTCGATCGAGTCACCGTGTATCGGTATGAGTGCGGTGGGGTTCCCCCGCATGGGAGTGGCCTCCCTTGAGTTCCCATCTCGAAGGGATGGTCTCGGCGGTTTATGGTCTGCCTCGGTACTCGTGTTCCCGTGGTTTTAGACCTAGTTAAGAATTTAAGTCGGTTGGCCTTGGCGGCCCAACCTTCATACGTTTCTTTGTTATAGCACGCCTTCCTTCGGCCGCTACAGTCCGTGTGTCTTAGGTCAATGTTTTAGGGCGGTTAGTGTGGCGGTTGTCTCTTGGACCGCCTAGTCCGTGTAGCGCGTCTATATTAGACCGCTTTGGTGGTTTGTCTGAATAGGTCGGTTCAGGGTTGACTGGGTTTAGCGGCCTAATCCTTGACCGCTACAGTCACCTAGCAGCCCATTCTATGACCGCCAGCTTATGTTCCTTCGCTTAATTTCTGAGTGTCGTTTCCTGATGTTTTGACTTCTGATTATCTTGGCTTGACTTTGTGGTTTGCCCGCCGTCCCGTGGATGTCTTCCGACACCCTATGAGGGCTACGACCATAGTCAGATAGCCAGGAGTGCCTTTGTATCGCTTCAGAGTCGTTGTTAGGTTCTGGTCAACCCGGTGAGATCCAATGTGATGGGGGCATCTCTCGCCCCATATATTTTCAAAGCCCCGGTTGCCCGCCAGCATGGTTCCATTACATCCGTCACATTTTTCTAAGTCAATTCATGTAACTTTCATATTTTCTTTGAGTCATAATTATGTGATTTCCCTTTTATTTGAGTCTTGTACCTAGGTTAATGAGTCATTTACCTAGGTTAAGTGTCCTTATGTTGATAGATTAGTTTATGGGCCCAATTCATTGGGCTTGGCCCAAGGGCACCCCCCCCCCCCTTCCCTTGGTTATTTGTCATTGTGTTAAGAGTCAAGGTCTTTTGTAGAAATGTGGGTTGCCTATATATAGGACCCCATTTCCTCCATTTGAACTAATAAATCAATGAATGAAAAACTTGCCATTTTGAGAGTTTACACTTCTTATCTAGTGGAGAGATTCCATTTTTTGGGTAAGAGACCCTAGAGGAGAGATTCCCCACCCATCCCTCTCTTAATCTCTCTTTTTCACTCCCCTTTCTCTCTCCTCCACACCCAATTTCGAAAATTTTCTCTCTCCTCCCTTCCCAACCACCACTCTCCCACCTACCCCCATTAAAGACCACTCCCCTTCCCCACACATCCCATTACTCCACCCCCTAGTCCCAAGAGAGCTTCCATCAATCCTAGCTCCACCTCCCAACCACCAACTACCCCACCCACTTTCCCAAGCACCCTTCCCACTACCCAAAGCAGCCCTCCACCTTCCCAAGGCACCTCTTCCCATCCCCAAGACCACCATTGACCACCCCACATTAAAGGAAATTCAAACTCACATGCCCTCCACCCACTTGTGCCCCCCCCCACCTTCCTCCTTCTCCCTCCAAGCCCAAATTCGTAGCTCCTCCTCCCACCACCTGTTAGACCCCCTTTCAGACCCTATTCTTCCCCTCCCACACCTTGGAACACCCCCTCCTAGACCCCCTCACAGCCAGGGTTCTCCCCACACTCATCCACCTCCATTTCCCCTCCCATATACCCCATTTCCCCCCACCATCTTCAACATCCAGTTTTCAGTTCGCTGGAAGCAGAAGAGTAGTAGTTTGCATAGGCGACCCCGACCACATCCCAGAAAATCTAAAGGCCCAAAAGGTATCCACGGAAGCGTCTACCTGTATTCTTCGCAACGGCGGTGGTCTCATCCCCTTCCGAGCTCCGAGCTGACTGGGATATCCGTTCTCCTACAACTGCGCAGAGCTGCCCCTGCTGAGCACCTGAGCCATAGTAGAAGCTCTGCCACGACGAACCTTGGAAGATTCAGGCCACAAGTTCTTCTGTAAAGTTGTTCCTCTTCCTGTCTACTTTCAGAATCAAGAGGTGGAACTTCTATCGACGTCCGTGGGCCATAGTTATCATTTTTCTCCCTCGGCTATGCGGTTCAGCTTCCCACAGCCTACACCGACCTGTCATCAGTGTTCAGAGTCCCTTGGTCTTCTCCGGCATCTTTTAGCTTCCCCGTTAGTTTTTCTGAGAAGAGGACTTGTCCACGATTCCAAAAACTCCAGCGGTGCTTGATTCTGAGTTCGGGAGCTGACGGGGCATCCTCTGCAACCTGCTGTTGGCCACCAGAAGCTGCCAGTCCAAGAATCTGCCTCCCTGCTCGGGCCTCCACCCAGACCAGCGTCGGCGCCAGAAGAAATCAGAAAATTTTGGACGACTTCCCTGGCCTCCTACGAAGATTTTACAGGTTTTTTCATTCCCAACAAAATTCTGCATCAGTCGCAGCAACCATTTCTTCGATCATCTGTCAGCACCCACAGAACGTGGACAGAACTGGCGACCTCCCATCTTCGGTGTTCCTCTCTCAAGTTCCCCTCCCCGCTTGGCCACTATGTGGAGGTAGTTTTAGTTGTAATATCACTTAACCCCCACCCCAAGATCCCCCTCCTGCGAGAGGTGTAGTATTGTAATCATTTGGGCAGGTCAAGCTACCCCGACGCGGCGTGTGGGGATCCACCCGCCTCCCCGCTCGTCCTCGTCTCCGAGCGGGACCGGTTTCTTCAAACCGATCGAGTAAGTGCTCCAAAATTTGCTCTAATTTGAGCTTGTTCTTTCAATATTAGTTCATAAACTCCGCTGGCCGTGAATGAGAGCCCGATCCTTAAGCTCCTTTGCTATAAGTGATCACCGTGGGAAAAGAGTGGAACCCGTGCCCTCGGCACGACGTCGGCTCCCTTGAATTGGGCTGCCATTACCCTTGGGAATCAACTTAGGCCTTGCTGGCCCTCTACCAGCAAGGGCCCAGCCCACACAACCTCCACTTGGCATTGCCAAGTTACCCCGGGTCTTGGTGAGCATCGGGTGAGCGATCGCCGACATCGGTCCGTTTGATTGCGATTGTGCTTGTTTGTTTAAGTCCTAGGTTGTGTCACATCACAATGGTTGACAAGTAACCTTGTGTGTGTCTCGACTATTGTGAATAGCTCGAGACAGTGGTTCTGGACTCCTTGAGATACTGTCCTACCTCAGTTTACGTGTCCAAGTGCTTTGACGGTCTTGGTGATCCCTCAAGTCTCCATGTGTCATTTATACGGATGTGTCATTTCTTTGACTTAGGATTAGACCGATTGGCGGCTTATACCGCTTTGTACGATGATCTTGACCTATCCTGAGTCTGTTGGCAGTCATTGTGTTGCCTTGGTGCTTCGTAGTACATACGGCAGTGCTTCCTTGCCTGTCAGTACCACAGCGCTTGTGTTTCAGAGTTCTGTGTCTAGTGAGCTTCCACTAGTCGTAGCCTGGCGACACGTTACGACGTGTCGACCCACCCAGGAGTGGTGGCATGGCAGTTCCCGAGATACAGTTTGTAAGCTATCTGTGGGTCCCACTGTACAGTGGCGTCCTGCTGGGTGGGGAAAACTAGCTAGAGGCCTGGCTCTCCAGCAAGAGTCGGTGTGTGCACACGTGGTCAGGGGCTTGGACTGACGCCGACGAGTGTTACCCTATCTAGTCACTCGTTACTGTAGTTCCTGTTCTATTCAGACAATGTCCTCGTCTCTGTCGTCTTGTAGACAGCGTAGACAGACACTTGTAGGCACAGCATAAGACGTCAATGGACGCAGCTGGCTGTTCTTCTAGTGAGGAGGTGCTTCCGTCACGTGACACGTGACTCTCGCGATTCTCGTGTGTCGTGACCTTTCTGGGTTAGCCCTCTCGTGGTCTTGCCCGAGGTCAGAGTTATGTCGTGTGCACGACGTTCTAGTCATGTGTGTGTGGTCGTGTCTATAAGAGCGTGCACGACAATCGAGTCGTGTATGCTTTAGAGGGTATGTGTATGTCTAGGTCTTTTCTAGGCTTTTTGCCTATCTTTATGGGCCCGACAGATCAGCAACTCCTAACTTTGTCAGATCAGGGTTCATCTTCCTGTTGCTGTCCGGAGTAGTTCAGGGAGCCGAGGCTAGTTCAGCGGCCGCGCTTGTTCGGTACGGCTTCTTTTCCCTTTTCTTTTAGCTGCTCTACTCCTTCCGTTTCCGATTTTCTTTTACAGCTTTGTAGTTTAGTTTTTCCTGCTTTACTACTCCTGCTGTTTTAGCGTGTTACTGCATTATTTTCAGTGGGGATCCGCGTGACCCCTATTGAGCTAGTGACACGAGGCTCACCCCTACTTTTCAGGTGGGTGGCATCGTTCTGCTTCCTTTGCGGTTCCTGATTTGGCGAGTTCGTAGTGGCCAGCGGTACTTGCGTCGGGCTTCCCCCGACCTCAGTGTACGTCCTTCTTTTTTGTTGGCTATGCTGCTTGTCTTTCTTTTGGACTGGACTCTGGTGTAATTGTTAATTTTAACTGTTAATTAAAAAGTAATTTTATTTCTACTACTTTAGCAAACCTGGTTAATGAAATTTAATTACTTCCTGTTATATCTGCGACTTCAATGTACTACACGACATTCTTTTTTCCCTTCGGAGCTTTTCAGCTCTTGGGAGACTTCACGGGTTCCAAGTCGGATTTACTTGGTAATCCTATCGGGTATATCCGGTATCCGGAGTCCGGGTCATCACAGGTTAGGCAGAACTCAGTCACAATCTCGGATTGTCCATTCAAAATTTGATCGATTCAGTAGGTTCGGGCTTTCAGGGTACAACCTACTCAACGTCCTAGTGGGAATCCTAGCCTCGCGGACTCTTACAGAGGCCTTGAGATAGCGGTTCTAGTCCGACGGAAGGAATATCCGGCGGAAGGAATATCACAAGAATTTGAGGGTGTAAAACACTACGAAAAATGGGAGAAAATCAGTAGGTCAGTACCACCGGAGTGGCATGACCTTCAAACAATCCCTAGAGTGTAAGAAATAACGTGCGTGGCTAAACAACTCAAGATATTGCAAGAACTTCAAATATGTGAGTAGATTCAACAGGAATTAATCTACTTGTTTTCATGGTATAGCATGAGAGAATAATGATAATCAATGGACTTTGAGATAGATCTTAGTAAGACTTTGACATTCTTTCATGAACCCTAGTTATTAAGTGCATTTTCAGTTCTAAAAACATGCTATCTATCAGAACAGAACGTAGGAAAAATTGAGATCATACTGACACATGCACAGAAAGCGGTCAGGGGAGGGCCGCTACCTGATGGTAGTGATTGGTCAACGACATCTATCTGGCCACTTTGACTCATTTCAAAAAAAATGTGCTCGCCACGAGATGGTGGTCTGTCGCGCGGCCGCGATCTCTAGGTCGCGGTTACTGTAGGTCCGCGATCTGGGCCCGAGCCCCGCCTTCCGCCGATCTCTGACACATTTCGAGTAAACCGCATGTAACGATCATTATACTAAATAAAAATTAGGCAAAATGCAACCAATGGAAAGAGGACTTCAAAATGCATGCGAGGGAATGATTTAATTAGAGTTGGGCCTGAGAGAAACCTACCTTTAGACAATTTATAAAAGGTGGACGTCGCTGAAACCCTAAACGAAACCCTTGCCTTCCTTATTGCACCGCGGTCTTGATCCCGCTCGTCGTCGGTTGCCTAGCCAAAATGAGGTTCCTGGTGTTGGGATTCGATTTATAGGGCTGGGGGTAACCCTAGAGTCGTGGCTTCGATCGGAGATCGACGTGGAGAGGAACCCACGCGATACTCGCGGTTGACCAAGTCGCCGTCGCCTGAGCTTGAAATTCGAATCCTAGGGTTATGGTTTTAGAGAAGAAAGAGGGAAATTGATCCTTCGACGTGGGCCAAGAATTTGAGTCCAGATTGAGCCCATCTGAGCTCGAATTGGGGTCCAATTTGATCAATTAAGGGTTGTTCTACCCCAAATTCTGAGTTTACCCAAAACCCTCTGATTCGGGCCTAATTAAATTTTATTTTGGGGTTGCCTATGTTGACAATTTTGCTAGAAATTCTTTCCTCTACAACAATATACATTTTTCATAATTTTATAAATTCTTCAAATTCTTTGTATATTGGGAAAGTTATAAATCTATCTATTATTTTATTCTGGATTATTACAGTCATCTTGCTCTATCTATTTCTAATTAAATTAGGCCTAATTAATTTAGGTTTTATCTTATTATGATAAAACTTTCATTTTTACTCGAGTTAAATTATTATTATGTGGATTTTTATTAGACCATTCCTTAATTTACAGTTAATACAAAGTTTTCTACCTAACTCAAAAATCCTTAAATGGAATTACCCGTATTTATTCCAAGAGTTATATTTATTCGAGTAATTGATTTATTTTAAATCTAGGTTGCTATGATTTTCCTTTATTGAATTGTATTATTTGCTCTTAATCGATATAATTTTAGCCCTTTTTAAGACAACTAGATAAAGAAGTTGGCCAAGTTAATTCGAGTACATATAAATATTGTAACTCGTTCAATAGATTGGCTTTACTTAAAACTTAATTGGGCCTTAGATCAATCTATTCACTAAACCATTAATTTGCTTATCGAATTAAATTTTTTCCTTAAATCAATAAGCGAATTTTATATTTTCCTTTTTCCATATTTTCATTTAAATTTATGTATTTTATTTTTTTAACTCTTCTTAATTTACTCTAGTGTTACAATTTTGGACCTATCAGAATGCAGATCCAAAGGGAGGGAACCTTCTATCCTTCTCCTCTATAAATATGAAGCTCCATTCTGAAGAAGAAGCTGCTGTAACTCTTAGCCATTGAGAAACGGCCTGAGCTTTCAGAAGAAAACTTGAGAGGAAGAAAAGAAGAGAGATTAGCAGCCCAGAAGCTGGTCTGAGTCCCTCCAGTCACTTCATAGTTTCAGACCGAAGTTTACATCTTCGTTCTACAACTTCTTTCGTTCTACAGAAGCTACATCTTAGTTTTCTTTATCTTGATCTTTTGTTTTGCAATCCTTATCTTGACTTTTTCGTGTGTGCGTGCTCTTCAGCGGTTTTCCGGTGCTCTGTTTCAAAGAACGGAACTCGTTTTGGCTGCAGTGCAGTCGTGTGGGTTCGAGGAGCTTGCTCCTCTTGCAAGCTATGTGTCAACTTTTGTAGCGAAGTAGCTCCGCGCGCGTATGTGTGTGTATTCTCTTAGGCCAAGTGTGGAATCCTCACCGAGTTGGTGAGGGGTGGACGTAGGTCTGCTAGATAGCAGTCGAACCACCATAAAAATCCTTGTGTTGTGGTTTACTGTGGCGTACTCCATCTCCTCTACCTCCTTCACAGGTGTTGTGACTCAATCAGTGTGTTTCACATCCTTATACTTCAATCAATTCATGTGTTAGCCTGCAATCGAGCTTGAAACCGTTCTTCTCACAGTTTCCTTTGATTTTCAAAGTGGTTAAAAATCCCACGTGGGGATCTATTCACCCCCCCCTCTAGATCCTCTCACACCGATTGACTTGATGGAAGAGTTGAGCCAGAGCGTCACTTTGTCCTCGAGAATCTCGGGGAGATCATTATCAGACCATGCAAAGATTCGGATATACTCCGAAAGAAAGTTTTTGTATTAAGCAACTTCTAGTGACAGATTTACCCCTACCTTAACCTCAAGGGTTGGGTCATCACACAAGAATATAGGCAATAGCTTTCCTCTGGGTTTGTTTGTCGATGCTTTCTCCTCTATGACATCCTTCCCTCGGCTTTCAACTTCTAGCTTTGTAGCCTCAGTAAAGATTACACAGCATCTTCTAGCCACGGCCTGATTACCCCAGACCTATATCACCCCATCTTTTGTGGGAAACTTCATTTTTTGATGGTTGGTGGAGGGCACTGCCTTTATCTCGCCGAGGATGCCCTGGCCGAAGATGGCGTTATAGGCCTTCATCCCTCCTAATGAAGTTCATCATAATGGTAATGACTTTGAGGGGAGTTCCTAAAGTAACCAGTCGGCTAACTACTCCCTCAGAATAGGTAGCTTGGCCATTGAACGCACACAGGGGGGTTCAGACTGGGCGTAACTTTGATGGATTTTCACCCATATTCATAAAATAATAAACATTTGGGGCGCTACCATTATCCACGAGAACTCTATCTACACTACAATGGTTGATTGTAGTCGATTTAGAGCATTGTTGCTCGAGAGAAGAGAAAGCTTATCTTTCACGGGTCATTTTCCCAACTTGCTCGTTGGGCGTGGCACGGGCGAAGAGACTGGTGTCTCCACCAAAAGTTGGTCCACCTGAGATGATGTTGATATGCACGCCTCAGGGGCGGTTGTCAATCTCCTCGGGGGGATCTCGAGGGGCGTCACGTCGATCAGCTACATGCTTGGCCAAGTTCCCTCATCGGATGAGAGTATTGATTTCATCTTTGAGCTACTGACAATCGCTAGTGGTTGTGATCGTCATGAAATTGGCAGTCCTTCTGCTAATTGCTCCGCCACGAATCGGACTTCATAAGCTCAGGTCAGCAAAGAAGGCCCGAGTCTTCGATCTCCTGACAGATCTCGTAAATTTGGGTTGCCAACGGAGTGTATTTGAACTTCTTGGGCAACTCTTTTCTATCGTTGTTGCAACTTTTCTTCCTCCCCTACTGAAAGGACTAATCAGGCTGGCGCTTTTTCTCTTCCTCCTTTCCCTGAATCTCTATAGGCCGTTAGGACCTCTTCACACTCTACATGACTCAAAGCCAAGGTGACAAGGTCGATGAGGAAGGTGGAAGGATGAAGAACCAAATCCCGCCGAAGCCCCTCATTACGGGTTCCCCCAATCAGGGCAGTGATCTAATGCAGCATTAAGGCGGGGAATTCGAAGGGCTTCCACTTTGAAACGGTTAATGTAAGCCCAAAGCTTCTCCCTTGGAGCTTGCTTGGGGCCAAGCCCCCCCCCCTAATCAATCTTGGAGTGCCATTTTCGACAAAGCTTTCCTTGAAACGTTGCCAGAACTGCTAGAAGCTGGAGATACTTCCTGGCACGAGGGCTTGGAACTAGGCCTGAGCGCCTTGTACCAAGGCAGTAACAAAGGCCCTACATTTATGGAGGCCAAAATCCCTTACAAGATCATCAGGGCATCGAAGCTGTTAAAGTGATCCGCCGAATCGCCCAGGCTGTTGAAGGATTTTAGGGTCAGAAGCTAAACCCTAGGCGATAAGTCGGCCTCAAGGATTTTGAGAGAGATCGATGATTTCTCCTCATCTCCGCCGACTAACGAGCTCTGGTTGCCCTTCTGCAAAGCCCAAAGCGCGAAGTCATGTTCGAAAAAACATCACTCAAACTCTCGGAGCTAAAGGATGAGCGTTGGATGAGTGCCAGAGAGCGCTAGGGGTAGATTTCCTCTAGAGGGGGAAGCCAACAGCGTCTCCTCTGCCCCTTGTCACCTAGCGGGGGAGGGGGCAGTGGCCGCAACTGTGGCTGGAGTTCTCCGCCGTGCGCTGCTCCTTCTCCCCTATGGGTTAGAAGAGGTTTCTTGATATGCAATATAGGGCAAGGGTTGAGATGGCCCACCCGCGTTGCTATGAATGATACGACCATCTTCTATGATAAAGCACCCACCCACCGTCCTTCTTGATGCTTCCCCATAATGGTGGATCGATTAGGATTGTCAAGATCGTTCCCCCCTCGCGGCCTGAGCCCTCATCAAGTCAATAAGTATGTCTAGTTTGGCACTGAGGGAGTTGAAAGATTCAAGATCCACCAAAGCGAGTTGCATCCATTAGACCAATTGGGGAGGGGGAGCATCATCTCCCACACTCTATGTGGCTCTGATCATGGAGTGAGAGGGTGGAGGGACCTCATGCACTTGATTATTGACCGCCGAAGGCTTCCCCTTGTCACTGTTTACCCTCTTGCTTTTGCTCTTATGCACCATATTAGATGTTCATTCAGTTTCTCACAGACGACACCAAATGAAGAGGCTCGATCTCGTATCTTGTAGCAGACCGTTAATTACTGGTAGGAAAACTAACGATGTGATCACGCCAAAGCTCCTCCAAAGCAAGGTTTGCCAGCTCAATCGTACCGACCATACCAATTTTTTACGAATACGGTACGATACCATACCACTCCGCAGAGTAAAGTGTCAAGATAGAAAAAGAGCCTTTATATAAATAATATATGTAAAATAATACAAAAAGAACTTTTAGGTTAATTGGTTAGGGGGTTTGTGTGTTTCGTTTATGACATCCTCATATCAAATCTTGCTTGAGATTTTGAGTTTTTGATTGAAAATCTTAAAAAGTAACAAAAACACATGCAAACGTTTCACCCCCAAACCAACAAAGACACTTAACCAACTTATTTATAAAGTGTTTTGTATTTAAAATAAAATATCAAACATATAAATCGTACCGATTGCGTACCATAGACCAGTCGTATCAGTCTGTGACTAGTACAGAGACTGGTACGGTTCGATACGAACAGTTCACCACGTACCGGACCAGTATTGCAAACCTTGTTCTAGAATGAGTCTACAAAAAGGATCAAAGATCAAGGGGAGTTTTTGATTAAAAATCTTAAAAAGTAACAAAAAAACACAAGCAACCGTTTCAATTTCACCCCCAAACCAACTTACCTATAAAGTATTTTGTATTTATAATAAAATATCAAACATAAAATGTACCAATTGCATACCACAGACCAATCCTATCGACATGTGGTTAGTATAATCCAATACGAGCAATTCATCCCATACCAGACCGATATTGCAAACCTTCCTCTAGAGTAAGTCTAGAAGAAGGATCAAAGATCAAGGGGCCATGGATGGAGATCTCAAAAAAATTTCTATGATACTTAAGTCAACAATAGGTAAGAGTTAAAAATAAGAGACAACAAAAGTTTTAAGGATACATAATCACTCTTCGCTAATTAAGGGTCAAGATAAGATTAAATAGTCACGAACTGACTTTATAGTTCCTAAGAGGTAAACGAGAGAAGAGATAATTTGGAGTTGAATTCTCAAAATAAAGATTCTTACCAATGTGAGACACTTACCTTTTCTTAATCCCTTTACATCCTTCTCATTCCCAAATCATTCTAGATAGATCTCCCTTGGGGTCAATAGGGAATCCCAGGCATAACAAAAGCGTCAACCATTAGAAGAAATGTCCCTTGATAACTTTCGTATGGCTCGAGACTAACACATAGTAGAATTTTTTTCAAACTTATCCATTGCATACATTTCAATTCCGAAGCTAGATAGTGCTTCTTGAACCCTATTATTTAGCATTTCAACAATGTTTTAATGAAATGTCACCCGCGACCATTCTCGTGAGATTTCAAACAAAAGAATTACTGGACTACAATTTTTCCCCTATGCAATACCTGAAAAAAGACTTCCGACACAAACACGCCTAAAGATGCAATGTCTTTAATTTTTTTAAAAAAAATAAAATAACCCAAGATATTTAAAAAAAAATAAAATAAAATAATTTTAAAAAATATACCCAACATTATTTATTCAATCTAATTTTTTTTCAAATAATTCATTGGTGGAATAACTTAATAATTACTCTAAAAAATTTAAAAAATAAAAATTTAGAAATATTACACATCCAAGATTCACACCCAATGGTGAACCTTTTTCCAATACTTATATAGATTGAATTTTATATTTATTTTTAGCCTTCATCATATCCCAATGAAATTTCTACCATTAAGTAACCTGCTAAAATTTATATTTTAATGACAAGTTCCAAAATCTCATTTTGGAAAAATGAATTGAACAATGAGTCACAAACTATCCCCCAAGAATGGCCCACCATCCCAACCATGGCCATATGGGAGTGCTCTCTTAGGGCCTCTTTGATTGAAGAATAAAGTGGATTAAAGTAATCTTATTCACGCTAACCTCTTTGGTTGTAAAAATAAGGTATTCCACCAAAAAGGTGGGTTAAGGGCCAAAAAGGTGGGTTAAGATGAGTTAGACATATTCTAGCAAAAAAGTAAAATAAACTAATCTAAATAAGACCAAAATAATATTCTTTTTTTTTAGAACACCTTAACCCGTGTTAACTTATTCTCCTTAATTTATTCTTCAATCAAAGAGACCCTTATTATTTCAAACTAAAACATCAAACCGAAATGAGTGGAGACGAATCCACATTTTTTTGATTATGTCATATGTGAAATCTAACTAGCACAATTCAACATGTGTTGATTTTATAAGAAGTATGCGCTTCATTTAGAAACAATAGGAGGAAAAAAATTTTCAAAATCAACAGAAATAACACTTCAACAATTTTAAAATTTCTAAAAATACATTTTTTTCTGATACTATTTCTTTAACCTTTCGAAATTAATTCAAACTCAAACTGATGAGACATATACATCCAATGATTGGCATTAACCAATTTTCTACCCAGCATTATTTCCAAAAGCAACGAGTGTTGATATTCAACAGCTAAAAGAGCGTTGGTTGCCAAAACCTGTAATTATTTTATTGGGAGGTCGATAAAAGCAGTCTTCAATTTTCTTAAATTGGACCAACTTCGGTCAGTAGTTGGCTAATTTAGATACATCGTAGAATTTTTGAAGATTTCGGTGTTAGAAAAAATATTGGGACGTTTTTCCATCTCGTCCGTAAAACGTTTCATGAATCCTCAGGCGTACATCGGATTGGTACCACTTGAACGTCTTAATTTGTGGTGCGGTGGTATTTTATTTTATTTGAAATATTTTTTTGAGTGGGTAATGAATTTTTGAGAGTTTTTTTTTAAGACAAGGGACATGAAATTTTTGTCCCGGAGCCGACGTCAAAATGGGATAGCTTAACCCCACTAAAAAAAACTAAAAAAAAAAAACCCGCACCTCATGAAGATAATACTTGATGTGCACCGGAGGCGGTGAAAGGAACTTTACCATCTCCTGTATTTTTTAGTCGTGCAACTACCCGCGACCTTACCCTGCGGTGATTTTTGCACTTGAATGCGCAACTAATAACCCCTGCATTTGAATGTACATCTGCTGTTTCTGAACTGGACAAACACACAAAAAAAACCCATTGAGAAATTCGAATCCATCGACAAAAACAATGTAAACCAAACATGCGTCCTCGAGACAATCAAGGCATCGTCACTGACTCAAGGACGAGTAAATTTGGAAACTGAGAGATGATCAAATCAAACCCCCATTGCTCTAGCAGACGTAGAAATTGCCACAAAACATGACTACACCTTGAACAACACAAGATCAAGGTTTGTCTTGGGACAGAGTGCGTCTGCGAACAGGCTCTTTTACTACACCACCACCGCCTAGGCGGCAGAGTGAAAAAAGAAATGAAAAGGCATTAAAACATTGATCGAGAAATTATTTCATCCATCAGCATGTACCAGTTCCAAAGGGCCTGAAAAATCATGAAAAGTGACTCAATTCCAGGCGAGTGTAACTGGCAAATACGTATCTTTGTTGCAAGCTTAGCGTGACTATTATTTGGATCGTATAAACTGAAAAAAAAACGAACCAAACAAGGAAACTGTACTTGCCTCTTATTAATCAAATCAATAAGACAACGCAGTCGATGATAATAGTAAGTCACGGACGGGAAAACAATGAGATAAAAAAACCGGAGGTATCACCAGATTAAAATATCAGTATTTTGACCAACGAGCAGACAAAAGATGCAACAACAAGTGTGCCACAAGAAGAGCAGCTATCACTCCATAGCCCATGTTTGAGCAGAAATGACATTGACGGCTTACTTAGGGTGGTAAATAAGCACAAATGGGAATATAATATGCCCCCATGGCCAGCCCAAAAGGTAATGGCAGCAGTGCCGCTCCTCAAGGCGATGGAATACGGGGCCGTTAAAGAGGGACCAGGAACATCCCCTGCAAAGAACCTTTGCCTGCCTTATAAACCTGATAAACCATCAACTTCTCTAACATGATATGTGACGTTTAACGTGGGAAATTTGCAAACAATGATTGGCCTGCTCCGCTCCATGAGGAAGGGGCATGGTCAACCAGAAAAATCATCCCCCGTCACAACAAAAAAAAAATGTTGCAGTGACAAAAAGAATAATACACCAAAACTCTAACAAAAAAGACCCAAATAAGTGAAATTATATGCTTTGACAGATAGATATCCGACACACCAGCATGTAATATTGTGTATGTATTCCGATGCTGCAGAAGCGCATATTATTAATCATTGAGAGCTCCAAACTATCTTCCTAGCAGGAGAGAGAGAGAGAGAGAGAGAGAGAGAGAATTCTTGTTGTAATAAGGAATGGCAACTTGCATAAAGATACAAAACTGTACAACAACTTCTTACATACTTTTTATTTAAACGAAAACAAGTCCCATTATTATTATTTACCCAGATTTTTTCTTGATATTTTACACACTTTCATTTAAAATTACACACTTCAGTCTTGTCCAAGCGCAGGTGACGTCAAATTTCCACTTCCTGTAAAGACAAATGGAATTATGTCGATGATTCCAAATCATAATTACTAAACCCAAGTACAATTTTTCGTAATCCTTGACGGTAAATGAATCTAGCGTACAGAAAATTAGCTTAGCATCATTATGTAACTGAGTAACGAGTTCTAAGTCGCTTCTTCAACCAAAAATGAAAACTGTAGAAATGTATGTCCCATGGCCAGTCCCAAAAGGTAAAAGCAGCAACGCCGCTCCTCACGGCGATGGAATATGGGACCATTCAGGAAGGAGGAACACCACCGCTAAGCTTTTCGGCTTTGGGAGCGTCCCATCAACTTCCGCAAATTTGTTCTGCGACGTTCGCTTGGGAACATGCAAGCATGATCGGGTTTGCTCCGAATAAAGTAAAAGCAAGGGAGATTCTCACCCAGATGAATCTTCCCCGTCGCAATCTCAAACACAGTAACCAAACATGCAGGCCTTGTTTGTTTACCTGGTAGGAGAATAAGAAGAAAACACACACAACAACGAAGCATGAAACGGGAAGAACGCATCAACGACGAATATACAATGGGACGAAACACGACAAATCAAACTTTAGGGCCCGCAGGGATGATCATAGCATCAGAGCAAATGCACAAACATGTATAAGAACTCTACTCCAACAGACGGACTCCGAAAAGTACTGAGGAGATCAAAAACACTCGTAAAAAAACCACGCCATTCTTGGAGGACATCAAGGAGCAAAGGCGATGGAAGAGGCGATCCCCTCCACCGCACTACGATCCAACGCCCTTCCCTGTGGGAATGACGGCAGCGGCGGCTGGAACATAGGAGAACGAGGACTACGTCCCTTGTGCGTCCGGGATCTGCTGCACGCTGCCCCGCTTCTCGGGCGGCCGCTAGATGGGGGGGGGGGGTGAAGAGGAGCTTTCACGGTTTTATAGAGCAGGGCGGCGCGCGGCGCTCTGGTTTTGCTTTATCTGGACCGTTTATCGCGTCGAAACCGCAACCCGCCCTAGAACCCTAGCGTGTAGAAGGTTCCTTGCCGCCGTGGGTGCCAGTCCGCCACTTCCCTCACCCACCGGCGAATCCGATTGTTAAACCTTTTTTTATAGGTAGTTATTTTAGGATTTATTATTTTTAGTCAATATAAATAATAGTTATATTTTTATTTTAATCGTTCAAATATAATTATTACTTTTAAAGTCTCTCAAATTTTTCGTTGTCCTTATTAGTCCGAATGAAACTTACCCTGGGTTAAATTAACTAATGACTAGTAAAAGACTAAAATAACTGTGGTTAGGTTGTCGGCCCCACCCCCTCTCTCTCTCTCTTCTTTCTCTATCTCTTGCTCCCTCTCTCTCTCTCTCAGTTCTCTCTCTATCCCTCGTTGGGTCGGATCCCCGTGTAACATCTCAAGATTTCGGATTGAGTATCGACGCGTTCAGATATGTGGATATCAAATCTTTAGATCCCCAAATAGTGAATATTAAACTATTTCTAGAGTTTGGTATTTGAGATTAATTAGGATTTTATCCCATTTTCAAAAAAATGAAAATGAAAATGAAAAAAAATAGAGGAAGAGATAATGGAATAGAAAAAAGAGGAAAAGAAAAAGAGAGAGAGAAGAAAGAAGGAAAAATATGAAAAAAAATGGGGCGGAGCTCCCTGCCCTAACCCCCGTCTCTTCCTCCTCTTCTCCTTCTTCTTCTTCCTCCTTCCCCTCTCCCCCGACCCCTCACTCCCCCCTCTCCCTCTCACGATCTTCATCTCCCCCTCCTCCTCTCGCTCGATTCCTCTCCCTCTCCCTCCATCTCTCATCTTCCTTCTCTCCTACCACAGGTGACGACACAACGACACCGACGAGGTGAGGCGGCCAGAGGAGAGGGCGAGCAGGAGCAGCGGTGCAGCGGAGGCAGAGCAGCGGCGGCCGAGGGCAAGCGGCTCCCGGTTAACGGCATAGATGTGTGACGAGCAGTCGCGACAGTAGCCGAGGCAGCAGCTACCGCTGTGGCCATGTTGGTGGCCGCGAGGGCGCACCGACGAGAAGAGAAAAAGGTGGCAGCAGCAGCTCTAGCAGTGGCGTCGGCGTGCAGTGGCTGGAGCAGGCATGGCGGCAGCAGGAGTAGCTCCGACTGGCGGCGGTAAAGGCCGTGGTGGTGGCCCGCAACGGGCTAAACAAAGTAAGGTTTGTGGTGGCGGCTTCGCAGTGAGGGTTTTGCAGTGGGATCGACCACAGACAGAGATGATCCGATAGGGGTTTTCACCCTTAGAGGTAGGAGGACAGAATCCTAAATTTCCCAATTGTATTTCCTCCTATTTGGGCTCAAATGGGGTTTATTTCACACATTAGAATCGATTCCATGCTAGATGGCTGAGATTTTTATTTTATTTTAATTTATTTAATTTAATTTAATTAATGCTTACTCGTGATGTGAATGGAGGGGAATGATTCCCCATTGTTTATTTTGCTTGCATGTGCGAATGCGATGGTGTGGTTGTAGGGGAGGAGCTCCCCATGTTCTCCTTATCACAGAGTAGCGATTGGGAGTGGTTTAGAACCCCGGGGTCAGGGCGTTGTCCATTTTTTATCTTGTAAGGGATAGAGTTCCCTAATATTTTCCCTACTGTAGAGTAGAGATAGGGCATGGTTTATGTGGTGACCCAGAACAAAATAATAAATAAATCAATATTATTTAATTATCTCCTCAATTTTGAAGTGAAAATAGTAAAAAAATATGAAAAATATATAATATCTTGTAGAAAGAAAATTTTAAACTTGAATTACTGAAGTGGAAACCCAAAGGAAATTTTCAATAGAATAATTGGGCTAAGAAATTAGCTCTTTATTGGGCTAACTCAGAGCTATAGGAAAATCTACTCATAACTTGGCTAATTGGGCCTTAATCCTTGACCAAATGGGCTCAAATTGAAGCTTAAACCCTAGCCTATCATTGATGGTCAATCCTACCCCAAAACTCTAACCCTAAAAGCCCTAATTAGGCTTGGCAGCGCAAGATAAGGATAACACCAAAAATTGGGCGAAATTTTCTCTCTAGATTATCTTTGTCAAATTAGCGTTCCATGGGGCATCCTAGCTCTATAAATAGAGGGTCACACCTCCTAGTAAACCCTATTTGCTCTGGAGGACGGCGGCTTGCGCGATTGAGGGAGGAATCTATGGTGGAAGGTGAGGTCGTCTAGGGTTTTATGAGTCCATCTTCGTCCCTTCTTAAATCGTTGAAGGTAGGTGTTCTTAGAGGTGAGCACGGTTTGGTTTGATTTGAAGAGAATTTTTCTTAAACCAAATCGAACCAACTTAAGGGTTCAACTCGAACCAAATCAAACCGAACTACTTTGAAACTAAACCAAACCAAACCAAACCAAATTAATTCGGTTTGGTTCGGTTTGGTTTGATTTAAACCATATTTCTATTCCCTTTTAGAAATTAAATTGGATTAAAAAATGAGTAGAAAAGGGTAGGGTACAAGAATTTCTATCAAATAAAGTAAATATTACAGAAATAACATCAAAAGTTATAACTTGTAAGAGCAAGCTCTATGATATTTCCACATAAAAAAACTAAGAACTTTAGTTACATTAAAATGAAAGGTGATTTGAAACTTATTTCATAGAGTCGAAAATCTCATAAAGATGGGGGGATTAGATTTTTGAAATTAAGGTTTATAGTTATGTATACACTTATATTAATTTGACAAAAATATCTTTAAATTCGGGTTATTCGGTTCGGTTCGATTTTTTGAACTTCAAAATCAAACCAAACCAAAAATTTTAATACAGTTCGGTTTGAACCCAAACCAATTTTTTTTTAAATTTCAATCCAAACCAAACCGAACAAAATCTATTGGTTCAGTTTGGTTTTCGGATTGAACCCGAATAATCCTCACCCCTAGGTGTTCTCTCAAGCCTAACCTTTAATTCCATACATCAAAATGTGCATTTTTAAGTCCTCTTTCATTTGATACTATTTCCCCCAAATTCTATTGACTGTATTGATCATGGTTGGTGCTTGAATCGAGGTGTCTCAAGTTTCGCCGGAAGACGGGTTACTATTTCAGATCGCGGTGCTAACAGGGACCGCATCCCTGAATGTAGCACCCCCATAGATCGCGTTCTTGATAGCCTTTAAAAAAAAAAAGAAGAAAATGGTTTTTGAATGAACGCGACCTCTAGATAGACTGCGTCTATCTAGATTGCGGCCCAAGGCAAGACCGCATTCTAGCCCCGGGTTTTCCAACAAAACCCTAACTTTTCTGGTGCTTTATCTCTATTTATTAGGGTTAGATAGCATGTTCTTAGGTTGTAAATGACATCTGAACGCACTATATGACTAGGGATCATGAAATAATGTTTAATCTTTAATAAGTTACTTATGATCCATGCTTTCATATGCCCTTCTTGATTCATATATCATCTCCACGTTATCTTGTGCAGAAAAAGAGTAGAATAACGTGCTGTTTACACTATTAGATGTCATTAATCTTCTGTACTTTCATGACATGCTAGCCTTATTATTCTTCGGTATTTTTCATGGAGTAGAATTGAATAAGGTTTGTTTGAGGGTCATGCCACCCCGGTGGCATTGACTCACCATTATTACTGATTTCCGTGTTACTGTACACTCTCAATTCTTGGTGTAGATAGAACCCTCCGTCGGATATTCCTTCCGTCAGACTGGAACTGCTACATCGAGAGCTCCGTAAGTCTCCGCGAGTCTGGGATTCCTACTAGGACGTCGAGTAGGTTGTACCATAAAAACCCAGAGAAATACCTGAATTCTCATTCTACTGCATGGGGCGGGGTTCCACCGGCCTTTTGAATGGTAAAACGAGGTTCTGTCAGCGATCTGTTGAGTCTGTTCTGAATGTAGCCTCCACCGGCACCACATTCAGGTTCTGTGAGAGAAGGCGGTTGGCACCCAGACTGCGATCTCCTTGAAATCCTGTTTGAACGTGGCCATTGGCCTGACCGCGTTAATGACCATCACGGCGTATCGCACGACCGCGTTCTCACCAAGTTCTGTCTCATCTTGGGCTGACCGATCAACTCCCGATCGCCTTTGTTGAACGCGGCCCCACGACCAACCGCATCATGTATGAACACGGCCCTGGGACTGACCGCGTTAAACTTAGTTTTCTCATAACTTTGCTTTACGTGGAAATTATGGTTTTATGCTATTTTCCAGCCTTTCATGACTATTTTCCCTTGACATTTTTGATCTTTTTGGGGTTACGATCCACAACCTCAATATGGGAATGAACCTTGTATCTTGGTTACTGTTCCTAAGTCATTTCTCCAATGACTACACCCCTTGACTCAATAAACTTGAATTTTTGGAATTCTTCTATAAAATCCCTATCTCTACTCGGGATATCCTTGGTAACATGTGCTAGTCCTTGAAATTCTTGGCCATTAAATAATGAATGTCTAGATTTTATATGGATCTTGGATCCACCCCTCAATGCCAGTGTACCATTAAGAGCCCAGTCTGGTCCTGGGAGGAGCATCCTAAAGTTCTAGTTGCCCATGGGAGTTGTAATGACAAGGTCTAGCATTGCACCGAAGTACTTGTTTGCGTGATAAATCTATGACATTCTAATCTCTCTTGAATTACATGACTTGGACACGTGCACAAGTTGGGAGGCTCGGATGGGTTATTTGGATGGTGTGGAGATGTAAAAGAATCTAAATTAATTGTAGAACCATAAAGCATAATATATTAATGCAGGAAATAAATATTTTACATAATTAAACAATTATACAGTTCAGAATATCCAAGTCCATGAGAAGTACAATCAATAGAAAGAAAAGTCAAGAACACGGGGCATACCTCGTCTCTGGCAGACTGGCAGCTAAATCGAACCACTGGTACCACGAGGAGCCTCCGAAGTACTCTGCATAAGTCTCATATCACTTGAAAAATAAAGGGATGAGTCTCATCTCATTGGCTCAATAGGGGTCCCATAGATCCATACCTCAAAACAAGAAACACAATAGTACGATAGATAATAAGTGAGGATAATAAATAAACATATAACAAAAGGAGGCAGTAAATAACAATAAAAGAGAACTACACAAGTGCCACAGTGCTAGCCTCTTAAACTACGTGTCACGTAGAACTAAGTGCACGGAGCAGTCGAAACAGTAACCTCGTGACGAAAGGAACCAAAGTTGCTACCTCACAGGAGACAAGAGTACTACCCACTAGAAGGAAGGTTGGATGCATCCACTGACATCTTAGTCCGCGCCCCAGGTGTCTCCCTACTCGCCTCAGGTGAAAACTGAGACACACTAACCACGTAACCACAGAACAAGGACTAGTTGGGGTTGCACTCATTAGCACTGGTCTGTCGCCCCCAACCACATGTCCACAGACAGACTATGTGCTCTAAGCAGGGTCCTTTAGCTAGTTTTCCCCCCAGCCCTGACTCAGGCTATAAAAACGAGGGGGCCTACGATAACCAGCATAAAATCATCTCATCGGGACAAGCTCTCCACCACTCCCAAGTGGGTCCGCACACGCGTGCACAGGAAAATTACGACTAGTGGGAAATGTCACTAAAGGTCTAAACTCGCTAAAAAGTGGAAAACACCGGAGTACCATCAGTCCGTACTAACCCAACTGTACATGTAGAACGCACCACGAGGTGGCTCACGTCATGAAAACCAAGGATCTCTGACTGGATAGCTAATCCATCGACTGCCGGTGCATAGGGCGCGAGTTAGAGCCATTGATCACGTAAAACATCAGAAATCTAAAGAATGGGCCAGTTGGGTTCTGGGCGGCCAACAGACTGGCTGCCTACCCTCTGGCTTGGGTGGCCAAGGCTCTGGCTGCCCAGCAGAGAAGGATCTAGGCGGCCAGCCGAGTGGCCGCCCAGAGACAGGACAGGGCGGCCAACAGACTGGGCGCCCAGTCACTAGTCCTACACCTCTGGGTAGCCACTGGGGTGGCCACCCCTCACAGGGGCTGGGCGGCCAACACTCTAGCCACCCAGAGGCCTGGGCGGCCAGTGCTCTAGCAGCCTAGAGAAGAAACTCCTAGGCAGCCAACCCATTTACCGCCCAGCCCTCTCAGGCGGCTAGCCCTCTGGCCGCCCTACTAGGTAGAGGTGACAGCTGACTTGGCCGCCTCTAGAGCCAGGACCCTCCTAGAACTCAGTCAAAAGGCCATCCCAAGCCCGTCTCGCCCCCATTGCGAGCGGGAACCCCCGAGAAACATAGGGAACTCGTCCCCGGTGAGGATGGCATCCCAAAAACTTGATCTAAACTAGAAATCGCAAAGAAAATAGATCGAATCATGCTCACATCCCAAACATGGTAATTTCCTAAAAAACACAATGCACCGCACTCTCTCGCCCAAATCGCCACCGATCGGAAGGGAAATGCGAAAGGGGAGTTAGGGATCCATCCCCCTACCTCGGTGAAGCTTCAAAACTTGAATGGGGCCTCGATCCGCGCCGAATCCCACTGGATCTCGAACCCATGCACAAGCTCACGATCTCGCATGTGCACACACGAACCGCCTCCCCTCACGCTTGCCTAGTCCGCCGCCGTCGTTGATCAGACTCCTCGGCGCACTCGCCATCTAAAGCCGGAGAGGAGGGCGAGCGATCTCTCTATCAAAAGTGGATAGAAGAAGTGAGGAGATAGAGGATCGGGGGTCGTGCTTAACGAGAAAAAGAAAAACTTTTGGGATTTCCCCAAAACCCCAGAAAAATTGAAATTGTAAATATGCCTTTTCCTCTTGCATATAGGGTAAATAGTGGCGGAAAAATTTTGAAAAGCCACAACTTGAACGGAAATCCAAATTCTGATATTTAAAAATTAATTTATTCATGAAAATAAATCCAAACTCTAGGAAAAATAAGATTCAAAAATCTGGGGGCATTACAGTCCTCCCCTCTTATAAAAACTTCATCCTCGAAATTAAGTTAGAACATGGTAACAAGGGAAGGGACTTACTCAAATAGGTAGGGAAACTGCTGCTACATCTCATCTTCTCGCTCCCAAGATGCCTCACCCCCTGAGTGACATTGCCAAACCACCTTAACTAGAGGACATGTCGATCCTCACTGCGGATGGGATACTCCGGGAGAGATAAGTTTGGCGTCACCTCAGGCCACACAGAATCCTCCAGGACATGAGAACCATCTGGCATGTACCTCTGAAGCATCGAAACATGGAACACATCATGCACATCCGCCAACTCCGGGGGCAGCTACAATCTGTATGCCACCTCGCCGATGCCCTCAACAATGGGAAAAGGGCCAATATAGCGGGGACTCAGCTTCCCACGCTAGCCGAAGTGCATCACCCCTTTCATAGGGGAGACTCTCAAGAACACCTGGTCTCCCACTGCAAAGCTAAGTGGTTGCCTCCTCCGATCTGCATAACTCCTCTACCGACTCTCTGCCGCCAGCAACTTCTGCCTAACCAACTACACCACCTCAATACACTACTACACCAATTCTAACCCTGTTACGATTCGCTCACCGACCTCAAACCAATCTAGTGGAGTCTGACACGGTCGCCCATACAACGCCTTATAAGGAGCCATATCAATGCTGGAATGATAGCTGTTGTTATAGGCGAACTCCACTAATGGTAAATGATAACTCCATGTGCCTTGCCACTCTAGGTAACAACATCTCAACATATCCTCCAAAGTATGGATAGTCCTTCTCTGACTGACCGTCCGACCGAGGGTGGTAAGCTAAGCAAAATGCTAACTCCATACCCAGAGCTCTTTGAAAGCTCCTCCAAAAACCTAAAGTGAAGCGAGGATCTCGATCTGATACAATAGAAATAGGGATACCATGTAAGGGAACAATCTGCTCCATATATAATCAGGCCAACTTGTGCACACTCCAGCTGACTTTCATCATCAACAACCAAGCTGTCTTCGTCAGTCTATCCACCAGCAACTAAATACTATCATGCCCACTAGCAGTCCTTGGCAACCCAACTACAAAATTTGTAGTCACGTGGTCTCATTTCCAAGCAGAAACCTCCAAAGGCTGAAGTGTACCACCTGGTCGCTGATGTTCCACCTTTACCTTTTGGCACGTCAAACACCTGGCCACAAAATTTGCAACATTCCTCTTCATGCCAGGCCACCAAAACTTCCTCTTCAGATTCTGGTACATCTTTGTCGCTCTTGGATGTACCGTGTACCGAGAGCCATGCGCCTCCTGCAAGATAGCTCTCCTCACCTACTCCTCGACAGGGACATATTGTCTACCTCTAAACCTCGCTGCCTCATCCTCAGCAAACTCCACCTTGGCCATCAACAAAATACGAGGTAGCTCGGGGTCCACACGCTGAGGTTCCATCACCTAGCGACAAATAACTAGCGTGATGGTCAAACTCACAAGAATAGCCAACCCCTGGTCCCGTGGGACCTTAAGCCTAAAGGTTACAGTTGGCACCTGCTCCCACAACCTCCATTTTCCCAACATCATCTGACTAACCACCACTTTCCTGCTCAAAGCATCTGCCACTACGTTCATCCTGCCTGGCTGATAAGATAAGGTGAAATTGTAGTCCTTCATGTACTCTATCCACCTCCTCTACCTGAGGTTAAGATCCTTCTGAGTGAACACATATCTCATACTCTGATGGTCAATGAAAATCTCAAATTTCTCTCCATATAGATAGTGCCTCCAGATCTTCAAGGCAAAAGTCACTGCTGCCAACTCAAGATCATGAGTAGGGTAGTTCTCTTCATGCGGCTTCAACTGGCGGGATGCATACGCCACAACTCTATCATTCTGCATCAACACTGCACCCAATCCTACATTGGAAGCATCTGTACACACCATAAAACCTTCTGATCCACAAGCTAACACGAGCACTGGAGTGGTAGTGAGCAATCTCTTCAGCTCCATGAAGCTCTGCTCACACTCATCAGTTCAGACAAAAGGCACATCCTTCTGTGTCAGTCTGGTCACCAGGGCTGCAATGTGAGCAAAATGCTGAATAAATCTCCTGTAATAGCCTGCCAAACCTAAGAAGCTCCAGATCTCCATCACTGCCCTCGACCTCGGCCACTGCACCATTATTTCCACCTTGGCTAGATCCACAGAAATACCATCACTAGAGATCACGTGCCCAAGGAAATGCACCTCATGTAGCCAAAACTCACATTTGCTGAGCTTGGCGTACAATTGGTGGTCCCACAAAGTCTGCAACATGATCCTCAGATGCTACGCATGCTTCTCCTCAGGCTGTGAATAAACAAGAATGTTGTCCACAAATACCACCATGAACTCATCTAGGTACGGACGAAACACTCTATGTATCAAATCCATAAACGCCGCGGGGGCAATGGTGAGTCCAAATGGCATCACTAAGAATTCATAATGCCCATATCTAGTGCTAAAAGTAGTCTTCTCTACATCTGTGTCCCTGATCCACAACTGGTAATAACCAGACCTTAAATCAATCTGCGAGAACACTTGGGCTGACTGAGGCTAGTCGAACAAGTCATCAATTCGGGGTAGTGGATACTTGTTCTTGATGGTCACTTGGTTCAACTGTCGGTAATCAATGCACAACCTTAAACTGCCATCCTTCTTCTTCACGAATAGCACAAGCGCAGCCCATGGAGAAAAGGTAGGGCAAATATAGCCCTTAGCAAGCAGCTCCTGCAATTGCGCCTTCAACTCTCTCAACTCTGCTGGTGCCATGTGATAAGGTGCCTTAGACAAAGGCATGGTGTCGGGCACAATCTCAATGATAAAATAACTCCGTCTATGGAGGCAAACCTGGTAACTTATTAGAGAGAACATCTGGAAACTCGCATACAACAGGAATGTCTTCTACACCCTGCCGCTACTGATCAACCATCACCACAGAAGCAAGAAACCCCTGACATCCAACATCAAACAATCTGCGGGCTTTAATACCTGAAATAAGGAAGCGGGAGGAAGAAGACCAAATACCATGAAAGTAGAATGCGAGTCTACGAGGGTGTTAAAAATAGACCATCTTCGAACTGCAATCTACCACAACACCATGGGCCTCGAGCCAATCCATTCCCAAAATCACATCAAAGTCTCTAAGCTACAAAGCATAAAGCCTAGCTGGCAAATTCTGCCCCTCAATCCACACTGGCACCTTCTCAAGGCAATAAGAGGTAAACATGAAATCACCAGTGGGCAACTCTACTGCCAAATCATAGGACATCTCGGTGGTGGACTCCTCGGCACAATGAATGAAATCCTCAGATATAAATGAATGCGAAGCACCAGAATCAAACAACACTCAAGCCGCACAACCCAAAATCATGACTGTACCTTCCACTAACTGCGACGTCTCTGCCTCTACTATGGTCATGTGCATCACTTGGCCTCGAGACCTCTGCCTCCTTACACTAGCTGATCATGGTAGTGGCGGAAACTAACTCTGCTGCAGAGGTCGTTGCTACTGCGACTGTGGCTGCTGGGGCTGAAATTACTACTATTGGGATCGGTGTGGCTGGCGCGACCTCTGAGGATAGTCACGTGCCATGTGCCCTACTTGGTCATACCTGAAGCACGTCACGGGCACTGAGCACAGTTTGCCAGGGTCAAAGTTACCACACTGGGGACACGTCCCCTGCTGACCACCTACTGAACTCTGGCGTTGAAGTGGTGAAGGTTGCTGCACACTGCCCACTAATGCCTGTCTCTGCTCCCTACACTCCTGGCTCCTCCTACCAAAACCAACCCTCATGAACATCTTCTTGAGCCTCGACCCAAAGGATGTAGAACCAGCGGCCGACGATGCTAATGGAGATGCTCTTATGCTGCCTGGAGAATGCTAGAAGGCACTATACTACTGTACAAATGATTGCTGACCACAACCTATCTGTGATTGTCCAACACTGTCTGCTCCCGAGTCCTCAACAAGTCCTCCTCTAAGGATGTCGCTGCCTGATATGCTGCCGCCATATCTGTCACATGGGTTGCAATCACCGGATGCCTAAGCTTTGACCTCAGGCCCCTGACAAACTGCTGAGTCTTCAAACCTCCATCTGAAAAAATGTCCCCCTCGCTCAGCTCCATAAACTGATACATCTTCTTCATTCTGACATGAGCCGAGCTGAAAACACGCTCGAAGGCCACAATGAACTCCTTCAACGAAATCTACTGGATGGGACAAGATTGGAACGCCGACTCCCACTCTGCTGTCCACCAGGCCATGGCTGAGCCCTTCAACTGATAACTGGCTAATAGCACTTTCTCATCCTCTGCACACTCCATGGAATAGAATACCCTCTTCATGGCATCTATCCATGCTCTTGCCGCATTTGGATCGGGCTGCCCGTCAAACTACGGTGGGTGCAACTGCAAGAACTCCTTCAACGCATGCCCACGGCCTCCTTTAGACGACGAGCCCTCACCAGCTTCTCCACCATGCTGCCGAAGGTAAAAGTAGTACATGCTCTCAATAAACTCTTCTCGCCCCTGAACTCTAGCTGCTGCTGCCGCTCTTGCCGCAGCTGACGCTCTGCTCTGCTCCTCCTGATCCTCGACCGACTACCCCTGTTGGGAGCGGGTCCTCCTCCTCGGCGCCATACTCTTGTAGCATAGAAAAAGACAAAATGGCGAGATTAATAAAACACACGGTACCCTATGCCAGTTGCCAACTATACTGAACACTATGGACTTTCTGGACCGCTGCAACCATTTTAGGTTCCTATACACCTCCACAACCATGCTCTGATACCAACTGTAATGTCCCAAGATTCGGGTATCGGAAAGGAACTGGTACGACCCAAATCCTGGCCTTCCACCCACAAGTCGAGAGGCTCAGAAGGGTTATTTGGACGATGTAGAGATGTACAAGAATCTAAAATAAATATAGAACCACAAAGCATAATATATTAATGCATGCAATAAATATTTTACATAATTAAACAATTATATACTCCAAAATATCCAAGTCCATAAGAAGTACAGTCAATAGAAAGAAAAGTACAATAACACGGGGCATACCCCATCTCTGGCAGACTGACAGCTAAACTGGACCACCGGTACCACGAGGAGCCTCCGAAGTACTCCGCGTAAGTCTCGCCTCACCTGAAAAACAAAGGGGTGAGCTTCATCTCATTGGCTCTATAGGGGTCCCACAGATCTCTATCTCATAACGAGAAACACAATAGCACGATAAACAATAAGTGAGGATAATAAATAAACATATAACAGTAGGAGGCAACAAATAACAATAAAAGAGAACTACACAAGTGCCACAGTGATAGCTCATAAACCACATGTCACGTATGTTGGTTTCTAAATGGTTCCTTCAATGGTGAAGATATGATGATGAACAAGTTGATATAAATGATGTGAAATCATGAACAAATGCAACATCAACTCAAGCAATCAACATGGAAACATAAGCACATGAGCATGTCATCTTCATCAGAAATAAGCAAAAGAAAAGAAAAACACACGCCGGGACGTGTGTAATATCCCGGACCTTTCAGATTCTTCTTCGTGAGTCCCGAATCTGGTTTATCGGAGTGTCCGGCTCCGCTGTGTCTGAAATGCCATTTCGGACATCTTTCATGTTCGGATTGACGCGATCCGGAGTTGTTTCGGAGGCCCGGAAGCATTCCGCAGCTTTTCCGCGTGTGTTTTCCGATTACCGGTGTATATTTCGGTAATTCCTTCGGAACCTCGTTGCGGGTGAACCGGGTCGTTCACCTAGGCGAGAGTGGTACCGTTGCGATCGGTGGGTTCCGAGGATCACAGAAATGTAATTTTTGATTTTTTGATATTTTTCAGAATTTCTAAATTTTCTATAAATACCCTCTCTTTTTCTCTCTCCCCCACCCTTCTTCTTCTTCTTCTTCTTCTTCTTCTCCCACTGTGAGAACCACCCCCCCTCTCTCCCATTCGATCGCGGCGGGCCTCTCTCTGGCTGCAGACGGCGGCGGGGCGACGGCGCGGTTGCGTGGGCAGCTGCGAGGCGAGCTCATGGGCGTGCGGTGTTTGTGGGATGCGTGAAGGAGCGGCGTTTCCAAAAGCGTTCTTCGTGATTTGAGCTCGATTCGGCGGAGCTTTTGCTCCATTGAGATAGGGGGACAAATCCTTATGCTCATCCCGTCATCCCCCGCGTTTTGTAGGCCGAATGGGAGCCGAGAGGGGTGTCTTTGAGCGGGTTTGGGCAAAAGCATGATTTTAGGAGAGTTCACCCGATCTATATTTTTAGGCCCCGATTCGGTGTTTTGATGGCTTAGAACCATGCTAGGGGTCCCCAGGGGTCTTCCCCTTTGATTTCCCCCTCTCCTATGGAGGCATGGGGGCGTGGTTGAAATTTTTGTGCGGTTCACGCCGTTTCGCCCTCAGACGGGTGTGACGGTCCTTCCAGTGACCGTCACACCATGTGACGCGCCTGGATAGTGACCGTCACACCATGTGACGCGCCTGGATGGGTGCGTCACAGTCATGTTTTCATCCAACTGGAGTCTGTGGGCTGTGACGGTCTCACGATAGACCGCCACAGGTGCTGTGACACACCTGAGTGGGACTGTCAGGGACGTTCGACCGTTGGCTTTTGACCGTTGATTTTTGACCGTTGGGGGTCAAGGCATGTGACGCACCAGGCTTGGCGCGTCACAACCTTGTGACGCCCCTGTGTGGGTGCATTATAGTGGGCGCATTACCACCCTATAATGCACCAGACTTGGTCCGTTACAGTCTGTGACATACCGAGTGACACGCGTCACAGTTTGTTCCTTCGTGCCTTATGACGCACCGGGTTGGGTGTGTCAGAGTCTGTGACGCACCAGGGTAGGCGCGTCACAGTCGTTGTTGCACCGAGGGTCTGACGCCCCTGTGTTTGGCTGTCAGATGGCTGTGACGGTCCAGCCTTAGACCGTTAGAGCCTGTGACGCGTCTAGGGTAGACCGTCAGGCTCAGGGTTGCCCCGGGTGATTTGCAACTCCGTTTCTTTTCCAACCGTGGTCACCGTGTGACGGTGCTGGTATGTGGGACGGTCCCCGTACGTCATCAGATGCGGACGTTATTTTCCATTGACTTGAGAGTCTACTCCGTAGTCACCATCCACTAGTCGTAGCCTGCTTACACGCGTGTGGTCCCACCAGGGAGTGTTGGAGAGGCTACCCTTAGAGACAGTTTATGGACTGGTTTCTGTCGGGCCCCACGTCTTGCAGTCAGAGTCCGACTGAGGGGAAAATCGGTCAGAGGGCCGGACTAGGGACGCGCAATCTATGTGTGGACACGTGGTTGGGGGCAGTGGACACGCGTTGACGTGCGTGACCCCAGCTAGTCGCTTGCTTCGTGGTTACTTGTTCCGTGTCCATGCCTCTGGTAGGAGCTACCACGTTAGGCAGTTCACCTGCGGTGCGGTGTAAGACGTCAGGGGACGCTACCGACTGTGCTTCTAGTGGGAGGTACTCCTGTCGAGTCGGGAGTGACAGACTGTCAGTCGTGCGACTTCGACCTTCAGGTTTTGTCGTGTTGACCGTGGTGTTTCGGTCGTTACACCATGTCACGTGTGTCGCTTTTCGTGCCGTGAGATTGGTGTTTTGTAGATTGCAGGGCTTCCCTTTCCGAGGTACTCGCTTACTGCTAGCGTAGCGGTTTCTCCGTTTGCGAGGTAGGGTTCGAGTGATCCCTACTAAGTCTTGTTCTGAGACTCATTCCCTGCGTGTTTTCACCGTGTTTCAGGTGAGTCGCGGCCTCAGGGGAGCGCGTCTGAGGCTCAGCGTGGTTCAGGTGCCCAGCGTTAGTGCCAGAGGTCAGAGCCGGGGTATGCCCCGTGTAGCTGTACTTTTCTTTCTTGTCTCTGTACTAGTTGTGGACTACTGCTGTTGTTTATTTTATTATATCTTGTGGACCATGTATCATGTAAATTATTAATTTATTTCATGCTTAATTATATAACTGTTTAATTTCTGTAATTATTTGTGATACTTGTGTAGTCTCCACACCATCCTTTTAACCCTTCGGAGTCTTCAGACTCATTGGTGGCGGTGCGAGTCTTGGGTTATCGGGCCTTCCCGTTAATCAGATTCTCGGGTCGTTACAGCTGGTATAAGAGCAGCGGTTGTGGGATTATACGAGAATCATAAGTAATTGTAGTGATCCACTAGTCCACAGCGATTATGTACAGGTGACGCTGGCATCGGGCATAGTGTGTTTTGCTTAACCTCGCTGTTTCCGTGTTTCCTGTCTTTTGCTTCAGGAGCGAGCATGGCGTCGAGGCGAGGCACTCGCTCTCGGCAGGGGCAGTCGGCTGGAGGTCAGGAGATCCAGCAGGAGGTTCAGCGGGAGCAGGAGGAGCATAGTAGAGCGCCACCTGCGGCCACCGAGGCAGCGGATGCTGCGAGGTTTCCGGGGGCCGAGGATTTCTTCCGTGGCATGTACCAGCTTATGTCGCAGCAGTTCGGCGGAGAGGCTGGTGAGGGCTCGTCGACTAGGGGTGGGCCAGGCCGAGCAGTGAGGGATTTCATGCAGTTTCATCCACCTTACTATGGTGGTCAGCCAGACCCTGATATGGCTTGGAGTTGGCTCGACGAGATGGAGCGGGTGTTCAGTTCCATGCGGTGTACTGCGGAGGACAGAGTGATGTTGGCCTACAACTAGTTGCAGGGTACGGCTTGGGAGTGGTGGTCTTCCGAGTGGAAGACATCCTTCCAGTTTGGTCCACTTGAGCAGATTGCGTGGAGTGACTTTGTTAGTGCTTTCGAGCGTACCTACTGCCCAGAGTATATTGCTACGCAGCGGATGGAGCTGGTTTAGGGTGACATGTCCGTGTTGCAGTACAGGGCCCGATTTGTTGAGCTGGGTCAATATGCACCTCATATCATGGAGCATGAGAGGGTGAAGATCGCATAGTTCGTATAGGGCTTGAGGCAGGAGCTGAGGCACCATTTGATCACGAATGCGGCCACTAATCTAGAGACATCGTCTGGTGTTGCGGCTTCTTTGGAGATGGATATGCAGAGGACTCGGGGACCTATTAGCCAGGGGTAGTCTTTGTCGGGTCGCAGCCAGCAGTCGGCTACCCAGTAACAGGGTTCCTTTCAGCATGCGTCGGGTGGTTCAGGAGCGCCGGCACCGATAGCGTCGGCGATAGGATCTATGTCTTTTGGCTCTAAGGTCAAGAAGTTTTTCAAGAAGGGGTTCGACAAGAAGAAGCCCAAGGACCAGAGACAGGCGTCATCGGGCAGTGTACAGCAACCGGTCCCGTTTCAGCATCAGGGATTAGTGGGTGGATCATGAGGACCGTGTCCACGGTGTAGCGAGTTCCATCCAGACAGGCAGTGCACAACGCCGATAGTTTGTTTCCGGTGTGACCAGCCAGGGCATATGGAGCGTGACTGTCCTCAGAGGCAGCATCAGCAGCAGTTTCCTCAGCAGCAGTAGGTTCCCCCGCAGCAGAGGCAGCAGTAGGGATAGTATCTGCCGCTACCCAGGTCAGCTAGTGTGGGAGGCAGACAGAGAGCTCGAGGCCAGATTACACACATGACCAGGGCAGAGGCAGTGGCGTCGCAGCTCGTGGAAGGTACCGTTCATATTTTGGGTTGTGCGGCTCGAGTTTTGTTCAATTCTGGCGCGTCTCATTTGTTTGTTTCGGATGATTTCACGCTGAGTATTGAGGAGCCGGTGACCCAGTTGTCCTGTGATTTGGCAGTGGAGTTGCCTTCGGGTGATTTTATGATCACTCCGTATTGCTTCGATGAGATTCCTGTGTGGGTGGAAGGGCGGAGTTTGCGGGCTAGGCTCTATGCGTTGCCGCTTCAGGACTTTGATGTGATTTTGGGTATGGATTGGCTCGAGACACATCATGTGTTGGTAGATTGTGGCTCGAAGAAGGTTTATTTCCGGCGACTTCACGGACCCACCTTCTATTTCCAAGGTATCAGGTCTTCCTCTTCTCGCTTTCTTATTTCTGCGATCCGAGCTCATCGTTTGCTTGATACGAGTTGTCAGGGTTTTCTCGCCTCTGTGGTTGTGACAGACCAGATGGAGCCGGATGTCGAGGACATCCTCGTGGCGTGCGAGTTCCCCGATATTTTTCTGGAGGACTTACCTTGATTACCTCCCCAGCGGGAGATCGATTTCGTTATCGAGGTTGTGCCTGGTACGGGACCTTTGGCGAAGGCTCCCTACCGTATGGCCCCCGCTGAGTTGAGGGAGTTGAGAGCGCAGTTGCAGGAGCTGCTGGCCAAGGGGTACATTCATCCTAGCTTTTCCCCTTGGGGTGCGCCCGTGTTGTTCGTGAAGAAGAAGGACGGTAACTTGTAGTTGTGCATTAACTACCGGCAGCTGAATGAGGTGCCCATTAAGAACAAGTATCCGTTGCCGCGGATTGATGACTTGTTTGACCAGCTTCAGTCTGCTCGAGTGTTCTCGCGGATTGATTTGCGGTCCGGTTACTATCAGCTGAGGATTTACGAGTCCGATGTGGAGAAGACTGCATTTAGTACGAGGTACGGGTATTATGAGTTCTTAGTGATGCCGTTCGGGCTCACCAATGCCCCCGCAGCCTTCATAGACTTGATGCAGAGGGTGTTTCATCCGTATCTGGACCAGTTCATGGTCATATTTGTGGACGACATCCTTGTCTATTCGCGGTCTACCGAGGAGCACGCGTACCATTTGGGTGTGGTGCTACAGACATTGCGAGATCACCAGTTGTATGCGAAGCTCAATAAGTGCGAGTTTTGGCTTCGTGAGGTGTATTTTTTAGGGCACGTGATTTCTGGTGATGGTATTTCCGTGGACCCCGCCAAGGTCGAGGTAGTAATGCAGTGGCCGAGGCCGAGGTCTGTGACGGAAATCTGGAGTTTCTTGGGGCTTGCGGGCTATTATCGGTGGTTTATTCAGAATTTTTCTCGCATTGCGGCCCCGATGACTAGACTTACACGGAAGGATGTGCCTTTCATCTGGTCTAAGGAGTGTGAGCAGAGTTTCAGGGAACTGAAGAGATTGCTCACCTCGGCTCCGGTGTTGGTTTTACCTTCTGGATCGGGAGGTTTTGTGGTGTGTACAGATGCTTTCGAAGTCAGATTAGGTGCTATGTTGATGCAGCATGGTAGAGTGGTGGCCTATGCATCTCGACAGTTGAAGCCCCACGAGGAGAACTACCCAACCCATGACCTGGAGTTGGCGGCTGTGATCTTCGCGCTGAAGATCTGGAGGCATTATCTGTACAGTGAGAAGTTCGAGATGTTCACTGACCAACAGAGTTTGAGGTATGTGTTCATGCAGAGGGACCTTAACCTCAGGCAGATGTATTGGATGGAGTTCATGAAGGATTATGACTTCACCCTGTCTTATCAGTCGGCAGGATGAATGTCGTCGCCGATGCTTTGAGTCGGAAGGTCACGGTCAGTGCCTTGATGTTGAGGAAGTGGAGGCTCTGAGAACAAGTGCCCGAAGTTTCGTTCAGGCTCAAGATTCCCCAGGAGCCAGGGTTAGCAGTGCTTACGAGTCTGACTGTCACGCCCGCTATCTGTCGTCAGGTGACAGAGGCTCAGCATGCAGACCCTGAGTTGCCCTGAATTTTGGCTATGGCTGATGTGGAGCTCGGCGAGGATGGTGCCGTGAGGTTCCGCGGTAGGCTGTACATCCCAGCCGAGGAGCAGGTTCACCGTGCGGTGTTGTGCGAGGCTCATGGGAGCAGGTACAACGTACACGCGGGTGCGATGAAGATGTATCAGAACTTGCGGAGACAGTTCTGGTGGCCTGGCATGAAGAGAGATGTTGCCGAATTTATGGCCAGATGCCTGACCTGTCAGCAGGTGAAGGCGGAACATCAGCGACCGGGAGGTACTCTCCAGCCCTTGGATGTTCCCACGTGGAAGTGGGACCATGTGACCACAGATTTTATGGTGGGATTGCCGAGGACTCCGAGTGGGCAGGACAGTATTTGGTTGCTGGTGGATAGGCTGATGAAGGTGACTCGGTTGTTACCGGTCAAAGTCAGCTGGAGCGTGCCCAAGTTGGCTCGTCTTTATGTGGAGCGGATCGTTCTGTTGCATGGGATTCCCATTTCCATCGTGTTGGATCAGGATCTGCGCTTCACTTCTGGATTCTGGAGGAGTTTCCAGCGAACTCTTGGCACGGATTTGGCATTTAGCTCGGCGTATCATCCTCAGTCAGATAGTCAGTCAGAGAGGACCATCCAGACTTTGGAGGACATGCTGAGATCTTGCTGTCTGGAGTGGCAGGGGAGTTGGATTCACCACCTACCGTTGGTGGAGTTTGCCTACAACAACAGCTATCATTCAAGCATCGGCATGGCTCCTTATGAGGCGTTGTATGGGCGTCCGTGTCGGACTCCACTCGATTTGTTTGAGGTTGGTGAGTGTGTTTTGACAGGACCGGAGTTGGTGCAGCAGTGTGTGGATGTTGTGCACTTGGTTCGTAAGAACATGTTGACAGCCTAGAGTCGGTAGAAGAGCTATGCTGACCGTAGGCTGCGCCTCTCACGTTTGCCGTGGGCGATCGCCTGTTCTTGAGAGTTTCTCCGATGAAGGGGGTGATGCATTTTAGACGGCATGGGAAGCTGAGTGCCCGCTATATTGGTCCTTTCCACATCGTGGAGCGCATCGGTGAGGTAGCTTATCGGTTGCAGTTACCCCCTGAGTTGGCATCAGTGCATGACGTGTTCCACGTCTCGATGTTACGAAAATATATACCCGATGACTCTCATGTGCTTGAGGATTCTTGTGTGGCCCTAGGTGACTCCAGATCTTTCTCTCCCAGAGTTTCCAGTCCGCGTGGAGGATAGGCGAGAGCAGCGCCTGCGGAATAAGGTCATCCCCTTGGTTAAGGTGGTGTGGCAACGTCACTTTGGTGGTGAGGCTTCTTGGGAGCGTGAGGATGAGATGCGTTAGCAGTTCCCTTACCTGTTTGAGTGAGTCTTCATCTTTCTTCCCCTTGGGTTGTTCTCAATTTCGAGGATGAAATTCCTTAACGGGGGAGGGCTGTAATATCCCGGACCTTTCGGATCCTTCTTTGTGAGTCCCGGATCTAGTTTCTAGGAGTGTCCAACTCCGTTGTGTCTGAAATTCCATTTCAGACATCTTTCGTGTTCGGATCGGTGCAATCCGGAGTTGTTTCGGAGGTCTGGAAGCGTTCCGCGGCTTTTCTGCACGTATTTTCTGATTACCGGTGTGTGTTTCGGTAATTCCTTCGGAACCTCGTTGCGGGTGAACCGGGTTGTTCACCTAGGCGAGAGTGGTACCGTTGCAATCGGTGCGTTCCGAGGATCTCGAAAATGTAATTTTTGATTTTCAGTATTTTTCAGAATTTCTGAATTTTCTATAAATACCCTATCTTTTTCTTCTTCTTCTTCTTCTTCTTCTTCTTCTTCTTCTTCTTCTTCTTCTTCTTCTTCTCCTCCCACCGTGAGAATCGTCTCCCTCTCCCCCTCTCTCTCCCATTCGATCCCGGCGGGCCTCTCTCTGGCTGCAGACGGCGGCGGGGCGACGGCGCGGTTGCGTGGGCGGCTGCGAGGCGAGCTCCTGGGCGTGCGGTGTTCATGGGAAGCGTGAAGGAGCGGGGTTTCCAAAAGCGTTCTTCGTGATTTGAGCTCGATTCGGCGGAGCTTTTACTCCATTGAGGTAGGGGGACGAATCCCTATGCTCATCCCATCATCCCCCACGTTTTGTAGGCCGAATGGGAGCCGAGAGGAGTGTCTTTGAGCGGGTTTGGGCAAAAGCATGATTTTGGGAGAGCTTACCCGATCTATATTTTTAGGCCGTCATTCGGCATTTTGATGGCTTAGAAGCATGCTACGGGTCCCCAGGGGTCTTCCCCTTTGATTTCCCCCTCTCCTATGCAGGCATGGGGGCGTGGTTGGAATTTTTGGGCGGTTCACGCCGTTTCACCCTCGGACGGGTGTGACGGTCCTTCCAGTGACCGCCACACCATGTGACGTGCCTGGATGGGTGCGTCACAGTCATGTTTTCATCCAACTAGAGTCTGTGGGCTGTGACGGTCTCACGATAGATCGCCACAGGTGCTGTGACGCACCTGGGTGGGACCGTTAGGGACGTTCGACCGTTGGCTTTTGACCGTTGATTTTTGACCGTTGGGGGTCAAGGCATGTGACGCACCAGGCTTGGCGCGTCACAGCCTTGTGACGCCCCTGTGTGGGTACATTATAGTGGACGCATTCCCACCCTATAACACACCAGACTTGGTCCATTACAGTCTGTGACACACCGAGTGACACGCGTCACAGTTTGTACCTTCGTGCCTTGTGACGCACCAGGCTAGGTGCGTCAGAGTCTGTGACGCACCAGGATAGGCGCGTCACAGTCGTTCTTGCACCGAGGGTCTGACGCCCCTGTGTTTGGCTATCAGATGGCTGTGACGGTCCAGCCTTAGACCGTTAGAGCCTGTGACGCGTCTAGGGTAGACCGTCAGGCTCAGGGTCGCCCCGGGTGGTTTGTAACCCTGTTTCTTTTCCGACCGTGGTCACCGTGTGATGGTGCTGGTACGTGGGACGGTCCCCGTACGTCATCGGATGCGGACGTTATTTTCTGTTGACTTGAGAGTATACTCCGTAGTGACCCTCCACTAGTCGTAGCCTGCTTACACGCATGTGGTCCCACCTGGGAGTGGTGCAGAGGCTACCCTTAGAGACGGTTTATGGACCGGTTTCCATCGGGCCCCACGTCTTGCAGCCAGAGTCTGGCTGAGGGGAAAACCGATCTGAGGGCCAGACCAGGGATGCGCGGTCTGTGTGTGCACACGTGGTCGGGGGCAGTGGACACGCGCTGACGAGCGTGACCCCAGCTAGTCACTTGCTTCGTGGTTACTTGTTCGGTGTCCGTGCCTCTGGTAGGAGCTACCACGTTTAGCAGTTCACCTGCGGTGCGATGTAAGACATAAGGGGACGCTACCGACTGTGCTTCTAGTGGGAGGTACTCCTGTTGAGTCGGGAGTGGCAGACTGTCAGTCGTGCGACTTCGACCTTCGGGTTTTGTCGTGTTGACCGTGGTGTTTCGGTCGTTACACCGTGGCACGTGTGTCAGTTTTCGTGCCGTGAGATCGGTGTTTTGTAGATTGTAGGGCTTCCATTTTCGAGGTACTCGCTTACTGCTAGCGTAACGGTTTCTCCGTTTGCGAGGTAGGGTTCGAGTGATCCCTACTGATTCTTGTTCTGAGACTCATTCACTACAAGAAAAAGTGGCTATAGCGACCGAATTAGAGACCGATTAAATCGGTCGCTAGTCGGTCCCAAATAGAGACCAATTCGGCGACCGAAAAAATCGGTCGCATATCTGAGACCGTTTTGGCGACCGAATTTATTTCGGTCTCCAATCGGTCGCTATATTTAGCTCGAATTTATTCCGGTCTCTTTTTTTTCAAAATCGACCGAATTGGAGACCGATGTTGCGACCGAATATATTTCGGTCTCGAATCGGTCGCTGATATGACTGCATTTACAGCGCGACCATCTCCCCCCTGCATTGATAACCTTCCTCCACCGGAGCTCTCCCCTCCCCCTCCGGCCCCCTCGCCCTCCCCCCCCCCCCCTCTGCCTTGCGGCCACGGGCGTGGCGAGCGGCGTGGTGGTGGACGGACGCCGGAGCTCGCTGTCTCGGCCAGCCCCGCACCATCCTCGCCGTCGACCTCGTCGGTCCCCGTCGTCCTCGTCGTCACCCTCCTCGGTCTGGTAAGTCCTCTCCCTCTCGATCTCCCCCCCCTCTCCTCTCCCTCCAGCCCCGCGCCTCTCTCCCCCCCCCTCTCCCTCCCCGCCGGCCATCGACCATGCCCTATTTCTCATTTTTTTTCTTCTTGGAGGGGTTCCAGTGAGGGGGGTTTCGGTGGGAGGGGGTGGCGGGGGAGGTTGGTCTGGGAGGGGGGGTGGAGCTCGGGTGAGGGGGAGGGGGCTCCGCAGGGGAGGGGGAGGGGGCTGCGCAGGGGAGGGGGGTGGGGCTCCGGTGGTGGGGAGGGGGCTCCGCAGGGGTGAGGGGGAGGGGGCTCCGGTGGACGGGAGGGGGCTGCGCAGGGGGAGGGGCTCCGGTGGGGTGAGGGGGAGGGGGCTCCGGTGGAGGGGAGGGGGCTGCGCAGGGGGAGGGGCTCCGGTGGAGGGGGGGCTGCGCAGGGGGATGGGCTCCGGTGGAGGGGAGGGGGCTCCGCAGGGGTGAGGGGGAGGGGGCTCCGGTGGAGGGGAGGGGGTTGCGCAGGGGGAGGGGCTCCGGTGGAGGGGGGGCTGCGCAGGGGGAGGGGCTCCGGTGGAGGGGGAGGGGCTCCGGTGGAGGGGCTCCGGTGGAGGGGAGGGGGCTCCGCAGGGGTGAGGGGGAGGGGGCTCCGGTGGACGGGAGGGGGCTGCGCAGGGGGAGGGGCTCCGGTGGGGTGAGGGGGAGGGGGCTCCGGTGGAGGGGAGGGGGCTGCGCAGGGGGAGGGGCTCCGGTGGAGGGGGGGCTGCGCAGGGTGATGGGCTCCGGTGGAGGGGAGGGGGCTCCGCAGGGGTGAGGGGGAGGGGGCTCCGGTGGAGGGGAGGGGGTTGCGCAGGGGGAGGGGCTCCGGTGGAGGGGGGGCTGCGCAGGGGGAGGGGCTCCGGTGGAGGGGGAGGGGCTCCGGTGGAGGGGCTCCGGGGGAGGGGCTATGCTCGTGCAATGAACCTGATTTATTTAAGACTCTTGAGATGGTGTCCACATATCATTTGTTCTCCTGTAAAATAGTGTGAAATATTATAAGATTATCTTTTTAGTTTGTCCGGTCCGTTATTAATGTTCTGGCTTCAATATGCAGTCCATTTATTGTGTCATGTATTTTCCCCAATTCTTATTTTTCGATTTAAAACTGTAGCAAACCCAAAATCCAAGAACTTGAGAACCAACAAATCCAAACATTGGATTATGAGAATTTTAAAGCAAAGGTACAAGATGAACTCTACATATGACCCCATCATTCTTATGAGAACCAAAAATAGTGTAAAAATTCAACAGATGTAATACGTGTCACTAGAGTTTTATTTAAAGACTGAGGCTTAAATAATCATTCCATGGCCTCTTTTTCTATCTGCGTTCTCAAACGCAATCTTAACGTTTGAAGGCACTTTGTCACGACCCGCAAGCGATGGACTAATTTCGTAGGGCCACTTTGATAAAGAAGTAAATCCGATTACGATAGATTAATTAGGGTGAGACGAGTTATTCTTATTTAGTTCGTTTTTTTTTCTTAATCGGAGTCGGTTAGAGATAAAGTTAGGGTATGTGAATTCTTAAAAAGGGGTGAAATAAATCACCCGAGGTGGGTTAGGAGTGGGTCAGTCGGGGTGATATACCCGCCCCTAATTCACTCCAAAAATATCTCGGAGATGACAATCAAATATTACACTAGAGAATCTTAATCATGCCAATGGACAATACTATCACTCTCCAGATCAAATATTCCTGAGCTGTCAACACTTTATTCAAGGAGAAATTCATGGGTAATCTATGTTTTATTCAAGGTCCCTTACCAACTCAGTTTCTGTTTTAATCCGAATTACACTAGATGATCATGGTTGGTAATTTTACTGCCAGGATCTGTGTTCTTCATAAATTATGTGATACAACACAGCATATGCAAATGCAGACCTGATTGGATATCCATGCCTCCTTTAGTCCATGGATTGCTGCAATAATCGTTAGCTGTGCGCACCTTTCCGTTGACACATGTTTCTATACAGAAAAAGGAAAAGCAAAACTAGGTTTAAGGTTGAGAAGTGAAATTTACATGTAACACCATTTCTCCTCCTGTAACATGTATTCTCCAAAGTCCAATTACTTCCACTCTCTCTAGAAATTTGGAGGTATTCTAAAGGCCCAACTGGTTAACAGGGGAGGGTCTTGCAAAACAATTCGCGGTTCTGGGAGCTAGACTGATACTTTCCGCCCGCAACGTGGCCGAATTGGAGAGAGTTAAATCAGAACTTGTTGGTAAACACGCACCCCAAGGAGTGGAGATCTTGCCATTGGATCTGGCATCCGGCGAGAAGTGTCTTAAATGTGCTGTTGAGAAGGCGGAGGCCTGCTTCTCTGGTGCCGGTGTAGATTATATGATCCACAATGCAGCTTCTGAACGCCCTGTATGATATTTCTTCTGGATTTTTTTCTTTGAATCCCACATCTTTAAGCTAATCAAGCACATCAGAAAAATACTTGTTGGAGCTGAAAATAGTGTTGATCATCAAGTACTGATCATCTTTGCTTGCCTTGCCTTTGTTTTCAGAAATCATCTGCTTTGGAGGTAACAGAAGGACATCTTCAGGTATCAAAATGCAATCCCAGCGGGCTGTTGTTTTAAATTTTTCTCTAAAATGTCTTACCACTTTAGCCATTTTTCCTGTGAGATAGGCTATTTTCAGTGCCAACGTCATGGGGACCATCACCCTCACTCGGCTTCTTGCACATTGCATGCTGAAACGAGGCAAAGGCCATTTTGTGGTGGTAAGGTTTTTCCATATTGTTTTCTAGTCGTATTCATCTTTTTAAGTTTGCACTCACGTACTCAATTCAGAAGTCATTTGTTTCTTCTGTGAGGATAAAGCGTTTGATTTCATTTCCTTTTTTCATTCGGTTTCCATTCTTTTTATCTGTGTCTGAATCACTTCTGTGTGCAGATGAGCAGTGCGGCTGGAAAAGTTCCTACACCAGGGCAGGCCGTGTACTCTGCTTCGAAGTATGCTTTGAATGGATATTTCCATACCCTTCGTTCAGAGGTAATCCTATTGACGGGCATTCTTTCGTTAATCTCTGATAACACAACATTTTCAGCCATTTGGCTTCTGTCTTGTAAGATTAATGAAAGCAATCAAGCAATGAGCAGGACAAATTACCACCAAAAGAATGAAAGATTGCTGAACGCTCATTCTTCTATGAATTCATTTCATGTATTCTTTTTCCAATCAATCCATAATATTTAAATAATGAGTCTATGCTATAGTCACTTGCCTTTTTGTCACCTTAGCATGCTCAACAGTTCAATACCTCTCCCAAGTTCTCTTAAAAGGTGCTTTGGTTGTACAGTGCATTGATATCTGCCTAATCGTCTAATTTTCTCTATGATGACAGCTATGTCATAAGGGCATTAAAGTTACAGTAGTTTGTCCTGGACCAATTGATACATCAAGATATTCTGGATCAGGTCCACCGAAATATGATGTTGAATCAGAGGTTGGGAACTATACTCTTTTAACTCTTGGTATTTGCCACCAATGTGTTCTAATACTTTTCTGGAAGATTTCCCTTTTTTTTTAGGGTGGCATACTTATTTCTTGGTTCTCTTATTCCGCTAGCGATTTCTCCAGACAATATGGAGACTCCATCTGTCCTCTGGATGTTACTTCTGATATACTGTATGCTGTTGATATGCATTCTATAGATAAGTTTTTCAGACCTATATATTTTATTCTTTCCACAAGTTCCAGTACTCTTTTGATAAAAAGCTGTTAGCTCTTTTCTGGACAGAGGATTGACCAAAGAAAATTTAGGATGATATAGCAGCCATGGAGGCTGAAGGACTGATATTCAACTTGCATTGTGGACAATTATGATGACTGGATCTCAGTAATTAATGAATTCTCACTTTGACAACCTAGAAACAGCGCAACTTGACCCACTTTCCATCGTGCCATCATGTGAAGGCAGGGAGGCCTGACATCCAACTTGTCACTGACATTTTGTTATGGTGCTCTTCTCACTCTCACATTTAAAGTTTGAAGAAAAAAGGTGATCATACCCATGAAAGAGGATAATATTCATAAATGCTTTGTTACTTAGTGGTTGAAAATGCAGCGCACAACTCTCATAGTTTTCCTTTAAAAATATAAGAGGTATATTATTTTGGGCAAGAATGCTGGTATGCTGAATCTTAAAAGGCCAGAATTAGTATGCGGCTAATCTAGATAGAGAATAGAAGCAGAGATGCAATGATTTGTCATAAAGTTTCTTCAGAATGGGAACGTTGCAATGTGAGCAAGATGTGCAATCCAATCGATTAATATTAATTAAATTATTGTATTGAACTACATTTTGGTGAGACTGCGCAAATCCTGCATCAAAAGAGTAGCCACCTCAGCTGTTAATTACGTTAAAAGTTACACTCAATGTATTCACTACTGTTCATGCGCCGATGCAGACACTTCATTTTTACTATTAGATGACATTTCCTGGGATCCCATTGTATGTCTTACCTGGATCAATAGATATCATATGTAATCTTTTACTAATCCTTAACTTATCAGTGGGGTTGTTTTTTATCAGTGGGGTTGTTTTAGTAGAAAAGTAGCTTCAATGGTGGGCCGACTCATCATGAAATCATACCAGCAGTTTGTAAATATTGCACATACTTTGTCTTCTATTTTGGCTTTATTATTCTGTTCACATTATGCATAACTACATGCCTTTTTTCACTCTTTACATGTAAATTTCACTTCTCAACCTTAAACCTAGTTTTGCTTTTCCTTTTTCTGTATAGAAACATGTGTCAACGGAAAGGTGCGCACAGCTAACGATTATTGCAGCAATCCATGGACTAAAGGAGGCATGGATATCCAATCAGGTCTGCATTTGCATATGCTGTGTTGTATCACATAATTTATGAAGAACACAGATCCTGGCAGTAAAATTACCAACCATGATCATCTATGTTTTATTCAAGGTCCCTTACCAACTTAAGATTGCTAAATTTTGCTCCTCGGTTTAGTATAAATTTGTACCACAAGCACTCAACCTACCATAAGCATTCGACTCAACTCTCAAAAGGTTTGCAGGGATGCCACTGCTCTGTTTATACAGAAGCTCGTTGTTAATTCTATTCTGCCGTTTGATATAGTCCTACTGAAAGGCGAAAGCACCCCTAATAGCTCCACAAATGGCATTATGTGCATGGAGAGCGATCATGTCAAGCTTTACTCATTGGTGTCTGATTTATTGAGGAGTTATCATCAAGTGTGTCGGCATTATTTGTAGACTTAAATGACACAATTCCATGATGATTGCTTTGTGTAGATCCAATTAAACTGTCAATGTGTGATGATTGCTTTGTAGATTCAAACAGACTGGTTTTATATGCATCAACGCATGGGAGTATGCTATCCATTCTGAACCAGTTAAACTTCCCTATCACTTTGGATCGATCATCATTATCCCTTCTTTCTGACTACACGGATTAACTATTGGTTTTCCAATATTTTGGTTTGCTATTTATCAATGAGTAATTCAATGCGATTTAGCTCCACCACTGTTTCCCAATGATGATGCGAAGGTGATTCTGATCATCTGAGGCATTTCAGTATGGGCTGCTGTTACTATATTCCAATACGACCGGGGAGATGAAAGTGACTTGTCAGAACTGACGGAATCCAAATCGGATGTCCGGTTTGAGCTCGGCGCTCAAACTTCATTTTTAAAATACACTTAGTTCAAATGAACTGTTAGGACGGGTCCGGGGGTCTAAAATTCGAAATACCGGTCGGATGGCCGTGCCGATCATTCCAATACGACCGGGGAGATGAAAGTGACTTGTCAGAACTGACGGAATCCAAATCGGATGCCCGGTTTGAGCTCGGCGCTCAAACTTCATTTTTAAAATACACTTAGTTCAAATGAACTGTTAGGACGGGGCATTTGGTTCTAAAATCTGAAATACCGGTCGGATGGCCGTGCCGATCATTCCAATACGACCGGGGATATGAAAGTGACTTGTCAGAACTGACGGAATCCAAATCGGATGCCCGGTTTGAGCTCGGCGCTCAAACTTCATTTTTAAAATACACTTAGTTCAAATGAACTGTTAGGACGGGGCATTTGGTTCTAAAATCTGAAATACCGGTCGGATGGCCGTGCCGATCATTCCAATACGACCGGGGAGATGAAAGTGACTTGTCAGAACTGACGGAATCCAAATCGGATGCCCGGTTTGAGCTCGGCGCTCAAACTTCATTTTTAAAATACACTTAGTTCAAATGAACTGTTAGGACGGGTCCGGGGGTCTAAAATTCGAAATACCGGTCGGATGGCCGTGCCGATCATTCCAATACGACCGGGGAGATGAAAGTGACTTGTCAGAACTGACGGAATCCAAATCGGATGCCCGGTTTGAGCTCGGCGCTCAAACTTCATTTTTAAAATACACTTAGTTCAAATGAACTGTTAGGACGGGGCATTTGGTTCTAAAATCTGAAATACCGGTCGGATGGCCGTGCCGATCATTCCAATACGACCGGGGAGATGAAAGTGACTTGTCAGAACTGACGGAATCCAAATCGGATGCCCGGTTTGAGCTCGGCGCTCAAACTTCATTTTTAAAATACACTTAGTTCAAATGAACTGTTAGGACGGGTCCGGGGGTCTAAAATTCGAAATACCGGTCGGATGGCCGTGCCGATCATTCCAATACGACCGGGGAGATGAAAGTGACTTGTCAGAACTGACGGAATCCAAATCGGATGCCCGGTTTGAGCTCGGCGCTCAAACTTCATTTTTAAAATACACTTAGTTCAAATGAACTGTTAGGACGGGTCCGGGGGTCTAAAATTCGAAATACCGGTCGGATGGCCGTGCCGATCATTCCAATACGACCGGGGAGATGAAAGTGACTTGTCAGAACTGACGGAATCCAAATCGGATGCCCGGTTTGAGCTCGGCGCTCAAACTTCATTTTTAAAATACACTTAGTTCAAATGAACTGTTAGGACGGGTCCGGGGGTCTAAAATTCGAAATACCGGTCGGATGGCCGTGCCGATCATTCCAATACGACCGGGGAGATGAAAGTGACTTGTCAGAACTGACGGAATCCAAATCGGATGCCCGGTTTGAGCTCGGCGCTCAAACTTCATTTTTAAAATACACTTAGTTCAAATGAACTGTTAGGACGGGGCATTTGGTTCTAAAATCTGAAATACCGGTCGGATGGCCGTGCCGATCATTCCAATACGACCGGGGAGATGAAAGTGACTTGTCAGAACTGACGGAATCCAAATCGGATGCCCGGTTTGAGCTCGGCGCTCAAACTTCATTTTTAAAATACACTTAGTTCAAATGAACTGTTAGGACGGGTCCGGGGGTCTAAAATTCGAAATACCGGTCGGATGGCCGTGCCGATCATTCCAATACGACCGGGGAGATGAAAGTGACTTGTCAGAACTGACGGAATCCAAATCGGATGCCCGGTTTGAGCTCGGCGCTCAAACTTCATTTTTAAAATACACTTAGTTCAAATGAACTGTTAGGACGGGGCATTTGGTTCTAAAATCTGAAATACCGGTCGGATGGCCGTGCCGATCATTCCAATACGACCGGGGAGATGAAAGTGACTTGTCAGAACTGACGGAATCCAAATCGGATGCCCGGTTTGAGCTCGGCGCTCAAACTTCATTTTTAAAATACACTTAGTTCAAATGAACTGTTAGGACGGGTCCGGGGGTCTAAAATTCGAAATACCGGTCGGATGGCCGTGCCGATCATTCCAATACGACCGGGGAGATGAAAGTGACTTGTCAGAACTGACGGAATCCAAATCGGATGCCCGGTTTGAGCTCGGCGCTCAAACTTCATTTTTAAAATACACTTAGTTCAAATGAACTGTTAGGACGGGGCATTTGGTTCTAAAATCTGAAATACCGGTCGGATGGCCGTGCCGATCATTCCAATACGACCGGGGAGATGAAAGTGACTTGTCAGAACTGACGGAATCCAAATCGGATGCCCGGTTTGAGCTCGGCGCTCAAACTTCATTTTTAAAATACACTTAGTTCAAATGAACTGTTAGGACGGGTCCGGGGGTCTAAAATTCGAAATACCGGTCGGATGGCCGTGCCGATCATTCCAATACGACCGGGGAGATGAAAGTGACTTGTCAGAACTGACGGAATCCAAATCGGATGCCCGGTTTGAGCTCGGCGCTCAAACTTCATTTTTAAAATACAAGATGAAATTTGAACTTATATTGTGTGTGTGTATTTATATATATGAAAATGAGCTGGCTTAAACTATTGGCATACTCTTGTTAATGCTTGATTTCTTTATTAAGTCTTGTTAATGCTTGATTTCTTTATTAAGGATTTGATTATAATTTTTTTAAATGATATACAGGATCATCCGTCGCGAGATGTTGGACGAGACGACGACCAGGATGATGTTGGACGAGACGACGACCAGGATGAGACATATGTGGAGGATTTGTGATTTTATTTTAGTTGTGTATGTTGTCATTTTATTATTATGGATGTATGATTAATTTGTGATTTTATTTTAATTGTGTGTAATTTGAGGTTCGTGGAGATTGTGATCCGTGTAGTTGATTTATTATTGTTTTATGAAATTGTTATTTATCAGGTGTTTGTATGTGATGAATTTGAGATTTGTCGATATTGTTGTCTGTGTAGTTGATTTTATATTTATGTTATGAATTTGTTATTTATCAGGTAATTTATTTATCAGTTTAAATAATTTTTTAAAAAAAAAATAATGCAAAATTAGCGACCGCATGGAGACTGAATTGCGACCGAATAGCGACTATACGTTATATTTCTTTTATTAAATAATTATACTTGGCGACCGACTAGCGACCGAATTGAGACCGGATAAATCCGGTAGGTTAATTTTATTTTTAAAAATACAACATAATTAGAGACCGAATAGCGACCGAATTGAGACCGATTTAATTGGCGACCGATCAGGCGACCGATTATAATCGGTCTCTGGTAACGACTGATACTGCGACCGAATTATGTCGGTCGCCATATAGCGACTAGTATATAGCGACCGACATGTTCGGTCGCTAGATAGTCTCTGTTCGGTCGCAATGCACATTTGCGACCGATCTACGACTGAATAGCGACCGCTAGGTCGGTCGCTATCCGCGATTTTTCTTGTAGTGATTCCCTGCGTATTTTCACCGTGTTTCAGGTGAGTCGCGACCTCAGGGGAGTGCGTCTGAGGCTCAGCGTGGTTCAGGTGCCCAGTGTTAATGCCAGAAGTCAGAGCCGGGGTATGCCCCGTGTAGCTGTACTTTTCTTTCTTGTCTCTGTACTAGTTGTGGACTTCTGCTGTTGTTTATTTTATTATATCTTGTGGACCACGTATCATGTAAACTGTTAATTTATTTCCTGCTTAATTATATAACTGTTCAATTTCTGTAATTATTTGTGATACTTGTGTAGTCTCCACACCATCCTTTTAACCCAGCCATGTCTTCGGACTCGTAGGTGGCGGTGCGAGTCTCAGGTTATCGGGCCTTCCCGGTAATCGGATTCTCGGGTCGTTACAACGTGGAACAAAGGAATAAAACCAAACACACACCGTAGGTGTGGAGCAACTAAACTAAAGCCAAGAAAGAGAGATATGAGGAAGATAAAGAAGACTACTGCCCAAACTAAAGGAGTGTGATCACCCCTAAGGTAATTAAATAGCAAAGCTAAGGTAAATACCTTGGAAAGAGGAGGATGAAGCACCCGCCCATGAGAGATGAAAACCAGGGATCTGTGCTTTCAAATGGTCTAATATCAGGCCGTGAACGAACAAGAAATGGCCTTACGATAAGCCGCCAGAGTCTCGCAAATGGTCCAATGTAGAGCCGCCAGAGCACACAGAACAACAACTTGGGACTTGAATCTCCACTTCTCCTGGCCGGCCAGAAGTGCTGGGCCTCGTGCTAGGAACCCTGTGGACCTGCAAAAAGTGTAGAAGCACAGAAAAATAACCCAGATTAGCCCTATGACAAGTGTAGCAACTATAATGCAAATAAACTAAAGTGCATGCAAAAGGAAGGGTAGATACCTGGGGTGGTGGTTTTTTAAACCCCTGTGGGACGTGGACAAGATGGGAGGATGTTTAAAAATGATGCAAAGATGATAGAACGGGGAAGGGGAAGATGGGAGATGCTTGTGAATGCTATGAAGAGGGGGAAGAAACTAAAGAAGAAAACAACACTATTAAACCGTTGGAACTTAATACTCCATGGACTTAAAGGCTAATGGACATAGACATCACTTCTCCTTGATGGGTACTCGCTCCAGAACGCAGCATCACCTCGACGTAAGCTCCAAAATTCTCCCCCTCAACCCATGAAGCCAAGGGTTCTATTTATAGACCCTCAAACTCTCTGGATGAGTTGGAGAGATTCCTGCGAAAAAGTAGGGCAGGGCTTAGCAAACTCTTGAAGATAATACTCACAAGAGTCCATAGAAACAAACCAGAGGTTCTGGGAGTCTCTTTTGAGAGAGAAATCATCAAATAAAAACTCTAATTCGGCCACGGCGTAGCAGAGAAATATAGTTCTAGCATGACTCTCTGTATGCCCAAACAGTCTTACGATAGACCGCCAAGGATAATTGATGCGGGACGGAACTGACAAATGGACTAAACCTATGATGAAGACCAAGTGCGGCCAGCACTCACACGTGACAAGGCAAGCCGAGAGATCGACCTCCGTGCTATTCCTCCGAAGAGAGGCGTCTCTCAACAAGAAACCCAAGTCCACGGTCGTCCCTATGAGGGAAGCGAGTGGATCAAAGCGGCAAAGGAGCCGACGCGCAACTATAGGAGTCTAGTCCGAGCTCGGTGCTCGACTAGGGCCACGGAATGGGATACTCTCACTCACGATCTCGCGGTGTTGAATGCTAGCTAGGATCCCTACACTCTCACGCGGCATACAAGATCACATACTAGTAAAGCAAAATGCCAAGGGGGGAGCGTCGCACGTACCTCCACGCCTAGGCGTGGGGAAGGAACCCCGGCCGAGACCGACAACCCCGATACACGCAATGAAAGAATAGGTACAAGCCAGCAATGGTGCCCACTCCTCACAGGGAGATAACAGGCTACAACAATTCCATTCGGGGCGGCCGATACACGGGCTGACGGGCGGCACTCGGTGAAGGGTTGGCCACGAGGAGGGTCCGGATGACGATCGGCAGAATCGCAGCAACGCGCGACTCGGTGGTAAACGTTCCCACGAATGGATCCGGAGTCCGATTGGGGCGCCGTCAGCGAGGGCGCGTAGTTAGGTCGCAGGAGGAAGCCTCGGCCAAAAGGCGTGCTCAGATTCCGTCCGTGGAAGCCGTGGCCGCACCTGCAAGTGGGGACAAGGAATCTGCTCCCAGAACTGCGCTGTCGAGCGGGGAAAATGGTAACTCGCTGCTCCGGGAGGCGATCGAGGCCCCGCTTGTGGGAGGACGTCGGGGACGCAGAGCAGCAGGGCCGGACCAAAGAGCTCGGGCAGATCTGGTCGTGGTTGGACGCTGTGAACTTTGGAAGTCGCCGGTTGTCCTGGCACCGGGTGGACTGAGCAGGCCCGCGCGACCTCACGGGAACGGGTGCCACGAACAGCTCGGACGTCGGAACGAGACGAGGTTGGCGGCGTTGGAAAGAGGACGACGAGAGGTACAAACCCTGAAGAAATCAGCTCCAAACTCGGAGTTGTCCGTCCTGTGGGATTCTCGCAAGAAGGAGGGTGGATCTGGGCGCGCAAAGAGGGAGGCTCCTGCGCTAGCTCACGAGAAAACTCGCCACGGGTGGTGCCGACCTCGGATCGAGGCGAAACCAAAGCCCACGCGCTGCCGACTCGTAGAAGTATCCACCAAAAAAGGGAGGGGCTCGGATTCGATCCGCACCGGATGGGGACGCCGCTGCAACTCGGGGCCAAATCTGGAACACGCGAACTCGAACCGGAGACGAAGTAGAAGGGAGGAAGAACCTCGGCGTCGCACCGAGGGGATGGGTAGTCGCACCCCGGGGTTGCTCCCGTCGCAGGAGCAGAGGAGGAAGAGAGGGTCGCCCTCTCCAAGGGGTGGCTGCGCAAATGGCTGCTCAATCAAATATTTCCTTCATTCATTAATTATTCCTCCAAAGAAAATACAAAGCTTTTATATGGGGAGGGGGAAGGCTAGGGATGAAACCCTAGCCACAAGGGAAAGGGGGGGGGGTGCGCAATGTGGCATGGGGGAAAGGGGGGGTGCGCACATTGGCTAGGGGGGGAAAGGGGGGGGACGCACCACTCCTAGATTCTAGGAGGGAATTGGGGAAGGGGGGCGGCCAAAGGAGGGATGGGGTGGCCGGATGGGGAAGGGAAAGGGGGGGTGCGCATCCCTCTTCCTAAAATCTAGGAGAGGGCCGCACACTCCACTCCTAGAAAGTAGGAGTGGGGCGGCTGCCACCTCCTCCTCTTGGAGGAGATGAGAGGGGCGCCCAAAACCCTAATGGGCCAAAAGGTTGGACCAAGAAGTGGCCCACTAGTCCTATTGCCCAACCAATGAGCCTAGCACACCCAATAAAGGTCTAATTGGCCCCAATTGGCCTACAAAGGTCCACAATAAAGAATAAACATGTCCACGCAGGGACTAAACCAAGGCCTGGTATGGCCATCATGTAAAAGAAGGTCCTCTAAACCATGCCGTAGTCGCCGAGCCAAAGAGATGCCGGCGTGCTCCGCGTGCTCCGTCGAGAAAGGCGGCGCGTGTCCTCACCAATTCTCCCCGGGTGGGAAGAACTCGACCCCGTCGAGTAAGGGTCACGGTCGCTCAAGTAACGCTCCAGCAGGTCCGGGTCGATCAGCTCCAGCTCTCCACGTGTGATCCAGGTGTCGTCTGTCGCAGGGCGCCCTCTCCAGCGCACTAGGAAGCGCTGGTAGGCTCCGCTCCTGGTCGTGGTCACCTGCTCATCCAGTATGCAATCTATATGCTCGCGTGTCTGTAATGGGGCTGGAGGAGGTGGACGCTCAGAAGGTGTAATGCTCTCAACAGGAGGGGTAGGCCCAAAAAGCTCACTGGGAATCACCGCGGGATCCCGATATGCCACCAGATCTGAAACATTGAACGTCGAACAGATCCCATAGTCGTCTGGCAGCTCAATCTCATACGCATTCGACCCAATTCGCTTCAAGACTCGAAAGGGTCCGGCACCGCGGTCCTGGAGTTTCTTCACGGCCCCCGAAGGGAACCGTTCAGGTCTAACCCTGATCATGACGTACTCTCCCACTTGGAACTCACGGGTGCGTCGATGCGCGTCAGCTAATTCCTTATAACGTGCGTTGCTGGCCTCTATATGACGACGTATATGCTCATGCAACTGCCTAATATGCTCTGCAAAGGACTCAGCTGACTCAGAGACACGGGCCTGGATGGGTAAGGGGACCAAATCTATCGGTTTCCTAGGTCTACGACCAGTAACAATCTCAAAAGGGCTCAGACCTGTAGACCTATTGACCGAGTCATTATAAGCAAACTCTGCTAAAGGCAGAACCAAGTCCCAGTCCCCGACACGATCACGCACTAGGCACCTAAGAAGATCCCCCAAACTCCTATTGACTACCTCTGTTTGACCATCGGTCTGGGGGTGGTAGGCGGTGGAGAACTTCAGCTGGGTGCCCATCATAAGCCAAAGGGTTTTCCAAAAGTAGCTCGTGAAACGCACATCCCTATCAGACACTATGGTACGTGGAAGCCCAAATCGGGAGACACAATGAGTGAAGAATAGACGGGCAACTCTAGAGGCGTCAGATGTCTTGGAACAGGGAATAAACAAAGCCATCTTAGAGAACCTGTCTACCACCACGAAAATGGAATCATGACGACGCGAGGTACGGGGCAGACCTAACACAAAGTCCATGCTGATGTCCTGCCATGGACTGTCCGGCACGGGGAGGGGAGTATACAGGCCAGTATTCTGCTTCCTCTGCTTGGCCATAGCGCAAATGCGGCACTGGGCCACGATCCGGGCAACATCACGCTTCAGGCTAGGCCAATAGAAGCGATGCTCAACTGCCTCGACGGTCTTATTCCGGCCGAAGTGGCCGGCTAGACCGCCAGCATGCATCTCCCAAGCAAGAAAATCGCGAACCGAGGTCCGCGGAACACATAAGCGACTCCCATGGAAAAGATAATCGTCATGCAGCATGTAATCTGAATACTCTCGGGACGGGCCTGCCTGGAGGGTGGTGTAGATCGGACCGAAGTCCGGACAATCAGCGTACAACTCCCTCATCCTATCCATCCCCACCACCTCTACACTCATGGTGGTCAAAAGGTGAGCACGGCGGCTCAAAGCATCAGCTACCCGGTTCTCCACACCGGCCTTGTGCCTCAGCACAAAAGTATACTCCTGGAGGAACTCTACCCAACGACTATGACGAGAGTTGAGTTTCTTCTGGGCATGGAGATATCGGAGTGCCTCATGATCAGAAAATAGGATGAACTCCTGGTGTAGAAGATAGTGTCTCCAATGCCGCAGAGCCTGCACAACTGCGTAGAACTCCTTGTCGTATGTAGAATAACGCAGTCGGGCATCGCACAACTTCTCGCTAAAAAAGGCAACGGGGTGAGCCTCCTGACTCAGAACTCCTCCAATACCAACCCCAGAGGCATCGCAAGAGACCTCAAACACCTTCGTGAAATCCGGTAGACGAAGGATATGTGCCTGGGTCATGCGCTCCTTGAGGAGCGCAAATGCAGCCGAAGCGGCCCTGGTCCACTCAAACGCCCCTTTTCGAATGCAATCAGTGATGGGGGCGGTGATGGAACTGAAACCTCGAATGAATCGGCGATAGAAGGTCGCCAGCCCGTGAAAACTACGGACATCGTGCAGGGTGCGAGGTTCGGGCCACTCCACTATAGCCCTGACCTTCTCCGGGTCGGCGGAGACTCCATCACTAGATACAATGAACCCCAAGAAAGTGACCTGTGTAGTCATGAAAGCACACTTCTTCGGGTTAGCATAAAGGCTCTCTCTCCTCAGAATAAGACAGACCTGCCTAAGGTGTTCTAGGTGGTCCTCCCGGGTGCGGCTATAAATGAGAATATCATCGAAATAGACAACCACGAAGACCCCAATCAATGGCCGTAGAACCTGGGTCATCAGCCGCATAAAGGTGCTGGGAGCATTGGTCAGCCCAAAGGGCATGACCAGCCACTCATAAAGACCATCCTTGGTCTTAAAGGCCGTCTTCCATTCATCACCAGGCCTGACTCTCACCTGGTGATAGCCACTCTTTAAATCTATCTTGGAAAACACAGTGGCTCCCGCCATCATATCCAACATATCATCCAAGCGGGGAATGGGAAATCTGTACTTCACCGTGATCTTATTGATTGCACGGCTGTCTACACACATCCTCCAAGTACCGTCTTTCTTTGGGGCAAGTAATGCAGGGACGGCACAAGGGCTCATGCTCTCACGAATGTATCCCCTAGCCAGTAACTCCTCAATCTGACGCAGGAGCTCAGCATGATCAGCGGGGCTCATCCTAAAATGGGGTAAGTTGGGTAGAGATGACCCCGGGATCAAATCAATAGCGTGCTGTATATCCCGCATGGGGGGAAGACCCTCAGGCAACTCAGCAGGGAAAACATCAGAAAACTCCTGAAGGATAACAGCAACATCAGAAGGGAGCTCACCCTCCGCCTCACTAACCCTCTCCCGAACAACGACAGCGTAGATGGGGTCCCCTCTAATGAATTCGCGCTCCATCTCCCGGGGACTAATAAGCATCAGCCTCCTAGTCGGAGGATCAATCGGGGTGGGAGCAACAGGAGGGGGTGTCGTGGTCGGAGCCAAAGATGGGGTACTGGGCCCAGAAGTATCAGTGCTGGGGGTACTAGGCCCAGTGGGACCCCGAACGGGAGGGCGTGTCGGCTGGGATGGATGAAGGGTGATCCTCTGGCCTTTGTGATCGAAGGTGCATGTGTTCGACCGGCCATGGAGGGTAGCATCTCTATCGAAAAGCCAGGGTCTCCCTAAGATAATGCTGCCTACCTCCATAGGCAACACGTCACACCAAATCTCCTCCTGGTAGGCGTGGAACTGCAAAGGCACCAGACATCGCTGCCTGACTGGAATAGAGGTGGTGTCTACCCATGACACACGATAAGGGGAGGGATGGTCCACGGGGGTTAACCCCAAGCGTTTCACTGTACCCGTGGAAATGGCATTAATGCAACTCCCACTATCAATAATCACCTTACAGACCTTCCCACCCAGCCTGCAAAAGGTGTGAAAAATGGTGGTGCGACGCCAGTCATCACTCACCAAAGGCTGGGTCAAGACGCACCTGACAACACCTAGCTGAACACCATCCTGGCACTGCGTGCCCTGGACACCTGACGACTCTCCCTCTAACAACTCATCAAAGAACTCCTCGGCGAGCTCTGGGTCTGCCTCATAACTGACAGGCTCGACCTCGGGTGCGGCCTCACCTGCTGAGGTATCTCCAAAGGCCACGGTCTACTGCCGAGAAGGGCACAGAGCAGCATAATGACCGACCCCCCCGCATCGATAACAATCTCCACAAGGCCTAGAGCCCTGCGGTGCTCCACCAATCATCGGCCCCTTTCCCTTGTCATCACGACGGGCCGGGGGTGGTGGAAGCTGAGGTCGGGTAGGAATAGTGGGCTGCTGGGGCCGAGGGGGTGCGGGAGCTGGGGCCTGGGGGCGAGGTGGATAGTCCCTCTGGGGAGGTGGAGGCCGGGGCCTAGGAGCAAAATCCGGACGAGTGGGGTCCTGTGGTCGGGCCACGGGTCCCCTCGCATACTGTCCTGTGCTAGTGCGAGAGTCCGTCCCACGAGGGTATGTGGGAGCGGGGCGCTGATCGGGCACAAACTCAAACTCAAACAGCTCCATATCACGAGCGACCTGGTACGCCTCATCTAAGGTAGCCACGTGGCGGCGGAGTAACTCAATCTGGAGGTTCCGTCGCAGACCTCGACGGAAGCGGGCTATATTCATGATGGCTTCCTCCGAGACTCCACATCGCAGGAGACAATCATCAAATTCGGCGATGTATTCTGCCACAGGCCGGTTTCCCTGACTAAGGGTCTGCCACCGATCAACTAACTGGTGGCGGTAGGAACGAGGGACGTACTTCTGCCGGAGCTTCTCCTTCATATCTACCCACGTCTCAATCGGGGGTGTGCCCTGACGTCTCACTAGGCTCTCCACATTGGCCCAGTAGGTTTGGGCCCTTCCAATCAACTTCATCTTGGCATATCGGACTTTCCGATGTTCTGCCATGTCGACCCACTCAAAATAACGATCCATACTAGCAGCCCAATCACTAAAAACATCGGGGTCCAATGACCCATCAAAGGTAGGAGGGTCCACCCGCACGGATCTAAGGAGACGCTCATCTTCCTCATCCCTATAATACCGATGGCCTTGGCGATCACGGCCATAGCCCTCACTCTCATTGTCGGACCCAAAATCATCTACCTCATGCACGTGGGGTCTCCTATTGCCTCCCCTAGGCTGGTCGGGTCGAGGAGCAGGGTCACGTTGGCCATGGGCTTGCTCGGGAACATCCACCGGTGGGGCTCTACCCTGGGGGCGATCAACCAGACCTTGGATGGTCCGGTTAGAGGCCTCAACCCGACCCTCCACATCTCCCAACCGATCCTCCATGGCCTTCATCCGGCCCTCCATCCGATCGGCGTGGTCCCTAAAGTTGAGACTCAGGGTCTCGATCATCTCCCGCAGGGATAGGTCATCTGGGACGGGATTCCTAGGGTCAGCCATCTGGATAGGGCGATGGTAGGATGTACCACGCCGGGTGGGCATGCAAGACTCTAAGGGACAAGGATGAAAGGGTACTAGACACGAACCTAGACAGAAACTCCTAACGCAACAATGGACTCCAATGCAAGTAGTAGACCTATGGACTCAAATGAACTCCAGCAAATCTAATGACTCGACATGGCCTAGGACCTCAGTCTGTAGGGACAAACTGGACGACCATGCTCTGATACCAAATTTGACGCGGGACGGAACTGACAAATGGACTAAACCTATGATGAAGACCAAGTGCGGCCAGCACTCACACGTGACAAGGCAAGCCGAGAGATCGACCTCCGTACTATTCCTCCGAAGAGAGGCGTCTCTCAACAAGAAACCCAAGTCCACGGTCGTCCCTATGAGGGAAGCGAGTGGATCAAAGCGGCAAAGGAGCCGACGCGCAACTATAGGAGTCTAGTCCGAGCTCGGTGCTCGACTAGGGCCACGGAATGGGATACTCTCACTCACGATCTCGCGGTGTTGAATGCTAGCTAGGATCCCTACACTCTCACGCGGCATACAAGATCACATACTAGTAAAGCAAAATGCCAAGGGGGGAGCGTCGCACGTACCTCCACGCCTAGGCGTGGGGAAGGAACCCCGGTCGAGACCGACAACCCCGATACACGCAATGAAAGAATAGGTACAAGCCAGCAATGGTGCCCACTCCTCGCAGGGAGATAACAGGCTACAACAATTCCATTCGGGGCGGCCGATACACGGGCTGACGGGCGGCACTCGGTGAAGGGTTGGCCACGAGGAGGGTCCGGATGACGATCGGCAGAATCGCAGCAACGCGCGACTCGGTGGTAAACGTTCCCACGAATGGATCCGGAGTCCGATTGGGGCGCCGTCAGCGAGGGCACGTAGTTAGGTCGCAGGAGGAAGCCTCGGCCAAAAGGCGTGCTCAGATTCCGTCCGTGGAAGCCGTGGCCGCACCTGCAAGTGGGGACAAGGAATCTGCTCCCAGAACTGCGCTATCGAGCGGGGAAAATGGTAACTCGCTGCTCCGGGAGGCGATCGAGGCCCCGCTTGTGGGAGGACGTCGGGGACGCAGAGCAGCAGGCCCGGACCAAAGAGCTCGGGCAGATCTGGTCGTGGTTGGACGCTGTGAACTTTGGAAGTCGCCGGTTGTCCTGGCACCGGGTGGACTGAGCAGGCCCGCGCGACCTCACGGGAACGGGTGCCACGAACAGCTCGGACGTCGGAACGAGACGAGGTTGGCGGCGTTGGAAAGAGGAAGACGAGAGGTACAAACCCTGAAGAAATCAGCTCCAAACTCGGAGTTGTCCGTCCTGTGGGATTCTCTCAAGAAGGAGGGTGGATCTGGGCGCGCAGAGAGGGAGGCTCCTGCGCTAGCTCACGAGAAAACTCGCCACGGGTGGTGCCGACCTCGGATCGAGGCGAAACCAAAGCCCACGCGCTGCCGACTCGTAGAAGTATCCACAAAAAAAGGGAGGGGCTCGGATTCGATCCGCACCGGATGGGGACGCCGCTGCAACTCGGGGCCAAATCTGGAACACGCGAACTCGAACCGGAGACGAAGTAGAAGGGAGGAAGAACCTCGGCGTCGCACCGAGGGGATGGGGAGTCGCACCCCGGGGTTGCTCCCGTCGCAGGAGCAGAGGAGGAAGAGAGGGTCGCCCTCTCCAAGGGGTGGCTGCGCAAATGGCTGCTCAATCAAATATTTCCTTCATTCATTAATTATTCCTCCAAAGAAAATACAAAGCTTTTATATGGGGAGGGGGAAGGCTAGGGTTGAAACCCTAGCCACAAGGGAAAGGGGGGGGGGGTGCGCAATGTGGCATGGGGGAAAGGGGGGGTGCGCACATTGGCTAGGGGGGGAAAGGGGGGGGGGACGCACCACTCCTAGATTCTAGGAGGGAATTGGGGAAGGGGGGCGGCCAAAGGAGGGATGGGGTGGCCGGATGGGGAAGGGAAAGGGGGGGTGCGCATCCCTCTTCCTAAAATCTAGGAGAGGGCCGCACACTCCACTCCTAGAAAGTAGGAGTGGGGCGGCTGCCACCTCCTCCTCTTGGAGGAGATGAGAGGGGCGCCCAAAACCCTAATGGGCCAAAAGGTTGGACCAAGAAGTGGCCCACTAGTCCTATTGCCCAACCAATGAGCCTAGCACACCCAATAAAGGTCTAATTGGCCCCAATTGGCCTACAAAGGTCCACAATAAAGAATAAACATGTCCACACAGGGACTAAACCAAGGCCTGGTATGGCCATCATGTAAAAGAAGGTCCTCTAAACCATGCCGTAGTCGCCGAGCCAAAGAGATGCCGGCGTGCTCCGCGTGCTCCGTCGAGAAAGGCGGCGCGTGTCCTCACCAATAATAAACGGTCTAAGGATAGACCGCCAACCTCAGTCGTCCACCAGAAGATAAGGTCAACGGGCGAAAACCTCGTGAACAGGACTCTGGAACTGGATAACGGTCTAAGGTTAAACCGCCACAATGCCTCTAATGGCCATACAATAAACCGCCAGAGCTCAACGGATAACAACAGATAAGGCTGAGAGAAAGACGTTGGCTCTGGACTCTTGCGTCAGCAAACGGCCTTAAGATAAACCACTACATGTCATCAAATGGCAATTCTATAGACCGCCAGAGACAGTGGCGTGGCAAAACAAATGAAAGGCCTACTAAGCTTCAACCCACGGAAAAAATGAATAAGGAGCGAGACCCAATCAAGGAGAATGACCCATGAAATAAGCCTTAAAGCTGACCAAGATGGCTCAATAAACGGCGTATAACTCGGAGCATCATAAAGATAAATAAGGAGATGACCCAACTTATTGGTCATAAAATGGGTGTCAACAGATGCCCCTCCTTAACGTCCTCTTTGCAGGGGAACGAGCGGAGGTGAAGCGAAAGTAACATGGAACATGGAGGTGAAGCGGAAAACACAACGGAGTGGACTTAAAAGCGGGCGTTAAGGGAAACGACACCCGTCCTCAACCAACGAGCGATAGGAATCTTATGGAAAACTTTGAACCAATCACAAGGAACGGCAAAACCGAATGACGCGTGCCTGGAGGAACTAACAACTAAAGGAAAGTACAAACACGACCAACCTCCTTACTGGAACACATAGCTGATAGGCGGTCGGAGCAAGCGGAAAAGTAAAGAGACGAGTAACTAAACTCCGGACAGGAATCCTCAGCTAACCAAACCGAGCAAAAAAGACCAAAGAAAACCTTCCAACTCAGAGCGGAATAATTCTCCTTACTCAAGACCATGGATACACAGTTATCCACCATTACTGAGACACTTCAGACAGATGAGGGCATGAATGCTCAAAGATGCGCATGATGCATGCTGGGCTAAAATAAAAGAAATCATCAAAACGAATGCAAAAAAGGATAAAATAGGAAGATACTCGAGAATAGTATTGCTAGATTGAGCAGGACGGGGTCAAGATACTATCTGCAACCACGGCGTGCAAGATAGAACCATCGTCCCCCAACTCTTCCAACCTAACGGCCTATCCAACGATTAAACATGTACACCTAGATCATCATCATTTTTGTTAAAGGGGAACATCAGATCCTAGAACACATGAATGAGCAGCCGGTTCTTGAGGTAATATATCATAGATACCATATAGTAATGCATTAAGGGACTAGGAATCGAGATACTTACCTGACTTACCTGCTTGGCGAGATGTGACGAAGAAGCGTGATGGCGTTCATGATTTTTGTAAATGAAAAGGTTAGCCATCAACAAATAGATCTTGAAGCATAAGATAAGGCATGAACCATAATGGATAGAGCATTGCAAAACAATTCAAGCCCCAAACGATCTAAAATAGAACCGCTATAATGTCACTGACGGTCTAATAATGGACCGCGAATGGACGTCGGTTCACACCCTTCGAAGAAGAACACCCTGATGACAAACGGTCGAAGAAAAGACCGTCGGAAGGATCGTAATGGTCTAACGATAGACCGCCAAATTTCCTGGGCGTTCAAAAAAAACAAACCGAACGTTCACTTCTCTCATTTACACCCATTCATTCAAACACCCAAAACCGAGCGGCCTCATCCCACTCCACTCCCAGTGACCCACCGGCGACCACCGTTGGTAACCACCGCGACCACCGCCAAGATGGTGAAACGAAGGACCATCCGCCATCTCCAACGGCATCTCGAGAAGGAAGACGCACCTCCGACGGCGACGAGCCCACCGGAGGGAGAGGAGCCACCGACGGCCCAAACGGAGAGGGAAGCTCCCCCTGCAGCCGTGGAAGGTCCTGAAGAAGCCCCTGGCAACGAGGAAGAAGCCCAGACGGCCAAGGAGAAGCTGGAAAAGGCGACGGGGTGGCGGTCCTCCGAGGTAGGCCGAGCCACTCAAAAACTCAATTTTAATTTGTTTTGAATCGTGCATGTGTGGTGAATGGAGTGGGAATGGGTATGGGGACCCATTGAACATGATGTAGAGGCCTTTTGGCCAATTTCATAGTATGGGGGAACGAAAAGACGATGCCCACTTGCGGGTTTCTTAGCGATCGTTTCAGTGACTGCGAGGCATTCAGGCGGTTCAACCTAAGACCACTAGAAAACTATAAACGGTCCATAGAATGGCCGCTAGGGGAACAAAGACAAACTTCCATTTCTTTGATGTCATTATTTTCAAATGCAAATGCAATGTTTTATGAAATGACTGATTCAAATTTTTACATGTGTGCAGGGGAAGAGACGGACTCGGATTTCTTGGTTGCAAGTCCAGGCAGTATACCAAGAAGCCCTACCAGATTTTCAGAAAGACAGACTAGCAGCCATGGGCTTCAGAGAGCTGCTGAGCATCGAGGTCACAAGGATCGATACAATACTGCTCTACGCCCTTCATGAGAGATGGGACCCGGTCAGCAGCACATTTATCTTCCCGTGGGGTTATATGATCCCCACGCTGGAAGATATAGCGAGGATCACCGGATTATGAGTCCACGGAGCGCCAGTGACAGGATGGACATATGGAGACTACCGAGAGATGGTGCAGGAGCTACTCGGATTAGACCTGATGAGGTCAATGCATCACTCCTCCATGCTGGGACGAGCAACACTCCAGGAGAGCCTGGGGCTGAGGGGAGCGGCAATATCCGTAGGGGAACTGCCAGAGGAGCACATCGGGAGAGTGATAGACCAGGTCCGAGGGAGAGTGGCGACATGACCGGGACTAGAGGGAGACATCACCCTGCGGTGCTTCCTGATATTGTTATTCGGGAAACTTCTCTTCACGACCAGGGCTGACGGAGTGAGCTGCAGGGTCCTCCCATTGCTGAAGGTCCTAGATGGAGTAGGAGGGTACGCCTGGGGAGCAGCGATCCTGGCGTTCCTATTCAACTCTCTGAGCACGACCGACCGACAGGCCATGCTGGGCGACTTCTCGACATTCCTACAGGTAAAATGCCCTAAACTCTAAACTTTAAATGCTTGTTTATATGCTTGCTATTGCTATTCTGACACTTGACTTATGCAGGTCTGGAGCTACCTGTACCTCCCTGGCTTAGGGCGAGGGAAGGAGGTGCACCCCGAGCGGATCCCCGTCGCGAGACGGTGGGTGGTGGCACGGGACATAGGATCGATCCGGTGCCTAGCCCGGGTGATCCAGGATGACATAAACACTTTTCCATATGCATCGGTGCAACTCTAAACTCAAACTCTTCTATATGTTTGCTCTAAATGCTTCTAAATGCTGACAATGACCCAATTGCCTTTACAGGTGCGCTGGACACCTTATGGTGATGAGGGTCACGAGGGGCAGAGCTGGGTGGAGGGAGCCCAAGCGTACGTCGGGCGAGAGATCTGGCTTCATTGTTTGAACATCATCAAGCCTCTCCATTATCGGCTAATCATGAGAACGAGAGGAGTACACTAGCCGGAAGTGGAGTTCCCCGCACGAGATGATGAGCGCTTTGGGAGGTCCTCGAAGGGACTCAACGGCGACATCGACTGGATCACTCGGGCGCATGACCAGGTGCGAGATTGGACACGGAGGGGCCGGGAGGTGAGGACCCGAACTGACAGCGATGAGGCCTACCTGAAGGCCTACGCTCAGAGATACGGTGACCAGGTGTTCCGCGGCATCTGACGACCCATATGAATTCTAAACTCATGCTCTTTAATTAATTAAATTATTCATATATGCAATGACACCATGGTTTTGCTATATGCAGCTAGACCCCCAGGGACGCATAGCGGAGCTCCACGGACTTCTCCACGCTACTGTGCATCAGAGGGATGAGTTTAGGGATGCGCTAGAGCTTTTGGTGAGCTTCTCAGACTTAATTACGCTTATGATGATGAATGTGACTGACCTTGACTTCTAAAATGCAGCGAGCCGAGGGAGCGTAGCGACGCAGACCAGATGCTCCTTCCTCTTCGTCCCAGCCTGCGGGAGACCAAGCCGAGCGAGATGCGGACTTTGCTCGGGCAGTGGCTCGGGCTGAGGAGGCCGAGGCCACTCTCGGGGAGAGGGTAAGCAAACCAAACGGAGACCATTTTGACTTAAATGCTTATGGTATGCAAATGCCTAATTGTGATGAATGCTAATGCAGGCGAGAGAGCTGACCACGGCCTTGGCCGAGGTGGAGCGGTGGTGAGCAGAGGCGGCGGAGGTGACTCGCCTTCGTGAGGAGGTGACGCGATTGGGCACAGGAGCGGCTCGTGGTCGTGCAGAGGAGGAGGAGGTGGAGCGACTCAGAGCGGATGCCACGCGACTGAGGAGCGAGAGAGACCAGTCCCGCGTGCAGGTCATCGAGATGAGCGGGGTCATTGCGGGACTGAAGGATGCCCTCTGACTTCTAGGAAAGAGGTCGGATGCTAGTAGGAGCCAGAGCGTTGCACCGAGCAGCGCGGTCCGAGGTTACTTCACTAGTTCTTCCGGCTACCGGAGGAACGAGGAGGAGGAGCGGCGACGCCGTCACGAGGAGGAGAGCACTGCCATGCCAGCGAAGCGGCATGAGGGTACGGGTGATAGCGACAGTTCGGGAGATGGACCGGCCGAGTGATTTGTACTCTTCCTTTTCCTTCTTTTTTTTGATGCACACTTGTACATGATTTTTGATAGTGAAATGAAATCTTTTTGATGTTTTTATTAAAGATGCAAATGCGTATGGATGTGAATGCTAACTGACTGACTACTACCTTAGTACTGACAGAGAGAGATGGGTGAGAGACGGAGAGAGACCGGCAGGAATGATGACTGAGAGGGGAAATAGTTAACCAAAATCTGACAAAGCCTAAAAAACGGTCTAACTGAAGATCGCCAGAAGCAGAAAACGGTTAAACCCATGACCGTGAGAGCGACGGAGGAAGGTGGTGGATGAAGGGATAAAACAGTCTAATTGTAGACCGCGTGGGGACGCCTAGCGGTCGTACGATAGACCGCTAGTGCAGAAAACCTATGTAGTCCGAGCGGGACTCTTCCGTGAGAGTCCGAACCCGAGGATAAAGGTCTCTAATCTGCACCAGAACACACCCTAACTTAAGCTAAGGCTATCCAGTCCTAATCCTAATGCACCAACACTAAAATTAAAGCTTTATAAGTAGGAACAAGCCCAGAATTCGCAGCTCACAAAAATCCTCTGCTACAAGTCTTAAAATTTCATCAAAAACACCCAAGAACATCATGAAGAGAAGTTTCGAAGCTAGTGCCATGGGGGAGATGGCCTATACCGATCCAAAGGCGGCTAGAAAGGTTCATGGGGAACTACAGCGGCTGACTTCCATCCCCAAGCATTTGAGTTCAAGTTCTTCAAGAGAGGTAAGCATATTTCTAAGTTCAAAAAGTTCATGTACTTCCTCAATTTCTTCTCATGGCATTTCCCTCTCTTCTTTTTCTTCTTCCTTTCTTTTCTTAGCTTCTTCCTGGCCCAAGATGCTACTCTAGCTTTAAGTGGGTGGCTCCTTTGATAAAGGAACTTCCTTTAGAGGTCCTTTCCATCCTAAGGGCATGGCACCTTCACCCTTTAGTGGTTCTAGCAAAAAAATTTCAGAAAATCTCCCTTAATTGGCCAAGCATTTCAGCCCTTGTAGAATTATGGCATCCTCAAACACACACATTCATATTCCCAACCTTTGAGGCCACTGTCCTACTAGAAGAGGTAGAGACCTACCTAGCCCTTCCTAAGACCAAGGCGGGGGATGAAGACCTAGTGAGTCAGACGGACCATGATTAGCCCGCGCCATGTCCATTTGATACCCATGGCTCAATGGATCACCGCTTATTGTAGGCCATAGCCAAGACTACCTCAATTTGCTTATGCGGGGTCTTTCTTTTCACCACCACCGACCACCTCTTGGACATCCAAAATCTCAACATTATTAGTGGGTTGTGGCGGGGTTTATCTATCTCTTAAGTGGTCCTTTTTTACCTTTATGAAGGCCTAAGTTCAGCTTGTTTAGGAGGGCCACTCTTCGGGTCAATAATTATCCTTGAGTGTTGGATGGGAGTGAGACTTAAGTTTTTACCCAAGGAGGACATGCCTTCAGCTAGCCATATATTCGGGAGCCACCCTTTATCCTTCATAGGAGGCGCATCTGGATTTTCTTCACAGGTTGAGTGCCGGACGGCGGACAAGAAAACACGGGATGATTGGCGCCTCTATCTCAACACTTTGCCAATCGTTCGTGATGCGACCAAGAGCACTTCAAGGCACCACCCTCAGATTACCTCGGTGACCAGGCCTAGATCTCAGCTAGTGGGGAATACTACCTTGGCGATCTACAACCCACACCGATGCTACTTACAGATCGGGCTGTCCCGTACTACGGTTTCTGCATTACCACGCTACCCTCCCCTTCAAGCTAGGAAGATTGGGACTGAGGAGGATGAGCTAGCAGTCCGGAGCGCTCTGACCATGTGGGAGGTCAGCCGGGTACGCACCGGATCTGAAGAGGGGTACTTTGCTTATGTGAAGGAATTGCACAAGATCCGGCCTTGCGCGGACAAAAGAATGAATGTAATTTGAGCTTTTCTTCTTGATGTACTTGGAATGATCAATAAAATAATGTTCAATGAACTTGATTGAATAGAATAAGAGATTTGTGTTGGGAAATGTGCAATAAATTTCTTGATTGATCTTGAATGGATGGTCAAATTAGTTTAGAACAGGGTTCTCTGTCTGACAAACGGTCCATTAAAGGGCCGCTAACCAGAGACTAGTGGTCTTACAATAGACCGCTAGAGACAGGATCCAGGAAAACTAAGAGTTTTCAACTCTCGGGAGATGAAAGCGGTCTAATTATGGCCCGCCAGAACACTCAGATGGTCTAAATTAAGACCGCGAGATACAGTTTACTGAGAGTTGAATTTTCTAGCTTTTGGGAAAGGAAAATGGTCTAATTATAAACCGCCATAGATGGTTAGCGGTCTAATGATAGACCGTGAGGGAACCAGAAATAGAAGACTTTTGAGCTTTGAATCTTGGGCGCTTGAACCTACGTCTGCACACACTTAGACAAGAAAACAAGTTAGATCTGTTCTTAGACTCAACCCCTTGCCTACATCAAGTTAGAAAGTGACCATTTCTTGATATTTAATCAAGGGGTGGAGCCTTATCAAATAGGCGGAAATATAATGAAGAAAATGCGATGCATGCAATGCAAGATGATGTTATTTTTGGAGTTTTGAAAGTATTTTGATTTTTGTGAGATTTTTGAAATATCTGATTTTTTTAGATTTTGGAATATATGATTTTCCTGGATTTTTTTGAAAAAATATGAATTTTTGAGGCAAATTCCATCCCGGCACTAAGAGCCCTACCTGTATCACTAGGAATCTCCTGAAGTCGGCATGCTTTCGAAGTGACAACCCCTGGCCAGGGCCAATCTATATGACTGTCACGTCCCGAGAGCGGAAGATACCCGGAGATGCGTGACGAGTTTATATCAATCATGTCAATCAGAGTAGTAGTGTATTCGACACAAAGACAGAGATGCGCAAAAGTAAAGATAACCCAATCCATTTATTTCTTCATAATAAATAGTCTATTACAAACCCAATACTCTATTCAAAAAAGAAAAGTACACATTTGACTCAAGAAATATATAAAAGACTAGATGACACTTGGAAAAGCTCTAGCTCTTTCACTCTTGATTCTCCCCATCCGATTGACTTCCCTCATCGTCGGACTTACCTGAAAAGTAAGGGAAACACGGAGTGAGCGAACGCTCAGTAGGAAATTATATCTCAGGAACTAGCAAGGGGTTTAAGTAGTTACATCTTTCATGAATGTACTATAGCTATGCATGCTCGCATAAAACGACAAGATAGAAAGAGGATATAACAATAAGATAACAGGAAGAACTAGTCATGAACTTTCAAGAACTTATATCAAATGACCTCAAGATATTCAAGCAAGTACTTTATCATGTCAAGATGAAATTTGGCTATCACGTTCAAGCACGCAAGTAATTACCCTTTTTCGGGCCACGCAAGTCATGTAATATCAAGTCAAGTACAAGATTTATGGAATGTTCAATCAAGCTAGTCATGCACTTCGGTATAATACCAATACCGTGATCAATCAACTCCCATGGGCACAAGTACTTTCGGGTGCTCCTCCCAGGACCAGATCGGGCCCTATATGCGCAAGCATTAGTCATGTATTTCTAACATCCACATTTTTGTGTATAGCCATCATGAAATTTCAATAAGCAAGCTTGTAGTCATGTAAGACAACTTTGAGAGATTAGAGTCCAAAAATATGACTTTTGACACCAATAGGCGATAATAACGGTACAATCACACTTTCGATAAAACTAGGTGGAATTAGTTCCCTTAACTCGGGTACCATGATAAGTAAGTAGAGACACTCTTTTATATAGAATTGAGGTCCATATGAATAGCACCTCAATGGCAAGACGTCCTCATTCTTCATATAGAATTGAGGTTCACAAGAACATCAAGTTTAATATAGAATTGGGGTCAACAAGAACAGCATAACAATGACATATTCTTCCCCGTTCATTAAGATAATTCTCATATCATACCCATGACATGACATGAGGGCCGGTATCACCATGTTTCTATAGAGGGACATGGCAAAGATTGTGTAATGAGTTTTTATGGTACAACCAGCTCAGTCGGTCTTGAGGGAATCCAAGGTGGCGAGGAGTCTTACGGAGGTCTCTATGACTAACTCGCTAGTCCAAAGGAACGGAATGTCCAATGGAGAGCTTGTATGTCAATGAGAATTGAGTGTGTAATGCGATAAATCATCGTAGAAAACATGGTACTATACTCACGGAGTGGAGTAATAGTGCCAATATATATGTATGTATGTATAATGAAACCCTCGGATAACAGTAATCCGGAAAAATCAGTAGTGTAGAAAATAGCGACTTTGGTAAAGTCGTTTTTCATGAAATTAACGCCTTAATCAGGGGCGTTTATATTAAATTTGACGACATGTTTAGAAGTCATCCTTTCAATATTTCTAATTTTGTAGAATATTAAAAATCTGAAAATTTTCATAAAACGTGCCCTGGACAGGGGCGTTAGTTTACAGAAAGCGCCCTGGTATGGGGCGTCAGTTCAATAAAAGACGGCCTGGACAAAGTCGTTAATTCATAATTTTACAAATTTCGAAACGATGAAATTTCAGGAAACATGATATAGGGTCAGGACCAGAAAAATAGCAGGATTACAAGAGATTGATCAAGCATTAATCTAGAATCATGTTTGAATTGATATATAATTATTAAATAGGGTATTTAGTAATTAAAAGAAATTGACGTCCGTGTGCAGGGCGTCAAATATGAAATTGACGACCTAGTCATGGTCATTTTCTTGTAATTTAGCGCCCTTGATAGGGGCGTTTCTTTCAAAAACTCTTTAGAAACTAATCAAAACGCATGAAATCTATATGCATGTATTAACGGATGATGTTATAATTATTAATATGCTAGTTTGGGCTACAATCCCTGAGAAAACCTACCTTATAGTTGATCTGGATGAAGGACTCGTGAAAGGTTTGGGACAATACTCTGTCTAACAGAGCCTCCTGGTGATGATAATTGCTAATAGCAGCAGCACGCACCGAAGAGGGTGCAGATGAAGAACCCCTAATTCTTCAGTCGGACGTTTCCACTCTACAGGCAACCTGTAGAGGCAGAAGAAAACGAAGGTATTATTCTTCGTATGAATAACAAGAGGTAAAGGAAGAGAAGAACTTACTGGTTCTTCGGGAAGACAGGAGCTCCTTAACCTGTAGAAGATGAAGAAGCATAATTAATATTCTTCATGTAACAGGGAAAAAGAACTATACGAATAACCTGCTGTTCATACCTTAGAAGACTCCGATCGCCAAAATAGCGAATCAGATCGACACGGTGAGTATTTATAGGATTTTAGGATCCTAATAGGGTTAGTGTTTGATTGGAAGTAACACTTCCATGATAGAGTTATTACTACATTCGAACTCTTTCTCATAGTTATCAACTTACCCTGGATAAGTTCCTGGTTCGAACGGAACATAAACTGAATTAACGTCCTAGGTAACAGCATCGAATTTAAATTGACGTCTTGGAATGCGTCGTTTCTTGTTGAAACGCGTCCAAGCAAAAGGGCGTTACAATTACTTGCCTTTTTATGTAATTTTGGTTGTTTAAGATTTGACGTCTTGAACTGTGGGCATCCTTTCTTAAAAACACGCCTTAGGTGAGGGCGTTTCTTGTCAAGTAGCGCCTTTATCTGCGGCGTTATTTTCATCAGGGTTTAATTTTTTTCCATTTTTGATTTTATCGTTTATTTACTTAATCTTTTAATCTATTTTGATTTATCTATCTCCTTCTATTTTATCAGGGTTGCTACACCCTCCCCTACTTAAAAAGAATTTGGTCCCCAAATTCCATAGCATATATTTATATAGAGAGTGTAGAGTACATACCTTCTAGAATAACTCTGGAAATCATTTCCTCATAGATTCCTCGGTCTCCCATGTAGCTTCATGTTCTGAATTCTTATTCCATTGTAGTTTTAGCATGGGAATAACCTTATTCCTTAGGGTACGTACTTCTCGATCTAGTATTCTTATGGGCTTCTGCTCGTATGTGAGATCTTTCTGGATTACTAGATTTCCATGCTCAATAATATGTGATGGATCATGCACATACTTCTTTAACATAGATATGTGGAACACATCATGTACTTCAGACAGTTGAGGTGGCAATGCGATGCGATAAGCAACCTCGCCAACTCTTTCTAGTATCTCAAAAGGTCCGATGAATCTTGGTGTAAGCTTGCCTTTAACACCAAATCTCCGTATTCCACGTCCAGACGATATCTTGAGAAATACATGATCTCCAACTTGGAATTCAAGATCTCTCCTTCTTGTGTCAGCATAAGCCTTTTGTCTAGATTGAACAACTTGCAGTCTTTCTCTGATCAATTGTATCTTCTCGATAGTATCCCTTACCATGTCTGGACCTAACAGTTGTTTCTCTCCAACTTCATCCCAGCATAAGGGTGATCGGCAACTCCTTCCATATAAGGCTTCGAAAGGTGCCATTTGTATACTTGCCTGGTAGCTATTATTGTATGCAAATTCGACCAGAGGCAAGTGATCATGCCAGTTTCCACCAAAATCAATAATGCATGCTCTTAGCATATCTTCGACTACTTGATTGGTTCTCTCGGTCTGACCATCCGTTTGAGGGTGAAAAGCTGTACTAAAGTTAAGTCTCGTTCCCAACGAATGTTGTAGTCCCTTCCAAAAATGAGAAGTAAAACGGGGATCTCTGTCAGACACGATTGAAACAGGAATATCATGTAATCTGACTATCTCCTTGATATACAATGCAGCCAGAACATCAATTGACCATCGGCTCTTGATTGGCAAGAAATGCGCTGATTTAGTCAATCGATCAATAATAACCCATATTCCATCATGTCCTCCCTTTGATTTAGATAGACCCATGATGAAATCCATGCCAATATCCTCCCACTTCCACTTAGGAATATCTAGGGGATGTAGTTTTCCAGTAGGCTTTTGGTGTTCTGCCTTGACTTGTTGGCACGTGAGACAGCGCGACACGTGGCCCGCTATTTCCCTTTTCATGTTGGGCCACCAAAAATTCCATTTCACATCTTGATACATTTTGGTAGATCCAGGATGAATCGTGTACCTTGATCTATGAGCTTCATCTAAGATCTTCTTCTTTACCTCGGGACAATCCGGTATGCAAGTTCTATTCCTGAATATTAATCTTCCTTCACAAGTTATTTGGAAATCCGATTGTCCTTCCAGTTTGCCTTTGATCTCTACTAACATTGGGTCATTATCTTGAAGTGCTTGTATTTCAGTTAATAGGTCTGACTGTATGCTTATATGAGATAATGTGGCACATCTAGGGTCTGTGTCCATGCCTATATTGAGTTCAGAGAATTGCTCCAGCAACCTCCATTCTTGAATCATACAATTGGCTAACAAGGCTCTTGGCTTTCGACTAAGGGCATCTGCTACATGATTACCCTTTCCGGGATGATATTGTATATTGAAGTCGAAGTCTTTGAGATATTCTAGCCTACGTCTTTGCCTCATGTTCAGTTCCTTCTGTGAGAAAAGATATTTGAGACTCTTGTGATCAGAGTATACAGTAAACTGCACTCCATAGAGATAATGTCTCCATATCTTCAGTGCAAATACTACCGCGGCCAATTCTAAGTCATGGACGGGGTAGTTCTCTTCATGCTTCTTCAATTGACGAGAAGAGTAAGCTATAACATTTCCTTGTTGCATTAGAACACATCCGAGGCCAATGCCAGAAGCATCAGTGTATACCTCGAATTTCTCTCCTTCTACTGGTAAAGCTAAGACAGGAGCTGTAGTAAGATGATCCTTGAGAGTTCGGAAGCTTCTTGCACATTCCTCACTCCATTCATAACGGATCTCCTTGCGAGTTAACCTCGTAAGTGGCACGGCGATCTTAGAGAAATCTTTGATGAATCGCCTGTAATAGCCTGCAAGACCTAAGAAACTTCGGACCTCGCTAGCATTGGTCGGTCTTTCCCAGTTCCTTACAGCTTCAACTTTTGATGGATCTACAGATAAGCCATCCTTTGATATAACATGTCTGAGAAAAGTTACTTCTTCAAGCCAGAATTCACACTTGCTGAGTTTTGCATATAATTGATTTGTCCTCAATATTTGTAATGCAATCCTTAAATGCTCCTCATGCTCTTCCTTGGTCTTAGAATAAATCAATATATCATCAATAAAGACCACCACGAATTGATCCAAATAAGGCCTGCATATACTATTCATTAACTGCATAAAGGTAGCAGGGGCATTCGTTAGTCCGAAAGGCATAACAACAAACTCATAATGGCCATACCTGCTTCTGAATGCAGTCTTATGAATGTCCTCATCCTTGATTATTAACTGATGATATCCCGACCTAAGATCAATTTTGGAAAAGTACTTGGATCCTGAAATTTGATCGAACAACTCATCGATTCTCGGCAGTGGATACTTGTTCTTGATAGTGAGATGATTCAACTGTCGATAGTCGATGCATAGCCTCATGGATCCATCTTTCTTTCTTACAAACAGTACAGGTGCTCCCCACGGGGAAGTACTTGGTCTAATGAATCCTTTCTTAATGAGTTCCATCAATTGCTCCTTTAACTCCTTGAGTTCGGCAGGTGACATTCTATAAAGTGCCTTTGAAATTGGACCAGCACCAGGGACTAAGTCAATGGTGAAGGCCACTTCTCTTTGTGGGGGTAATCCAGGCAAATCTTTTAGAAATACGTCTGGAAATTCTTGCACTACTGGAACGTCTTCTAGCTTAGTTTCCTTAGCTTCTTTAACTGTGATGAATGCAAGGAAAGATACATATCCTTTCCTGATGAGCTTGCTAGCTCGGAGAGCCGAAATAAAAGGGGATTTGCTTTGACTCTTAGGGCTAGTGAAGATTAATTCTGGAAATTCCTTGAATGTAACCTTGCTATTGCGGCAATCAACCGTTGCCTGATACTTGGATAACCAATCTGCTCCTAGTATGACATCATACTCCTTCAGATCTAAACATATGAGATCAATAGGGAGATTTCTACCCTGAACCAATACTTCACAGTTTTGGTAATGATGTGTAATATCAGTCTCGTCACCCAGAGGAGTAGACAAAACTAATTTCATCCATTCCGGTTCTAGGGGTAATGGGTCAGCGAACTTCTTAGAAATAATAGAATGTGATGCACCAGTATCAATTAAGACATATGCATTCTTGGAATAAACTTTCAATGTACCTTCCACTAGTCCGCCTTCTTCTTCTTGTTCGGTCTCCTTGATTGCGTGAAGACGCGCATTCTTGGTTACCGGGCGTTTCCCGACATCGGCTTGATCGTTAAGTAATGGGCAATCGGGAATTTTATGCTCACGACTCCCACAACGGAGATATGCTCCTAGTTTCCTCCAGCATTCTTCTGCTCTATGGCCTGCCTTGTCACAATGTTTGCACACTGTGTTTGATGGGGTAGTGGTGATAGAGAAGGGCTTGGTCTTCTTAAACTTCTGATCTTGAGAGGAAATACCTCCATTGCTAGGCCTCTTCTTGAAGTTGGGTTTAAAGGAACCCGAACTTGTAACTTGTTCTTTCTTTTCCTTCCCACGGATTCTATCAGATAGTTCTGTGGCGTCCTCTAATAGCTGAGCTCGGCGCACAATTTTTGAGTAGACCTGGATATCCATCGACGCCAGCTGTGTGATATATTGGGGCCTGAGCCCATTAAGGAACCTCCTAGTTTTCATCTTCTCGGTGCTAACTAAGTGCTTAGCATACTGAGACATTCTAGAGAATTGGGCCTCATACTCGGCCACTGACAAGGATCGTTGCTTCAGTGCAGCAAATTCTGCAGCTTTCTTTTCCTGCACTCGGTCTGAAAAATATTTTGCGTTGAAGTGTTCAACGAATTCCTCCCATGTAACTTGGTCTTGATTTAGAGTAGCCTCTATTGATTCCCACCAGCATCTAGCATCCCTTTCTAGCTGAAAGGTAGCTAACAAAATTTAATCCCGATCCGTGCATTGCATGACACGGAAGATACGTTCTGTTTCCCTAATCCAGTGTTCAGCGTCATCCGGATCAGTAGAACCCGTGAACTTGGGCGGGTTCATGTTCTTGAAGGTCTGATGGAGACTTCCTGCTCGTTGTCCACCTCCTTGTGCTACTTGTTGCAGCACCTGAGTCATGTCTTGAAGCGTACGCTGCATGTTGCGCCAATGAGCACGTTCGGCAGCCATTATCCTACAATTATAATAACTATTTTAATATATACTCGCGTTAAGGCTTTTAAGTTAACTCAACCCTTGGTTCTACCCAATCTCACTGGTTAAAGGTTTGAACATATCCTTGGACTTGGGTTTTCCTAGGAATTGAATACCCTAGGCTCTGATACCACAAAAAATGTCACGCCCCGAGAGCGGAAGATACCCGGAGATGCGTGACGAGTTTATATCAATCATGTCAATCAGAGTAGTAGTGTATTCGACACTAAGACAGAGATGCGCAAAAGTAAAGATAACCCAATCCATTTATTTCTTCATAATAAATAGTCTATTACAAACCCAATACTCTATTCAAAAAAGAAAAGTACACATTTGACTCAAGAAATATATAAAAGACTAGATGACACTTGGAAAAGCTCTAGCTCTTTCACTCTTGATTCTCCCCATCCGATTGACTTCCCTCATCGTCGGACTTACCTGAAAAATAAGGGAAACACGGAGTGAGCGAACGCTCAGTAGGAAATTATATCTCAGGAACTAGCAAGGGGTTTAAGTAGTTACATCTTTCATGAATGTACTATAGCTATGCATGCTCGCATAAAACGACAAGATAGAAAGAGGATATAACAATAAGATAACAGGAAGAACTAGTTATGAACTTTCAAGAACTTATATCAAATGACCTCAAGATATTCAAGCAAGTACTTTATCATGTCAAGATGAAATTTGGCTATCACGTTCAAGCACGCAAGTAATTACCCTTTTTCGGGCCACGCAAGTCATGTAATATCAAGTCAAGTACAAGATTTGTGGAATGTTCAATCAAGCTAGTCATGCACTTCGGTATAATGCCAATACCGTGATCAATCAACTCCCATGGGCACAAGTACTTTCGGGTGCTCCTCCCAGGACCAGATCGGGCCCTATATGCGCAGGCATTAGTCATGTATTTCTAACATCCACATTTTTGTGTATAGCCATCATGGAATTTCAATAAGCAAGCTTGTAGTCATGTAAGACAACTTTGAGAGATTAGAGTCCAAAAATATGACTTTTGACACCAATAGGCGATAATAACGGTACAATCACACTTTCGATAAAACTAGGTGGAATTGGTTCCCTTAACTCGGGTACCATGATAAGTAAGTAGAGACACTCTTTTATATAGAATTGAGGTCCATATGAATAGCACCTCAATGGCAAGACGTCCTCATTCTTCATATAGAATTGAGGTTCACAAGAACATCAAGTTTAATATAGAATTGGGGTCTACAAGAACAGCATAACAACGGCATATTCTTCCCCGTTCATTAAGATAATTCTCATATCATACCCATGGCATGACATGAGGGCCGGTATCACCATGTTTCTATAGAGGGACATGGCAAAAATTGTGTAATGGGTTTTTATGGTACAACCAGCTCAGTCGGCCTTGAGGGAATCCAAGGCGGCGAGGAGTCTTACGGAGGTCTCTATGACTAACTCGCTAGTCCAAAGGAACGGAATGTCCAATGGAGAGCTTGTATGTCAATGAGAATTGAGTGTGTAATGCGATAAATCATCGTAGAAAACATGGGACTATACTCACGGAGTGGAGTAATAGTGCCAATATATATGCATGTATGTATAATGAAACCCTCGGATAACAGTAATCCGGAAAAATCAGTAGTGCAGAAAATAGCGACTTTGGTAAAGTCGTTTTTCATGAAATTAACGCCTTAATCAGGGGCGTTTATATTAAATTTGACGACATGTTTAGAAGTCGTCCTTTCAATATTTCTAATTTTGCAGAATATTAAAAATCTGGAAATTTTCATAAAACGCGCCCTGGACAGGGGTGTTAGTTTACAGAAAGCGCCCTGGTATGGGGCGTCAGTTCAATAAAAGACGGCCTGGACAAAGTCGTTAATTCACGATTTTACAAATTTTGAAACGATGAAATTTCAGGAAACATGATATAGGGTCAGGACCAGAAAAATAGTAGGATTACAAGAGATTGATCAAGCATTAATCTAGAATCATGTTTGAATTGATATATAATTATTAAACAGGGTATTTAGTAATTAAAAGAAATTGACGTCCGTGTGCAGGGCGTCAAATATGAAATTGACGACCTAGTCATGGTCATTTTCTTGTAATTTAGCGCCCTTGATAGGGGCGTTTCTTTCAAAAACTCTTTAGAAACTAATCAAAACGCATGAAATCTATATGCATGTATTAACGGATGATGTTATAATTATTAATATGCTAGTTTGGGCTACAATCCCTGAGAAAACCTACCTTATAGTTGATCTGTATGAAGGACTCGTGAAAGGTTTGGGACAATACTCTGTCTAACAGAGCCTCCTGGCGATGATAATTGCTAATAGCAGCAGCACGCACAGAAGAGGGTGCAGATGAAGAACCCCTAATTCTTCAGTCGGACGTTTACACTCTACAGGCAACCTGTAGAGGCAGAAGAAAACGAAGGTATTATTCTTCGTATGAATAACAAGAGGTAAAGGAAGAGAAGAACTTACTGGTTCTTCGGGAAGACAGGAGCTCCTTAACCTGTAGAAGATGAAGAAGCATAATTAATATTCTTCATGTAACAGGGAAAAAGAACTATACGAATAACCTGCTGTTCATACCTTAGAAGACTCCGATCGCCAAAATAGCGAATCAGATCGACACAGTGAGTATTTATAGGATTTTAGGATCCTAATAGGGTTAGTGTTTGATTGGAAGTAACACTTCCATGATAGAGTTATTACTACATTCGAACTCTTTCTTATAGTTACCAACTTACCCTGGATAAGTTCCTGGTTCGAACGGAACATAAACTGAATTAACGTCCTAGGTAACGGCGTCGAATTTAAATTGATGTCTTGGAATGCGTCGTTTCTTGTTGAAACGCGTCCAAGCAAAAGGGCGTTACAATTACTTGCCTTTTTATGTAATTTTGGTTGTTTAAGATTTGACGCCTTGAACTGTGGGCGTCCTTTCTTAAAAACACGCCTTAGGTGAGGGCGTTTCTTGTCAAGTAGCGCCTTTATCTGCGACATTATTTTCATCAGGGTTTAATTTTTTTCCATTTTCGATTTTATCGTTTATTTACTTAATCTTTTAATCTATTTTGATTTATCTATCTCCTTCTATTTTATCAGGGTTGCTACAATGACGGTGCTTCTACGGAGGCCATACCCAGGGTACTGTCTAGTCCTAAGAGAAAAAAGGAATTTAGGGGATAAGCTTAGGCCAGATGTAGAGGTTTTAAGGGCTTGAGTCATTTTCATGACAACTCTTTCAGAGATTCGATTTGTTGCGCCGGGGCTTTGTGTCCGTCATCGAACCTTTATCCACCCTAGGCACGCATACGACCGGGCTCATAACGTCCCGCGGAGAAACTGTACTGCCACTCTTGCCATGCCTAGTTTCATATTTTTGGAGCTTTGACTTTTGAACTTTGAGCTTTTGAGATGAGTTTTTAATTTTACTTTGCCTGTTGCTCTTTTTTCTTTGCTTTCTATTGTGAAATCAGGTCATAACGGACTGCCCCTACCTGAGACCTTCTCTCATCAGGGTGTCTAGATTAGTCATCGCCCCCTTATTCGCCTCTTGCCCCTAGATTTAGTCGAGGAGAGAAGTGGACAGGGACCCTGACTTCCGCCAAGCATGGCCAAGGAGAAATGATGTCTACATAATTGGGGAACCCGACCAGGGACATCGTGAAGTGTGTGATTTGCCAAACTCGGGATCCTCCTTCGTGATCGAGGAAAAAGGGACAGCTTGCTACCGGGCGTTCATTAGCCCGACTCTAAGGAAAGAAATGCTTAAGATACAACCCGTTCCTAGCATGAGATAGCTCCTCACCTTCCGCGTTGACTAAGCGATATGCATTCCCTGGATAAGCCTCTCTAACGACAAATGGACCTTCCCAGTTAGGTTGTAATTTAGACCTAGGACCTTTGGACCTAATAAACTTGCGTTTCAAAACCATATCACCTATTTGGAATTTGCGCTCGATTATCTTCTTTTAAAAATAATGCGAAACTCTCTTTTGATAAACGGACACGTGATCGGCCGCATTCATCCTCTTTTCATCCAAGAGTTCCAGCTGGACGAGCAACGCCTCTTGACGTTCGTCGAGATTAAGTTCCTTATTGAGCTGTACCCTTAGGGAAGGGATCAAAATCTCATATGGGAGCACCGCCTCCATCCCGTAGGTGAGAGCATAGGGGGTTTGCCCCGTAGGAGTACGGACGGAGGTGCGGTAGGCCCATAGAGCTTCCACCAATCGTTCTGGCCAATCGGAGAATTTGTGAGACTCGCATGTTTTCTTGATGATTATGAGAAGGGTTTTATTAGTGACTTCGGCTTGACCATTGCCTTGTGGGTAATATGGAGATGAATGATGTAATGCAATATTGAACTTCTTACATAGGTCCTTGAGCTCTTGAGAAACAAACTGGGGTCCGTTGTCGATGACGATGCTGCTTGGCACTCCGAACCATGAGATGATATTCTTCATGATGAAGCGGCACACCGTGGTTGCTTTGATCTCCGCGTACGTCTCTGCTTCGGCCCACTTGGTGAAGTACTCATTGGCGGTAAGGATGAAGGATTTCTGCTTAGTTTGAGAATTGAGATCACTGAGTGGGCCAATAATGTCGAAAGCCCACATAGAGAATGGCCAAGGGGCCGAGAGAGGATGAAGAGATGAAGCAGGAGCATGGATTTTGTCAGCGTGGAGTTGGCATTTAAGACACCTCCGAACATAGAGGGAGCAATATTCCTCTAGAGTGGGCCAATAATAACCCTGTCTAAGGATCTTCTTTGCTAGAGCCTGGCTATTGACATGACCTCCACACTCACTAGAATGGGCTGCTTCGGCTACTTTCCATGCTTCATCATCATCTAGGCATCTCATGAGCATTCCGTTGAGAGCGCACCTTTACAATTCTCCAGCAATGATAGTGTACCTTGAGGCGACTCTTCTAATAACCTTACGCTGCTCAGCATTTGCCCCTTCAGGGAACGATCCATCTTTGCAATACAGCTTGATTTCATGATACCATGGCAATTCTTCTTCCTCCAGAATCTCCTCTAATTCAGTTAAAGATACTTCCTTCAAATCTTCCTTATCAGCCCTAGCCTCTACAGTCTTCCTAAGGTTGGCGAACCAAGGATCCTGAAGAGAGGGAGCATCTAATCTCTAAATGACGATAGTCTCAGTGCTCCGACTGAGAGGGAAAAACAAGGAGGAAGCGAGCGATGCCAGCGCATCGGCAAGAATATTCTGGGATCGAGGAGTATGGATGTAGATTAGCTTACGGAATTGCCTAGCCAATAAAGTGACCAAATCCTGATATGGCTCAAACTTCAGGTCACGAGTGCGGTAAGTGGATAGAACTTGCCACATGACAAGCTGAGAGTCTCCTATGATGTTCAAATAGTGCGCACCCAAGAGGTAGGCGTGCTTCAATCCGGCCAGGAGAGCCTCATACTCAACGATATTATTGGTAGCAGGAAAACAGAGCTGATATGCAAAGGGAATCGTCACCCCTTCCGGGGTAAGGAGAACGACACCTATCCCTCGGCCTTGAGAGTTAAGCGCACCATCGAAGTGCAGAGACCAAAAGGGATGATGGGTAAGGGCAGAGAGATGCTCATCAGGGAAATCATCCTGAATAGAGTCCGTGCAGGGGATGGGAAGATGAGCAAGATGCTCAGCGATGGCATGTCCTTTGATCGCCTTCTGAACAACGAATGCGATATCAAACTGAGAGAGGAAGCTCTGCCAGCGAGTTAACCTACTAGAAAGGACATGCTTTTTTAAGAGATAATGGATCGGATCCATTCTAGAGATTAACCTAACTGGGTGGGCTAGAAAATAGTGCTTTAATTTCTGAGCTACCTACACTAAGGCGGCACAAGCCTTTTCCATGACAGTGTATTTGGTCTCCACCAGGTTAAATAACCTGGAGAGATAATAAGCTGTCCGCTCTTTGCCTTCATCATCTACTTGTGCTAAGACCACCCCTAGAGAGTCCTCGATGAAAGAAATGTATAGGATTAGGGGTTTCCCAGGGACAGGAGGTTGCAAAACCAGGGGATTGGTCAAATATTCCTTTAGATCCTCATAGGCCTTTTGATAATCTTGATTCCATTCAAATTTGACCCCCGCCTTTAGCAATTCATAAAATGGTCGGCACCTCTGAGAATGTTGAGATATGAATCTTCTAACGAATTGTAATCTACCAATCAGTCATCGGAGTTCCGTGATATTCTTAGGCGGAGGCATGTCCATGACGGCTTTTGCTTTATTAGGATCGATCTGAATCCCCCGTTTGCTGACTATGAACCCTAGCAACTTCCCTGAAGAGACTCCAAAAACACATTTCTTTAGATTCATTTTTAGTTGATACTCCCTAGCTCTCTCGAGCACCTTAGCTAGAATAGCGGGGTATTCTTCTTTAGTTCTCAACTTCACCAAAATATCATCCACGTAGGATTCCATGTAAACATGCATCATGTCGTGGAATATAGCCATCATCGCCCTTTGATAAGTGGCACTGGTGTTCTTCAATCCAAACGGCATAACCACATAGCAATATGTACCCTAGGGCGTGGTGAAGGAGATTTTCTCTTGATCTTCGAGAGCGAGACAGATTTGGTTGTAGCCTGAATAACCATCCATGAATGATAATGCTTCATATCCAGCGGTATTGTCCTCCAAAACATCTATGTGAGGCAGTGGGAAATCATCCTTGGGGCATGCCTTGTTAAGATCCCTGAAATCAATGTAAATGCGCACCTTTCCATCCTTCTTGATAACAGGGACTATGTTCGCCACCCACTGAGGATATAAGACAACTCTAATAAACTCGGCCTTGTAGAATTTATAAACCTCTTCCTTAATCCTCAAGCCCATGTGGGGGTGAAATCTTCTTGATCTTTGTTTCACGGGTGTGTTGCCCCTAGTTTAAGGACGAGTCGGTGTTCCACTAAAGAGGGGTCAAGACCCGGCATGTCCTCGTAAGACCAGGTAAAAGAATCGCTATACTCCCTTAGAACTTTGACTAGATCTTCTTCAACTTTTAGAGGGAGATTAGCGGTAATAATAATGGGCCTGGGGTCTTCTTCAGTTCCCAAATTTATTTCCTTCGTAGGTTCATCCACTGCCAACGATGGCTCGTCGAATCTCTTTAATCCTTGCGCATACAGATCGGCAATGTCATCTACGTTGCTGTCCTCATCATCAATCGGGTCTTTCTCATCCATGATTTCATAAACACCTAGTCCGTCGTCGCTCCACACCCCTTCTTGCATCATCTTCTTCTATCACAATCACCGTAGCTATAAACTCCGGGCACTTCAGAAGAGCATGACATCGCTGAGCTAGATCCTGCAAGAACCTAACAGGAACAGATTTAGAATGACGCGCAAGCGGGCGTGGCTCAAGTGAGGAAGGGTTGGATGACCTAGAACAAGACCCTACTTCTCTAGACCTAACAGACTCTACTTCCCTATACTCGACGGACCCTACGTCTAACCTAGGAGAAAGGAAATCTAATGGGAAGGAGGCAGCAGGGGCCTCATGCCCCTGGGAGGAGGATGGAGAAAAGATAGCGTAATCTTCCACTGAGATCTTTGTTTCAAATTTGACATTTTTTTTGGAGAGAGTCAGTGGAAATCATGTAGCAAGATAGGGAAGAAGAAGGTGGAGGAGGAAGCCTGAGAGGGTACTTGGAGGGACAGAAGATATCGAGAAAGGGATTAGAGGAGGTGAAGAAGGGAGTAGACAGATCAATTGGAGGACAACAATCACAAGATGGCGTGATGATGAGATATTCCATGGGGATTTCAAACAAGAATGGATCAATCAACATAGGTGGCGAGGGTGGTACGGATGCCAGATTTTGGAACAATGAAAACAGGCGGGAAGGAGACCAAGTGAATATGACAGGTGAGCTCCCCCTTTCCCGTGGACGGTAAGCTGGTTTCTTCGACTGATAAAATACAAGCCGTACCACCTGACTTTATTCTTCATCAAATAGCCTTTCAAAAGCCTGGCTATAATCAACCATGTTATCAACTGGCCCCTTTGGAAGCAACGGTGGGCTTACAAATACATGAGCTGCATCTTCTTCTTTCTTGGGCTGTGCTTTTAATGTGTCGGGTTGAAGAGGGCCTTTTATAAAATGCTGGTGGTAGTCCCATGTCAGGGGCCCAAAATCGCCCAGAATTGAGAGTGAAGACTCTCGATAGCCGAGGCCCCTTCTGTTCATCTTTCTTCCTTTAGGGACTGGCTTGGTCCGCCCTTGTAGTTGTGCGCCGAGGCCTCTCCCCGACTGATAGCCTAATTTCAATATAATGTCCCAGCCCTTGGAATCTCGAATCTGGGGCTTCACTTTAACATTCACTGCTACAGAGACGGGCTTGTGTGGCGCCTATGCCCAAGGGAAATCCAGATCTAAAACTGAAATAACAGGCCACGTACTGGGCCATAGTGTTGGTAGAATCTTTTCAGAAACGGCCTTTATAGACTGGACCGTGGACATGCTTTTTACCTTAACCACCCTCCCTTGGAAAGGGAATTTAAGACATTGGTGGGCAGTGGATGGTACGACGTTGAGGTTGTCGATCCACGGATGACCCAAGATAGCCTTGAACATAGGGTCGATGTCCAGCACATAGAATTCTATCGGCATAGTGAGAGGCCCCAGCTCAGCCTGAATAGTGACCACCCCGTGACATGCCCTTCGAGAGTTGTCATATGCTGCTATGGTTGTAGGGGTCGGCCTCAACAGATTTTTTTGATAAATTGCAAGCTCTCAAGGTGCTGAGCGGGCAAACATTAATAGATGCCCCTGTGTCTACCAATGCCGCATCTATGCTGACTTTGTTCAAAGTTATAGAAATGCATAGCGACATTTGTCGGGCTTCCGGGGGTGCCAGTTCAGTTTCAAGAAAAGTGATTATCGGCCCCTTTGAGATTGTAGCCAAGGCTGTCGGTAGGCTATCCACTGCCATATCTTCATTGATGATCACCTTATGTAGAAAATTTCTGAGTGCATCTTGATGAAGGGTAGATCTCTTTATCAACTCCAGCACGGAAATCTTGGCGGGTACTCTGTCCAGGTGATGTAACAAGTCATATTGTGTCCCTGGCAGCGGATCTGCCTCCTCCTGATCAAAAGCTTGTTGAGTAGACTGGGGATTGGGTGCGGATGCACCAGTGGAAGGATAGTTTCTGTGGAACAAACGCCCGCTCCGCAGGGCAAGGTTGTGGGTCGGCACGATGTTGGATGTACCTAAAATAAGCGGTTTGACGGGCCCATTGGTTTGGATGAGTGGCGTGGGGGAAGGCGTACTGTGAGTGGTGGAGATGATGGGTGAGGGGTTTGATGAAGGCCGGGTGGTGATTGGCACGGGTATCGGTGACGGGGTAAAGGTAGATGGAAGGAGGACGATGGGTGAATGGTTGGCTAAAGGTGTGGTGATGGCAGATGTAGGCGTTGATGGTGGAGTAGAGAGAGACAGGTTATTGGGGGAGACAGATGGTAGGATGAGGGGTTTAGTGGATGCGGAGGATGGTGGGTTTTGGTGGTTGAGTGGGAGGATAACGGAAGGAGAAGGGCTGCGGTGGTTGTGGTGGAGGGCCATCAGCCGTTGAACTGATGCGTCATCATCATAAGACCACCCGGCATCGGGTGCCGGGGGTTGGACGAGGTTAACTTGGGCCGGTGCCGGGGGTTGCGGCTGCGGAGCGGGAGGATGATTCAGCATGGGATTTTGATGGATCCCCAAGTCTTGAATAGATTGATGTTGCCGTTGCTGCTGTGGCTGCTGCTGTGGCGGCGGTGCTTGTTGCTACTGCACTTGCTGCCTCAGCGGCTGCCTCCTCTTCTCTTTAATTTCGACGATGGCCTTGTGCATCTCGACCCAATCTATCATGTGTCCCTCATGTAAGTCATAGACCAAGTCCCTGAATTGAAAACATCCTTCAATTGTATGCCCCGACTGCCTATGGAACATACAATACTTTGTCTTATCAACGGCCGGGTTCCAGTTGGGCCGTTCCGGAGGAAGCTGGATTGCACTAATTGACATGAGAGCCAAAAATATGTCCGTAAGAGACTCGGGCAAAGGAGGGTACTGGGCTCTCTTCGGACCCGGACGCTTGTTGTTGTTGGTGTAGCCGTTGGGTGGAGGAACATTTTGGTATTGCGGAGGTTGTGGAGGTTGCTGCGGAGTAGGGAATGCATTTTGTGGAGTGGCGAAAGTAGGGTGAGAGTTTTATGGAGTGGAGAAACTGGGTTGGGCATTCTGTGGAGTGGAGAATTGGGGATTGCGGGGGTTTTGTGGAAAGCAAAATGGCGCGGGTTGGTTGGGGAAAGGGAATGCAATGGCTTGCACTTGTTCATTTGTTTGGACCCCCTCGGTGATAGGCCCCTGAGGTTTCTTATGATATTTGGGCTTTTGGGCTTCAAAAAGAGTGTGGATGGGGGAGTCCTTGAATTGCGTTTGAATGAATCGCACCCGGCTATATAGTTGGTGCATGTTCGAGATGTCATTCATAGCTAAGATGTTGCGGAAGGTAGGGGTAGCATAAGCAACTTGACTTTCTCTTCCTCCGGAATGTGACCCGGCATGCGGGCGGCCATCTGTCTCCACCTGTCAGCATAGGTGGCAAAATCTTCATCGGCCTTCATCTTCTCGGCCACCAAGTCTGTAAAGGAATACTCCGTACCGACCCGGTCTTGAAACCGTTGAATAAACTTTTCTTTCACCACTTTGAAACTTTCGGCATCCTCGAGTGGTAAATCATAGAACCACTCCAAAGCCACTCCATCTAATGACCGGCAGAATAAATATGCCATAAGGCGATCATCATATTGGAATTGCGCCGATTCATACATAAAGTCCCTCACATGAATGAAGGGATTGCTATTCCCATCGTATTTACGGTATGTGGGGAGCTCAGACTGGGGAGGGAACCGGATGTTATGAAAGCTAGGAACCGGAACATCTGCCAAAGATTGTGGGCCAACCCGCTTTTGAAGAAAGTCGAGTTGTTGTTGCATGGCGGCCCATTTATCAAGGAGCTCTTGTTCCCGAGATGGTGCGGGCAACGTAAGAGGAGCGGGCTCAAAGCGGGGAGCCGAAGGATAGACCGAAGGAGTGGGAGGCCCATAAGAAGGATATTGGGCCGGAGGATGACTCAAACTGGCATGGATTGGGGCCGCCCCTTGCCGAGGGTGAGAAAAGTCGGATGGGCTGATAAGAACCTGAGGCATGGAAGAGATGGGCCTATGAGACTCGACCTGAGTAAATGAGGGAAGAACACCCTCCCCGTTATCAAGAATTTGATGGACCGATCCAGATGATTGGCCCGCTTCTATATTGGAGAACTGGAGGGTCCTGGGCTGGACCGAGGTAAGATCGATCGGAGTGGGTGGAATCCCGGGTCCAGAGATAGAGATATTGGACAAACCTTGTATAATCGTGGGAGATGGGGCATTGGACCCCTGCAAGGTCTGATAGAGGGCTTGAAGTTGGGCCGGATCCAATTGGGCCATCATATGCAAGATCTGGCCTATAGGATTGGTGGAAGCAAGGGAGGGCTGGGCGCCCTCCATGGAGATAGCAGATGGAGGAGGGATAATCCCTTCTCCTGATTGGAATTGGGTGACCCTAGGTGGGTCCTCCAAGAGACCTTGAGGAAGAGATTCCTCATGAGAACGGGGAAGATCATAAGAAGACATGGCGGATTTAAAGAGAGGATTAGAATAAGAGGTGAAAAAGGAATTGCTCCTAGAGGATGATTCTAAGGACCGAAAGCAACTCCACATGCAATGGAACACATTGACAAAAGACAAACAACACAAACAAACACCAAATGAGACACTAAAACAAAGACTCAAATCTATGAAGACAAAGAAGGGGATGAGAGGCAATAAAAGTCAACCAAGTTATAATGATGCACAAATTTTACTTGTTTCTTCCTTTAGAACCTTGATGATTTGAATTTAATATGTTCTCTCCAACAATAGGTTCCTAATAGGAAAGGGTATGGGGGACTTGGTTGACTCTACATGTAAACTCTCCCTCACTTATGCAACCTAGACACGGTGTGGTAAAGGTACAATTGGCCCGGCGTCCGTGAGGGAATTCACGGCTCACGGGGACTTATGGAGGTCCCGGATGTGATCACCTAGTCGACCCCAAGGAATATGGAGGCGAGAGGCTCACACACCAAGATAGGAAATGCAACTATGATATGAATGATCCTATGTGCATCGGCGTGCATGCAAATTCTATCCTAAAAAGTAACAACCAAATATGCAAACAATGATGTAAATATGTATAACAACCAAGGAGGAGATCAGATAACACCCAAGCATGAAAGTCACAGCAAAAACTACAGAAATAAACTCAACCTCGGGATGCGTACATGTGACTGGTGAAACGGTCTGATATGAGACTGCCAGAGAGATAAGACGGCCTATTTCTGGGCCGCTTTTAAGCCGTAAACGGCCGAACAATGGACCGCCAAGGTGACCAGAGAGCAGAAAACAACAAGAAGTTAAATGGAAAATCTGAGGAAAACACAAGGGCAACTGGGTTAAATCAATAGCAGCAGGTCAAACAGAAGCTCAACACGATTGGCACTAGAAGTCCCACCGTGATCGCCAAAAAATTAGGGATGTTGGTTTCTAAATGGTTCCTTCAATGGTGAAGATATGATGATGAACAAGTTGATATAAATGATGTGAAATCATGAACAAATGCAACAATAACTCAAGCAATCAACATGGAAACATAAGCACATGGGCATGTCATCTTCATCAGAAATAAGCAAAAGAAAAGAAAAACACACGCTGGGGCGTGGAACGAAGGAATAAAATCAAACACGCACCGTAGGTGTGGAGCAACTAAACTAAAGCCAAGAAAGAGAGTTATGAGGAAGATAAAGAAGACTACTGCCCAAACTAAAGGAGTGTGATCGCCACCAAGGTAATTAAAATAGCAAAGCTAAGGTAAATACCTTAGAAAGAGGAGGATGAAGCACCTGCCCATGGGAGATGAAAACAAGAGACCTATGCTTTCAAACGGTCTAATATCAGGCCACGAACGAACCAGAAATGGCCTTACGATAAGCCGCCAGAGTCTCGCAAACGGTCCAATGTAGAGCTGCCAGAGCACACAGAATAGCAACTTGGGACTTGAATCTCCACTTATCCTGGCCGGCCAGAAGAGCTGGGCCTCATGCTAGGAACCCTATGGACCTACAAAAAAGTGTAGAAGCACAGAAAAATAACCCAGATTAGCCCTATGACAAGTGTAGCAACTATAATGCTAATAAACTAAAGTGCATGCAAAAGGAAGGGTGGATACCTAGGGTGGTGGTTTTTTAAACCCCTGTGGGACGTGGAAAAGATGGGAGGATTTTTAAAAATGATGCAAATATGATAGAACGGGGAAGGGGAAGAGGGGAGATGCTTGTGAATGCTATGAAGAGGGGGAAGAAACTAAAGAAGAAAATAACACAATTAAACCCTTGGAACTTAATACTCCCTGGACTTGAAAGCTAATGGACATAGAGAGCACTTCTCCTTGATGGGTACTCGCTCCAGAACGTAGCAGCACCTCGACGTAAGCTCCAGAATTCTCCCCCTCAACCCATGAAGCCAAGGGTTCTATTTATAGACCCTCAAACTCTCTGGACGAGTTGGAGAGATTCCAGCGAAAAAGTAGGGCATGGCTTAGCAAACTCTTGAAGATAATACTCCCAAGAGTCCATAGAAACAAACCAGTGGTTCTGAGAGTCTCTTTTGAGAGAGAAATCATGAAATCAAAACTCTAATTCGGCCATGACGTAGCAGAGAAAAATAGTTCTAGCAGGACTCTCTGTCTGCACAAACGGTCTTACGATAGACCGCCAAGGATAATAAACGGTCTAAGGATAGACCGCCAACCTCGGTTGTCCACCAGAAGATAAGGTCAATGGGCGAAAACCTCGTGAATAGGACTCTGGAACTGGATAACAGTCTAAGGTTAAACCACCACAATGCCTCTAACGGCCATACGATAAATCGCCAGAGCTCAACGGATAACAACAGATAAGGTTGAGAGAAAGACGTGGGCTCTGGACTCTTACGTCAGCAAACAGCCTTAAGATAAACCACTACACGTCATCAAATGGCCATTCTATAGACCACCAGAGACAGTGGCGTGGCAAAACAAATGAAAGGCCTACTAAGCTTCAACCCATGGAAAAAATGAATAAGGAGCGAGACCCAATCAAGGAGAATGACCCATGAAATAAGCCTTAAAGCTGACCAAGATGGCTCAATAAACGACGTATAACTAGGAGCATCATAAAGATAAATAAGGAGATGACCGAACTTATTGGTCATAAAATGGGTGTCAACAACGTAGAACTAAGTGCACGGAGCCGCCGGAACAGTAACCCCGTGACAAAAGAAACCAGAGTCACTACCTCACAGGAGACAGGAGTAGTACCTACTAGAAGCAATGTCAGATGTGTCCACTGATGTCTTAGTCCGTGCCCCACATGTCTCCCTACTCACCCCAGGCAAAAATTGAGACACACTAACCATGTAATCACAGAACAAGGACTAGTTGGGGTCACATTCGTCAGCGTGGATCCATCGCCCCCAACCACGTATGCATACACAGACTATGCGGTCTAAGTTGGGTCCTCTAGTTGGTTTTCTCTCTATCCTGGACTCAGGTTGCAAAGACGAGGAGCCCTACAATAACCATCCTAAAAACCATCTCAACGGGACAACCACTCCCAAGTGGGTCCACACACGCGTGCATAGGAAAGCTACGATTGGTGGGAAAAGTCATTAGAGGTGTGAACTCGCTAAAAAGCGAGAACCACCGGAGTACCACCGATCCGTACTAGCCCAACTGTACATATAGAATGCACCACAAGGTGGCTCACATCACGAAAACCAAGGATCTATGACTGGATAGCTAATCCATCGACTGCTGGTGCATAGGGTGTGAGTCGGATCCATTGATCGCGTGAAACCTCAGAAATATGAAGAATGGGCCAATTGGATTCGGGGCGGCCAACAAACTGGCCGCCCACCCTCTGGCTTGGGCGGCCAGGGGCCAGAAGCCTGGGCAGCCAAGGCTTTGTGTAGCAACTCAAAATTTTTTATATGCATTTATATGTAAAAAATAATAATGAAAGATGAAAATAAAAAAAATTATGAATATTATTATGTTATGTCTTTAAAAGTATAGAATACATAAACATGAACCCTATTCCACTTGTTAACACGAACGATAAGATTCATGGCACGATTCTGAGAAGGCGAAGACGTCGGTACTGTAGTAGTACTATAGCATCCGATTTAAGAGTGAATTATTAGCTTTAATATAATCCTAATTAATGGATGAGGTCATTCTTACATCATTGAATAAATGAGGTCATGGATGAGGTCATTCTTACATCATTGAATAAATGAGGTCATTGATTAAGTCATTCATATGGTGGAATGAAGTTGATGTAATAGTGACAATGTTGGTGTAATAGTGACAAGGTTGGTGTAATAGTAACAAGATTGGTGGAATAGAGAAAGTAGGTGGGAGATTTTGGCCTATAAATAGGGCTGGGCTCTTCCCTACTCAAAGCACAAATTTCTTTGGAGGAATTGCTAGTTGGAGAGAGGGAGAAAGCTCGAAATTGGAGGAGTGTTCGAAAGCATTCTTCGTTCTTAAATTTCTTCTTCTTTGATCTTCAACGAGGTAGGTTTTCTCTCAGGCGAAAACTTAATTAGATCTCCATATATGTTTCTTTGCATGAGTATTTTGATTCAATGTAAATTTTTCATAATCCTGTATTTATGGCTTATTTTAAGATTTAAAGTTCAAAAATGGGAGTTTTCATTATCATAACGTGTTTCAATAACGTGGATCACATGGACCATGATTCGAATACAGTAACCACGCCCGATTTACCTTGTTTATTTGCGTTATTTCAAAACTTAAATTTTGAATTTAAAAATCATGTTCTTGCCTTAAGAATACTATTAACAAATAAATGACTAGATGAATGAACTCGTAAAGCTATCGTTAATTGTTCAAACAACTATGCTCTAATTTTCGTACAATTCCTATACATGATTGACCCTATCTCTTTTATCTAAGCTCTATCTGAAAGCTTGACATCTCCTTGTAGACACGCTAAAATTGATGCTATGTTGAGTAAATCTCATGTCACCATGTGACGTCCCAAAGCGGAATTCAATATTGATTTAATATAAAGTTTTTCTATTTCTTATAAATTAATTGTGATTTCTTGTTTTTTTCTTGGGAAATTGGAATTAACGCCCTTATCAGGGGCGCTATTTAAATTAACGGCATGGACAAGGGCACCTCTTTTAACAATGGACGACTACCAATACAGGCGTCATTTTATGGATTTACTGAAAATTCCAAATTTCAAATAAAATGAAAATTGTATAATTAACGTCTCTCCTGAAGGCGTTTATTATCTGACGCCTTGTCGACAGGCGTCAGTTCATCATTTTAAATAAGGAAAGTTAATTGTTTCTACAAATAAATCCAGGAATTGACGCCTTTATGGGAGTCGTTATTCTAATTAACGCCTTTTGTCGTGTCGTCATTTTTAAATTGACGCCCTTCAGGGGGTCGTCATTTTCAATTCCGTCTCCCTTTCGCCTGCTTCTTTCCAGTAATGGTTCCTTCCTCATTTTGAGCCTTGTGTTCGACTGGGAAGGGAGTTTCTTGGTGGAAGATCTTTACCTTGTTTTAATCCTTGTTCTTCAAGGATTTTTGGCCCTATAAATACCCCTCCTGGGTCTCTTCGCGCGAGACATGAGAGAACACAGGAGAGATCATCATTAAGCAGAGAGATAACAACACGAGAGTGAGAAGAGAACAGAAGAAAGCTAACAGAGAGAAGAGTGTTTTCTTGATTGCAGGTTATTCTTCCAAAGCTTCTTCTCGGCGGTTCTTCATCCTCTCCAGGCTTCGTCCTTTGCTGCTGTTCCATCGTGCATATTGAAGCTCTTTCCCCTCTACTGCTGCACACACAGCAGAGAGAATCTCTCTTTCTCCCTTTTTAGTTATTTAGTTGTTTCATTAGCATATCATCATCTTACATCCTTTTTCTCTAGCTCTTGCTAGACCTCATATCATATTGTTACTTAGCATATTGCATCCATACTTTTCAAACCTTGTTACTCCTCTTAGGGGTTTAAAACCAAAACACACAAGGTGTGTTCATGTTCATGTTCTATTCAATAATTTCATAATTTTGAGCATTGATACTACATCCTTTGGCTAATCCACTCTTTTATTTGATTTGTGTGTTCTTGCAAGGTAATCAAGACTAAGAACCCCCTTCATCGGCCGGCCGGTAGAAGGAGGAAGAAAGGGTTCACAATCTCCCCCGCTCAACACAAGGTACTCGCGATCATCTCTTTCTTTTTGAGGTAACCCCTCTGGCGATCACATTCTCCTTTAGCATCCCACGCATGCTCTTCCTTTCGCCATTAATTTTTAAGCTTTAGAAATTGAGTTTGGTTTCATTTCTTAAGTGGATTTTCATAATCTACAAATTGGCGATCACGGTGGGACTTCTTTTGTTTTTAGTTTGATTACGCCTCCATTGTGCTCCACGTAGCACCCTCCTATTGACACCCTCGCGTGTCCCTCCTTTGGTACCCTCGGTACCCCTCCATTGTGCTCCACGTAGCACTCTCCCATTGACACCCTTGCGTGTCCCTCCTTTGGTACCCTCGCGTACCCCTCCCTTGTGCTCCACGTAGCACCTTTCCTATTGTGCACCACGTGCACACCTCCCACTATTTAGGCCATTTTGGAGCCCCTATATCATCTGTCATATCATCTGTTTAGTGAGGAATCTGTTTTCTGTTGACTATCAAGGTTTCAGTTCATTGAGCTGAGATAACGCCCTCGTTGCTGCCGTTATTTTACAATTCACGCCTATGTCAGGGGTGTCATTTCTTCATTCGACGCCTTACCGAAAGGTGCCATTTGCATTATTACTGTTCCTGTCACCGCTCCCCGATCGCTGTTCATTGGTTTTGACGCCCTAACTCCCGGGTGTCATTTTATAATTGGACGCCTTACAGCAAGGCGTCATTTGCATTATTACTGTTCTTGGTTACTGTTCACTGTGATTCACGCCCTTTACAGAGGCGTCTCTTCATCATTTAACGCCTCACCCCAAGGCGTCATTTGCTATCTCACTTCCTGCAGTGACTAGCGCCTGCATCCCAGGCGTTATTTATTTATTTGGCGAGCCCATCTGAGTCGTCATTTTGTTCTGTGCCCACAGAACTGCTGCTCCTGTCTGTTTATTTGGCTGATATTATCTGATTATCATATCTGTTGATTGATATCACCTGTTTGCATTCATCTTGGCATACGGTTTGGGAGGCCTCTTCTCCCCACACTTGTTAGGAGTTTTCACCCCTCTTGGTGAAGGAAGGACCCTCCATTGAACATTTCGTCTCTTTGGACCGGAAATTCCTAAGCCAAGTCTCCGTAAGTCCTCGCACCCGTGGATTCCCTCACGGACGCTAGGCAGGTTGTACCATTGAAGTACCCGGAGTATAGTTGACCCATTCGTTGGAAAGGAGAGAAAATCTAGATACCCGGAGATTATACCCAAATTTTCAACCAGGATCCACCTTCGAAAGAAAGTACCTAATATTGAATCCACCCTAATTTCCAAGAGAAATCTTAAAATCTTGCGCTCATTACAACTTGTGTGTTTCTTTTGAAAAGGTGATATCTTTTGGGTTATATCTTATTGTGAGACATTCATCTCTTTCTCCTTAAGCATGAAATTGCGTTCAGGTAAAATCGTCAACATGGCCAACTACGGGTACACATATGATGACTATGAGGAGGGTCATTTTGACTCGTTTAATGAGAATCCGTCTCAAAATCCTCTTTACTGTGATGGGAACTATGTTCCCTCTCCTACGCATGTCCACATGATGGACTCTACTCTTCCGGAGGTTGACCCTCCTTCCCAGGCTCAGCCTGCCACTTTGAACACCTCTGGGGATACTCCCTCCTCCCTCAATTTTAATGATGTTCTCAAGGTCCTTTCCCAGCTGGATGATTCCCAGCGCTATGCGGTTCAAGCCGCTTTGAAGGGAAAGTCTGTCCCCTCATCCTCCAATCCTCCCCAGGCCATGGCTGGTCATTCTACCAATTTTCCTAACGACCAGGCGGTCGCGTCCAGGGTGCCCTCGCGCCCCCCTACTCCGGTCATGACTATGCCGGCCCAACCGGTAAGTCATTCTGTTGCTAGGCCTCAGCAACCTTCTGCTCCCCAAATCTTGAGGAGGCCTACGCCACCTATGCCAAATCATATTCTTTCCGACCGGCCCCAGTTGAATCTGATGATCATACTTTGCTCCTCCAAAGGCTGGCCAGTATGGAGGAGCAGCTTAGAAAAGTCACCACATCAAATGCCACTCCCGAAATTATGCTTCCTCCGTTGCCGGTTTTCCACCTTCCACCGTCCGAGATGCCAAATTTTTGGCGGTATAATGGCACAGGCAACCCACACATCCATTTGAAAGACTTTTTGTATGAAGCATCTTTCTGGCAGGGCAACAAAACTTCACTGGCTTATCTTTTTAGGCGGTCTTTGGATGGTCCGGTGCTTGAATGGTTTTATTCCTTGGAGACGGCTGATGCTGGTGATTTTGATGCAGTTCAAAGAAAGTTCCTGCAGAAATACAAGGACCGTGTGGGTCCCTCCTTGTCCGTTACAGATCTGGTTGCTGAAAAGATGAAGCCCGAGGAGGACTTCGTTTTATTTGCTAACAGATGGAGGGCCATGGCCGAGAAATTGAAAGACACATTGTCAGAGACGGAGCAAGTCAAAATGATTATTTCAAATTCTACTCCACAATTCCGTCATATCCTGGCCATGAATAAACTAAGCACTATGGAAGAGCTCTATGAAAGAGCTAGATATATTCAGACGCAAATGAAGATTCGCCAATCATGGGCATGTTCGAGCCTAGGCCGAAGGTGATAAAGAGGAATGTTAATATTGGCAATACTGGGGCAACCACTGAAGGCACCGTTACCAACGAGCAGGTGAGCGCGTTTGGCAATTCCACACCCTTCCGCCACCCTCCAAACCAAGGGCCGTCACCACAACAGCCCGCCTTCCATAATCAAGTCCACCAGCCAAATAACAACCCTCCTCAGACCTTACGGCCTCCTCCACCTCCTCAACAACAACCCCACATTGCTCCACCAAATCAAACCCCACAATATCACCAAGTGCCCCCACCGGCCAATTATGCACCACAACAATTTCAACAAAGAAGGCCTTTGGGTCCCCGAAGGGCACAGTACTCCCCTCTTCCCGAAAGCTTATTGGATATCTTTAATGCCCTCATGGCCGCTAACCTGCTCACATTGCCAAAGGAAAGAGCAATATGGCCCCAACATGTGGATACATCCCGGTATTGCGTCTTTCACCGACAACCGGGGCACAATATCGATCATTGCTTTCACTTCAAAGATTACATACATGACATGAATGATCAAGGTGATATTGATTGGGATGAAATGAGGAAGGTCATTGCTTCTCTAAAAGTTCGAAGGCCTCCTCGGCAGCCAGCAGCTCAACAGCATCAGCAACAAGGACAACCACAAGCTCCACAACAACAACAGGTTCCTGCTCCCCAACCCAATATGGGGATTGTTAATAATCCACTACCGGAGCATCCGGTCCCAAATCAGCAAGTGAATATTGTCACCTCGATCCATGAAGTGGAGAGAGGACAAATTTGGCACAATGAAAATGCCTCTGTCGGGGCTATTAATCAGAATTCTAATCCACCACCCTCATTGATAAGAAGGCACCAGCCTATCCCTCCTTCCCAACCACAACGTCCCCTTATACGCTCCCTCACTCCTGGGCCATCCAATGCCAATATCGTCCCTTCACGTCCCCTTCTTTTGCGCCAACCCACAAATTCTCCATCACCCCAAAACCCTCCACCAAACAGACCTCCTCTTATTCGTACCTCGTCGACAGCCGTCGCCCCTCCCGTTCCACCTCCATCTACCGCCACCATGATTCCAAGGCCCCTTCTTGTTACACAATCACCATCACCTCATTCCAATAATCCACGGCTGGCGAGGCCCCTTATAAGAACCCTTCCTCCTACCAACCCTGCGCCTACACCCAACGCCACTCCCTCTACTTCCTCCACCCCTTTACCCACACCAGTCCCGACAGAGGCGCAAAGAACAATGGTGCTCCGTAGCGGACAGATGTTTCAACGAGTGTTTCCCCAGCTGGAGCAGGAGCCACCACAGGAACAAGGAGAGCAAGAACAAGAATCTACACAGGGCACGGAGTATGATTTATTGAAGCATCTGGACAGAACACCGGCCCGTATTTCTATTCTGGAACTAATTAAAAGATCTGCCACACATCAGCAAGCTTTGAAACAATACCTGCAAAAAGTAATGGTGAATGAAGATATCCCGGCCGAACAGGTTACTACTGTCTTAAACCCAGTTAGCAATCAGCCGGCTATTACTTTTTATGAACATGAGTTGGCTCCGCAGCCGGCCAGGAAATATGCACTGTGCATCACCATTGATATCAACAAAATAGCCATGAAGCAATGTTTGGTTGATACTGGGGCATCCATTAATGTTTTGCCACCAAGCACTTTAAAGATGTGTGGCATTCCGGAGAGTCAGATTCGGCCGTCCACTATAACAGTCACAACTTATGATAACACAAGAAAGCCACCACTAGGAATGATTACTCTGAAAGTCTGTTTGGGTCCAGTCTCAGTCACGGCAGATTTCCATATTTTGGATATGGACCCGACATTTAATGGCATTTTGGGCCGCCCTTACATTCAGGAACTGGATGCCGTGCCTTCCACGAATCATCAATGCATCAAATTTCCACACAAAGGACGTATCATTAAAGTGACCAGTATGCCCATTTTGCCGACCGAAGATATACACTCCGCAACATCAGTGCCCTCCATGTGGCCTTCCAATATGCCTTTGCTCTCAGTGTTGGATGTTGCCGATCTGCGGCAAGACCCGGTGAGATCATCATCTCCTTCAACCCCTTCCACCACACAGCCATCCAAAGGCAAGAAAGAAGAAAGGTTTGATGAACATGCCCGGATGGAACATTTTAATGAAGATGGGGTACCGAACTGGTAAAGGCTTAGGTGCCAATCTCCAAGGGAGAATCAAGCCTGTCAAGCCTCAAAAGATGATTCTCCGAGGAGGCCTCGGATACAAAGCACCAAGCAAAGATGAAAAAGAACCGTGGGCCGTTATGACTTCCACTCTCAAGACTGACCGGCAACCTCTTACATGGACCCTTCAAACACATTTTGTAACAGGAGGTATTCAGAATGATGATGAGCATACTACAGTAATCACTTCTATGCTGGATTGTCAAGACGTACATGCACGGCAGTTTGCTCGCCATATAGCGCAACTAGCCATATATAAAGCTTTGGAGTCATTAAGGCCAGATAAGCGAAGGAAGATGGACGATCCTGAATGTGACTGGTATAGGTGGTTTGACATGAATGATATCTCTATTGCTCTGAGCCGCTTGTTCATGCCGACTGATCCAGAATGGCCGCCACTAATCCATGAGTTGATTGAGAAGCCAGCAGTAATTACAGACAAGAGGCAGCTTCTGAGTGACTATTCAGATACTGGGGAACCCGATGTGCCGTTTGAAGAGGGTTTCAATACAGACAGGCTGTGGGCCGGCCTTTTCTTTACCAAATCCATTCATCCAACGGCTGTTGTCCGTTTAATTGATCAAGTGTCTTTCTCAGATATCCCTAGGCCGCCTGCGGTCTTAATAAAGTTTTCTCCAAGTTCACTACAAGTTTCTCTTCCAATTCCTCGCTTGCTCCTCGAGCAGTTTCCAAACTCTCCATTACACCCCCGCGTGGGTCATCATTGATTCAATCCTTCACCAAACTTTCAATTTCAACGCTCCCCCCTGTTTCCACCTCCCATTGCTTTCTCCTTGAAAACGAAAAAAAAAATGCCAAAATTCAAACTTCCCAATCCATCTCCATTGAGGAGACTTCCTATCTTCTTCCTGAGAGTGTCCCGATTTCGGGGCCGCTCTTCCCAGATTCATTAAGTGATCTCCCTTTACCCCTCCGGCGAGGGGTCTTCGTCTGTATCCCCTTCTGTACCCGCTTTTCCTCTCCTCCTTCACCTTTATTGAATTCTAGTGATCAGGCTAGTTGTTCCTCCTCCTCTAGTGTTCAGAATCATGGGGTAGCTTCACCTAAGAGATCCAAGGGTAAGCAGATTCCCCGTAGATTCTTGTTGGAATTAGCTAAAAGATGTCAAGCTTGTTTAGCGCTTCTCGAATTTTTGGAAAATCCGATCATCCTGCCAGAGATAGAATATGAGGATATTTATGCTTCTAATGAGGGTTTTGGTGTCTATGAGATTATGAATGATGAAGACCCTGCTGAAGAGGGGGATGAAAGTTATGAAGAATATGAGGACGAGGCTGATGCCTTTGCTAGTGGCATGAGGAGATTTGATGAACCATCAGCCTCAGTAGAAGAGCCTACCAAAGAAATAAATCTGGGTACTGAAGAAGACCCTAGGATTGTCCTAATTTCAAAGAACTTACCGCCATCCGAAGAGGAGGCGCTTATCTTGGTACTTCAAGAATACAAGGACACGTTTGCGTGGAGTTATGAAGATATGCCCGGACTAGACCCTGCGCTCGTTGAACATCAGCTTACACTTAAGCCAGGGTCTGTCCCGGTCAAACAACGGTTGAGACGTTTCCACCCTAACATGGCATTAAAGATGAAAGAAGAGGTCGATAAGCTTCATAAGGCTAGATTTGTTAGAGTTGTCCTCTATCCTAATTGGGTGGCTAACATTGTCCCAGTTATGAAGAAAGACGGGGAAGGTTCGAATTTGTATAGACTTCCAGGACCTCAACCGCGCATGTCCTAAAGAGGACTCCCCCCTCCCTCATATTGATGTTTTAATTGATAACACGGTAGGATTTGAGACTCTCTCCTTTATGGATGGCTTTTCGGGTTATAATCAGATTCGCTTGGCTGAGGAGGATCAAGAGAAAACATCGTTCACTACACCATGGGGAACTTATTGTTATGTGGTCATGCCTTTTGGACTTAAGAACGCTGGAGCCACCTACCAAAGGGCCATGATGGCTATTTTTCATGATATGATCCACATTTATATTGAGGTGTATGTGGATGACCTGGTAGTAAAATCAAGAATAAGGACTGAGCATCCCGGGGTTCTAGCTAAAGTCTTGCAAAGAGCACGAGAGTATCAATTGAAAATGAACCTTAAGAAGTGCGTATTTGGTGTTTCATCAGGGAAGTTGCTTGGATTCATTGTAAGTAAGAGGGGTATTGAGATTGATCCCAATAAGGCGAAGGCCATAAGAGAAATGCCTCCTCCCAGAATTTGAAAGAAGTTCGAGGATTGATCGGGAGGTTGCAATTTATTCGCCGATTTGTTTCCCAGCACTCACAAAGATGTAAGCCGTTCTACGAGCTTACTAAGCCGGGAGTCAAGTTTATTTGGGATGACAAGTGTCAGGCAGCTTTTGACGGATTGAAGGATTATCTCTCAAATCCTCCTGTCCTGAGGCCGCCAGTTCAGGGCAAACCGCTTGTTCTTTATATTTCTGTCCTGGATGACTCTGTAGGCGCTGTCCTAGCCCAAGTTGACGAAGAAGGAAAAGAGAGGGCAGCCTACTACTTGTCAAAACTTCTTAACCCCTGTGAGCAGAGGTACTCAGCCATAGAGAAGACTTGTGCAGCTTTAGTCTGGGTAGTTCAGAAACTCAAGCATTATTTCTTAGCTCACGAGGTTCATCTCATTGCTCGTATGAATCCCATCAAGTTCCTTCTTGAAAAATCTGTTCTCACTGACCGATTGGCACGATGGCAAAGCTTCCTTTCTCAGTTCGACATCATCTACATTCAGCAAAAAGCGATTAAAGGCTATGCCATAGCAGAACATCTTGCTCATCACCCTCTCCCTCGATTTGACCCTGTTCGCTCAGAGTTTCCAGATGAGGAACTAATGTCCGTCAATCAATCCGATTCGATGTGGACGTTACATTTTGATGGAGCTTTGAATTCTAAAGGAAAGGGATTGGCATTGTTCTTCTATCACCGGAGGGTATCACTATTCCGCTCGCCTCTCAGCTTGCATTTCCAGTTACAAATAATATAGCTGAGTACGAGGCTCTTTTGGCCGGACTGGAGGCCGCTCATCAACTCGGTGTTACCCAATTGCGAATTGTAGGTGATAGTCAGCTTATTCTTCGCCAAGTGCTCTCCAAGTGCCGCACGCTCAATCCTAAACTCAAGCCCTACCAAGAATTGACTTCTGCTTACACCAAGCTTTTCACCAAATTGATCTTCGTTTCCCTCGTGACCATAACATTCTAGCTGATGCTCTTGCTTCTCTCGCATCTTCCTTGGTTCTCCTTCCCGAAAGGGATTCCCACTCCATCACTGTTCGTAAGCGGCTCATTCCCGCTATTCAAGACCCATCTTTTCTTAGGATTAAGGAGGAGGTGCTTAGGAAGGTTGAGCAAGACAGAATTATTGAGAATAAGGAGGTCATGCTATTGGACTTGGAGAGGAATTGGATGATGAAGAAAAGCCGTGGTATTATGAAATTGCTAAATATTGCCAGGACCAATCATATCCTGAAGAAGCCACAGCGGAAGAAAAGAAAGCCATTAGAAGGGTTGCCCAGCGATACACCCTGATTGGAGGTGTGCTTTACAGAAGAGGTCTCACTGGAGTTTTATTAAGATGCCTAGATGATGATGAATCTTGGAAAGTTGTGGAAGAGGCCCATTCGGGAGTGTGTGGTGGTCATGTCAATAGCCAGATGCTAGCTAAGAAGATCCTTAGGTTAGGTTTCTATTGGCCCACTCTAGAAGAGGATTGTTCTATCTATGTCCGAAGGTGTGTTAAGTGCCAACTGCACGCCGACAAAATTCATTCTCCTGCTTCTTCACTCCATCCTATGTCCTCCCCATGGCCTTTCTCCATGTGGGCTTTCGATATCATTGGACCTCTTGGTGATCCGACCCTCCTCACAAAACCAAAGTCATTCATACTGACGGCGACAGAATACTTCACCAAGTGGGCGGAAGCGGAAGCTTACGTGGAGATTAATGCGTCAACCGTATGCAAATTCATAATGAAGAATATCATCGCAAGGTTCGGCATCCCAAGTACCATCGTCACCGACAATGGACCCCAATTCATCTCTCAGGAACTTCAGGACCTCTGCAACAGGTATAACATTGCATTGCATCATTCATCTCCTTATTATCCGCAGGGCAATGGCCAAGCAGAGGCAACTAATAAAACTTTGATAAAATTGTCAAGAAAACGTGTGAGGCTAACAAATTTGCGGATTGGCCAGAAAAATTGGTTGAAGCTCTTTGGGCCTATCGTACTTCCATTCGTACCCCTACTGGGCAAACCCCTTTCGCCCTCACTTATGGAATGGAGGCGGTAGTTCCTTACGAGATTCTTGTTCCTTCTCTACGAGTACAATTGGACAAGGAGCTCCTATTGATGAGCGTCGAGATCTCTCCTTGCTCAGTTGGAACTCCTAGATGAGAAGCGTCTGGCCGCCGCCGAGCATGCGCGCATTTATCAAAACGGCTTTCACGTTTTTATCAAAAGAAAGTAATTGAGAGAAAATTCAAAATTGGTGAGATGGTAATTAAAAGAATCTTCGCAAAACCAGGTGGACCTCGTTCAAAACTCCAACCTAACTGGGAAGGGCCTTTCGTCATAAAAGATGTTTTTCTGGCAATGCTTACAAATTAATTAATACTGAAGGTGAAGAGCTTTCTCACCCTTGGAATGGTCTTTACTTGAAGAAATACTACCCCTAAAAAAAACAAAAAAAATAAAGAAAAAGAAGAAAAACAAAACAAAAACCAAAAATAGTCAAAAAAAATAAAACAAAAAAAATCAAGAAAATTTTACAGATTAGCGCAATACATGGGACGCGAACCTGAAAAATCAAAATCTGTAATTCATTCTTCAGTCTTAATGGTTTAACTCTAAGGTCAACTCACACACACTACACGCTTTACTCCTAAACTTGAGCGGCCCAGAATTCGAAGAAAGTCAGACCCAAACGGAGAGTGTAAAAGCCTTACCTATTCTCTTCCTTTCGGCTCACGAGAGGGAATACAAGTTAGGGGTTACTAACCAAGCCTGCCCGCCGCCCTAGTAGGTGGAAGTCAGGGCCCAAAAGGGAACAAAATGCTTAAAGCCCAAGTACAATTAGGTCTTTATCTGTTACAGAAAAAAAAAGAAAGCAAAATTAAGTTATGATAAAAGAAAGCATGACAAGAGGGCAAAGTCCCCGCAAGGAAAATCTTGGTCATAAGCATGCATGAATAAGGGCAAAAAGAGCAACAAAATTTCCCTAAGCCGAAGACCGAATCCCAACAGGCATAAGGGCAGGGGAGGAGCGTGCCTCATTTTTGAAAACCTTTCGTGAGCTTTCTTAATCATTCTTCTCTCCTCCCTCCATGGTGGGTTGTGAACTCGAAGGATGGCAAAGACCAACTAAGAAGGATGGGCTGCGAGAGAATATGAGTAAAAGCCTAAGTATAAATCACGTTGACTCTTTTGTTAAGTCTCTTGAGAAAATCTAATGAATTTTAGATTATGATGGTTAATGTTCCAAAGCTCTATACCATACTCGCCTCCAAAACAAAAATTTTCAAATAGGCGTCCTTTTCAAGTGTCACTTTCAAAACAAAAATTCAACAAAAAAAGCATATATACCAATAATAACAAAAAAAATGACTGTGGAATTTCAAGCCCTTTGTTTCTCATATACTTGATTGCATTCTTGTATGGGCATCTTTTATTTTCAGTTTGCATTTGCTTGCTTGCATGACACATTTTATATCTACTCTTTGCCTTCATTGATTAAAGGCTTGGCCCCTTGACCCGTTATCAAGGTCAAAGTGAAGACATCCCTTGCTTATTGAGCAAGGGGCCAAGTCGAACAGATGAATTAACCTGTTTATTCAAGTGTGGAAGCACAGGGCAAAAGTAAAAGACGAGAAAGAAAAGAAGGTACAAGTACACAACTACACAAGTGCTCAGGTAACAAAATCTCAATTTCATATATATATATATATACATCATAAATGTCTGAGTACAGGTGTGAGGGTGGAGGAGTACAAGTAAGTCTCTCAGCTCTCGCCTCCACCCTCCTCTCTCCTACTCTCTGCCTCACTCTCGTCCTCCCGACGAGGCGCTGGTGGAGGGGGCATGGGCCCCCGGGAAGTAGCTGGAGCTCGAGCCGGCTCCTCTGCCTCGCTCCTCTGTCGGAGAGAGGAACCCGCCACAAAAGTAGAGCTGGTGAAGCTGTACCCTGCAGCTCGCGCCAGCTCCCGACCTCGCTGAAGCCGCTCCTCGGTCGCTCGTAGCCGCTCCTGTGCAACGGCTAGCTAGGCCCTCAAGGCTATAAGCTCTCGATCGCAAGCTGACCGCTCCTCACGGTCCCGGGCACGCTCCGCCTGGTGCTGCTCATGATCCCGGGCACGCTCCGCCTGGTGCTTTTCACGGTCCCGGGCACGCTCCGCCTGGTGCTCCTCGCGCTCCCGAGCACGCTCTATCCGCTCCATCTAGAGGGCGACTCGCAGCTCCGCCACGTCCTGAGGCAACTCCTCTCGCTGCCTCAAGGCCCACTCCAGCTCCACGACCCATTGCTCACGGATCGCCAACTCTGTCTCGGCTAGGGCAGTCTGGGTAAGCGATGCCTGTAGCTCCGAGGTCTGCGAACAGGTAAACAAATCATCAGTTCCACAATTTAATAATTCATGGAATAGGCAATATACAACTGAAAATAAATAACTCACCCGAGAGGCCATCGCCTGCTGTCCCTCTGTGATGCAAGTAAGAGCGGCCCGGAGTTCCTCGGTCTGTAAGAAAACAATCTTCATGAATATATCATATAAACAATTGAATAATTTTGAGTTTAAGATTTAAGGCATACCCGTGAGGCGAGGTCGCGCTTTGCTGCCTCGGCCCGTGCAACTGCCCCTGCTAGCTGCTCTGCTAGTGCAGTCGCCTCTGCACTAGGCCCTCTCGAGCTGGAGGCCTCTCCTGCCTCTCTCCCTACTACTCCCTGCTGGGCACGCTGCATTTATTGAGATTGTCAGTAGCTAATCATCAATAATTCAAAAAAAATTCATATGCGTATAGGAATAAATTAAACACTCACCAAGGTCTCAAGGTCTGCCCGTGTGGTGGCTAGCTGTGCCTCTAGGCTGTGTAGGTGGGCATGTGCATCCATCGCCACTATATCCCGCGCATCCTGCATTCATCATATATTAATTGCATGATAGATATACAAAGCATTTACATTTAATTTAGAAATAAGTGCATTCATACATACCCCTAGGACCCTCATCTGGGGTCGGCCGGCGCAAACCTCCCAGTAGCGTCGGAGGTACTCGGAGCTGTCGGTCGCCTGTGAAGTGACCCGGGTCCTGCCACACTGCCAGTCTGCGTACTGGTCCGAGAACCGCACTCTCCAGTCGATCGCCTTCATGCGACCGAGCGTCTTCTTGCCTATCCCTCGTGGCTCTCCCACCTCCATCCACTCTTGGTGTAGGTTGAGGGTCCTCATCACCAGCCTAAGCCGTAACGGCTCGATCTCGTTCAGGCAATGATCCCAAAACTCATGCCCAAACGAGGTCGGCCCGCTACGACCCAGGGCTGGCCTTCATCGGTCATCCCCTCATAGGGTCTCCACCTCACCTGCATTCACAAGCACGCATATCAATCATCATATCATATCACATTCTATAATAAAACATAAAAATTTGCATCATATCAAGCATACATACCAGTGAGGCAGGGAAGTCGCGGAACTCCCGTCGCAACACTCGTAACTCGTAGGCGAGTGGGGCTCCGATCACCACCGGTAGCCAGCGCCGTGCTAGAGGGAAGGACCCCTCATCTCCAGGCCGTGAGTCGACGCGTCCCATCGGCATGTACAAGTGGCTCCAAACCTGCATTCATGCATTGCATTAGCAAAACATTCACATGCATTCTAACAAGAAAACAAAAAAATGCATACCTGAAGAAAAGGTGAAAAGCCACTGACTGTCGTCTCACGACCTGTCCCCGTGGACAGGTCGGCTATCAAGTGCGCCAGCAGCGCTGCTCCCCAGGCATATCTACCGACGCCCTCCAAGTCCTCTAGAATGCCCAGAAAGTGGCAGTTGATAACATCGCCCTTCGTGCCGAGCAGCAGCCTCCCGAGCATTAAGAATAGAAACCTCCTCAAATCTCCGTCTGCTCTCTCCCTGTCAGCTGGATCCTGGCAATAGGCAGCCCTAGCCCCATCTATCAATCTCTGCGAAACTGCTCTAAGGACTCCCTAGATCTCTGCCTAGAGTCCCCCAATCCCATAGCTATGGTAAGGTCAGTGCGGAAAACGGTCCTACACTCGCTAGGCGTCTCATAGACCGTCTCTAGCCCTAGCAGCCTCTGAGTCAGCTCACTATAGCTGGGTAGGGTGAACCCGCTCACAGCCTCCCCATCTACCCTCACCCAGTGATCCTAGTGACATCCTCTAGGGTAGGAACCATATGCCCCCCCGGCATCAGGAAGGCCCTGCTAGTCCTATCCCACCTCTCCCCAAGCACCTGAATCAAAGGCAGGTCTGGTATGACTGGCTCAATGCTAAGGAAGGCCCCAAACCCCATAGCATCTATCCTAGCTCTCTGAAACTCGGGGAGTCCGTAGTACGCTGCCCGAACCTGGACCCAAGAAATCCGTGTCCTCATCAGCCCCTGCATGCATATAAAAGAACTTTTTGCTTAAGTTTTCATGTGGAAATTCATTTAAGCTCATTAACTGTGATATTTGCTGTTTGGATAATTAACGACCTACCGTGGGTCGTGGTTTTCATGATTGACGCCCCTGAGGGTGATGTTATTTCCAAATAGGTTTCGGGTGATACTGTACGTTCATTTAATTGATGACCTACCCAAGGTCGTTGTTTATCTAAGTGACGCCCCTATGGGCGACGTTGTTTTGAAAGTGATATTCTAAAAATCTGAAAAATTTGGAATTGACGTCCAACCCTAGGTCGTCAGTTATCTAAGTAACGCCCCTGTGGAAGGGCGCGGTTCACAAAGTAATTTTCTATCCTAAATTGCATTTCTGGAAAATGTTGAATTGATGGCCACCCTGTGGTCGTTACTTATCTAATTAACGTCCCGATGGGGGGCGTGGTTTTCCTGGGGTTTCAAGGTTTTAAGGTGCGAAATTGAAATAACAGAAACGCATGCATTTTAAATTTAAATGAAATCACAGGGAAATAATAGCATGGTGTAAAAACAGGATAAATTAAAAATAACGACATGCTTCAGGGCGTGTTTTTCATGCGTGTTAATAATTTCCAGAAAACAAAAGAAATTAACGACCTTCTCTGGGACGTTATTTAAATTCACGACACCCCTGGGGGCGTCATTTTACTGTGTCTCTGGTTTTGTCATGCCCGAGGGCTATGGAAATGGGGAAATAATGGAAATAAAAAAAAATGGAGAATAGGGGTATGAGGGCCTACCTTTTGACGTTTGGGACCGATCAACCCCCCACGGAGGGGTTGTCTTGGTTGCCTTGGTCGTCGGAGCTGGCCGGGCCGACGGGCCACTGCCGCCGCCACCTTCGGTTCTCCTTCTTCTTCCTCACCATCTCCTTCTCCTTCTTCTCCTTCGCTTTCTCCTTCTTCTTCTTCTTCATTTCCATCTTCTTCATCATCTTCTTCTTCTTCTTCGTCTCCTTCATCTTCTTCTTGTTCTTTTGCGTCACCGGCCGCCGCCGCCGGTGTCTCTTCGGCCACCGCAGGAGGGACCCCCTCCACGGCTGCTTGTTCGTCTTCTAGGTCCACCACGTCAGGGGCAGAGACCCTTTGCCGTTTCTATCCTCCGCCCGCCATTGGGTTGTGAGAGGGAGAGAGTAGTGAGAGAGAGAGTGGGAAATTGAGAAAGAGGGGGTTTGCGGTTAGGGTTTTGCAGAGAAAAGAAAGGGAATGAACAGAGGAAGGAGAAGAAAGGAGGAAAGTAGGGTTTAACGGTCGAGAATAATTGACGCCCTGATACAAGTCGTGTATCTCTTAATTAACGGTTTAATCAAAGGCGTGTTTTCAAGTTTTGACGCCCTGAAGCTGGACATTATTTTGATTTGCATGGGAATTTGTAAAATCGTCGCCATGCGCATTAATGGGATTTGATTGACGAGAGAGGATGTAATTATTACCCCTTTGAATTTGACGACGAACAGAGCGGGCGTCCATTCTTTAATACGCGACGTGAGTAAAGGTGTGTTTTCTAAGAAATTAAGGAATTATTTCAAAAATTATTTGAAAATTTGAATTGATTAACGCCTGGTTTAAAGACGTGAGTTAAGAAACGCCAGTGCCTTGGGCGTCAATTATGAGTTTGAAATATAATGGACGGCTTCAACTGAGGCATGTCTTAAGTAATTAACGCCGTTGATAGGAGCGCTGTTCAGAACAGAAGGACCGGAACTCCGTGTTATCAGACAGAATTGCTTGAAATATCAGAACTGATCACTTTCATACATTGCTTTGGCTCAGATAAAAGAGGAATTCTTATTGCATTCATGAAAATCTTTGATTACATTCTCTAAGCCACTGTGGGCCTTATCTTCTTGAGAGCCAGTACATAAGCTTTACATTTGTTCTCTTCTTCTTCAACATGAGTCTTGGATCTGTGAAGAAGGCCCACCTTCCATTGAGCCATGATGGTCCTGATTTCTTCATGGTCTCCACTTGAGCACAGTTCTCTTCTTTTGATTGGAGGAAGGTGAGAAGGTCCTTCGAAGAGATGCCGAGGAAGTCCGAGTTGTGGGAGGCATCGGTGTGCGTTGTAAAGGACGAAGTCGGTCCCGCCAACCAAACGGAGCTCGATGCCGGAGGATAACCTTGAGCGAATTTCTTGGGTTTTGAGAAAACCCGGTGTACATGTGAAATTGCTCTTTGGCATTGTTTTGAAGTAATCTCTCCATTCATTCCTCTTCTTGAGCTTGGGAACTCTATTAGTAACTCTTTCACATAAGCCCAATGAGCTTGTCATATACCGAAGTGGACTCTTGGAGAAGATTTTGGAGGCCGCTTGGTTTGCTTGACATGAATCAAACTTAAAGTGTAAATCTATCCAACAAGCTAGAAGAAGCATTGATCCGAATAAGGGCCGTCCTAGTGAAGCCGAGGTGAGCCCATTGTATAGGTTGGCTAGTATTGCCCCACCTATTCTCTTTCCCTCCCACATGCTTGCTATTGCACTCAAGTGTTGTTCCTCTAAATGATCCTCCAATGAAGGGAATAACAAAGCTCCACCTACACATATGACAAACCCCTTCATCACTCTTTCCAAAAGGGCTTCATCTCCTTGAGCCTTATCCATGTTTTTATATACCCAAGAAGCCAACTTCAAAAGATTGATTCCCTTGTTGGCCTTCATTTGATTCACCAAATTTGAGCTTTGGACAAGACTCATGAGCATATCATGGCCTTGTATGGGCTTAGTCATATGGGCCATCTTTGTTTCTTCTCCTTGCTTCATCTTCTTCAAACCCAAGAGCATCTCCACTTCTTCTAGGAGGATGGTTGCTTCAAAGGTTGGGAATAGAAAAGTATGGGTGTGAGGGTGCCATAATTCTATAAGAGCTCCAATGGAAGCCCAATCAATATGGATATCATTATAATGAATAGCATGAGTGATGAGGCCTAAGAGGTTCCACTTAGTAAGGAAGGATCTCATGTCTAGAGAGAGCTTGGAGAGTAATAAGGGAAGCCACTTGATCTTTAGAAACCTTCTTGGACCAGGAATAATAGGGTAATCCTGAAAACATAAAACATAAAAGAAAGAAGAAGAGGAAGAGAATAATAATCAAAAATTTTGAACAGGAAGAAAGACAGTACAAAATAAAAGCTTCAACATCAAGAACACTTACTTGGCCCTTGGTGATTTTCTCACTTATATGGCCTAGCAATTCAGAAATTCTTGGGAAATTCATCCTTGGATTTTTGGAAACCCTTTGCTGCAACAGTTGATTCATCATTTTGACAGTATTGCTGGTTCTTCTGCTTCTGTTCTTCTGTCTGCTTGACAGAAAATAGCTTCGATGCTCTGTTCTGCTTCTGCTTGGTTCTTTCTGTCTATTACAGAAGATAGCTTCATCTCTATGCTTCGATGGTTTTCATACTTGGAAACACCAGCAGTTACCTTTTTATAGTGTTTTGAACGTTAACGGGTATCATGGTTTGAGTTTGAATCAAACAGTTTGCTGGAAGTTTAGTTCCGAGATGGAAACGAAAACAGGTAATTGACGACGCGCTATTTGGCGTCATTTGCTAAATTGACGACATCCTCAGGGTCGTCATTTATCCAGCGCCTCCATGGAGGACGTCATTTGCATTCCAATTCCAAGTTAAACCTCAATTGCAATTAACGCCTCCGAGCACGTCGTCATTTCTTAATTTGACGCCTATCAGAAGGGTCGTCATTTTTAAACTTATGCTTTTGAATTGTTGGATTTCTCATGAACTTAAGTGCTATTATATCATGATCAAATTATTTATGTCAAGCACTTATGATCATATTTTGAGCTGTTTTGAGCCAATGATCTTTTGAGGTAATGAGCTTTGAGTGCAGGTTGTGCAAGTCTGGAAATGTTTGGATTGTTCTATTGGTAACATCACTTCACTCTTGTATTTCCCCTATGCATTGTTACTATATGTTATCTACGCTATTATAACATATCAAGGACCTTGTGGTTCTGATGAACCTAGAATTTGAGTTCCCCTTCATCAAAAATAGTGATAATTCCAGGGGAATCTTGATCACACGGATGGGCCGTTGAGTCATTCAAGGTTCGAGACGATGGTTCCACTTTCTGAGTTGATGCGTGGACAAACGGGCTTCGACTTAGTGTCAGCTTAGAGATCTGGATTCTTGACCAAATCTGGATGGCTTAACAATATTATCCTTGATTATCTTTTATTTTAGTTTGTTTTAATTTTTCCTTTAGCCCAGCATGCATCATGTAGGACTTTGAGCTTAATGATGAAAATCTTCATATTACGCCAATAATGAAGGTCGCTCGTTCTTAATTGAGTTGACATGAGATATTCCATTCCAAATCAAGTACTTTATTCTCCTTGAAATCGCTCAGGCTGGTCTCTTGAAATCATCCATTTGCTGGATCCTTATCTCAATTCACTTTACTTTTCTGCAAATCCACATTGGTTGTAGCACGTCCACATTGGCTAGTAACCGCTCTCCAATGGTGCCTCCCTGTCGTGCCCTCGCGCACATTTTGTTTATTTAGTTTACTCCCCTTTATCCAGCTGATCGATGCTTTCTCGAAATTGTCCGGAGTTGTTTCATTCAGAATCTTGGAAAGATTTCCAATGCTTAGTGTCAGAGACATGTCACATCACACCTTGGCATCTACTTATCAGTTCTTTCCACCTTATTCCGCTTGTTTCATTTTTCGCTTCATTCCGTCTTACTCCCATGCAAAGCAGACGCCAAGGCGGGGCAGCTGTAGACACGCTAAAATTGATGCTATGTTGAGTAAATCTCATGTCACCATGTGATGCCCCAAACCGGACTTCAATATTGATTTAATATGAAGTTTTTCTATTTCTTATAAATTAATTGTGATTTCTTATTTTTTTCTTGGGAAATTGTAATTAACGCCCTGATCAGGGGCGCTATTTAAATTAACGGCATGGACAAGGGCGCCTCTTTTAACAATGGACGACTACCAATACGGGCGTCATTTTATGGATTTACTGAAAATTCTGAATTTCAAATAAAATGAAAATTGTATAATTAACGTCTCTCCTGAAGGCGTTTATTATGTGACGCCTTGTCGACAGGCGTCAGTTCATCATTTTAAATAAGGAAAGTTAATTGTTTCTACAAATAAATCCAGGAATTGATGCCTTTATGGGAGTCGTTATTCTAATTAACGCCTTTTGTCGTGTCGTCATTTTTAAATTGACGCCCTTCAGGGGGTCGTCATTTTCAATTCCGTCTCCCTTTCGCCTGCTTCTTTCCAGTAATGGTTCCTTCCTCATTTTGAGCCTTGTGTTCGACTGGGAAGGGAGTTTCTTGGTGGAAGATCTTTACCTTGTTTTAATCCTTGTTCTTCAAGGATTTTTGGCCCTATAAATACCCCTCCTGGGTCTCTTCGCGTGAGACATGAGAGAACACAGGAGAGATCATCATTAAGTAGAGAGATAACAACACGAGAGTGAGAAGAGAACAGAAGAAAGCTAACGGAGAGAAGAGTGTTTTCTTGATTGCAGGTTATTCTTCCAAAGCTTCTTCTCGGCGGTTCTTCATCCTCTCCAGGCTTTGTCCTTTGCTGCTGTTCCATCATGCATATTGAAGCTCTTTCCCCTCTACTGCTGCACACACAGCAGAGAGAATCTCTCTTTCTCTCTTTTTAGTTATTTAGTTGTTTCATTAGCATATCATCATCTTACATCCTTTTTCTCTAGCTCTTGCTAGACCTCATATCGTATTGTTACTTAGCATATTGCATCCATACTTTTCAAACCTTGTTACTCCTCTTAGGGGTTTAAAACCAAAACACACAAGGTGTGTTCATGTTCATGTTCTATTCAATCAATTTCATAATTTTTGAGCATTGATGCTACATCCTTTTGGCTAATCCACTCTTTTATTTGATTTGTGTGTTCATGCAAGGTAATCAAGACTAAGAACCCCCTTCATCGGCCGGCCGGTAGAAGGAGGAAGAAAGGGTTCACAATCTCCCCCGCTCAACACAAGGTACTCACGATCATCCTTTTTCTTATTTGAGGTAACCCCTCTGGCGATCACATTCTCCTTTAGCATCCCACGCATGCTCTTCCTTCCTTTCGCAATTAATTTTTAAGCTTTAGAAATTGAGTTTGGTTTCATTTCTTAAGTGGATTTTTCATAATCTACACTCCTTTCAACTTCTCTTCATACATGAACATATTATGCAATTGGAAGCTTGACATCTTTTTTCAATGTCTTTTCATTCATTGAAATTCTTTCACAAATGAATATGTTAGAATATACAAGAATGATTTTCGTTCGATTTACGTATTTTCATGTCTCCGAAAAATCGTGTAGCTAGCAAGTTTACCAAGAAAGATCGGTGTCTAAGGCTAGAGATCCACGGGCAAACGCTTTAAGTGGATAAGTGGTTACTTAATTAGGACCTCGTGAATACGAGGGGAGCCTCCCACTGTCCCACCTCTTACCTGGCCGCGTTTTCTTTAGTTTTCTACTAATTACCCGACTGAGAAACACTTGATCTAAACTTATTTAACAAGATTTTCCACGAGAGTTGATCACGCCTTGACCGACAATTCATTCTCTTTATTATCTTAATGTCGTTAAACATGATGCCTTAAATCATCTTTGAACTTCTCTTATAAACTTCATTTATTCTTCATACAACATTCCCTTTCTTCATACTACATATCTTTGGAAATGAAAATTTTGCTAGATCTGTACTTTAGCCATAAACTACCATTTGGGAGTGTAGGAGCTAAGTGCCATGTAGGGCAAAGAGCTACGTTATGAGAGCCACCTCTTGAGGCCGAAATGACGCAAAGTGCTACATAATGGGAGCCACCTCTTGAGCATGTAGGGGCCACCTCTAGAGTCCTCCATAACTAAATGACTAGTTATGCGCTATACTACGCTTCTTAAGCTTTTCTTGAAACTCGAATTGGCCATAATTATAAATAAATTATTCTCACGGTAAAAGAGTTATGCCGATAATCGAAGAAGATACCTTGAATTTCAAGTGGGGGAGCATGTCTCCTTGAAAATTTCACCCACGCGAGGAATTAAAAGATTTGGTATTAAAGGAAAATTGAGTTGAAGATATATTGGCCCTTTTGAGATTCTAGAACGAATCGGTGAAGTGGCATACAAGCTGGCTTTGCCTCCACAATTAGCTGGTGTCCATGATGTATTTCATGTATCCATGCTAAGGAAATATGTGTATGATCCTTCGCATGTGATTCAATTCGATGACTTGAAGCTACAGAAGGATTTGCCTTATGAAGAAAGACCAATCAAGATCTTAGATCGAAAATTTCACCAGCTAAGGAATAGGGTTATACTGATGGTAAAAGTCCAATGGAGTAAGCGTGGATTTGAGGAGACTACTTGAGAATTAGAAGAGTCAATCAAGAAGAAGTATCCAGATTTGATCTCAGGTTAGAATTTTGAACCCTCCATTTGAATTTTTTAATTACTATTACGTGATGTGAATTTGGAGGACCAAATTCTTTTAAGTGGGGGAGGATGCAGTAACTCAAAATTTTTTATATGCATTTATATGCAAAAAGAAATAATGAAAGATGAAAATAAAATAAATTATGAATATTTTTCTGTTATGTCTTTAAAAGTATAGAATATATAAACATGAATCCTATTCCACTTGTTAACACGAACGATAAGATTTACGGCATGGTTCTGAGAGGGTGTAGACGTCGGTACTGTAGCAGTACTATAACATCCGATTTAAGAGAGAATTATTAGCTTTAATCTAATTCTAATTAATGGATGAGGTCATTCTTACATCATTGAATAAATGAGGTAATGGATGAGGTCATTCTTACATCATTGAATAAATGAGGTCATTGATTATGTCATTCACATGGTGGAATGAAGTTGGTGTAATAGTGATAAAGTTGGTGTAATAGTGATAAGGTTGGTGTAATATAGTAACAAGGTTGGTGGAATAGGGAAAGTAGGTTGGAGATTTTGACCTATTGTGGACGCACTTTTTATTTAGATCGTTGGTTGTTTGTTTATTGGGTTTATTAAGTGCGTGGGTGTGCCAGTCACAAAGTGACGATTTATTGTGCGCTCGATCTGACTAATCAGACGATTGTATGGTTCGTGTCGGGACTAAAACCCACCGTGCCATGAGAGCCACGACGTCATTTACATCCCCCATACGGGGGAACACCCTTGATTGATTGCCAGGAATAAGGGCCCTACGGCCTAAAGAGAATACTAGTAATGCAGGAGGATAACGAAAGACGAACTATGCTAGAAACCCGTATCGAGACGTGAACATTCAGCCTATGTCGGCCACTCCTGGGCCACTTCATGTTCGGACGAAGGTCCGTGTTTGTAGCGTAAGAGACGGTGGCAAAACCGCGCAGATGTCTGCCGTGAGTACGGCAGGTTTAATGCGAGTGCGGGATTGGATCCCGAAAGAAGTGGGTCAAGCTGACGAACTATCAGCCCAAAAGGTGCCCGGACCATGACCATGTCGGGGATCCCGAGGTCCACGTCCGATATCACAGGGCATCATTACTTTTCTCTTCACGCACAGTCCGGGGGAGCGGGTTGTTAGGTGTGACGCCCAAACTCGCCAATGTGCGCCTCGCGGGGGTCAAGGGGGTAGCGCCCCTTGCGGGGGTTTCTGGGGGCAGCACCCCTGGAACAAAAATTCAATTAAGGCGCGGGTGATGGAGCTCCTTTCATTCATTTTTTATTAATGGCATTGATCTTTTGTGTTTCCCATTTTTTTTGAACCTTTATATTCTTTTTACTACTCATTTATCCCTTTTTTGTTAAGGAGGCACGCCAGATATGGGAAGGAAGGGGATGGCGTCGATTTAGGGTCTTAACAGGTAGACAGGGGGGGGGGGGGGCGCCGGGTAGAGGGGCGCCGTTTTAAGGGTGGCAAAGGAGAGGCGCGCCGGAATAGCCTTGCAATGGAAGAGGGGCGCGCCGGTTTTAAGGGCGCCGGGTTAAGGTGTATGGAGGAGTGGGAGTGCGCCGTATTATGGCCATTCACGGGGAGAGGGGCACGCCGGTTTAAACGGCGCCAGATTAGAATCGAAAGGGGTATCGAGTGCGGGTTAAAACGGCGCAGGGGAATAGTAACCGCGCCAGGATAGGAGGAAAATGGAACTTTTGAGTGTGGATTTAAAACGGCGCGGCGGCACAGTAATCGCACCGGGATAAACTCTTCCGAGGGTTGTTTTCATTGCCGTTGACTGTGTCTTCTTTCCTTTCTTTTACCCGAAGCCCGGTTTGGTGTTGGTTTGCTCACTCAGTTAATAAATTAAGTTGGTGACGAGGAGGCTTAGGAGTTTCAAGTGGTTTATTAAGATAGATTGGCGTGGATATTAGGCGGTTTCGTTCGAGGGGTTTAGTTCATAGGTTTTACTGTGTGTGGTTCTTGTTCTCGGAAGTGGTTTGTTCATTGTTCTTGAGCATTCTTGGCCATGGCGAGAATTCGACAGCACCTCCCCCGGACCGGGACTTGCCAGAGATAAAGGAGAGTCACCAATCAGATTGCTCTGGGGTAAACTCTCAAAAATGCGGAGCGGCCTCACGGTGGTCCGTACCCAAATGTAAGTATGGAACGTTCGAGGGCTAGCCTTCAAGAACGACCACGGCTCGCGGGCGAGGAACTTTCCAAACGGGACAGGTATTTGCCACAAGGGCCATAAATGTTCATCTGGCGGTGGGTACATTTGAGGGTCATGCCATGGAAAGGCAGCCCTCAAGGGCCCGGGATGATCGGAGAATGAGCAGACGGAGCAGAGACTGGAACGGAGAACACAAGAGTTGCGAAAATGGCTTTTCTCCCTTTTTTATTCATCCACACAATGGGGAAGGAGTTTTGCATAGAAAGAGATTCATCCCAAGATACAAATGGACTACATCAGAAAAGGGGGGGGGAGAAGATACTGTCGAGGAGGAAAGAAAAGAAGACAGAACCCCACCCGGCTCACCTCTCACACTCACCCCTCTCTCTCTCCCTTTCTTCTCCGGCACTAGAACAGAGCTTGCTCACCCTTCATCCTTCTTCAATGGAAGCTCCCCAGAGGAGGAGAAAAGGAAACTCTCTCACCCTGTTCACCTCAGAGAGCCACACGAGAACCAGAGCCACCCCTTTTCCTTCTAGACCTTTTTCGATCCTCTCCCTTTTCTTTTCTCTTCTCTCGATATATATATACATCGAGCTGGGAACGAAGCCTCTCGAGGTTCACAAAAATCCCTTCGCTTCCATTCTCCTCCTTCTCTGTATCTGACGCTGTTGAGTGGCTTGCAGGTAGAGGGATTCATAGCGTAGGGGAGGTGCCTCCACCGGATTGGTCGACGGTGACTGGCGGGGAAGCGACGTTCGGTGCGGAGCTCGAAGATTGCCGTTCCAGGGAGCTTGAGGAGTTCAGGCGGTTGCACGTTGGTCGGACACCGGAGGCCTGGCCATTTCAGGTAAGTTCTCTTCGTTTGCGCCTGAAAATAAGGGATCAGACTGATTACGGGATGGGTTGATTGCGCGCCGGGGAAACGCTTCAGAGAATAGTCTACTGTGGGCTTTGAGAATGAGGGGTTAAAATGGCGCCGTTTTAGTGCATTCAAAGGGGCGCCATTTTAAGCATCAAAGGGGGAAGGCCCCTTCGACAGGAGCGCGCCGGATAGTCAAAGAAAAAAAGGGGGCGCGCCGTTTTAAGGCGCGCCATTTTAAGGCCCCTTCGTGCCGTTTTAAGCACCAAACATATTCTTTTCAAAGTCGCGGCCGTTTATATGAATGTCGACATTCCCAGAACATTCCGGTTGCGATGTATGGCCTCCGTAATATTCTGTTTGTAGCCTCTGGGACTCGGTCCCAGATTCTGCATGAGTTTCGGTGCATGCCGAGACTGTGCCGGAGTTCCTGACTTTTCTCTGATTCAACTCTCGACATGGCCGGTCGGAGCGTTGTAGCTGTATCTTCTGCTTAGGGGGCTTCCTTAGCGGGTAGCAAACCACCAAGCAAGTTCTCGTCTTGATCGGGCGAGGCATGAGGTTTATTCGGCATTTTCATCTCCGGATTGCTCTCGAGTGTTACGACGTGCGTGACGTATGCTCGACGCCGTCATTTTTTGACGTCCACAAATGCCCCCCCACTCATGGGTGGCGCAAACGAGGGACGAGTGCGCGGGACCCGCGAGTGTAGAGCTCTTCGACATGACGTCTATTCTTCCGAGCCAGTGGGATGCTGGTCCGGTGCAAATTCACGGGAAAGTGCTCACTCCTTCAGCGAAGGGATGAGGGGATCGCTTCACCGCATATGCACGCGGACTGAGATGTCAGAGTGGGGGTTTAGTCATCGGAATGGGGTTAATACCGAAGTGAGAATGAAGGGTCTATGTGTCATCTCGGGCAAAAGGCCCAAAACAACTTAGACGAGGCCAACCCCAAGGGGAAGTTGTTGACTCGTGCTGGGTTTAGGAAAGTTGTTCATTCATCGACTCGGATGGGAGGTCCAAGCCAGATGCTTTTGAGAGGGCTCCAACGGAGTGAGATGGATTTCATGCATTCGGGTGGAACGTTCGAAGCGAAGGGTTTATTTGCTGGTGCCGACAGGGTGCCGGAAGCTGACGTGGTCTATTCATTGGCACGGGGTGAGTGCCAAGGCAAAAGGGGTCTTTCATTCATTGACTTGGACGGAAGGTCCGAGCCAAGCAAGAAGGTTCTTTTTGTTCATCGGCTTGGACGGAAGGTCCGAGCCAATCAAGAAAGTTCTCTTTTTTTTATTCATTGACTTGGACGGAAGGTCCGAGCCAAGCAAGGAAGTTCCCTTCTTTTCTTTTTCTCTCCTTTTTTTATATTGACTTGGACGGAAGGTCCGGGCCAAGTAAGAAGGCTCTATCTCTTTTTTATTCATTAGCTTGGACGGAAGATCCGAGCCAAGCAAAGAGGTTGTTTTTGTTCATTGACTTGGACGGAAGGTCCGAGTCAAGCAAAGGAGGTTCTTTTTGTTCATCGACTCGGACGGAAGGTCCAATCCGAGCAAGGAGGTTTTTTTTGTTCATCAACTTGGATGGAAGGTCCGAGCCAAGCAAGAATGTTCTTTTTGTTCATCGACTTGGACGGAAGGTCCAAGCCAAACAAAGGTGTTCTTCTATTCATCGACTTGGACAGAAGGTCCAAGCCAAGGGTTTATTCATCGGTGGGACTGGGAGTTGTAATATTGAGGTGGTCTATTCATTGACAAGGGGTGAGTACCAAAGCAAGGATATTTTTATTCATGGCACCAGACGGAAGGTCTAGGCCACTGGTTCGTTCATCGATGCCGACGGGGAGTCGGGGATCGACGTGGTTTGTTCATTGACACGGGGTTAGTGCCAAAGCAAGGGTCTTTTTGTTCATGGCACCAGACGAAAGGTCCAGGCCATAGGCTTGTTCATCGATGCCGACGAGGTGTCGGGGCCTGACATGGTTTGTTTGTCTCTTCTTCTCTGCATCAGTGCCGACAGGGCGCGGGAGCTGACATGGTTTGTTTGTCTTTTCTTCTCTTCATCAGTGCCGACGGGGTGTCGGGAGCTGATAGGGTTTGTTTGTCTCTTCGTCTTTTCATCAGTGCCGATGGGGTGCCGGGAGCTGACGTGATATGTTTGTCTCTTCTTCTCTTCGTCAGTGCCGACAGGGTGTCGGGAGCTGACAGGGTTTGTTGGTCTCTTTGTCTCTTCATCAGTGCCGACAGGGTGTCGGGAGCTGACGTGATATGTTGGTCTTCTCTTCTCTTCGTCAGTGCCGACAGGGTGCCAAGAACTGACATGGTTTGTTGGTCTCTTTGTCTCTTCATCAATGCCGACGGGGTGTCGGGAGCTGACCTGGTTTGTTGGTCTCTTTGTCTCTTCATCAGTGCCGACAGGGTGTCGGGAGCTGACGTGATATGTTGGTCTTTTCTTCTCTTCGTCAGTGCCGACAGGGTGCCGAGAACTGACATAGTTTGTTGGTCTCTTCTTCTCTTCATCAGTGCCGACAGGGTGTCGGGAGCTGACATGGTTTGTTGGTCTCTTTGTCTATTCATCAGTGCCGACAGGGTTGTTGTGCCCATGTGATTTTGATGATGGTTTTAATGCTGTAATGGTGGTTTTGATGATTGGCCTTTGAAGTGAGTTATTCACTGTGAGTCATCTTGTGTGAATTCACTGTGAGTCATCTTGTGTGAGTCTTCAGGCTAGTATTCACTTTCTGATCATACTGCAATTCTTCATATGTTCTGATATGGCATTGCATAATTGATTATGTTCAGTCATGTTACTGTTGTTCTTAAGACTGCAGTTTATACTGCAGCGTCGACCCATCGAACTGCAGCGTCGACGCTGCAAAGGCTCTTTAGAGGTAGCAGTAAGAAATAGTTGATCTGCTGCGTCCACGCTGCTGGGGCAATGCGTTGACGCTAGGTGCCTCCTTAACGGTCCACTTTCAAAGACTGTACAACGTAAAGTCCACACTGTAGTGCGTCAACGCGTTGAGCTGATGCGTCGACTCATCAGTTCAGGTTCTTCAAGTCTCTTCATTAGACTGTGGCAAAGTCTATACAGTGGTCTGTGCAGCCTGTTTGATTATTGAAGTCTGTATAGCCAATGCACTTAACTCAAGTCCATACACTGAAAGCTCTTCATTTGATTGAGTCTATATATCCACAGTGGATCATCAAGTCCATACATTCGTTTCCTTGGACAAAGTCTATACATTGTGGCATTGAACTTTCAAGTCTGAACACTGGTTTTCATGAGAAGTCTATACAGACCTCATCGTCTTAAAGAGCGTCTTAAGCTGAAGTCTATACATTGGTCTCAATATCCTAAGTCTATACACTTGATTGTGAGACCTTCAACTCTGTACACTGCTTGAGCCTCACCAAGTCTGTACATCGCTTCAAGCGATTCAAGTCTATACAGACTGCCTTCACATTCAGAGTCTGTACATCGGTCCTTCAGCCGATCGTCTCATTCAGAACTTTGCATGTCTGTACAGCCTACCGTCTCATGCAGCGTCTTATGTTAAAGTCTGCACATCGCATGCATCAGAATTAAGTCTGCTCATTGCATCGTCTCTATCAGTGTCTCACTGGTCAAGTCTGAATAGACTTTAGCGTCTCATGAAAAGTCTATACCACGCTTCAGCATTTAGAAGTCTGTACACTGGCCTTTGCATTAAGCCTCAAAGTCTGTACAGCCGTGTGCATTGGATTCCAAGTCTGTACATCTTGCATCGTCTCTTGCAGCATCTCAAGCAAAGTCCATACATTTGTTTTCTCTTCAAGTCTGGACATTGGCTTCATATCATAAAGTCTATACATTGGCTTCGCATCTGCAAGTCTGTACATCGGTTTGATATCAACAAGTCTGTACATTGGGTTCAACTCTCCAAGTCTGTACAGCCACATTCAATAGGTAAAGTTTATACATTCTTCAGCTGGAACTGTGCAAGTCTGTACATCGTTGTTTGCCAAAGTCTAGACATTGGCATCTATTCCTACGTTGCATTTCCAAGTCTGCTCATTGGGTTCTTTACCTACGTTCAGCTCTGAAAGTATGTACATCAGGAACTTTACCGTCGTTGCCTTGCCAAAGTATATACACTGAACTATTCCTCAAAGTCTGTACAGCCTGTCTGTCTTCATGGGTCGTGTGCCTTTAGTGCGTTGACGCACTTGGCTGACTGCGTAGACACACACCTTTCTGTCTTGCTCACTGCGTCGACGCTGACACTGGATGCGTTGACGCATTGGCCTGTTGCCAAGGGCGTGAGCATCTCGCTTGAGGAGCTGAGGCGACGCTGCTCGTTGGAAGCGTTGACGCCTTGGGCTGATGTCCAAAGGTCTTTTGATCAGCATCAAGTCTGTACAGCATGAAGTCTGTACTTTGGTTTTATCTTGAACAGAACGCCTAAGTCTATGCATTGCTGAATGTTATTCAAGTCTGAACAGAGGATGTCTTCATGTGTGAAGTCTATACAATGCATGCTCACATAACTAACTCTATACACTCAATTGTTAGATCTTCAACTATATACATTGGTTGAGTCTATACACTGAGATCTCATGAAGAGTTGCAAGTCTATACACTCGTTGTTAGAGGCCTAGACTGCTAAGTCTATACACTCCCTCACTCTGTACACACTTGCTATATTGATATCTGAAGTCTATACAATGCTTTGCGTTAACAGAGTCCGTACAGGGTGTTCAAACTTAAACTGATGAATTATTCAATGCTATGTCTGACAGGGATTCTTACCGAGATTGATGACCTGGCTCGTGATCCCAGGAGGATGAGGTATGAAGATGCTGACACGTGGATGAAGCTGCCTCGGTTCTAGCAAATTCCTTGGGCGGGAAAACGTGGAAGGCACGCACCCAGGAGCTGCTGCTGCTGCTGCTATATATATGAGCCTTCTTCCACTAAAGAAGGCTGATCGATAGAAACAGAGCAAAGTCTATACATCGAGTCTGAGAGCAGCAGAGAGTATTCGATCCAGTGAGAAGAGAAGAAGAAGAAAAAGAAGAGTGGTAGAGTGAGAGAAGGAGCAGAAGTAAAAAGAGAAAAGAGAGAGAGCTCGCGAGTGAGAGAAGGAAACAGAGAAGAAAAGGAAGAGAAAGAAGAAGAGAGAACGAGAGATGGGAAGCTTTATCTGAAGACTTGTTCCTACTGGACCGTGGATCAGATCCAGGCCAGTCAGCTCCATTGAGAGCCATATCTGTATTTTCATCTTTTACAGCTTTCTGATTGCTGTGTTATTTTCCTTTATTGTTTTTCCTTTGTTTTCTAATTATCTTTGTTCTTCTGATTGCCCTGTTGGGGATCGGGTTCCTCCTGTTGGTTCAGGAGAAGGGAGATCTGATCTCCGGGTTGCAAGTGACAGGTTGTCACTTGTGGGTTCCCTCTGGTTAGAGGAAGGGAGGCTAGTCCTCCGATTCTGGGCTTGTGGTTGCAAGTCCAGTGGTCCCTCCTGGTCTGGAGGAAGAGAGGTCTTCGACCTCTAGTTTCCAAGTGGCTGGGAGTCACTTGGGTGTCCCTCCGGTTGGGAGGAAGAGGGAGGCTGTTCCCCTGGTCAAGCTGTGTGGCAGCAACTGTTTGCAGACTGAGTCTGCTTGGTTCTAGCATTTGCTAGTGAAGCCTCACTCCGGTTGGGAGTGAGGGGTGGATGTAGGTCTGTGGACCGAACCACCTAAAAATCTCTTGTGCAGTGGTTTGATTGTTTGCTTTGCTTCCGCTAGATGCTTGAATAGGCGCGCTCCAAGTGTTTGTGTTTGAGTTGAATCGAATTGGTTCTATTCTGTGTCTATCTCTAGCATCCAAGTTTTTATTTGGCCATTATACATAGAAGGATACATTCACCCCCCCTCTGTATCCGGGCCTAGCACCCTAACAGTTGGTATCAGAGCGAGTGTCTGCATACAAGGTCCAGCGACCTGCAGATTCGATCTTGCGGTCTTAGGTGCTAATTTGTTTTTAGTGCATCAATATTCCTGTTGCATTGAATTAATCTGCTATCTGTTTCAATGGCTTGTCCACCCGTCTTTAGTGGTTCTGATTTCAACCAGTGGCACAGTGCGCTACGTGCTTATATTAAATCTGTTGATCCAGACCTGTGGAAAGTGATTTCACAAGGTCCTCATAAATTACCAAGGAAAAGGTCCAAATGGACTGACAGTCACGAATCAATGTATGAGGAGAATCAGACAGCTATAAATCTGATGAAAGCAGCCACTGACAAAGCCTTTCACTCATGTTTCCTTGATTGCAGATCTGCAAGGGATATGTTGGAGATGATGAAGAGAGCCGGGAAAGGAAATCAAACAAGCTGCATGATGGCCAACAGAAGCAATCAAGGCAGCAGCCAAAATGAGAAGATGATGATGAGAGGTAAACCCTTTTGAGAACTATACCTTGGATGATTGGGAGAATTCATATGCTGAATTATTAGAGTCTCATGAACAGTTAAGAGAACAATACAAAAAATTGAAGAAGAATAGTAGGTCAGACAGTTTCAATTCTCCATGTAAAAATTGTGCTGAACTGAAAAATGTTCATGATACTTTTATGTCTGATATTCAAATGTTGAAGAAACAAATTTCATTGCTGAAAATTGAAGATCAAGATCATGTAAAGGAAATCTCTAAACTTGAAAAGAAGCTTAGCCTAGCTAGTCATGATTCTGTTCAGAGTAAGGATTTGCTGAGAGAACTTGAATGTGTTAAATCTGACTTAAATGAGCTGAAAAATGAGAATGACTCTCTCAGAAAGTTTTCTAAAGAAAATGAAGAACAATTAGAGAAACTTAAACGAGAGAATGATTTGCTGATTGAAAATTTTAATGCCATAAAATCTGTAAACATAGAATTACAGAAAGATTTTGAAAAACAACAAAAGGAATTGAAGGAGTTTGAAGCTAGGAGAGAAAGCATGGTTAACTCAGAAGATCAGACTCTAATAAATGAGTTAATTCAGAATGACAAGCTTAAGGAAGAAAATGAGAAGTTAAAATTGCTGAACTCTTCAATATCTGAAAGACTTCTTACTTTGGAGAAAGGGAAAGTCATCTGTACAAACGAGACTGAAGAGGTAGATGAGCTGAGAAAGGAAATTGAAGAATACAAAACAGCTAACAAGGTTTTGAATGAAGCTGTCAATTGTAGTGAACAAGAGATCGCTAGTTATGAAATACACATTGCATCTCTTGAAAATGAAATTCAGGATTTGAAAGTTTCCTTGTCTAAATTTGTTGATGGGCAGAAAAACCTAGACAAGCTACTAGGTATAAAAATCAACCCTAGGAAGGAAGGGCTGGGCTACAATAAGATAAACAAGAAGGAACTTTAGAACAAAATTATGACATCTTTTGTAAGTGGTTCAGATGTAGCCACTACCTCCAAAGACAAACAGCCCATTGCTCATAAAAAGTTGGGAGCAAAGGATAATTTTAAGAAAGAGGGACTGGGCTACAGTCTAGTCATGAGGAAGGTCGATGGATCCAATTTGAAAACTATTTTTGTTAAATCTTCTGAACAGGAAAAGCTTTCTACTTCTTCTCCAATTCAGTACAAGGCTAAGAAAACAGGAAAACAGGATAAAAATCAGAAAAGGACTGTAAATCAGAAAATAAATGAAAAGGGTCCATCAGTGTTTGCTGATCACAGTCCTCACACACACTCACATGCATCTAAAAGGAAGATTATCTGTCATTACTGTCATAAAGTTGGACATCTGATGCATGAGTGTAAGTTGATGGAGAAGGATGATAAGAATGCTAGGAGATCTCATGATAAAAATCCCTCACCTCAGAAAAGGAGTGTCACATGTTCTAATTGTGACAAATTAGGACACTCAATTGCTTATTGCTGGTTTGCTAGTGGTAAGAAAACCTTTTATTCATATCATGCTAAATTCCCTGCAAACCAACATGTTTTTAATAAAAACAAATATGTTTCAATGAACCAGCATATCATCTGTTTTAATTGCAACAAAAGGGGTCACAGGGCCTCTGAATGCTGGTCAGGATTTTTTGAAAGAAATTCTATTTCATGCTTTGAATGTGGAAAGGATGGCCACAGGGCCATTGATTGTTGGCATGCCCAGGAGGCTATGGCAATAATGAACTCAATTTTAAAAAGAATGCCTCTTATTGCTCTCACTGTAGAAAGCATGGCCATACAGTCAAGGACTGTTGGCATATTCAGGTAGAAATGTGAATCTCAAACATGCTAAATTCCCTGTAAGATAATTTGTAAAACTTTCATGTTATAACTGTGGGAAGCCAGGTCACAGGGCTGCAACCTGTTGGTTGGCAGGATATCAAAACCAAACTGATTTTGGCAAACATAATTTTTATTCTGTTAGCAAGAAATCTCATGCTTATGCACATAAAATTCATGCTAACAAGAATGTGCATAAATCAGATCTGAAAACTGCTCCTAGAAATGTGCTGAGAAAACCTGCTAGGAGTAATACTGTTTTGTCAGGACCCAAGACTTCTTGGGTACCTGTTTGTGCAAAATAACATTGCTATGCAGGTGTGCCTTGGGACTGAAATAAAAAGGGGTAATGATCCAAGGCACTCAAGAAGAAAACCCCATACTGAACTTTTCCGGTAAACTTCCTGCTCTTCTTGTTTTTAGTTTTAATGCATAGCAAGTTAAATCTGTTTTTGCATTTTCATTCATCATTTGCCATGTGCATTATTTTCTGATCATGCATTTGCTGAGAGTTCTGTGCAAATATCAGATTAAGAAGGGTTGTCTGTATCTGATGCATACATAGGCTAATTTCAATTGCTTGATAATTGTGTTATGCATAGACTCTGAAAACAAATTGCATTTCGAATTTTCTGAAAAATCTGAACTGCATATGAGTGTGACTTGAAACTTGTGTGTTGCAATAGCTCACTGAAATTCTGAATTGCATATAGGACTGCATGTTGAATAATTATGCATGACCTCAATGGTATATAAATGGTAAGGTACCAAAAGGCAGGGAGGTCTGTCTGGAGGTTCTTACTATGTGTGAGGTGGTCTTTTAGACCAAGTGCTCCGCCTAGTACCATGGGTCACCTTGCTGGTTAGGACAGTCTGAATGTGCATGAATCATTTGGTCTCATATGTTCAGTTCTCAGTGCAAACATTGCATGTTTTCAGGGGGAGTAAGTTGCATATCCTTGCATAGCATTCAATGTTGAGTCCTTGCATGTCCCTGCATACATATAGTGCATTGCATTTCCTTATATTGAAAATGCCAAAAAGAGAGTTTGAATGCATATTGTGAGGGGAGTCAATGCATTGCATATAGGTTGTCAAATGCATACATGTGTCAGAACTCATTGCATATCCTCTCTTACTGATTTTGTTGACAAACCTTAATCATATTCTGAAAACTTTGAGCTTCACAATCTCTCTTAACAATTGGTATTTCTCCTATCAATTGGTATCATTTGGGTTCAAAATTCTATCAGTCCTTCATGAAGATTTCAATGGGCTATCTCGATCATAAATCTGAAAACTTTTGAACTAGAAATCTTCTATTATACGTTTTTATGAATATCCGAAATAACTCAGGTGGTTTAAGTTTAATGTACTCAAGGGTTGACTTTAAAATCTCTTAAAAATATCTGAAGCATGTTTAATAAACCTTAACCATCTGTTTCATGTTGTGTCTTGTGAAAACTTCTGAAATCTGCACTTTTGAATACATGACTTCAACTGATTAAGTACATGAAACTATTATTGATTTGAAGCAAATGAATTTTTCTGAAATGTCTAAAGGGTAATATCTGTCAGAGCAATGACATTGGTCACTGAGAAACACATGTCCAAAGGACTGTGTCATGAGGTGCCTTAGTTAACTCTGCATAAAATTCATTGAAAATCAGGCAGAGCAATGGCATGCACACTGAGAAATACAACTCACTCATTAAAAAATGAGTTGTAGTGTGTCATGATGTGTAAATGCTAACTCTGTTCACATAAAGCATGACAGTTAGTCACACTAAGGGCTTAGGGATATTGGCCTCTGATCAAGGTATATCCTCTAGTTACAATGTGTGCACTGAACTAGAGTGCTCGTAAAATTTGTAGCATGGAAAATTGTTGAACAAATTGAAATATCTGAATATTGATGCTAAAATCAAATTGCTACAACCCTAGACAAAATAATATGACTTCATAATTGCTTAATCTCAATACTAGTGCATGTAATTCTGAAAGAAGTCAATAAATTTGATTGTGTAAGACAAAGGGAGGACAATCAAGATAAATATGAGGGCTTGGTTCATTTTTATTAAAACATGGTTTTAGATATCAATACAGAATTTTATTGATAAACTCTGCATACATCATGTTTAAACCATGCTGTTCAAAAGGCTCATTCATAAGTCCCTATAATGGAAGACTTTGAAAAATTATGTTTTGGATTTATGAGATTGATATCTCCTTGAAAATCTTGCTGAATTATTTCTGTTTGGAGCTTATTTGTAAATCTGATTATTTGAACCTTTCTGCTCACCTTCCTTAGGTCATTGACCTGAACTTCTCCTTGTTTGCCCCTGTGGTCTCCTTCTCATCTATCTCATAAGATTCCACTTATTCAGGGGGAGCATTCCTAGTCATACTGAATCGTGTTCAGATCATTTCTATCCTTGCATTCATATACTTAGGGGGAAGTATTGCATTTCTTGTTGCATCTGCATTTTTGCATTTACCCCCTCCCATGGTTCATCTTGTTTATACCAAATGAGGGAGATTGTTTGCCACAAAGGGGGAGACTTTCATTCAATCATTGCATGCTGGCTTCTTTTGATCATCTCTAACTAATGACTTTTTGCTAAAACTCTTAAAGGGGGAGAATCATGTTCTTGCAAGGGGGAGAAATTGACTGAATTTTTATACATGCTTTAATTTCTCAAACTATTTTCTTTTTGATGAAGTCAAAGGGGGAGAATAGTTTGAGTCATCAGACTGACTCACTGCATCATGTTGCCATCATCAAAAAGGGGGAGATTGTTGTGCCCATGTGATTTTGATGATGGTTTTAATGCTGTAATGGTGGTTTTGATGATTGGCCTTTGAAGTGAGTTATTCACTGTGAGTCATCTTGTGTGAATTCACTGTGAGTCATCTTGTGTGAGTCTTCATGCTAGTATTCACTTTCTGATCATACTGCAATTCTTCATATGTTCTGATATGGCATTGCATAATTGATTATGTTCAGTCATGTTACTGTTGTTCTTAAGACTGCAGTTTATACTGCAGCGTCGACCCATCGAACTGCAGCGTCGACGCTGCAAAGGCTCTTCAGAGGTAGCAGTAAGAAATAGTTGATCTGCTGCGTCCACGCTGCTTGGGCAATGCGTTGACGCTAGGTGCCTCCTTAACGGTCCTCTTTCAAAGACTGTACAGCGTAAAGTCCACACTGTAGTGCGTCAACGCCTTGAGCTGATGCGTCGACTCATCAGTTCAGGTTCTTCAAGTCTCTTCATTAGACTGTGGCAAAGTCTATACAGTGGTCTGTGCAGCCTGTTTGATTATTGAAGTCTGTACAGCCAATGCACTTAACTCAAGTCCATACACTGGAAGCTCTTCATTTGATTGAGTCTATATATCCACAGTGGATCATCAAGTCCATACATTCGTTTCCTTGGACAAAGTCTATACATTGTGGCATTGAACTTTCAAGTCTGAACACTGGTTTTCATGAGAAGTCTATACAGACCTCATCGTCTTAAAGAGCGTCTCAAGCTGAAGTCTATACATTGGTCTTAATATCCTAAGTCTATACACTTGATTGTGAGACCTTCAACTCTGTACACTGCTTGAGCCTCACCAAGTCTGTACATCGCTTCAAGCGATTCAAGTCTATACAGACTGCCTTCACATTCAGAGTCTGTACATCGGTCCTTCAGCCGATCGTCTCATTCAGAACTTTGCAAGTCTGTACAGCCTACCGTCTCATGCAGCGTCTTATGTTAAAGTCTGCACATCGCATGCATCAGAATTAGTCTGTTCATTGCATCGTCTCTATCAGTGTCTCACTGGTCAAGTCTTGTATAGACTTTAGCATCTCATGAAAGTCTATACAACGCTTCAGCATTTAGAAGTCTGTACACTAGCCTTTGCATTAAGCCTCAAAGTCTGTACAGCCGTGTGCATTGGATTCCAAGTCTGTACATCTGCACCGTCTCTTGCAGCATCTCAAGCAAAGTCCATACATTTGTTTTCTCTTCAAGTCTGGACATTGGCTTCATATCATAAAGTCTGTACATTGGCTTCGCATCTGCAAGTCTGTACATCGGTTTGATATCAACAAGTCTGTACATTGGGTTCAACTCTCCAAGTCTGTACAGCCACATTCAATAGGTAAAGTCTATACATTCTTCAGCTGGAACTGTGCAAGTCTGTACATCGTTGTTTGCCAAAGTCTAGACATTGGCATCTATTCCTACGTTGCACTTCCAAGTCTGCACATTGGGTTCTTTACCTACGTTCAGCTCTGAAAGTATGTACATCAGGAACTTTACCGTCGTTGCCTTGCCAAAGTATATACACTGATCTATTCCTCAAAGTCTGTACAGCCTGTCTGTCTTCATGGGTCGTGTGCCTTTAGTGCGTTGACGCACTTGGCTGACTGCGTAGACACACACCTTTCTGTCTTGCTCACTGCGTCGACGCTGACACTGGATGCGTTGACGCATTGGCCTGTTGCCAAGGGCGTGAGCATCTCGCTTGAGGAGCTGAGGCGACGCTGCTCGTTGGAAGCGTTGACGCCTTGGGCTGATGTCCAAAGGTCTTTTGATCAGCATCAAGTCTGTACAGCATGAAGTCTGTACTTTGGTTTTATCTTGAACAGAACGCCTAAGTCTATGCATTGCTGAATGTTATTCAAGTCTAACAGCGGATGTCTTCATGTGTGAAGTCTATACAATGCATGCTCACATAACTACTCTATACACTCGATTGTTAGATCTTCAACTATATACATTGGTTGAGTCTATACACTGAGATCTCATGAAGAGTTGCAAGTCTATACACTCGTTGTTAGAGGCCTAGACTGCTAAGTCTATACACTCCCTCACTCTGTACACACTTGCTATATTGATATCTGAAGTCTATACAATGCTTTGCGTTAACAGAGTCTGTACAGGGTGTTCAAACTTAAACTGATGAATTATTCAATGCTATGTCTGACAGGGATTCTTACCGAGATTGATGACCTGGCTCGTGATCCCAGGAGGACGAGGTATGAAGATGCTGACACGTGGATGAAGCTGCCTCGGTTCTAGCAAATTCCTTGGGCGGGAAAACGTGGAAGGCACGCACCCAGGAGCTGCTGCTGCTGCTGCTATATATATGAGCCTTCTTCCACTAAAGAAGGCTGATCGATAGAAAAAGAGCAAAGTCTATACATCGAGTCTGAGAGCAGCAGAGAGTATTCGATCCAGTGAGAAGAGAAGAAGAAGAAAAAGAAGAGTGGTAGAGTGAGAGAAGGAGCAGAAGTAAAAAGAGAAAAAGAGAGAGAGCTCGCGAGTGAGAGAAGGAAAACAGAGAAGAAAAGGAAGAGAAAGAAGAAGAGAGAACGAGAGATGGGAAGCTTTATCTGAAGACTTGTTCCTACTGGACCGTGGATCAGATCCAGGCCAGTCAGCTCCATTGAGAGCCATATCTGTATTTTCATCTTTTACAGCTTTCTGATTGCTGTGTTATTTTCCTTTATTGTTTTTCCTTTGTTTTCTAATTATCTTTGTTCTTCTGATTGCCCTGTTGGGGATCGGGTTCCTCCTGTTGGTTCAGGAGAAGGGAGATCTGATCTCCGGGTTGCAAGTGACAGGTTGTCACTTGTGGGTTCCCTCTGGTTAGAGGAAGGGAGGCTAGTCCTCCGATTCTGGGCTTGTGGTTGCAAGTCCAGTGGTCCCTCCTGGTCTGGAGGAAGAGAGGTCTTCGACCTCTAGTTTCCAAGTGGCTGGGAGTCACTTGGGTGTCCCTCCGGTTGGGAGGAAGAGGGGAGGCTGTTCCCTTGGTCAAGCTGTGTGGCAGCAACTGTTTGCAGACTGAGTCTGCTTGGTTCTATCATTTGCTAGTGAAGCCTCACTCCGGTTGGGAGTGAGGGGTGGATGTAGGTCTGTGGACCGAACCACCTAAAAATCTATTGTGCAGTGGTTTGATTGTTTTCTTTGCTCCCGCTAGATGCTTGAATAGGCACGCTCCAAGTGTTTGTATTTGAGTTGAATCGAATTGGTTCTATTCTGTGTCTATCTCTAGCATCCAAGTTTTTATTTGGCCATTATACATAGAGGGATACATTCACCCTCCTCTGTATCCGGGCCTAGCACCCTAACAGTTGGTATCAGAGCGAGTGTCTGCATACAAGGTCCAGCGACCTGCAGATTCGATCTTGCGGTCTTAGGTGCTAATTTGTTTTTAGTGCATCAATATTCCTGTTGCATTGAATTAATCTGCTATCTGTTTTAATGGCTTGTCCACCTGTCTTTAGTGGTTCTGATTTCAACCAGTGGCACAGTGCGCTACGTGCTTTTATTAAATCTGTTGATCCAGACCTGTGGAAAGTGATTTCACAAGGTCCTCATAAATTACCAAGGAAAAGGTCCAAATGGACTGACAGTCACGAATCAATGTATGAGGAGAATCAGACTGCTATAAATCTGATGAAAGCAGCCACTGACAAAGCCTTTCACTCATGTTTCCTTGATTGCAGATCTGCAAGGGATATGTTGGAGATGATGAAGAGAGTCGGGAAAGGAAATCAAACAAGCTGCATGATGGCTGACAGAAGCAATCAAAGCAGCAGCCAAAATGGAGATGATGATGAAGAGGTAAATCTCTTCGAGAATTTTTCTCTTGATGATTGGGAGAATGCATATGCTGAATTGTTAGAGTCACATGAGAGCTTAAGAGAACAGTATAAAAAGTTGAAGAAGGGTACTCGGGTAGATAGTTCTAGATCTCCATGTAAAAACTGTGCTGAACTGAAAAATGTTCATGATTCTTTTATGTCTGATATTCAAATGTTGAAGAAACAAATTTCATTGCTGAAAATTGAAGATCAAGATCATGTAAAGGAAATCTCTAAACTTGAAAAGAAGCTTAGCCTAGCTAGTCATGATTCTGTTCAGAGTAAGGATTTGCTGAAAGAACTTGAATGTGTTAAATCTGACTTAAACGAGCTGAAAAATGAGAATGACTCTCTCAGAAAGTTTTCTAAAGAAAATGAAGAACAATTAGAGAAACTTAAACGAGAGAATGATTTGCTGATTGAAAATTTTAATGTCATAAAATCTGTAAACATAGAATTACAGAAAGATTTTGAAAAACAACAAAAGGAATTGAAGGAGTTTGAAGCTAGGAGAGAAAGCATGGTTAACTTAGAAGATCAGACTCTAATAAATGAGTTAATTCAGAATGACAAGCTTAAGGAAGAAAATGTGAAGTTAAAATTGCTGAACTCTTCAATATCTGAAAGACTTCTTACCTTGGAGAAAGGGAAAGTCATCTGTACAAACGAGACTGAAGAGGTAGATGAGCTGAGAAAGGAAATTGAAGAATACAAAACAGCTAACAAGGTTTTGAATGAAGCTGTCAATTGTAGTGAACAAGAGATCGCTAGTTATGAAATACACATAGCATCTCTTGAAAATGAAATTCAGGATTTGAAAGTTTCCTTGTCTAAATTTGTTGATGGACAGAAAAACCTAGACAAGCTACTAGGTATAAAAATCAACCCTAGGAAGGAAGGGCTGGGCTACAATAAGATAAACAAGAAGGAACTTTAGAACAAAATTATGACATCTTTTGTAAGTGGTTCAGATGTAGCCACTACCTCCAAAGACAAACAGCCCATTGCTCAGAAAAAGTTGGGAGCAAAGGATAATTTTAAGAAAGAGGGACTGGGCTACAGTCTAGTCATGAGGAAGGTCGATGGATCCAATTTGAAAACTATTTTTGTTAAATCTTCTGAACAGGAAAAGCTTTCTACTTCTTCTCCAATTCAGTACAAGGCTAAGAAAACAGGAAAACAGGATAAAAATCAGAAAAGGACTGTAAATCAGAAAATAAATGAAAAGGGTCCATCAGTGTTTGCTGATCACAGTCCTCACACACACTCACATGCATCTAAAAGGAAGATTATATGTCATTACTGTCATAAAGTTGGACATCTGATGCATGAGTGTAAGTTGATGGAGAAGGATGATAAGAATGCTAGGAGATCTCATGATAAAAATCCCTCACCTCAGAAAAGGAGTGTCACATGTTCTAATTGTGGCAAATTAGGACACTCAATTGCTCATTGCTGGTTTGCTAGTGGTAAGCAAACCTTTTATTCATATCATGCTAAATTCCCTGCAAACCAACATATTTTTAATAAAAATAAATCTGTTTCAATGAACCAGCATATCATCTATTTTAATTGCAACAAAAGGGGTCACAGGGCCTCTGAATGCTGGTCAGGATTTTTTGAAAGAAATTCTATTTCATGCTTTGAATGTGGAAAGGATGGCCACAGGGCCATTGATTGTTGGCATGCCCAGGGAGGCTATGGCAATAATGAACTCAATTTTAAAAAGAATGCCTCTTATTGCTCTCACTGTAGAAAGCATGGCCATACAGTCAAGGACTGTTGGCATATTCAAGGTAGAAATGTGAATCTCAAACATGCTAAATTCCCTGTAAGATAATTTGTAAAACTTTCATGTTATAACTGTGGGAAGCCAGGTCACAGGGCTGCAACCTGTTGGCTGGCAGGATATCAAAACCAAACTGGTTTTGGCAAACATAATTTTTATTCTGTTAGCAAGAAATCTCATGCTTATGCACATAAAATTCATGCTAACAAGAATGTGCATAAATCAGATCTGAAAACTACTCCTAGAAATGTGCTGAGAAAACCTGCTAGGAGTAATACTATTTTGTCAGGACCCAAGACTTCTTGGGTACCTGTTTGTGCAAAATAACATTGCTATGCAGGTGTGCCTTGGGACTGAAATAAAAATGGGTAATGATCCAAGGCACTCAAGAAGAAAACCCCATACTGAACTTTTCCGGTAAACTTCCTGCTCTTCTTGTTTTTAGTTTTAATGCATAGTAAGTTAAATCTGTTTTTGTAGTTTCATTCATCATTTGCCATGTGCATTATTTTCTGATCATGCATTTGCTGAGAGTTCTGTGCAAATATCAGATTAAGAAGGGTTGTCTGTATCTGATGCATACATATGCCAATTTCAATTGCTTGATAATTGTGTTATGCATAGACTCTGAAAACAAATTGCATTTCAAATTTTCTGAAAAATATGAACTGCATATGAGTGTGACTTGAAACTTGTGTGTTGCAATAGCTCACTGAAATTCTGAATTGCATATAGGACTGCATGTTGAATAATTATGCATGACCTCAATGGTATATAAATGGTAAGGTACCAAAAGGCAGGGAGGTCTGTCTGGAGGTTCTTACTATGTGTGAGGTGGTCTTTTAGACCAAGTGCTCCGCCTAGTACCATGGGTCACCTTGCTGGTTAGGACAGTCTGAATGTGCATGAATCATTTGGTCTCATATGTTCAGTTCTCAGTGCAAACATTGCATGTTTTCAGGGGGAGTAAGTTGCATATCCTTGCATAGCATTCAATGTTGAGTCCTTGCATGTCCCTGCATACATATAGTGCATTGCATTTCCTTATATTGAAATTGCCAAAAAGAGAGTTTGAATGCATATTGTGAGGGGGAGTCAATGCATTGCATATAGGTTGTCAAATGCATACATGTGTCAGAACTCATTGCATATCCTCTCTTACTGATTTTGTTGACAAACCTTAATCATATTCTGAAAACTTTGAGCTTCACAATCTCTCTTAACAATTGGTATTTCTCCTATCAATTGGTATCATTTGGGTTCAAAATTCTATCAGTCCTTCATGAAGATTTCAATGGGCTATCTCGATCATAAATCTGAAAACTTTTGAACTAGAAATCTTCTATTACACGTTTTTATGAATATCCGAAATAACTCAGGTGGTTTAAGTTTAATGTACTCAAGGGTTGACTTTAAAATCTCTTAAAAATATCTGAAGCATGTTTAATAAACCTTAACCATCTGTTTCATGTTGTGTCTTGTGAAAACTTCTGAAATCTGCACTTTTGAATACATGACTTCAACTGATTAAGTACATGAAACTATTATTGATTTGAAGCAAATGAATTTTTTCTGAAATGTCTAAAGGGTAATATCTGTCAGAGCAATGACATTGGTCACTGAGAAACACATGTTCAAAGGACTGTGTCATGAGGTGCCTTAGTTAACTCTGCATAAAATTCATTGAAAATCAGGCAGAGCAATGGCATGCACACTGAGAAATACAACTCACTCATTAAAAAATGAGTTGTAGTGTGTCATGATGTGTAAATGCTAACTCTGTTCACATAAAGCATGACAGTTAGTCACACTAAGGGCTTAGGGATATTGGCCTTTGATCAAGGTATATCCTCTAGTTACAATGTGTGCACTGAACTAGAGTGCTCGTAAAATTTGTAGCATGGAAAATTGTTGAACAAATTGAAATATCTGAATATTGATGCTAAAATCAAATTGCTGCAACCGTAGACAAAATAATATGACTTCATAATTGCTTAATCTCAATACTAGTGCATGTAATTCAGAAAGAAGTCAATAAATTTGATTGTGTAAGACAAAGGGAGGACAATCAAGATAAATATGAGGGCTTGGTTCATTTTTATTAAAACATGGTTTTAGATATCAATACAGAATTTTATTGATAAACTCTGCATACATCATGTTTAAACCATGCTGTTCAAAAGGCTCATTCATAAGTCCCTATAATGGAAGACTTTGAAAAATTATGTTTTGATTTATGAGATTGATATCTCCTTGAAAATCTTGCTGAATTATTTCTGTTTGGAGCTTATTTGTAAATCTGATTATTTGAACCTTTCTGCTCACCTTCCTTAGGTCATTGACCTGAACTTCTCCTTGTTTGCCCCTGTGGTCTCCTTCTCATCTATCTCATAAGATTCCACTTATTCAGGGGGAGCATTCCTAGTCATACTGAATCGTGTTCAGATCATTTCTATCCTTGCATTCATATACTTAGGGGGAAGTATTGCATTTCTTGTTGCATCTACATTTTTGCATTTACCCCCTCCCATGGTTCATCTTGTTTATACCAAATGAGGGAGATTGTTTGCCACAAAGGGGGAGACTTTCATTCAATCATTGCATGCTGGCTTCTTTTGATCATCTCTAACTAATGACTTTTTGCTAAAACTCTTAAAGGGGGAGAATCATGTTCTTGCAAGGGGGAGAAATTGACTGAATTTTTATACATGCTTTAATTTCTCAAACTATTTTCTTTTTGATGAAGTCAAAGGGGGAGAATAGTTTGAGTCATCAGACTGACTCACTGCATCATGTTGCCATCATCAAAAAGGGGGAGATTGTTGTGCCCATGTGATTTTGATGATGGTTTTAATGCTGTAATGGTGGTTTTGATGATTGGCCTTTGAAGTGAGTTATTCACTGTGAGTCATCTTGTGTGAATTCACTGTGAGTCATCTTGTGTGAGTCTTCATGCTAGTATTCACTTTCTGATCATACTGCAATTCTTCATATGTTCTGATATGGCATTGCATAATTGATTATGTTCAGTCATGTTACTGTTGTTCTTAAGACTGCAGTTTATACTGCAGCGTCGACCCATCGAACTGCAGCGTCGACGCTGCAAAGGCTCTTCAGAGGTAGCAGTAAGAAATAGTTGATCTGCTGCGTCCACGCTGCTTGGGCAATGCGTTGACGCTAGGTGCCTCCTTAACGGTCCTCTTTCAAAGACTGTACAGCGTAAAGTCCACTGTAGTGCGTCAACGCCTTGAGCTGATGCGTCGACTCATCAGTTCAGGTTCTTCAAGTCTCTTCATTAGACTGTGGCAAAGTCTATACAGTGGTCTGTGCAGCCTGTTTGATTATTGAAGTCTGTACAGCCAATGCACTTAACTCAAGTCCATACACTGGAAGCTCTTCATTTGATTGAGTCTATATATCCACAGTGGATCATCAAGTCCATACATTCGTTTCCTTGGACAAAGTCTATACATTGTGGCATTGAACTTTCAAGTCTGAACACTGGTTTTCATGAGAAGTCTATACAGACCTCATCGTCTTAAAGAGCGTCTCAAGCTGAAGTCTATACATTGGTCTTAATATCCTAAGTCTATACACTTGATTGTGAGACCTTCAACTCTGTACACTGCTTGAGCCTCACCAAGTCTGTACATCGCTTCAAGCGATTCAAGTCTATACAGACTGCCTTCACATTCAGAGTCTGTACATCGGTCCTTCAGCCGATCGTATCATTCAGAACTTTGCAAGTCTGTACAGCCTACCGTCTCATGCAGCATCTTATATTAAAGTCTGCACATCGCATGCATCAGAATTAAGTCTGCTCATTGCATCGTCTCTATCAGTGTCTCACTGGTCAAGTCTGAATAGACTTTAGCATCTCATGAAAAGTCTATACAACGCTTCAGCATTTAGAAGTCTGTACACTGGCCTTTGCATTAAGCCTCAAAGTCTGTACAGCCGTGTGCATTGGATTCCAAGTCTGTACATCTTGCATCGTCTCTTGCAGCATCTCAAGCAAAGTCCATACATTTGTTTTCTCTTCAAGTCTGGACATTGGCTTCATATCATAAAGTCTGTACATTGGCTTCGCATCTGCAAGTCTGTACATCGGTTTGATATCAACAAGTCTGTACATTGGGTTCAACTCTCCAAGTCTGTACAGCCACATTCAATAGGTAAAGTCTATACATTCTTCAGCTGGAACTGTGCAAGTCTGTACATCGTTGTTTGCCAAAGTCTAGACATTGGCATCTATTCCTACGTTGCATTTCCAAGTCTGCTCATTGGGTTCTTTACCTACGTTCAGCTCTGAAAGTATGTACATCAGGAACTTTACCGTCGTTGCCTTGCCAAAGTATATACACTGAACTATTCCTCAAAGTCTGTACAGCCTGTCTGTCTTCATGGGTCGTGTGCCTTTAGTGCGTTGACGCACTTGGCTGACTGCGTAGACACACACCTTTCTGTCTTGCTCACTGCGTCGACGCTGACACTGGATGCGTTGACGCATTGGCCTGTTGCCAAGGGCGTGAGCATCTCGCCTGAGGAGTTGAGGCGACGCTGCTCGTTGGAAGCGTTGACGCCTTGGGCTGATGTCCAAAGGTCTTTTGATCAACATCAAGTTTGTACAGCATGAAGTCTGTACTTTGGTTTTGTCTTGAACAGAACGCCTAAGTCTATGAATTGCTAAATGTTATTCAAGTCTGAACAGAGGATGTCTTCATGTGTGAAGTCTATACAATGCATGCTCACATAACTAACTCTATACACTCAATTGTTAGATCTTCAACTATATACATTGGTTGAGTCTATACACTGAGATCTCATGAAGAGTTGCAAGTCTATACACTCGTTGTTAGAGGCCTAGACTGCTAAGTCTATACACTCCCTCACTCTGTACACACTTGCTATATTGATCTCTGAAGTCTATACAATGCTTTGCGTTAACAGAGTCTGTACATGGTGTTCAAACTTAAACTGATGAATTATTCAATGCTATGTCTGACATTGATGACCTGGCTCGTGATCCCAGGAGGACGAGGTATGAAGATGCTGATACGTGGATGAAGCTGCCTCGTTACTAGCAAATTCCTTGGGCAGGAAAACGTGGAAGCCACGCGCCCAGGAGCTGCTGCTGCTGCTATATATATGAGCCTTCTTCCACTAAAGAAGGCTGATCGATAGAAAAAGAGCAAAGTCTATACATCGAGTCTAAGAGCAGCAGAGAGTATTCGATCCAGTGAGAAGAGAAGAAGAAGAAAAAGATGAGTGGCAGAGTGAGAGAAGGAGCAGAAGTAAAAAGAGAAAAGAGAGAGAGCTCGCGAGTGAGAGAAGGAAGCAGAGAAGAAAAGGAAGAGAAAGAAGAAGAGAGAACGAGAGATGGGAAGCTTCATCTGAAGACTTGTTCCTACTGGACTGTGGATCAGATCCAGGCCAGTCAGCTCCATTGAGAGCCATATCTGTGTTTTCATCTTTTACAGCTTTCTGATTGCTGTGTTATTTTTCTTTATTATTTTTCCTTTGTTTTCTGATTATCTTTGTTCTTCCGATTGCCCTGTTGGGGATCGGGTTCCTCCTGTTGGTTCAGGAGAAGGGAGATCTGATCTCCGGGTTGCAAGTGACAGGTTGTCACTTGTGGGTTCCCTCTGGTTAGAGGAAGGGAGGCTAGTCCTCCGGTTCTGGGCTTGTGGTTGCAAGTCCAGTGGTCCCTCCTGGTCTGGAGGAAGAGAGGTCTTCGACCTCTAGTTTCCAAGTGGCTGGGAGTCACTTGGGTGTCCCTCCGGTTTGGAGGAAGAGGGGAGGCTGTTCCCCTGGTCAAGCTGTGTGGCAGCAACTGTTTGCAGACTGAGTCTGCTTGGTTCTAGCATTTGATAGTGAAGCCTCATTCCGGTTGGGAGTGAGGGGTGGATGTAGGTCTGTGGACCGAACCACCTAAAAATCTATTGTGCAGTGCTTTGATTGTTTGCTTTGCTTCCGCTAGATGCTTGAATAGGCACGCTCCAAGTGTTTGTATTTGAGTTGAATCGAATTGGTTCTATTCTGTGTCTATCTCTAGCATCCAAGTTTTTATTTGGCCATTATACATAGAGGGATACATTCACCCCCCTCTATATCCGGGCCTAGCACCCTAACAAGGGTGTCGGGAGCTGACGTGATATGTTGGTCTTTTCTTCTCTTCGTCAGTGCCGACAGGGTGCCGGGAGCTGACATGGTTTGTTGGTCTCTTTGTCTCTTCATCAGTGCCGACGGGGTGTCGGGAGCTGACCTAGTTTGTTGGTCTCTTTGTCTCTTCATCAATGCCGACAGGGTGTCGGGAGCTGACGTGATATGTTTGTCTCTTCTTCTCTTCGTCAGTGCCGACAGGGTGCCGAGAACTGACGTGGTTTGTTGGTCTCTTCTTCTCTTCATCAGTGCCGACAGGGTGTCGGGAGCTGACAGGGTTTGTTCATCGGCACGGGGTTAGTGCCAAAGCAAGAGTCTTTTTGTTCATGGAGCCAGACGAAAGGTCCGGACCATAGGTTTGTTCGTCGATGCCGACAGGGAGTCGGAGACCGACGTGGTTGTTCATTGAAATGTTCTCAGAGATAAAAGTGAATGCTCATAAAGGGAGATTGATTCCTCCCTCCCCTTTTTTCTTATTTTTTTTTCTTCTCTTTCTTTTTGTCTCTTTTTTTTCTCTTCTTCTCTTTTTTTTCTCTTCTCTCTTTTTTTTTTCTCTTTTTGTTCTTCTCTCTCTTTTTTTCTTAACATGAGATAAATAATGCCCAAACCACCTGGGTAATAGTGCCCGGGGTGGGTCGGAGAAATGTGTCATTCATTGAATGGGGGAACAGGAGAGTGGTACAACTTCAAATGTCTACCGTTGAGGGGTGGAAATTGAACCTCCCCCCGATGGTTGACGATTACATATGCTCCACCCTCGTAGACTTTTTGGACTACATAGGGTCCAAGCCAATTCTCATTCAGCTTGCCCTTGGGATTGGAAGCCATGACTTCTCTTTTCTTGACCATGACAAGGTCACCCTTTTTGAATTCACGTTCCTTGACGAGCTTGTTAAAGGCACGCGCTATTCGGGCCTAATAGACATGGATGTTCTGCTGAGCTTGAAGCCTTTTTCCCTCCAAGTTGGAGAGCTCTTCGAGCCTTCGCTCGACATTTGTTTGTTCTTCTCGGATCAACCCGTGCTGGATTGTGACCCGAAGGGAGGGTATTTCCAACTCGATGGGGACAATTGCCTCTGATCCATACACCAGGGAGAAGGGTGAACAACCCGTTGGAGTTTTGTATACAGTACGGTACGCCCATAGGGTCTCATACATTTTCTCTTCCCAATCTCTCTTGTTAGAAATAACAATTTTGGATAGGAGAGTACAAAGAGTTTTATTGAAAGCTTCAGCCAAGCCATTGGCCTGTGGGTTGTAAGGGGTCGACGTCCTCCAGTCGATCTTGTACTTTTCTGCCAGCCGGTAGACCTTCTAGTTGCGGAAGTGACTTCCATTGTCTGAGATAATTCGGTTCGGAGTGCCAAACCGGAATATGATGTTGCGACGGACAAATCTGGCAACGATCTCCCCAGTCACTTCTTTTAAAGCAACAGCCTCCGCCCAGCGGGAGAAGTAGTCAGTTGCGGCCAAGATGCACTTGCACCCAGCCGATGATGTGGGTAGTGGACCTACGACGTCTGTTCCCCATTGGGCAAAAGGCCAACTCGGCAGTGTTGGATGCAGCGGCACGGGCGGCCTTCTAAGCACCGTGGCATGCTGTTGGCATTTCTGACAAGACTTGGCATACTTGCAGCAGTCGTCGAACATTGTCGGCCAATAGTAGCCGAGCTTCTTTATTTCAATCTTCATTTTCGGTCCTGCCTGATGTGCACCAGCTGTTCCGGAGTGAACCCCTTTCATGACTTTCCAAGCTTCTTCAGTGGATAAACATCGGAGGAGCACCTTCCGTTTGGCGTCTGCCATAATTCGGAATAGGATCCCGTTCCGGACCTCGTAAGAGTCCTTTGTTCTGATTAACTTGATCTTCTCTTCCCTTTGCCTGGGCAGCTGCTGATATTTAAACCACTGTAAAAGGGGGTCTCTCCAGTCGGGTAGGCTGACGGCTTCCGCTGTGGCGACCTCAAGTTCTTCTTCTTCTGGCCCTTCTATCATGCTAGGCACTTGGCGCTGATTCACCACCCGGATGCTGAGGGATCCATCTGGCAGGACTGCCAATGAACTCGCCAATTTTGCCAGTGTATCAGCTTGTGCATACTCTCCTCTGGCAACGTGGCCTATCTCGATGAGGTAGAACCGCTGCATGAGCCGTTTCGCCTTAGCATGGTAAGGGAGTAACTCGGGTTTTAGGACGTCGAACTGTCCCTGGACCTGCTTGACGACCAACAATGAATCGACAAACACATGTAATATTTTAATCTCCATTTGCAAAGCGACTTGGAGACCAATGATCAGAGCTTCATATTCTGCCTCATTATTTGTGCAGGGCTTGTTAATGGAGAAGGATGTGTGCAATACTTCTCCCTCAGGGGATTTAAGGACGATGCCGGCCCCCGCCCGTACTTTCGTGTGCCCAGACGGGGTTGTTTCTGTTCTCGAAGCTCCATCAAAGTGCAGCTGCCAGGCGATCTGTTGGGCTTGGTCCACCTCTAGTGTTTCATCTTCAGGCAGCTCCGTGGCCAGTGGGGAATCTTCAGGCACAGGGTGTGCTGCAAAGAAATCGGCCATGGCTTGACCCTTAACGGCCTTCTGAGGCACGTAGGTGATGTCAAATTCCATTAATAGGATGGCCCACTTGTCGAGACATCCCTTCAGGACTGGCTGGGAGAGAATGTGCTTGACTGGGTCAGCCTTAGAGATCAGGCTCACTTCATGCGAGAGCATGTAATGCCTCAACTTCTTGACTGTGAAGACCAAGGTGAGACAAACCTTCTCGATCGGGGTGTATTTTGCTTCTGCCCCACTAGTCTTCAGCTGAGGTAATAGAGAGCTCGCTCCTTCCCCTCCTCATTGTTCTGGGCGAGCATTGCCCCCAGTGAACATTTGGTGGCAGCTATATATAGAATAAGTGGCCTCCCCTTGATAGGTGCCCCCAGCACAGGCGGGGTCTTTAAGTAATCCTTCAGCCGATCGAAGGCCTTGTGACATTCCTGGTTCCAGTTGAAAGGTGCATTCTTCATCATTAATTTGTGGAATGGTTGACAGCGCCCCGATAAATTGGAGATAAATCTTCGGATGTAGGCTAGCCGGCCTTGCAGGGACCTTAACTCTCCCAAATTCTTCAGAGGAGGTAGCTCCTGGATGGCTTTTATTTTAAAGGGGTCGATCTCGATCCCCCTATATCGGACAATGAAGCTGAGAAACTTTCCACTGGAGACGCCGAAGGCACACTTCATTGGGTTCATTTTCAGCTCGTACTGTCGGAGTCTCTCGAAGATGACTCTAAGGTCATTCAGGTGATCCCCCCTTTTCTTTGTCTTGACGACCAGATCATCAATGTAGCATTCGACTATGCTATATAGCAGTTCATCGAATATCTTGGTCATCGCCCGCTGGTAAGTGGCGCCAGCGTTCTTGAGGCAGAAGGGCATTCTTTTGTAGTGGAATATCCCTTTAAGTGACCGGAAGGCCGTATGAATTCGGTCATGTTCAGCTATCCATATTTGATTATAGCCGGATGATCCATCCATGAAGGACAAGGCCTCATGGCCGGTAGTTGCATCAATCATCACTTCGGTGACGGGCACCGGAAAGTCATCTTTTGGGAAAGCTTTATTCAGGTCGCGGAAGTCCATGCAGATCATGATCTGTCCATTCTTCTCCTTCACCGGTATAATGTTGGCCAACCAAGTAGTGTATTGGTTTTCAGCTACAAAATCAACATCTATGAGCTTGTCGACTTCTTTACAAATCTGTTTTATTAGCTCCGGCCTCATACGCCGGGGGGACTGCTTCACCGGGTCCACCTTGGGATCAATAGCCAGAATATGTTGAGTCACGCCGGGGCTCAGGCCTGGCATCTCTTTGTAGTTCCAGGCGAAACAGTCCCGAAATTCTTGCAGCAACTTGACATATTGTCCCCTCTCCTATGGAGGAAGAAGGGCACTCAGAAAGGTCGGCCTGGGGTCGCTTTCTGTGCCTAGGTTAATTTCAACGAGCTCATCCACTGTGGCCTGGCCGCCGTCTTCAATTTCTGGAGGTGCTGGTAGCAGGTCGATGAAATCCTTGTCTTCACCATCTTCTGCTTCAAGGACACCATAGGCATCTTCTTGCTCTGCCTCGTTGGGTAACGAGGCTTTGCTTGTTTCCCCCTCTATTAGGCTTGCTGTGTGCGGCTCTGGGGGGCTCTCTTGTGTGGAGAAGTAAAGGACTTCTTCGGGATCTTCTTTGTAATTGTCATAGATGGCTCTTGCAGGGGCTGAGGTGATTGATTGCCATACTGGGGGCTGCTGCTCTGCTGGTGGCTGGGGTTGCCCATTCTCAGCTGCATCTTCAAAAATCTGGTGCTGAACTGACACCATGTAGATGCTTCTTTCGTGGCCGCCCGTCACATGGGGGCGTGGCGGAGTGACCACATAATCTCCCATTCTGAGCTCATCTCTCTCAATCAGGTATTGAGCGATGTCCTTGAAGACGTAACAGTCTTCGATAGAGTGGCCCAGTAGTTGGTGATAAGGGCAAAATAGGGGGTCGCCACTTCTGCGAGCATCTTGCGGCCTCTTAGACCTTGGGAGGGAGACCTTGCCGTAGTAGCAGGCCCAATCAAAGATTACTCGGGTCTTATTCCTCGGGAAAGAGTAAGGCCTTTCCATCCTCTCCTGTAGTGTAGGATTTCGCTCGGCCGATTGTCTGACTAAGGGGACAGCTACATCCCTTGCCTCCTTTCTTCGGTGCATGGGGGCATTCGGGACGCTGTTCGGGGACTGACGCGTGTCGATGTTCTGTTGGCAGAAGATGCTCCTGATTAAGTCAGACACGAGTGCAGTCGCTCCGGCCAATTGAGCCCTCAACATTTCAATTTCCCGTTGTTGTTGATAACACAGGGCAAAAAGGGCAGAGTCGCACCGAGGGGGGCTCGGAGTTTGACTTGCTTCCCCGCCCTTTGCATCAATGTCAGACGAGGGCAATGGCACCCCGCTGCTATAGTTATTCGAGGTCGGTCCCTCAGAGGAGGACGGGACCTTCCCCTTGCTCCTATAGGGAGGTGGATTCTATAGGAATATTTCTTCATCTTGCTCTTCGTTGGACAAAGGTATAAGGTGTTGGCGGCCTTCAACTTGTCGTGGGCCTGCATTGCCTGCGCGGCTATTGCTACATGGAGCCGAGACTGATATCACATCGGCTTCATAGAAGTCTTCTAGTGAAAAGCCCAACCCTGGATGCCGGGTGATTTGCAACAACCTCCGGTCCAGGTTTGGTGGGTTCCACATTTTCTTGAACATTTCCTTCCGACTGGAGAGCTGGCAAAAGGGGATCCCTTGCTTTCTGGTCATCTTGACCACACGACCGGCTGTGTCAGGGAGTCCCATGATTGGGACGAGCGGGTCGTGCAGCTCATCGGGGAGTCTTCAATCATCATCCCCCTTGACCGGGTGCTCCTTGGCCACATAAAAGATGGTAGGCAGACCCCCGGGGTTGGGCACCTCGAACGTCCATAATGACTCAACCACCTGGCAGTCAGCTTCTACGAGAGGCTTGATGATCCCGGGTGGGACCCTAACGTCTTCCAGCAAGTCTTCCAGGTATGGTGTTCCCGGTGTAGGGTAGATGGGAAGAGAGGTGGCCCGGAATACCCCTTCTGCTTCAGAAATGAATGACACATGAGGGGGAGCCACATAGCCAGGTGGTGGTGGAGGGAACCAGCTGTCAGGCTCTGCCTTCTTCTTTCCTTTGTCCTGAGTGGCTTGGGAGGCTTGCCTCGGCTTTTCCAAATAGAGATTAGCATCCGATAAGTGACATTCGAACACTTCGAAAGGATGGAGGTCGGCAAAAATTCTCTCCTCTTTCCCGTCGCCGGGGTACTTGATGCATTGGTGCAGAGTGGATGGTACCACACAGTTTTGGTGCAGCCAAGGTCTGCCGAGCAACGCCTTGTAAGAGGTGCTAGAGTTGATCACATGGAACTGGACCTTGGTGGTGAAGTCACCGAGGGAGAGGTTGAACTCTGCGACCCCCATAGGGACCTCGCACTTCTGGTTGAAGCCGACAATCTTGACGTTCCTGACCTCGATCAGGTGTACATCAAAGTAATGTTTCTGATACACCCGATAGGGGAGTATGTTCATTGCTGCCCCAGGGTCGATCAATACTCGGTTGATGGGATGCCCATTCAGCTGCCCCTTCATGTAGAGTGGCCTATTGTGACTGCAGGTAGGTAGAAGCATATCCTCTTCTGTGAAGGCCACAGCTACTTCAGGTGACATTTCTGCGAGGCAGGCTTCAACATATGCTGGCATCTGGAGCGCAGCAATGACGGCTTGCCATGTTTCTTCATCTAAGGATAGGATTTCCCAGACGGTAAACCTGGCTGGGATCTTCTTCAGGTGTTTGACTATCCTGTTGCCAGCTCGAACTTCGAGCAACTTCATTTCTTCGGCTCTACTGTGCCTACCCCCAGTCTGGGCCTGGGGAGCCGGCTCAACGGGTGCCTCCTCCACTGGGTCGGATGCCGCTTGAGCTTGTGGGGCCTACTGGGTCACTTCTTTTTCTTGCAAGAACTCGTCAAGGTTCGGGGTGTTGTCAGGCTCTTCCCTTGGCCGAGGAGGGATTGCCGTAGACGGAGTTGAGGGGTTGCCTGCCCCTTTGGTCTGTCGGGACTCGCGGGGGCCTAACTATCCTCCCCTCTGAGTTGTAAGAAATTCAATGAATGACGGGGCACTCTGGCCACTTGGTTCTCCGGGGTAGAGGCCTGATGGAGGGGGGATCTCCATGCCTTGGACCCTAGGCTTGGGGATGTGATATGGTTTTTCTGATAGGATGCAAGGCCTGGATACAGAGGGGGGGGGTGAATGTATCCTGCTCTAAAATCGCCCAATTAAAACTCTAATGCTCAAGTATGCGGAATTAAAAGCAGTTGATGAAATGTGCTGAAAATACTTAGAAGCAACTCAGCAAGACAACACAAATCTACTAGCTCTCACACGCTCCTAACCAAACATCTAAAGATCGCAGCGGAGAAAATAACATATAAGGAAAAACACACCACAAGAGAACACCAAGATTTTTAGGTGGTTCGGTCCAAAGACCTACGTCCACCCCTCACTCCAAACCGGAGTGAGGCTTCCACTAGCTAGGCTAGAAACTGCAGACTCAGTCTGCAACAAATTGCTGCCACACAGCTTGACCAGGGGAACAACCTCCCCTCTTCCTCCCAACCGGAGGGACACCCCAAGTGACTCCCAGCCACTTGGAAACCAGAGACGGAAGTCTCTCTTCCTCCAGACCAGGAGGGAACACGTAGTCTTGCAACCACAAGACCAGAACCGGAGGATCAATCCTCCCTTCCTCCAAACCGGAGGGAAACCTAGAGACCTAAGTCTCTCTTCCTTTGAAACCCAGAGGGAAGCACAGGTGACACCAAGCCACCTACAAACTAGAGGTCTCGGACCTCTCTTCCTCCCAACCGGAGGGAACCCGACCTCACACAAGAGAGTCGGAAGAACAACTGTTGAAGGTTTAAAAGGAAAAACAAAAAACGCAGCAACAGAAAGCTGGAAGAATAAAATGCACAAAGGCTCTCGCAGGAGCTGGCTGGCCTGGATTTGATCCATGGTCCAGCATAAACTGATCTTCAGTTGATGCTTCCTTTGCTCTAGCTCTCTCTTCTTCTCACTCTTCTTTTTCTTCTCTTTCGCAGGCTCTCTCTCTGTCTCTTCTTTCTTCTTTCTTCTTCTTCTGCTCACAGCCTCTCTGCTGCACTGTCAGTCTATCTCGATCACTCTTTCTCTTTCAGATATGGTTATCTCTTCTTCTACTACTTATTTCAATGGACGGAGGCTTCTATTTATATCAGGTTCAGCATGTGCTAGGGCGTGCTCTTTTCGATTCCCGCCCAAGCTTCAGTCCACGTGGTGAGCTCTCAGCATCTTGGATTGCGTGCCAGATGCCAGCCTAGTGTCACGTGCCCAGACTCTGTAGGTTTAATGAAATAATACTTCAGTCGATCAGCAGAATGTATAGACTTAATGTAAAAGCAGCAGTGTACAGACTTAAAAGATGCAGTGTGATAAGCAACCAAATGTATATACTTTAGAATAGCAGATGATCAAGTATGTACACTGAGAGTGTATAGACTTGTAACATGCGCTCTCAGTGTATAGACTTGTGACATGAATGCATTATCATCACAAGATAGAATGTGTAGACTTCTGTGAAGTGCATGAGAGAATTGGGTGTACAGACTTTGGGTGAAGCATGTAATGCAACACAGTGTATAGACCTGAAGCTTGATATTGAGTGTATATAGTTGAAGCTTATCAAACGAATGCATAGACTTCATGATAGCGAACGAGTGTATAGACTTAGTGTTAACGTGCCAGAGAAACCAGTGTACAGACTTCATGTTAACGTGCCAGACAAACTGGTGTACAGACTTCATGTTAACGTGCCAGACAAACTAGTGTACAGACTTGCTGAGCTTTCGCTAAGTCTGTATAGACTTGATGAAAGAGTCACTGGGAAGGCAGTGTACACACTTGATGGCGTGAAGGAAAGAGTGTATAGACTTCGTTTGAAGGGGATGAACATTTGCTGAAGTGTGTACAGTCTACTAGGATGGATGTTCAGACTTAACCTCTGAAGAGTATATACTCTGCTGAAGAACGTTAAGTCGAAGTACAAGCCACAGGCTGTATAGACTTCATATGTGAATGCAACATTGTATAGACTTGAGAGAGATGCTGAATGAGACGCAGATGCTGTATAGACTTTACATGTGAATGCATATGCCAATGTATATACTTGAAAGCATGAGACGCTGACTGAGGCGATCAGATGTACAGACTTCGAATCAAGGCTTGAATAGTAGATCAATGTCTAGACTTGGATGCCCAATCACCAATGTATAGACTTGCAGCTTGAACCAGTGTATAGACTCTGATGCAAATGAGAAGCCAATGTGCAGACTTCACAAAGTATAGACTTTCCAAACGACTGTACAGACTTTAGCCCAATCAGCGATGTATAGACTTGGAACATCTGAGGACCAGTGTATAGACTTGTAGAGCCGAACCCTATGTATAGGCTTGGCGGAGCACAGTCCAATGTATAGACTTTGTGAAATAGAGTCCAATGTATAGACTTGGCAGGTTGACCCACTGTACAGACTTGAAGCTAAAGACAATGTGTAGACTTGTGAAGCTTGAGGCCAATGTACAGACTTGGCGTTCCACTGTGGATGTATAGACTTGAGTGTAGTGAACGGATGTTCAGACTTTGAAGATCCACTGTGGATGTATAGACTTTGGCAAGAGATTGGTTGTACAGACTTCAACACAGCTGCGATGTACAGGCTTTGACAAAGCAGCGTTATGTAGACTTGGCAAGAACGTAGGAATATGTATGAGTGTATAGACTTGGCCAAGCGTAGGAAAAGATGTGGAGTGATGTGTAGACTTTGCGTTCAACTGGATGTATAGGCTTGGAGGGTTCACTGATGGCTGTACAGACTTGGGCGTTGTATAGACTTGGAATGCCAAAGCCGTTGTATAGACTTGGCGTGCCGAAGCCATTGTATAGACTTGGCGAATGGCTTGAAACACAAGGACGCTGCTCGCTGTACAGACTTGATCAAGGCAGCTGAACAATGTACACACTTCCAATGTATAGACTCTTCCAATATGCAGACTTTGGCTTGGAACAAAGGTAAAGATGAGGAGTGTATAGACTTAACAGAGCCAGTGTATAGACTTGCAACCATGCATGAACAGGTGTCCGGTGTACTGACTTGAACGCTTCGAAGGCCAAAACAGCGATGTCTAGACTTTGAAATAAAGGCAATGTATCGACTTTAAAAACCAAAGGCAGTGTATAGACTTGATGCAGTTCCTCTGCTAATGTACATACTTTGATTCCCAAATGCGAAGCACACGATACAAAGACTCTATACAGACTTCATGGCATGCAGCAATACACTGGACGATGTATAGACTTTACATTCAATATGCATGAGACCTTGTACATGGGCTGTACAGACTTAGTGTGTGCTAGCATGTGGATGTATGGACTTCATGAAATCAGGCAATGCTGACTGATGTAGACACTTGGCAGATAGAGTAATGTATGAACTACCCTGTACAGACTTTAAGACTTAGTGAGCAACCCGGTGAATAGACTTGGTGATTGTGAGAGCATGCGAAGTACAGACTTTGTGTTGTGAACACAGACTGTACAGACTTGCTAAGTTGCTTGAACAAATGGCATTGTATAGACTTTACGAAGAGCACACGTAGCAATGTGTGGACTTGGTGACTCACGCAGACAGATGAGTGAACACACTATGCCATGCTCACAGTTAATCAATGTACCAAGTTCTGAATGAGTAGTTCTGAATGAAGTAAACACATAAGACATCAATTTGTCATCATCAGAGCACACGAAAACAATGTCATCATCAAAACATAAGTCAACACATATGACATCAAACATATGAGAGTTATAGTGTTTGTCATCATCAAAATATAATATCCAACAATCTCCCCCTTTTTGATGATGGCAATACTATGAGTCTTATGAATGAAGGAAATGGAATATTCAGACTAGACTCATCAAAGTATTTTCCCCCTTTGACTTCATCAAAAAGAAAAAATAATACTTTGATAATCTAATGATGTCATATGAGACACCCAATATAGTTCAGCAGATGAGTGCAACATAATATCAGAAGCATTTAAATCAATTCTCCCCCTTAGTCAAACAACTTATGCAGTCATGTATATGCAACAAATACTCCCCCTTTGACATGGCAGAAGATATAGAGCTAATGCGGACATACAACATGATCAGACAATCTAGCACATTGTCCCCTTATGCATATAGTCTCTTAACCAGACCAGAGAATTCTGCCCTTATGATTCATGATGCAAGAGAAATCTACAAGGATGAACTCTTGTTATCCAGAGACAGCAACTCTCATATATGACAACCAGTCTGAATCAAATCACAGTGATAAAGGGCAATAGGATGAGCAGATTCAACGATTTGTGAAAATTGAGATAATGAACTTTTCAGCAAGATACCAACTTCATAAAATCAAAGTCTTAAGTTCTGGATTCCTCCATCATAAAAGCTTATGAAACCTTGATTGTCAGATATGGTTTAAGAATGATGTAAACTGAAATTTTTCAAAAGAAATTGTACTCATATCTGAACCAACACTTAATAAAAAAGAACTACAAGCTCATATAAGATTCTAGTTCAACCAACTTCTATCTTAATTAGTTTACTTTCCATGACAGCTTTAAAAGAAACATAAGTGAATGCTCCTGAATTTTACTTGTTCTTTCAGAATTTGATTTGCACTTGTTCAAATCTTTCTTTAATGAACAATTTTGGTTTATCAGCACCTTTTGACGTGGAGAGACACCTTGATCAGAGGTCAGAATCCCCAGTTACTCAGTGTGACAACCGTATTGTTTCTCCCATTTTAGAGAACAAAGGTAGCATTAAAAGTATCTTTGGCATGAGGATACACCTTGATCAGAGGCCAGAATCCCCAGTTACTCAATACAATTATGCCATTGCTCTGCCATATTTTCACAATAATTTCCAATCATCTCTTTAAACAGAGTTAACCATGGTACTTCATGACACAATCCTTTGGACAGGTTTCTCAGTAACCACAGTCATTGCTCTGTTCATACTTTTACTTATAAAGGATTCAGAACAAGTTAGTTGTTTAGGAGCAACCACATACACTATATATCTCAGTCAACGTAGACATGGATATCAACTTTTCAGATTTCAGAAAGTCTTACATGAATTTACATGAAGCAGACAGTTAAAATTTATTAAGAGGTTGAAACAGATATTTTCAAGTTTCTTGTGACCAAACAAGAGTACATAAGACTTAAACCACTTCCAGTTAACAAATGTTCTTAAGCATGTATAATGGAAGGTTCCTCATTAAAGATATTTTAACTTTTATGAAGTAGTATTCAGGTTGAAGGTTTACTTCATATCTCAGCAGAGTAATTCAAGTGAGAATATTCACTAAACAGCATGATTCTGAAGAATTGTAGCAAATGAGCTGCTCTTGAGCAAAGAGGTTCAAAGTTGACTGAATAGAGGAAAAGCTCTCATTCAGCAGATTTAGGAGAGACAAACAGATACCAATAAGGTATGCATTCAGATTATGAACAACTTCAGAAGTAGTCAAGAAATCATTTGATACCACTTTACATGATGGAATCACTGACACTTCAGATATGACAAGATTAATCATATAGCTGGAGAGGAACGGATTAAGCATGCACCCCCTATCTATATGCAGTGACATTTCCCTTCCCCCCCCTTTTTTTTTGATTTTTCAAAGAAGTGATATGCTATGCAATGATTCCCTCTAACTAAAAACACTGAATCATCCTATATGTCATGTAGGCAATGTAGATGATGAATGACTATGCAACAACAGATTTAACATGCTATGTAGTAAATCTAAAAACAGTTGAGTGATTTCAGATGTATGAATAATGCTCCCCCTAAATGTATGCATTCAATCTATCTTTTTGACATTTTCAATGTAAAGAAATGCAATGCAATTAACTTCATGTATGCAGGGGCATGAAGTAAAGTATTCACATGAAAATGCAGACATTCTCTGAAATGCAAATTTGACCCTTGGTACTTGGCGGAGAACTTGGCCTAAAAGACCATCTCACACATAGTAAGAACCTCTAGACAGATTTCCTCTGCCCTTTAGTAGCTTTCCATTTATATACCAAGTGGTCATGCATGACAATGCAATACAAACAGTCCTATATGCATCAGATTTTCAATGAATGTATGTCATGTGCATGTTTATGTCATTCTCATATATGCACACAGCTCGCAGTACAAACAAGAAAGCCCACAAAGATCAATACAAGAGTCAAACCAATTAAAATAAAACATGTATGCATGAAGCTATGACTTCTCAGCTCAACCATAATTTTCATTTGAACAGATTTGAGAAATTTACCTGAATGGGGTTTTATCAACTTGGGTGCCTTGGTTTATTTCCCCCTTTTTATTCTTCAGCTTCCAAGGCACACCTGCAAGTTAGCACACTATTTTGCATGGGCAGGTACCCAAACAGTTTTGGGTCCTGCATGGTTAATAGTGACACCTTTGGTAGGTGTTCTAAACAACCTTATAGCATTTAGGTCATCAGATCTTATCAGATGGCAATTATTCATTGAATGACCTAATATACCACAATAATAGCAAGAGGCAGCAGATTTCAGATTTGTTTTATGCACATTCTGATTAGCATGAGTTCTATGTGCATTTGCATGAAATTTTCTGTTAACAGAATTAAGATTCTGTTTACCAACATAAGCCAGCCAACAGTCAGAAGCTTTATGGCCTGGCTTCCCACATTCAAAACATGTAAGTGTTTTCTTTTCAAACACAAATTCATTTCTATCAGAAATATTTCTATTGACAGGGAATTTACCAGATTTATTGTTAAACTTCCTTCCCTGATCATGCCAACATTGGGCTGCAATGTTGCCCATCTTGCCACAATGAAAGCATGAATTAGAATTTCTTCCACCAGCCCTCAGCCAGCATTCAATAGCCCTGTGGCCTGTCTTTCCACACTCAAAGCATGTAATGAGCTTATCTTTAAAAACAAATTTATTCTTATTAGGACCATGTTGGCTTGCAGGAGATTTACCATGATATGAATGAGATGTTTTCTTATCATTTGTAAACCAGCATTGTGCAATTGTGTGTCCTAATTTACCACAGTGAAAACATTCAATTCTCTTTTTCTGAAATGAAGGATTTCTATCATGAAGGTTCCTAGCAGTCATATCATCCTTCTCCATCAATTTACATTCATGCATCAGATGACCAAATTTATGACAATAATGGCATGGCATTTTCTTTTTAGATGCATGTGAATGTGTGTGTGAACTTTGATCAACATGCCCTAATGAACCCCTTTTATTTAATTTCTGTTTTTCAATCTTTTTCTGATTTTTGTTCTGTTCTTCAGTTTTCTGAACAATGGGCTGTTTATCTTTTGAAGTGGTGGCTACATTTGAAGCCTTTACAAAAGATGTCATCAACTTGCTCTTAAATTCTTTCTTGTTACCATTATTGTAGTCCAGCCCTTCCTTCCTAGAGTGAATTTTTACACCTAGTAGCTTGTCTAGGTTTTTCTGCCCACTTACGAATTTTGACAAAGTATTGTTCAGATCATTTATTTCAGATTGAAGGGAAGAGACCTGATGTTCATAGTTGACTATATCTTCTTCACAGACCAGAATTTGTTGATGCATCACATCATTCAAAGTTCTAAGGGTATCAATTTCTGATTTCAGTGTGAGCTCATTTTGATTTTCATCAACATATTTTCCTTTTTCAAATGTCAGCAATCTCTCTGACATTGTGGAGTTCAACTGTTTTAATTTTTCAATTTCCTCCTTTAGACTAGTGTTCTCCTGCTCAAGTTTATCATCATCAAACAAAACATCAGTTAGAAAACTTGGATATTCTGATGTACAGTTTTTGAAGTTTTCCTGAAATTTTAAGTTTGCAACACTAACAGCCTTGAACTCTTCATTGATCAATTTGTTTTCATTCTCAAGACTGATTAGTTTTTGTTCAGATTCTTGACATTGGTTTCTGAGTTTAGTGTTTTCAGATTCAACATGATCAAGTTCTGATTGGATTCCATCTAGTTTCGACACTTGTCTTCTGAGTATCTCATTTTCAGTTTTCAGAATTTCAGGGTTTTCAAAATTTTCAGTTCTAGAAATAGGATCCCCTAGACTTGTTAATTTCTTTATCAGACTTTTATTCTTCTTCCTCAATTTTTCATGGGAGTTTAACAAATTAGCATAGGCATCCTCCCAGTCATCTAAAGTGAAATTATCGAAAGGATTGATTACCTCTTCAGCATCTTCAAATTTATCTTGATCAGTGCTTTGGTCGCTCTTATCAGCCATCAGGCAGCTGTCCTCATTCATCCTCTGAGCTAGCTTCAACTGATCCAGAATGTCCTTTGCGGACCTGTAGTCATAAAAATAAGAGTGTAGAGCCTTGTCAGTAGCTTCTTTCATTAATCTCAAAACTTTCTGATTCTCTCCATTTCTTGATCTATCACTTTTAGTCCATTTGGACTCTTCCTTTGGCAGTCTGTGAGGACCATGTGAAATTAACTTCCACAGATCCGGATCCATCAACTCTACATAATTGTGTAGACTGCTAACCCATGAATTAAAGTTAGAACCATTGTAAACCGATGGAGAACCCATGGATTAAATTGGCAAGTAGATTTATGCAGTAGAGAATAAATTCAAAAATGCACCAAGGGACAACAGGATCCTCTGTAGATCGTTGGATATGATCAATCAGAGAACCTCTCTGATACCAATTGATAGGATGCAAGGCCTAGATACAGAGGGGGGGGGGGGTGAATGTATCCTGCTCTAAAATCGCCCAATTAAAACTCTAATGCTCAAGTATGCGGAACTAAAAGCAGTTGATGAAATGTGCTGAAAATACTTAGAAGCAACTCAGCAAGACAACACAAATCTACTAGCTCTCTCACGCTCCTAACCAAACATCTAAAGATCGCAGCGGAGAAAATAACATATAAGGAAAAACACACCACAAGAGAACACCAAGATTTTTAGGTGGTTCGGTCCAAAGACCTACGTCCACCCCTCACTCCAAACCGGAGTGAGGCTTCCACTAGCTAGGCTAGAAACTGCAGACTCAGTCTGCAACAAATTGCTGCCACACAGCTTGACCAGGGGAACAACCTCCCCTCTTCCTCCCAACCGGAGGGACACCCCAAGTGACTCCCAGCCACTTGGAAACCAGAGACGGAAGTCTCTCTTCCTCCAGACCAGGAGGGAACACGTAGTCTTGCAACCACAAGACCAGAACCGGAGGATCAATCCTCCCTTCCTCCAAACCGGAGGGAAACCTAGAGACCTAAGTCTCTCTTCCTTTGAAACCCAGAGGGAAGCACAGGTGACACCAAGCCACCTGCAAACTAGAGGTCTCGGACCTCTCTTCCTCCCAACCGGAGGGAACCCGACCTCACACAAGAGAGTCGGAAGAACAACTGTTGAAGGTTTAAAAGGAAAAACAAAAAACGCAGCAATAGAAAGATGGAAGAATAAAATGCACAAAGGCTCTCGCAGGAGCTGGCTGGCCTGGATTTGATCCACGGTCCAGCATAAACTGATCTTCAGTTGATGCTTCCTTTGCTCTAGCTCTCTCTTCTTCTCACTCTTCTTTTTCTTCTCTTTCGCAGGCTCTCTCTCTATCTCTTTTTTCTTCTTTCTTCTTCTTCTGCTCACAGCCTCTCTGCTGCACTATCAGTCTATCTCGATCACTCTTTCTCTTTCAGATATGGTTATCTCTTCTTCTACTACTTATTTCAATGGACGGAGGCTTCTATTTATATCAGGTTCAGCATGTGCTAGGGCGTGCTCTTTTCGATTCCCGCCCAAGCTTCAGTCCACGTGGTGACCTCTCAGCATCTTGGATTGCGTGCCAGATGCCAGCCTAGTGTCACGTGCCCAGACTCTGTAGGTTTAATGAAACAATACTTCAGTCGATCAGTAGAATGTATAGACTTAATGTAAAAGTGGCAGTGTACAGACTTAAAAGATGCAGCGTGATAAGCAACCGAATGTATATACTTTAGAACAGCAGATGATCAAGTATGTACACTGAGAGTGTATAGACTTGTAACATGCACTCTCAGTGTATAGACTTGTAACATGAATGCATTATCATCACAAGATAGAATGTGTAGACTTCTGTGAAGTGCATGAGAGAATCGGGTGTACAGACTTTGGGTGAAGCATGTAATGCAACACAGTGTATAGACCTGAAGCTTGATATTGAGTGTATATAGTTGAAGCTTATCAAACGAATGCATAGACTTCATGATAGCGAACGAGTGTATAGACTTAGTGTTAACGTGCCAGAGAAACCAGTGTACAGACTTCATGTTAACGTGCCAGACAAACTGGTGTACAGACTTCATGTTAACGTGCCAGACAAACTAGTGTACAGACTTGCTGAGCTTTCGCTAAGTCTGTATAGACTTGATGAAAGAGTCCCTGGGAAGGCAGTGTACACACTTGATGGCATGAAGGAAAGAGTGTATAGACTTCGTTTGAAGGGGATGAACATTTGCTGAAGTGTGTACAGTCTACTAGGATGGATGTTCAGACTTAACCTCTGAAGAGTATATACTCTGCTGAAGAATGTTAAGTAGAAGTACAAGCCACAGGCTGTATAGACTTCATATGTGAATGCAACATTGTATAGACTTGAGAGAGACGCTGAATGAGACGCAGATGCTGTATAGACTTTACATGTGAATGCATATGCCAATGTATATACTTGAAAGCATGAGACGCTGACTGAGGCGATCGGATGTACAGACTTCGAATCAAGGCTTGAATAGTAGATCAATGTCTAGACTTGGATGCCCAATCGCCAATGTATAGACTTGCAGCTTGAACCAGTGTATAGACTCTGATGCAAATGAGAAGCCAATGTGCAGACTTCATAAAGTATAGACTTTCCAAACGACTGTACAGACTTTAGCCTAATCAGCGATGTATAGACTTGGAACATCTGAGGACCAGTGTATAGACTTGCAGAGCCGAACCCTATGTATAGGCTTGGCGGAGCACAGTCCAATGTATAGACTTTGTGAAATAGAGTCCAATGTATAGACTTGGCAGGTTGACCCACTGTACAGACTTGAAGCTAAAGACAATGTGTAGACTTGTGAAGCTTGAGGCCAATGTACAGACTTGGCGTTCCACTGTGGATGTATAGCCTGAGGAGGGCGTCCCCACGTTCTTCCCGACCTGGTGGCATGTTGGGAAGCGGATGCTTCAGCTTGATTCACCTCTGATGGCTCGACGGGCACTTCTTGCTCTTCCTCTCTCAGGGAGAGGGTTGTGTCAAATAATGTCGAGAGGGTGTTGCAAGACAGGACAACCCCACTCTTCTTCTTGTTTCTTGGTCTTCACTTCTTCTTTTTCTTCTTCTCTTCAGTGGCTGGCAACTGCTTTTGGGGGAGCTCACCCCACAAGAGAGGCTCTTCTTTTGTCTCGGCTTCCGCTTCTGGAGCTAGTTCGAGTGACTCGAACTCCTCCCAAGGGACATACTCTTTCAACTCCACAGGCTGGATCTCGGGCTATTCATAGTCTTCAAGCCCGTCAATAATGGCCTGGAGCCTTTCTACTGCAGGACTGGTTTCCTTGTGCACCCGCATCGGGATGTGTTTCTTCTTGTTGTGAGTGGGCCGTCTCATAACGAGCCGGGGGGCTATGTCATGCCAGACAGGTGTCCCTGGTGGTGGTGCCGGTCGGGGTGTATCGCCCCTTATGTGAACTTCCGGAGTGGGCCGGGGAGCTAGTCTTCTTCTTATATTCTTCGTCGGCGCGGCTTTCCAACCTCCTTGGTCTTGCGCTGGCGCTATGACGAAGGCTTGATAAGTAGCCTGTGTACTAGCCTCCGCCCATTCTTTAGGCAGCTGCTGGTATAAAGATACCATGTTGACAGTGGTGCCGATGTTCGGCATCTCGTGCGGCTGCGGAGGATCCACTCTGAGCTCCCCCATGTCCAGCTCTCCCTTCTTGATCAAGGACTTAATGACGTCCTTGAAGATGTAACAATCCTCAATGGTATGCCCAAGCATATGATGGTATGGGAAAAAGTGAGGATCATCCTTCTTCTTCAAGTCACCAGGCCTCTTTGGATCTGGTAATGTGATCTTGTTGTACATGGTGGCCCATTCAAACAGGACCCGGGCTTTGTCCCGAGGAAAATAGTACAATTTATTCCTCATCTTCTCCCGCAGGGAGGGACCTTCCCGCCGTTCAGTGGACCTGGGCGGAGGAGGGTCGGCTATCTCTTTGGCTTTCTCTCTTTGCTTTTCGAAAGCTTCGAAGTCCAGTGTGTGAACTTCTGGCGGTGTTGGTCTTTTCTCTACCTGCCTGGCCCTCTGGCTCGATGCAGCTGGAGCAGAAGAGTATCGAGCAAGGAATGCCTCGATCTCTGCCACTATGTTATTCAGACGATCAAATGACCTTACTTCAGCACCGATCATCCTCTCAAGGATTTCTTTCTTCAGATTCTGTTTACAGATCTGCACTGCGTCCTCTTGATGCGGAGGACGTTTGCATCTCATGCTGAGGTTCCTCCACCTCTTTATGTAGTCGAGTGCCGACTCATCATTTTGCTGTCTCGTGGCATAAAGCTCTACCACGGTTACCTCCCGCTCAGCTATGTAGAACCTTTCCTTGAATTTCTTCTGCATATCGGGCTAGTCTGCAATGGACCCGGCGGGGAAGCTCGAGTACCACTCGAAAGCGAGCCCGGTAAGTGTCGAGCTGAAGAATTTGAGAAGATAAGCTTCATCCGCAGCTAGATCCCCCATAACATTCACATAATAGGCAATGTGCTCCCTAGGAGACCCTTGCCCATTAAATTTCTCAAACTTCGGCGGCTTGGTGATGCCGATCGGTAGCCTCTTGGCAGCATAGTGTGCCGGGTAAGGTACCCGGTATACGTCGAATGGCGTGTGATCACCATCGCTCCTCTCTACCAACTTCATATCTATCATTTGTTCGAGCATTAGTTTGCTCACTGTTGCCGGGTCAACCAGGTTTGGATAGAAATGGGCCGGTTGCGCCAGCGGCGTTGTTAACACCGTCGCCTGAGGTGCAATAGTGGACCCCTGGAATGGGAGGTTCGGTGGCGGGGCAGGTGTGATATGTTGTGGCTGATGCAGGGGTACGCCGCCAGTGTAGGTAGGTATTGGGGGAGACACCGTCGCCTGTGGAGAAGCTTCCGAGGCCTGACCGTTGCCCCCAGGGGTCTCTAGCAATGCTTCAGTCTGCCCGAATGTTGAGGGCTGAGCGGCTCTTTTAGTCAATTGCTTCTTTAACAATTCAATCTCCCGTTGATACTGCTACATCATATGCAATACTGCGGGGTCGTTCATGGAAAGGCTAGGGGTGCCTCCTCCTTCTTCGATCGGCGCCTCTTCGGATGAAGTGGATGGTCCTCCCACAGTGCCTTCTGTAATAACATTGGCAGCCAAGGACATTGAAGGTTCCTCATAGTTAACTCCTCCAGTGTGGACTTGTGTTTGCTCAATTGCCGCTTTCCCTCTTCTGGTAAGAGGTCCTGGCCTTGTGGCAAGCCTGGACATTTCTTCGAGCTCGGTTGGTAGAGCCCCGTACCGACCAGATACCCCTGCCATGTTGCAGGTATAGACCCTCAGGTCTCTGCCTCTTCTTGCCGTTCTTCTCGACGGCTTGCCTGGGAAGACCAATCTTTCAAAGACCGATCTCCGCAACTTCACTTCTTCCCTCAACGGGGACTGATAGCGCTCCTCAGAGCAGTTTCTTGACTCGACGCTGGGCACCAGTCGGGTCTCTTCTTCTTCAAAGGTGGAGGCTACTGCCCCCAGTAATCTCTAGCGACTCAGGGGAGTGCTCCCCGGGCCTCGCAAGTAGTTCCTCATGGCTTGCTCCACTCCTTCCCAGTCTTGCTCAGGAGGAGAAGCCGGTGATGTCGCCATGTTGGCAGTAATGGGCATGTGGGTTGCAGGCTCCACACGGGCAGCCTGATAGTGACGTCGGTAGTGTCGACGGTGGATGTTCTCCGGTGGGGCCGGTGTAGTTAATGCCAGCTGGTGGACGGGGGCCGATGTCTTGACCCGATGTCCTTGTTGTGCCCTTACCGGGCGAAAGGTGCCGGGCCTTGCCTGGGCTGGTGAGCTGAACCGGGCCCCCTTGGGAACCCAAACTTGCTTAGCTTTGGTGGGCCTGGAGGCCGACTGATGCCGCGACGCTGGGGCCGGAGTGGCGGGCGTCATCTTGCCCTTCATCTTCTCTAGTGCCTGAAAAGAGTTGTGCACTGGTACGGCGGGTACAATGCGATCCGAGATCACCTCGGAACGCTGTCCGTTAAGATGCACTCGGAAAGTCCCGACGACAGCCGACTTGCCGGTGCTGGAGAACCGGCCTCGGTATGATGTTGTGGCATGGCTCCTCCGGAGCCTCCTCTGGCGAGAGGCCGACCCTGGGTGAGAAGGGCCGGCAGTTTGGTGCACGTGGTGCACGTTGCAGCTCAGCATCCCAGTCGGGAGGGTCTTGGAAGTCTCGGCCATTGATCGGCCAACATCAGCTTTGGCGGCCCCCTGGATGGGAGCGCTACTTTCAGTCATGTCAGACGCTTCCACGTCCAGCAGGTTCGTGAAGGCCACCCCGAGGAAGTTGGGGAAGCCTACCGCTGGAGGGAAGCTCCCGAAGATGAGGGGGACGGCCAAGTAGCCGTTCCGAACATAGCTCTCGAAGGCCTGTTGGCCGAACGTGGGGGCCATCCTGGTGTCCGAAATGCAACATGCATTTGCAAATCAAACAATTAGCATTACAAGAAAGGGGCCGTAGGGCCCTTAGTCCCAGCAAAGAGATGAAGGGTGATTTTAGTCCCACCGGGCATGCCAGACTTGTGGACGCACTTTTTATTTAGATCGTTGGTTGTTCGTTTATTGGGTTTATTAAGTGCGTGGGCGTGCCAGTCACAAAGTGATGATTTATTGTGCACTCGATCTGACTAATCAGATGATTGTGTGGTTCGTGTCAGGACTAAAACTAGCCGTGCCATGAAGGCCACGGCGTCATTTACATCCCCCATACGGGGGAACACCCTTGATTGATTGCGGGGAATAAGGGCCCTACGGCCTAAAGAGAATACTAGTAATGCAGGAGGATAACGAAAGACGAACTATGCTAGAAACCCGTATCGGGACGTGAACGTTCAGCCTATGTCGGCCACTCGTGGGCCACTTCATGTTCAGACGAAGGTCCGTGTTTGTAGCGTAAGAGACGGTGGCAAAACCGCGCAGATGTCTGCCGTGAGTACGGCAGGTTTAATGCGAGTGCGGGATTGGATCTCGGAAGAAGTGGGTCAAGCTGACGAACTATCGGCCCAAAAGGTGCCCGGACCATGACCATGTCGGGGATCCCGAGGTCCACGTTCGATATCACAGGGCATCATTACTTTTCCCTTCACGCACAGTCCGGGGGAGCGGGTTGTTAGGTGTGAAGCCCAAACTCGCCAACGTGCCCCCTCGCACGCGGATCGACCTGCGCGGTCAGGTCACGGGGTTCGACCTACCCGGTCAGGTCGCGGGGGTCAAGGGGGCAGCGCCCCTTGCGGGGGTTTCCGGGGGCAGCGCCCCCGGAACAAAAATTCAATTAAGGCGCGGGTGATGGAGCTCCTTTCATTCATTTTTTATTAATGGCATTGATCTTTTGTGTTTACCATTTTTTTTGAACCTTTCTATTCTTTTTACTAGCAATTTATCCCTTTTTTGTTAAGGAGGCGCGCCGGATATGGGAAGGAAGAGGATGGCATCGATTTAGGGTCTTAACATGTAGACAAGGGGGGGGGGGCGCCGAGTATAGGGGCGCCGTTTTAAGGGTGGCAAAGGAGAGGCGCGCCGGTTTTAAGGGCGCCGGGTTAAGGTGTATGGAGGAGTGGGAGTGCGCCGTATTAGGGCCATTCAAGGGGAGAGGGGCGCGCCGGTTTAAACGGCGCCAGATTAGAATCGAAAGGGGTATCGAGTGCGGGTTAAAACGGTGCGGGGGAATAGTAACCGCGCCGGGATAGGAGGAAAATGGAACTTTTGAGTGTGGATTTAAAACGGCGCGGCGGCATAGTAACCGCGCCGGGATAAACTCTTCTGAGGGTTGTTTTCATTGCCGTTGACTATGTCTTCTTTCCTTTCTTTTACCCGAAGCCCGGTTTGGTGTTGGTTTGCTCACTCAGTTAATAAATTAAGTTGGTGACGAGGAGGCTTAGGAGTTTCAAGTGGTTTATTAAGATAGATTGGTGTGAATATTAGGCGGTTTCGTTCGAGGGGTTTAGTTCACAGGTTTTATTGTGTGTGGTTCTTGTTCTCGGAAGTGGTTTGTTCGTTGTTCTTGAGCGTTCTTGGCCATGGCGAGAATCCGGCAGCACCTCCCCCAGACCGGCACTTACCAGAGATAAAGGAGAGTCACCAATCGGATTGCTCCGGGGTAAACTCTCAAAAATGCGGAGCGGCCTCACGGCAGTCCGTACCCAAATGTAAGTATGGAACGTTCGAGGGCTAGCCTTCAAGAACGACCACGGCTCGCGGGCGAGGAACTTTCCAAACGGGACAGGTATTTGCCACAAGGGCCATAAATGTTCATCCGGCGGTGGGTACATTTGAGGGTCATGCCATGGAAAGGTAGCTCTCAAGGGCCCGGGATGATTGGAGAATGAGCAGACGGAGCAGAGACTGGAACGGAGAACACAAGAGTTGCGAAAATGGCTTTTCTCCCTTTTTTATTCATCCACACAATGGGGAAGGAGTTTTGCATAGAAAGAGATTCATCCCAAGATACAAATGGACTACATCAGAAAAGGGGGGGGGGAGAAGATACTGTCGAGGAGGAAAGAAAAGAACACAGAACCCCACCCGGCTCACCTCTCACACTCACCCCTCTCTCTCTCCCTTTTCTTCTCCGGCACCAGAACAGAGCTTGCTCACCCTTCGGCCTTCTTCAATGGAAGCTCCCCAGAGGAGGAGAAAAGGAAACTCTCTCACCCCTGTTCACCTCAGAGAGCCACACGAGAACCAGAGCCACCCCTTTTCCTTCTAGACCTTTTTTTATCCTCTCCCTTTTCTTTTCTCTTATCTTGATATATATATACATCGAGCTGGGAACGAAGCCTCTCGAGGTTCACAAAAATCCCTTCGCTTCCATTCTCCTCCTTCTCTGTATCTGACGCTGTTGAGTGGCCTGCAGGTAGAGGAATTCATAGCGTAGGGGAGGTGCCTCCACCGGATTGGTCGACGGTGATTGGCGGGGAAGCGACGTTCGGTGCGGAGCTCGAAGATTGCCGTTCCAGGGAGCTTGAGGAGTTTAGGTGGTTGCACGTTGGTCGGACGCCGGAGGCCTGGCCATTTCAGGTAAGTTCTCTTCGTTTGCGCTCGAAAATAGGGGATCGGACTGATGACGGGATGGGTTGATTGCGTGCCGGGGAAACGCTTCAGAGAATAGTCTACTGTGGGCTTTGAGAATGAGGGGTGAAAACGGCGCCGTTTTAGTGCATTCAAAGGGGCGTCGTTTTAAGCATCAAAGGGGGAAGGCCCCTTCGACAGGAGCGCGCCGGATAGCCAAAGCAAAAAAGGGGACGCGCCGTTTTAAGAAGGGGGGGCGCGCCATTTTAAGGCGCGCCGTTTTAAGGCCCCTTCGTGCCGTTTTAAGCACCAAACGGATTCTTTTCGAAGTCGCGGCCGTTTATATGATTGTCGACATTCCCAGAACATTTCGGTTGCGATGTATGGCCTCCGTAATATTCCGTTTGTAGCCTCTGGGACTCGGTCCCACATTCTGCGTGACTTTCGGTGCATGCCGAGACTGTGCCGGAGTTCCCGACTTTTCTCTGATTCAGCTCTCGGCATGGCCGGTCGGAGCGTTGTAGCTGTATCTTCTGCTTAGGGGGCTTCCTTAGTGGGTAGCAAACCACCAAGAGAGTTCTCGTCCTGATCGGGCGAGGCATAAGGTTTATTCGACATTTTCGTCTCCGAATTGCTCTCGAGTGTTACGACGTGCGTGCCGTATGCTCGACGCCGTCATTTTTTGACGTCCACACCTATAAATAGGGCTGGGCTCTTCCCTAATCAAAGCACAAATCTCTTGGGAGAAATTACTAGTTGGAGAGAGGGAGAAAGCTCGAAATTGGAGGAGTGTTTGAAAGCGTTCTTCATTCTTAAATTTCTTCTTCTTTGATCATCAACGAGGTAGATTTTCTCTGAAGCGAAAACTTAATTAGATCTCCATATATGTTTCTTTGCATGAGTATTTCGATTCTATGTTAATTTTTCATGATCTTGTATTTATGGCTTATTTTAAGATTTAAAGTTCAAAAATGGGAGTTTTCATTATCATAACGTGTTTCAATAACGTGGATCACATATGGACCATGATTCGAATACGGTAACCACGCCCGATTTACCTTGTTTATTTACGTTATTTCAAAACTTAAATTTTGAATTTAAAAATCATGTTCTTGCCTTAAGAATACTATTAACAAAGAAATGACTAGAGGAATGAACTCGTAAAGCTATCATTAATTGTTCAAACAACTATGCTCTAATTTTTGTACAATTCCTATACATGATTGACCCTATCTCTTTTATCTAAGCTCTATCTGAAAGCTTGACATCTCCTTTCAACTTCTCTTCATACATGAACATATTATGCAATTTGAAGCTTGACATCTTTTTTTAATGTCTTTTCCTTCGTTGAAATTCTTTCACAAATGAATATGTTAGAATATACAAGAATGATTTTCGTTCGATTTACGTGTTTTCATGTCTCTGAAAAATCGTGTAGCTAGCAAGTTTACCAAGAAAGATCGGTGTCTAAGGCTAGAGGTCCACGGGCAAACACTTTAAGTGGATAAGTGGTTACTTACTTAGGACCTCGTAAATACGAGGGGAGCCTCCCACTATCACACCTCTTACCTGGCCGCGTTTTCTTTGGTTTTCTGCTAATTACCCGACTGAGAAACACTTGATCTAAACTTATTTAACAAGATTTTCCGTGAGAGTTGATCGCGCCTTGACCGACAATTCATTCTCTTTATTATCTTATTATCGTTAAACATGATCCCTTAAATCATCTTTGAACTTCTCTTATAAACTTCATTTATTCTTCATACTACATTCCCTTTCTTCATACTACATGTCTTTAGAAATGAAAATTTTGCAAGATCTGTACTTTAGCCATAAACTACCATTTGGGAGTGTAGGAGCTAAGTGCCATGCAGGGCAAAGAGCTACGTTCTGGGAGCCACCTCTTGAGGTAGGAATGGCACAAAGTGCTACATAATAGGAGCCACCTCTTGAGCATGTAGGGGCCACCTCTAGAGTCCTCCATAACTAAACGACTAGTTATACGCTATACTACGCTTCTTAAGCTTTTCTTGAAACTCGAATTGGCCATAATTATAAATGAATTATTCTTACGGCAAAAGAGTTATGCCGATAATCGAAGAAGAGACCTTGAATTTTAAGTGGGGGAGCATGTCTTCTTAAAAATTTTGCCCACGCGAGGAATTAAAAGATTTGGTATTAAAGGAAAATTGAGTTCAAGATATATTGGCCCTTTTGAGATTCTAGAACGAATCGGCGAAGTGGCATACAAGTTGGCTTTGCCTCCACAATTAGCTGTTGTCCATGATATATTTCATGTATCCATGCTAAGGAAATATGTGTATGATCCTTCGCATGTGATTCAATTCGATGACTTGAAGCTATAGAAGGATTTACCTTATTAAGAAAGACCGATCAAGATCTTAGATCAAAAATTTCACCAGCTAAGGAATAGGGTTATACCGATGGTAAAAGTCCAATGGAGTAAGCGTGGATTCGAGGAGACTACTTGGGAATTAGAATAGTCAATCAAGAAGAAGTATCCAGATTTGATCTCAGGTTAGAATTTTGAACCCTCCATTTGAATTTTTAAATTACTATTACGTGATGTGAATTTGGAGGACCAAATTCTTTTAAGTGGGGGAGGATGCAGCAACTCAAAAATTTTTATATGCTTTTATATGTAAAAAGAAATAATGAAAGATGAAAATAAAATAAATTATGAATATTTTTCTCTTATGTCTTTAAAAGTATAGAATACATAAACATGAATCCTATTCCACTTGTTAACACGAACGACGAGATTCACGGCTTGGTTCTGAGAAGGCGAAGACGTCGGTACTGTAGCAGTACTATAGCATCAGATTTAAGAGAGAATTATTAGCTTTAATCTAATCCTAATTAATGGATGGGGTAATTCTTACATCATTGAATAAATGAGGTAATGGATGAGGTCATTGATTATGTCATTCACATGGTGGAATGAAGTTGGTGTAATAGTGACAAAGTTGGTGTAATAGTAACAAGGTTGGTGGAATAGGAAAAGTAGGTGGGAGATTTTGGCCTATAAATAGGGCTGGGCTCTTCCCTACTCAAAGCATAAATCTCTTGGGAGGAATTGCTAGTTGGAGAGAGGGAGAAAGCTCGAAATTGGAGGAGTGTTCGAAATCGTTCTTCGTTCTTAAATTTCTTCTTCTTTGATCTTCAACGAGGTAGGTTTTCTCTCAGGCGAAAACTTAATTAGATCTCCATATATGTTTCTTTGCATGAGTATTTTGATTCTATGTAAATTTTTAATAATTCTGTATTTATGGCTTATTTTAAGATTTGAAGTTTAAAAATGGGAGTTTTCATTATCATAACGTGTTTCAATAACGTGGATCACATATGGACCATGATTCGAATACGGTAACCACGCCCGATTTACCTTGTTTATTTGCGTTATTTCAAAACTTAAATTTTGAATTTAAAAATCATGTTCTTGCCTTAAGAATACTATTAACAAAGAAATGACTAGATGAATGAACTCGTAAAGCTATCATTAATTGTTCAAACAACTATGCTCTAATTTTTGTACAATTCCTATACATGATTGACCTTATCTCTTTTATCTAAGCTCTATCTGAAAGCTTGACATCTCCTTTCAACTTCTCTTCATACATGAATATATTATACAATTGGAAGCTTGACATCTTTTTTTAATGTCTTTTCCTTCATTGAAATTCTTTCACAAATGAATATGTTAGAATATACAAGAATGATTTTCGTTCGATTTACGTGTTTGCATGTCTCTGAAAAATCGTGTAGCTAGCAAGTTTACCAAGAAAGACCGGTGTCTAAGGCTAGAGGTCCACGGGCAAACGCTTTAAGTGGATAAGTGGTTACTTACTTAGGACCTCGTAAATACGAGGGGAGCCTCCCACTATCACACCTCTTACCTGGCCGCGTTTTCTTTGGTTTTCTGCTAATTACCCGACTGAGAAACACTTGATCTAAACTTATTTAACAAGATTTTTCGCGAGAGTTGATCGCGCCTTGACCGACAATTCATTCTCTTTATTGTCTTAATGTCGTTAAACATGATGCCTTAAATCATCTTTGAACTTCTCTTATAAACTTCATTTATTGTTCATACTACATTCCCTTTCTTCATACTACATGTCTTTGGAAATGAAAATTCTAGTAGATCTGTACTTTAGCCATAAACTACTATTTGGGAGTGTATGAGTTAAGTGTCATACAGGACAAAGTGCTACATTATGGGAACCACCTCTTGAGGCCAGAATGGCGTAAAGTGCTACATAATAGGAGCCACCTCTTGAGCCTGTAGGGGCCACCTCTAGAGTCCTGCAAAACTACATGACTAGTTATGCGCTATACTACGCTTCTTAAACTTTTCTTGAAAATCGAATTGGCCATAATTATAAATGAATTATTCTAGAAATTACATGGGACTTTGGTCCACTTGATACTCAATGCCTGGAAAACATGGGGGCCCTGATCTGGTCCTGGATGAGTAAAGCCTGAAAGTACTTGTGTCCGAGGGAGTTGAATGATCAGGTGTGGTATTGCACCAATTGACATGCAAGATTGAACTAGGTAATTCACTTATTACATGCTTGACTCGTTACATGCTTAACTTCCTATACATGACATGTTTGACCGGAGTGATTAATATCCTTGGTACATGGCCATATTTATAATTCTATACTTGTTATTGATCTTCATGCTTACACTTGAGTTCTACAATATCTATTCTTGAAATTCTTGACTTCCTGATCTTGTTCTCTAATTGTCATTTGTTTTATTACTTGTTTTATTCGAGAGCATATAGATGATCTAAAATGCTAATTACTTAAAGTGACCTGGTAAGGAGATATAAGTCCTGCTGAGCTTTCTAACTCACCTTGTATATTGTTGTTAATTTTCAGGAAATCCTGAAGATGACGGGAATGGGCTGGAGTGATGAGAGTGATGATATTTTTTAATAAATTACTTTTCCCAATCTGTCTACTTATAAATGAATGTATCAAGTCTGAATAGTATTGTAAGTCCTTGAAGGACATTTGTTGGAAATGTCAGATTATGAAATAAAGATGTGATTTTGTCCATTTGTGTTCATACTCATCATTTGAGCCTCTTGATCGACTTGCCCGTATAACTGTTCACGCCTTGATAATTCCACCTTGCTCGGGACGTGACACTTTGGCTATCCAGTAGAGAAGGATCTAGGCGGCCAGCCCAATGGCCACCCAGAGGGTGGCCGCCCCTCACAAGGGCTGGGCCCAGTGGCCGCCCCTCACAGGGGCTGCGTAGCCATCACTCTGGCCGCGCAGGCTAGTGCTCTGGCCACCGAAAGAAGGAGGTCTTGGGCAGCCAACCCTGTGGCCGCCCAGCCCACTCAGGGGGCCACCCTCTGGCCGCACTACTGGGCAGAGCCGACAGTCGAGTTGGCCGCCTCTAGAGTAGGGACCCTCCCAGAACACAGCCGAAAGGCCATCCCAATCCCCTCTCACCCCCAATATGAGCGGGAACCCCCGAGAAATATTGGGAACTCATCCCCGGCGAGGATGGCATCCCAAAAACTCGATCTAACCTAGAAATTGTGAAGAAAGAAGATCGAATCATGCTCACGTCCCAAACATGGGAATTTCCTTGAAAACATAATGCACCCCACTCTCTCGCCCAAATCACCCCCGATCGGAAGGGAAATGTGAGAGGGGAGTTAGGGATCCATCCCCCTACCTCGGTGAAGCTTCAAACCTTAAATGGGGCCTCGATCCACGCTGTATCCAATCGGATCTCGAACCCATGCAGAAACTCACAATCCCACGAACGCACATACGAACTGCCTCCCCTCAAGCTTGCCTAGCCCGCTGTTGTCGTCGATCGGACTCCCCCACGCGCTTGCCGTCTGTAGCCGGAGAGGAAGGCGAGAGATCTCGCGATCGGAAGCAGAAGGAAAAAGTGAGGAGAGAGAGAGAGAGAGGGATCGCGTTTAACGTGAAAAAGAAAAACTTTTGGGATTTACCCAAAACCCCAGAAAAACCAAAATTGTAAATATACCTTTTCCTCTTGCATATAGGGCTAAACACCTACGGAAAGCTTCCGAAAAGCCGCAACTTGAACGAAAATCCAAATTTTGATCTTTAAAAATTAATTTATTCACGAAAATAAATTTGAACTCTAGAAAAAAATAAGATCCAAAAATCTGGGGGCGTTATAGCCGACTGCCTAGGTCTGTCGTCCCAGAGGTCAGGAGATCAATCCCTAAGTGTTCCCTATGGAATTTTCTCGATTAGTGTGATTTACGGGGAAATTAATATCATGCTCAGGGGGCAGGTTTTCAATTTATCATAATTTAATGTAATTAATCACTAATTTACAAGGTGAATGGGCGGAGAATAACTCTCTTGGGTTTTATCCATACTTATCCTCTCGCTCGAGATGAGTAGGGCGTGATGTGGTTCCCGTTCCCCAAGTTGCGGGACAAAGTTAATTGATTTATCAAACATAGTCCTAGGAATAGTTATTGTGTGAATAAAGGGGGACAATTTCCTCGAGTTGTTGATGGTTGCTACAATTCCCCGAAGGGTTATCTCCACGGGATATATGTGAGCCGGTGGTTTCTATTCTAGTTGTGAGTTCTTACCTTGAGTGACACCCCACTAGACGTAGCCTTTCTAGGTGCGCGGGTACTGACCCACCTGATAGAGGTGGAGGGCGTACCCGGTTGAGACAAATTTTAGGCTGGTTTCCGTAGGGCCCCCTACTATTGCAGCCTGAGTCCGGGCTAAGGGGAAAACCAGCTAGAGGACCTGACGTAGAGTAGTCAATCTATGTGTGCACACGTGGTTGGGGGCTTTGGACGCATGCTGACGAGTACGACCCCAACTAGTCCTTGTTAGTGACATGCTTAGTTAGATTGTCTCAGTTGTCAATGCGACATGAGCGGGAGACATCTAAGGGGCAATGTAAGACGTCAGTGGACGCATCTTACCTTACTTCTATTGGATAGTTCTCTTATCCCTTGAGACATAGTTTCCCCTGATAGTTGAGGGTGTGGTTTACTGATAGTGAGGTCGTGCTCCTCCCAACGGTCGAGGTCGCACTTTTCTAGATAGCTACATCGTGATTCCTTTAGCGTTCTGATTATGGTTTTATGTCATGCCTAGGGGTGAGCATGGTTCGGTTTGGGATCATTTTTTTTCAAACCGAACCAAATCGATTTGCTTATCAAACCAAACCAAACCAAACCGAAAAAATTCGGTTCGGTTCGGTTTCAAACCGAATTTTTATATTTTATTACAATATATATAAATTTAATGACTTATATGTATATAAAAGAAAAATAAAAATAAACATAGTTATATTTTGTATGCTTTTATATGTATGTAATTAATTTTTAATTTTTTTAATTTTAATTCGGTTTATTCGGTTTATTCGGTTCGGTTCGGTTTCACACATTATGAAACTGAACCAAACCGAATTCGACTCCAAACCGAATGGTTCGGTTTGGTTCGGTTTATGCTCACCCCTAGTCATGCCCTAATTTTCAGATCTTGCATCTGTGGGTTTCGGAGTGTTCCCACAGGTTTCAGAACGTGTTTTCTAATTGAAAATGAATTTTGGGAATATCGGATCTTTGGGTCCCCCAAATAAGAGAAAACAAAATGTTTCCAGGTTCTGTGTGTGATTGATGAGTCGTGCATTTTCCGATAATCGTTGGGTAGAAATTTGAGAATTTTCCTACTTTGTTTGGATTTTCAATGAATAAGAGAAGAAGGAAAAAAATAAGATAATGATATTTTTTGTTTATTTAAACCCCCTCCCCTTTACCTGTTTCACTCTCTATCTCTCGAACCCTCTTCTGCCCCTCTCTCCTGTTTCACTCTCCCCCTCTCCCGTGTCTCCTCGTTCCTCTCTCGTCCCTCCCCCTCTCCCATGTCTCCTCCTTCCTCTCTCGTCCCTCCCCATCTCCTCCCCCATTCTTTGGACGATCGCTAGAGGATGCCGAGGAGGAGATGGCGAGCCACGTGGGGCGACGTGTGGCATGCATGGAGGCGAGGAACGTGAGGTGGCGATGAGATGAACTATGCGTGTACTCGCAAGAACTTTGGCGTTATGGTGTGGATCGACGCCGGCTTTGCGTGGGTTCTTCGATCAAGGTAGGGAGATGGATCCTGGCCCCTCACACATTATTTTCCCCATGGTTCTATGCCGATCCGGGCGAGTTTAGAGTGGGTTTTTTTGTCAGGAAAATATGCATGTTATGGGATGAGCGGCGCTTTCTGCCAATTTGGGTGATTTCTTTTGATTTAATTTAGTGATAATGATGTGTTGGATGTCGGGGAGTGATCTCCCCTTGTTTGTTGTGCAATTCCCATCGATCCGGGGCCGCGGTAAGGCCGAGAGCGGGCTTTGTTTATATTTTGTGAAAAATAATATATTTCAGGATGTGAGATGATCTCCAATCGTTTGTATATGTGAATGCAGCCCATTGGTGTATTTCGGCCTTGTGGCCAGTGAGGATAGGTTCCTCGATGTTTTCCCCCACACTCGGGGCGAATGGGGCTCGATTCGGGGTGTAACGGCAAGTTGACCGTTTTCGGTCGACCAATGGGTGGGATCGGTCAACAGGTAGGTGAGTGGTTCAGGATAGAGGGCTCTCTGCGGGCTTTCGGTTGACCAAACTGTTGGACACCAGGAGACGGCTAGATAGCAGAGATACATATAGGATCTAGAAGGGGGGATCAATAGATCCTGTCAAAGGGAAATTAAAAACGCACTCTAAAAAATACTTTGGACATAAAAGAACCACTTGATATCAATTCTGAAATGGAAGGGTCGAAGCACACTCTCAGTACCAGGGTCTGTTAAGACCTTCCACGGATGAAGCCAAAATAATAGCAGACACTCAACACATAGAAGCGATCTATGCAAGGATGAGACGGTGATACACTAATATCGGCAAGCACTTAATGCATAGGATTGGCAAAACGGATTGGCTCACAGCGCGCACACAATCCTTCCATGGATGAAGCCAAAATAATAGTAGACACTCAACACATAGAAGCGATCTATGCAAGGATGAGACGGTGATACACTAATATCGGCAAGCACTTAATGCATAGGATTGGCAAAACAGATTGGCTCACAGCGCGCACACAACTGTTCAAAGGAGGCAGCAGCAAAACACAAGGAATCACAAGCACAATCACATAGATAAACACCCAGATTTTTAGGTGGTTCGGCTTGACTTAGAGTCAGCCTATGTCCACCCCTCGCTCACACCAAGCGAGGATTCCACTTGCACACGCAAGAAACCAAGCAGACTCAGTCTGCAACAAAGTGTTGTCACACAGTTTGAAATCCGAGGGAGACAAATCCCTCAACTATATTCTGCAACCCACAGAATCAGCCCCCCAGCTCTGCCACCCGCAGAACTAGAACCGAAGGACAACCTCCCTTCCTCTGATACCACAGAGGGAACACCGTGAGTAACACCCCATCACTCACAACCGAAGACACTAGTCTCCCTTCCTCTGAATCCACAGAGGGCAACCAGAGATAAATCTCCCTTCTCCTGAATCCTCAGGAGGCAACCGGATATAAATCTCCCTTCTCCTGAATCCTAAGGAGGAACCCGTGAGTGACACCCCATCACTCACACTCGGAGAGCAAGTCTCCCTTCTCCTGTTCGCACAGGAGGAACCCCGATCCCAAAACAGAGAATCGAAAAACACTGAGGAAATGGAAAACAAAAACAACAAAGAAAAAATAGAACTGTCAGAAAACCCAAAACCAATATAGCTCACACAGGAGCAAGACTGTTCTGGATCTGATCCAAGAACAGACGAACACAGATCTTCAATGTGGAACCGACTGCTTCAATCTCGATCTCTCTCTTCTTCTTTTTCTCTTCACTTCTCTCTTTTCTTCTTCTCTGCTCATACTCAGACTCTCTTTTTCTTCTTCTTCTGCTTGCTCTCCTTTCCTCTCTTTCGTGGCTTCTCTTCTTCACTCTTCTTCGCACAAGGGCAGCCTTTTTTTTTTGATCGAGGCACCTTCAATATATAGAACAGGATATCGGTTTGTGCAAGTCAGCCAGCAAATCAGAGCCCCATACGTGGAATAGAATAGTCCTCCAATCACTGAGCTCTCCATAAGGTTTCGCCACGTGGACTGTCCCCTTCGCGCCAAAGGAGTCTCACGTGATGATAATACCAGAGTTGCATATGAGGTGTTAAGTGTAAATCTTTAATCGCACATGAAGAGGTTAAGTGATCACATGCTTTGAAAATGCTTCACTGCCTCAGTGCACTAGTCTGTCAGGTCGAGGCAATATGAAGGTGTATCATTGCTTTAGTTTGAGATCATGTGCTTACATGCTAAGTATTTATTGCTGTCACTTAAGTGTTAAAGCTGCCTGCCATGTGTTCGCCCTAACACAACTGCACCGACCTTGCAATCAGGAAGGCTTCAACTGCATCGACCTTAGATTCACGATCCATTCTGTTGTGTTGACCTTACTTGACAAATCTAAGGTGGCTACTTGTAGTTGCATTGGCCTGACCAAGTAGTGATGAATTGCTGCACTGACCTGCCTAAACAAGTGCACAGACCTATGTGATCAAGGAACGTTGATGTGCACCGACCTGAGATTTGCTAACAACCTGTGCATTGACCTGTCACTTGGATGCTTAGACCTTTCTGTCTTTCCTTTTGTTCACTAAGTCCTCCTGTCAATAGGTGCTCAGAGATGTGTCTTCTGGATGCACTGACCTTGTTCACAGATGTAGCACTTGAATGTCTTGATGCATCGACATTTTTGCCTTAATCGTAGCTGCTGCATCGACCTTATCTTGCAGAAGCCAGTCTGCTGCGTCAAGGCAGCACTTCATTGCGTTGAGGCAGTGGCTTGGAATCTCATTTTGCGAGTTCTGCTGCATCGAGACATGGCATATTTGTGTCGGTGCAGTAATTGACTGCTCCGACATGTCGCTTTATGCCTATTGGCCTTGCTGCATCGATGCACCTCTGTGTTGCGTCAGTGCAATGTGCTGGAATCTGCTACTTGCAGTCCAACTGCGTCGAGGCAGCATCTTGACTGCATCGAGGTAATCAGTTGATCTTTACTTCTGAACCAATGCTATGTCAACAAAGCAAAGCCCAGCTGTATCGACATGATAACCTGGATGCTTCAGTTGGATCGACCTATCTCTCTCAGTGCATGAGTATGCACCGACCTTTTAGCCCTGATGACTTTTTCTTATCGACAAAGCCTGTTCTGCAGAAATTTTAACACATCTTCTATAGACAGTGAAAGTATCATTTAGGCAAATGATACACTGAAATCATCATACTCAAATGCATCACAGTCACAATGCAACATAAACAATATGTTTGACAACATCAGAACCATATGGTGTTTGCCAGATCAACACATATACATCTTAGATGAATCATAGTGTTTGGCATCATCAAAACCATAGGAGTATAACAATCTCCCCCTTTTTGATGATGGCAACACTATGAGAACACTATGAGTCATAAAAGAACATGCTGACTCATATCAAACTATTCTCCCCCTTTGACTTCATCAAAAGAAAAGAAATTATAGTGTGAGAAAATCAATAGAAATAAATGCAAAGCATGTATGGACATGATTGAGACAAAAACTGTTCTCCCCCTTAATATCAAAGGTATGCTGATGAAGCAATCTTCACCTTTGATAGGACAAAGGGATTGGAATAGAAGAAATGATCATAATATATCAGCAAAATCACAGGGGCAGTTGGATAATTCAGGCAATGAGAGAATAACTCAAGAGGTAGTCCAATCTGTAGAAAATATCAACCAGCAGAATCTGAAATGATGCAATCAATGAGAAATTCAGAGCAACCAAAGTGTTTCTAGTAGAGTAAAAACGAGCACAAGAAATCAACACATCTTCCAAAAGAGTAAGGAAGATTTTCAATGAGATACCAATGCCATAAATTCAAATTTAAAGATGTTTCAGAGTCTTCAATTGTAAGGGCTTATGAAGGAACTTTACTGAACTGCATGGTTTAAATGTAATATATTTAGAGATTATCCAAAAGAAATTTTCTATACTCATATCTGAAATCAATCTTTAATAAAAGTGACATGCTGTCATATTAACATCTAGTTTAACCTCCCTCCATCCTAATCATTCAATTTCAATGACACCTTTAGGAATTATAAAAAGTAGTATTGAGGTTAAACACCAATGTATGCACCTGATATTGTCTACCGTTTCAGCAATTTTTCTGTTGAAATTATTTTAGACTTTTTCTTTTTGTGCAGCATCAATTTTTCATAACAATTTTTTTTAAGAGCAATCGAATTTAGTGCACACTTTGTAACTACAGGATATATGTTGTTTAGACGCCAGTATTCCTAAGCACTTAGTATGATTAATTGTCATGCTTCATATTGAACAGAGATAAGTAGGGCACTTCATGACATAGGTTGACTCCATTTCTTTGATGAATGCCCCAATTTCTCGGTGCAACCTAGCCATTGCTCTGCCTTCTATTTTCACTGATTTTTCAATAAAAGTTTTCAGCAGAGATAACTATGGCACTTCATGTTACAGTCCTTTGGACATGGTTTCTCGGTGACCAAAGTCATTGCTCTGACTATTTTTCCTTTTTGGACATAACTAGAATAAACAGATGTTTAAAGCAGGGTTTGCCGACCCGGTGCAAGTCGCCTCGACTCGCACGACCTGACCCGACCCAGGCTGTGGGTGGGATGCCCGGGTCGTGGGTCGTCACCGGGTCGCCCCATTAATTTAATATTATATTATATTATATTATATGTGTAAAGTGTCCTTTTCTATTTTATTCTATTATTATATATATATTATATATATAAAGCCTTTTTTATGCACACTTGGAGCGAGATGGATCGAGACGGACCGAGTCGGGACCGACCCGACCGGTCCCAGCCCGTGACCGGGACGGGCGGGTCGGTCGAGACGACAAACCCTGGTTTAAAGACAATATTTAAATAATGTATCTCATCCAAAAAATGCCATGTTTTTAAAACTTTCAGATTTCAGAAGGTCTTACATGATATATCATGAATCAACTGGTTAAAGTTTATTAAAAGAATTGACTCAGATATTTTCAAGATGTTCAAATCCAAACTCAAGAATTACATTAGACTTAAACCACACGAATCATTTAGACCTTCATAATTTCCTATAATAGAAGATTCCTTTTCCATATAATTTTCAAATTTATGAACAAGGTATATAAATTGAAATCTTCATGAGTCTTAGACAAATCAAGGGAATTTCAGAAGAAGCCAGAACATCAAGCAGTTAAGAGCACTAAGCATGAGTGATAACAACTGATGCAACAGTTAAATTCAAGAGATAGTTGATAGTGAGTGACAATAAAGATAAGCTCAGAGAAATAGCAGTGATATCCAGGAAACCATTAGACAGATTGACTTTCAATCAGTAATTGAATTCCGATCAGGTGACATAAACATGGCAAGCTCCCTTACAGCAAAAGCAAGAGCAACAGACAGTAGCTTCCAAGGCCATGAAAGTAAAGTACTCAAAAGATTTCAATACAGATATGAGTGGAAACCTGACTACAGCTGAAATCAAACAGATTTTTCAAAATAGCTGGAAACAGCCAGGTCAACCTCGACTAGCAATATATTGACTTGTCGTTCAATCAAGGAGTTCAAGGAACTGAGTTGAGTTTTACTTCACATGCAACACATAGTATTAATCAGTAAGGTTCATAGCCGAAAGATCAGCACAAACTGAATCAAGGAGCATCGGTTGACCGAAGTGAATAGTTTGGTCGACCGAAATAGATAGAGAGTGAGTGATGAAACATATATTTAAACACCCATTTTCAGAATCCTATAAATGCTCCCCCTGAGTGTATGCATGAGCCAACCAACTTGACATATCAACGTCAAGAAATGACATACATGAATGTAGACAATGGTCAGGCATTATGATGCATGTGAATAGCCTAGTGCATATAAATAACCTGTAGAAAGCATGAACTTCTCCTATGTGTATGCATGCATGTCATGCAATCAGTTCTGACTTTTCAATAGGAATATCATGCAATCTGTTTTGAATGAATGTATGCATATGAACAACTTTATGCACTTATGTATCCTATAAAATGTGTGAACTCCCCTTAACTAAATACATTGAACCATCATATATGACATGAAGACCATGCCGGGAGTTATTTAACTACGCTCATAACTGATTGAATTTATCTGTATGCAATTTGACCTATGGTATCGGGCAGAGAACTTAGATCCTAGGATCACCTCTCGCATGGTGAAAGCTTCTAGACAGGCTTAATCTGTCCTTATTCATATCACCATTTATTATACCATTAAGTCATACATGAAGGTGCATCACGAATATAGTGCAGTCCTATATGCAATGCAAAATTTTTGAAGTCATTTTGGCAAACATACATGTATGTGGATGAACCACATATGCAATATGCACATATGCACTTCAGATTTTCAATCTACAAATGAGTGTGCAGATGAATTTTCTGTAACTATCTATGACCTATGCAAATTTCATATGCACGTGTGAAGGTCTATGCATGAGCAGACTAACATATGCAAACAGTGCAAATGATATTTGCAATCATGAAAACTCATGTACCCCATAAGTTGCAATTCCTCCTTGATCATTCAGCAGCTTGAGATGTTTAACACATGAATCAGATATAACCAAAAAAGCAATTTTTTTTAGAGAGAAATAGCAATCAATAAAAAAGGTTATAAAAATAGAATTGGGGTTTTACCGAACTCAGGTGCCTTGACTTATTGAACCCCTTTTTATTCCTCAGTCCCAAGGCACACCTGCAAAACAAGGACTCTCATTTTTGGTTTAATGGTACCCAATATTTCTTGGGTCTAGAGAAGTTAGCTACACCTCTTGTAGGTGCTGTCCTTGACCTCAGGGCAATAACTTCATCATTCTTTAAATGATGACATTCATCTATGATATGCCCTAACAATCCAAAGTAATGACATTGAATAGAGAAATCATGCTTTTTAAAGAATTGTGCATCATATGTCCGAGTGAAAGCAGGATTTTTGCTCTTTCTGGCATGAGTGCTATGATTGTGTTTCAAGTGCCAACAATCTTTGACTGTATGGCCGGCCTTACCACTTGCATTGCAATATAGTCTCCTTGGAGAAGTTCTAGGAATAGGGTTCCTTCTAAGAGCCTTATACTCATTCTTTTTCACAAACCAACAGTGATGCATTGCATGAGCGAAACGACCACAGTGAAAACATTTGTGTTGCCTTTTCTGGGCAACTTGATTGTTTTGTGAACTGTTGTGCCCCGGCGTATTTTGACGAAGACAATTTAATCTATGTTGTATGGTTTGCATTGAATATCCTTTGTGGATGTTAGTCTATTTGTTTGGTCACTTGTTTGATATCAAATGAGTTCAGACAGCCTTGGATTGAAACTGAATTTATGGACTGATCTTGTAATTCAAGTGCGGTTGGTAGAACTCAATTCAAGAATGGATTGCCTGCATCACATCTGATATGTGAGGTTATGATAAGTATGGTTTGAAAATCCCTGATTCCTTCAAATGTGATATAGGATCTCAATATAAGTTCACATGCAGGTTAAAGGGGCTATGTCAAGTGAGTGAGCTTGTCATTTGATATACTTATAGATTGAGAAGTCTGACTAAATTAATGTAGGATCTAAATAGCTCTCAATCCATTGCAATCTTGGTAAGAATCTATGGATGAATGCATTTCAATTTAGCTAGATTGGACTTGATGCATTCTCAATGTATTTGATACTAAATTGGCTGTATTTTCTTTTTTCAATTTCTGCTCAGAAAGTCTCGAGTCTCAGAGTCGACACTTGCTAGGCAGCTCGCTGCCTTGATGCAGCAGGCAGCAAGTGTCGACTCCAAGAGTCGACACTTACTGGCCTGGGTGCTATCTTTGTTTCAGACAGAACTCTCGCCAAAGAAAGTCGACTCTGAGAGTCGACACTCTTGGCCTGGGTCTCTTGTTTTTGCTGGAACAAAACTTCTGGCTAAAAGTGTCGACTCAGGGAGTTGACACTTTCACCTGTGAGTTGTTTTATTCAACCGGGACAGAACTGACTGAACAATGTGTCGACTCCAAGAGTTGACACTTGTCCAGTTGCGTTCGGATCATGTTTTTCGGATTCATCTCAAAATGCCCATTTTGAGATCCGATTGGCTTGCCCTTTCACCCCATTACCCCTAGGGTTTCTGCCCTTGATTGGGTGTGGTTCTAAGAGGTTTTCCCAAGGGCTTTCATGTCTTTTGGCATCTCTCTCTCTTGAGTATATGAAGGCTACGATTCTCATACGATATACACCTTTTTTTGGGGGGGCTAAAAGTTGTTCATCTTTGCAGGAAAAGGTGAAGAGGGCATCACACACTTGCTGGAGGAGGAAGAAGAGGCTGTTGGAGATTGCTTCTCACGCACCTGAGCTTAGATCTAAAGGTGGCTGCGGCTGTTCTCCACTGTCTACTGCCTTGGGAATCTGAATCTACAAGGGGCGGCTGCTTCCACTCCTTGGTCTATCCTTTCTAGTGCACCCTTCCATCTTATCTCCGAGTTCGGTTGAAGATTCAAAGGGGGATTTCTTGTTCTCTGGTTTCTACACTTCCATTTGAGCATAGTTTATGAAATCTAAACTGGGCTTGTATTTCTCTATCTTTTTCTTTATAGACGATATTGGAGCGTCGTCTCCATGCGCGTGGTTTCTCGTCGTCGTACGAGAACGCGCTTGTGTGTGGGGCCGTTGTGCCCGTGTGTGATCCTTATGGTCATTTTGCTGCTGTCGTGTAGTGGTTTTAGTGGAATCCTCTCAGGTAGAGAGGGGTAGACGTAGACTGCACTCCGGTGCGTCCGAACCACCTAAAAATTCATTGTGATGTGGTTTGCTGATTGTGTGATTGCTGTTATATTCTATCCGTTCTTTTTTACAAGTGTGAAGCGGTGAGCTGAGAGTTCATATAATCTGTGCGCTCTTTACATTCTATCCGAGTGGTTCATCAAACTACGCTGGAGAGTTGTGAGAGGTTGCTTGTTCTTCATCACATATAAATCTTCTTGGTCGGCTATCTTGATATCTTCTGTCATCTCTACGCTTAGTTTTTAAAAAGGGGGCGCAATCAATTCACCCACCTCTCGATTGCTTTCCTAACCGGGCCAACAATTGGTATCAGAGCCTCGACTCTATTTTTTAATTAGAAACCTTGCGGTTTAGAGTGATCTGTTAGGAATGGCTAACAAAGGGTTGATGCCCGAAGGGCATTCAATACATAGACCTCCCTACTTTGATGGGAATAACTATAGTTATTGGAAAAATAGAATGATGGTTTTCCTCCGTGCTTAAAGCCATGAAATATGGACTGTAATTAAGAATGGTCCATACACTTTACCTCCAGATGAGGAGATGTGGAATGATGATCATATTAAGAAAGCCACTGTGAACTTCAATGCTTTAAATATTATTCAGTGTGCTATTTATCCGAATGAATATGCTCGTGTTTCTATGTCCAGCAGTGCGAAGGAGATGTGGGAAAAGTTGAAATTGATCTTTGAAGGTACCTTAGAGGTCAAGGAGATGAAGGCTAATATGCTTATCCGGGATTATGAGCTGTTTCATATGAAGGACGAGGAGACGATCTTCGAGATGTTTGCACGTCTCATGGAGATAACCAATGGACTGAAGTCACTCGGAAAGAATTTCAAGGATACCGACTTGGTGAGGAAGGTGCTGAGGTCGTTGTCACCCAGTTGGCACACCAAGGCAACTGTGATAGAGGACTCGAAGGATCTATCAACTCTTACAGTAGATGCACTCATAGGGTCTCTAATGGCCTATGAGATAAATATCAAGAGAACGGAAGAGGACACCAAGAAGAAGAAGTCGATCGCTTTGAAAGGAAACCCAGAGTCTATCTCAAGCCAGGAGGATTCCATGGACAATACAGACAATAAAGAAGTTGCCATGATTACAAGAAGAGTCAGGCAGTTTTTGCACCAAAGAAGAAAGTTTGGTGGAAAGTTTAGGAAAGGAAAAAGGCAATTCAAGCAGAAAGGCGAGTCATCCAAGCCTAATGAAATCATGTGCTATGAATGTAAGAAGCTGGGGCATATGCGAGGTGAATGTCCCGAATTGCAGAAAAAGGCTAAGAAAGACAAGGGCAAAAAGCCAAAGGCCATGAAGGCCACTTGGAGTGACGAAGATGAGGACGAGCCTACATCCGAAGAAGAAGAAGATATTAAAGAGCTAGTCAAGAGTTTGTGTCTCATGGCACAGGAAGACAATGAACATGTAACTTCTGATTTTGAGACTATTAGAAATGATCAATGGCAGTTAGTATATGAAGATCTGTATCAGAAATACAAAAGAATTAGATCAGAAAATAAAAATTTGAAGAATAAAATTTATGAGATAGTTCATTCATCCAATCCTTGTGAGAAGTGTAACTTGTTTGAAATTCAAGCTCAGAAATTCAAAAATGCTAATGAATCACTTGAGTCAAAACTGACCTTGTTTGAAGATGAAATTTCATGCTTAGAGGTAGAAAAATAGAATGCACTCAAAATCAAAGAAGAAATTCAAGAGAAGAATAATATATTGAAAAAGGAACTGGATGAACTGAATGTGAAAGTGAATGCGTGTGAGAAAGCCAAGGTTGAGGTAGAAAACGAAGTTGAATCTCTCACCACCAAATTGAATGAGATGAAAACAGTCCATGAAAACCTTTTAAAGATAAAAGAAAACCAGATTGAGAAAAGTTCAAATCTCATCCATGGCAACAAAAATCAAGTTCATTACAGAGTCATAAATACACAAGATTATGGAGAATATTCACACACACACACACTCAAAAACATAAAATATTTATTCTCGATTCCCCTCTACTTCTAGGAATGTAAATAGAGGAAATAATTTTGGTAGGAAAAGACCCACCTATTTTTATTGTGGGAGAATAGGTCATGATATGTGTATATGCCAATTGATGAAGTATGATGACGACTTGTTTTTAAGTAAGTATAGTCATACTGTGATGAATGCTAACACTAAGGGACCCAAGCTTGCTTGGGTACCTAAATCAAAATGAGATTTGATGGTTGTTCTTGCAGGTCTGCATGAAAGCATTGAAAAATAAATGGTACTTGGACAGCGGATGCTCCAGGCACATGACTAGAAATAAATAACTTTTTGCAGACCTAGCAGAGAAAGATGGAGGAACGGTAATTTTTGGTGGATAAGACAAAGGTAGGATAATTGGCTTGGGGAGAATTGGTAAGGATCTTAAACACTGCATTAAGGATGTTTTGCTAGTTAAAGGTTTGAATCACAATTTGCTTAGCATCAATCAACTTTGTGATAAAGGTCACAAGGTTGTTTTTGAGTCTTCTCACTGTTCAATAATTGATGCAAACACTAATGAAATTAAGTTCATAGGAGTGAGAAGTAATAACACCTATCATGTTGATTTCAATGAAATTGCCTCTGAAAATTTGTGTTTGGTTGCTAACAAGAATGATGATGTTTGGTTGTGGCATCGTCGTCTTGGGCATGCCAGTTTTAATGTCATTAGGAAATTGTCAAGAAATAACTTAGTTAGAGGAAATGGAGATGACAAAAATTAAAATGACGTTAATGAAACCTCCACGAGAACTTGTTCTCCGCGGGGTTTGAACAAAAAAATGAAAATGACAGAATTAAAACCGCCGCGAGAGGTGACACCCTCCGCGAGATTTATTGGGGGTGGGAGTGTGCAGAAATTAAATGTTGAAAGTAAATTGCCGAAATAAAAGGACCACTGCGGGAAGTAACTCACCGCGGGTTTTATTGGGTTAGTGTTAGGGTTAGAGTTAATATACAGAAATTAAATGTTAGAGTTAGTGTACAGAAATTAAATGTTAGAGTTAGTGTATAGAAATTAAATTGCTGGAATAAAAAGCGATAGCGGGAAATGACTCACCGCAACCAGTTAGAGTTAGAGTTAGAGTTAGAGTTAATGTACAGAAATTAAATTGCTAGAGTAAAAAGCGGTAGCGAGAAATGACTCACTGCAACCAGTTAGAGTTAGAGTTAGAGTTTAAAAAAAATCGCCGCGGGGAATGATCCTCCGCGCGGGTGTTGATGGTGTGATCGCCAGGGGCTGAGAACCCCACAAGAAAAGAAGTGATCGCGTCCGTCACGGGAGTGGAAACAGTGCGGGTTCTTTCTTCCTCTTCTTTCGACCGGCCGACGAAGAGGGTTTTCTTCGGTTACCCTGGTTGATGTTATCTCTTTTTTTATTTTTTTTTATTTTTTTTATTTTGAGAGAGGTTTGGAGGGAGAAAGGGAGCAATCAAGAGATATGAGAAGTGAAGAGAGAATGAAATATAGAGAGGAAGTGAGATATAGAGAATGATAACTAGAATATATATATATATAGATAGATAGATAGATAGATAGAGAGAGAGAGAGAGAGAGAGAGAGAGAGAGAGAGAGAGAGAGAGAGAGAGAGAGAGAGAGAGAGAGAGAGAGAGAGAGAGAGAGGGAAAGAGATTCTTTTTTTGTTTTATATTTTTTTGAGGAAGATCAAGAGAGAGAAAGAGAGGGGATGAGAGATGAAGAGAGAAAAAGCCCTTTTATTATTATATTTTTTTAGTTTTTAAAGGGATCCTTAGAAAAGATGATATAAATGAGGAGAAAAGATAGAAAATAGAGAGGGGTGGGGATAAAGACTTAATAACGAATAATAAAAATAGAGAGGGAAAAATAGAGAAAGGGGGATAAAGACTTAATCATGTGTGTGCATGTATTGGTGAGAGAGAGAGAGAGGAGAGAGATCGTGAAAACACTTAGGAGAAGGATATATAGAGAGAGATGGGGATGGGTGTGGGATGTAATAATATATATATATATATATATATATATATATATATATATATATATATTAACATGTGTGTATAGAGAGAGAAAGAGAGAGAACGATGGAGGGAGGGAGAGATTGCGAGAAGAGAGGGAGGGATAGAAGGAGAAGTGTAGAGAGGAGGAGTGGGCGAGGTCGACGTGGGAGAGGACCGCAGAGGAGAGCGCCGAGAGGACGACGCTCAGGGGCTGCCGGTGGTCGCGGGGTGCGGCAGATGAGAGAGACACCGCGGAGGTTGGAGTGGTGGTGTGGCAGGGTGCCGCAGCGTTTGTGGGAGAGAGGAGAAGTGGAGGGTGGGGAGAGCCGTGAGGTTAGAGAGAGAGACGGCGATGAGCAGGAGTGGTGGGCTTTGCGGGTGTGGTGCCGGTGGATGGTGCGGGCGCAGAGAAGAGAGAGCGAGGGAAACTAAGGGAGTAGCCGACTGGGGTGAGGGGTCTGATGGCAACCGGGGGTCCATGCGCAGAGGTGAAGGTAGGTGAGGTCTGGAGAGGGGAAGAAAGAGTGGGAGAGTGCAGCAGGTTAGAGGGAGAAAGAGGGAGGTCCACGGTGGCAGACGGCGGCGAGGTGTGCGTGTAGGGAGAAGGTGGTGAGGAGCCTGCAGTGACGCGGTAGGAGAGGCAGTGTGTAGAGGGAGAGAAACAGAGGTGGAAGGAGTTGGACGGAGGGGGGGGGCTATCGCGAAAGGGAGACACCGGCGTGTGTGGGAGAGGTAATGGCGTTGTGCATGTAGTGGGGAAAGGAGGTTAGGGGAAGAAAGGAGAGAGAGTGGGACGGTGGAGGATGAGAAGTAGTGGTTAGCGGACGACTGTAAAGAGAGAGGGGGTAGAGATGGAGGTGTGGGGACGTGGTTTAGAGAGGAGGGGAGGCCGCCGCGGTGTTGGTTAGAGAGAGAAGAGAGGGATGGAAAGAGAGGTGGAGTTGGTAGCGAGTTAGGGGGAGGTGTGAGGCGAGGGAGATGGTGACGGCCGGTGTAGGCGATGGTCGTCGGAAGGGGGTGATGGCATTGCTACGTGAGAGAGAGGAGTGCAGAGGGGGAGTGAGGCCTGCGACAGTGGTTAGAGAGGGAGAGATGAGGGTGGAGAGGAGGTCTTTCACGGTGGTCTGGACGTGGGGTGGTTGCAGGCGGAGGGTGGTGTTATGGGCATGTGAGTAGGTGTGCATGCATGCAACAGAGGTGGCGAGGTGGCTGCGTGTGGGGGAGAAAGGGAGAAAGAGAGGGTGGCTGGCGATGGGGTTGTGGAGTGAGAAAGAAGAGAGAGGGAGGGGTGGTCGACGGTGGGGAGGTTTGGTCGGTGGCGTCGGTGGTGAGGTGCAGAGAGATGGTGAGAAGGGGAACACGGTGGTGGTGCTGAGAAAAGAGAGAGGGGACTGGTTAGCACAGAGAAGGGTGGTCGCCGGTGTGAGTGCGATGGCGAGAGAAGGGGAAGAGATGAATGGAGAGAGGTTCGTGGGAGAGATGCTAGGTGTGGGAGAAGGGAGTGCAGTGAGGTCCCAGGGGGAGAGGGCATGTCGTAGGGATTGTGTAGAGAGGGGGAGAGAAAGAGAGATGCCGCGGTGTTAGCATGGGTGTGAGTGAAGGAGGGGGGGTTCTGCGTGTTGGTGAGAAGAGGGAGGTGGAGAGGGAGAGGAGTCTCCGGCCGGGGGGTGAGGAGATGGAGTGGGAGTGAAAGAGAGATCGCAGCGGCGGTGGGTGAAGTGGAAGAGTTGGTGACGGAGAGGGGTGTGAGGCGAGGGAGGTGGTGGCTGGGCTCTACAGCGGGTGTTAGCAGAGGAAGGGTGAGGGTAGAGGGGGGTTTGCTGCGGTTAGAGAGGGTGGTCGTGGTGGTCGCCGTGGAGGAAAGAGGCCGACAGTGGGAGGGGGGACGGCGTGGAGTGAAGGCCACCGGGGGGTTGGTGTAGCAGAGAATGGAGAGGATGAGAGGGGTGGCGGGGCTCACATGCATGGCCGTGGAGACGTGGAGAAGTCTAGGGTGCTGGCGTGGTGTGGTATTCGCGGTAGAGAGAATGAAGGGTGGAGAGATGAGAGGGAGGCGAAGGTGTCGTGGGTTAGGGAGAGGAGGACACATGCCATTGCGGAGGGACGTGGGATGGAGAGAGAGGAGGTGGGAGGGTGGTCATGGCGGCGGTGAGAAGGTGGTTCGCGGTGGTTTGAGGTGCCGGCGGTGAGGTTGGCTGAGGCCGGTGGCCGGCGGAGATTGGCAGGTGTGGTGGCCAGAGGGAACGGGGAGGCCGGTGTTGGCGTGGTGGTCGGCAGGGGTTGGTGTTTGCATGGGAGAGGAGGTGAGAGGGAGAGAGCCGTGGGAGAAAAAGAGAGTGAGAGTGAGGTGAGAGTTATGCCATGGCTTTTTTTGGGATAGAAGAGAGAGTGAGAGGGGGAGGAAATGGGCTGCGATGTGAAGAAGTGAAAGGGGGAGAGCCTCTGCCGTGGGTGAGAAGAGAAGAGAGTAGAAGGGATGGATGGGGCGTCAGTTACGCGAGAAGGGGTGTGTGTGAGAAGCTTCCTCTGTATGTGAAGGGAGTAGGAGAGAGGGTCATGTGGGTCTAGTGAGGGGTGTTAAATGAGAGTTAAATGAGAGAGTGGGAGATGAGAGACAAGAACCGAGATGGGTGGGAGGGAGTTAAAGATAGGAGTTAATATTGATTTATTATTATTTTTGTTTTATGTTACATAGGCACATATGTATATGCATATATATATATATATATATATATATATATATATATATATATAAAAGATGGGTCAAACCTATTAATCCACTCTTTTGTTTTGTTTTGATTTATTTTTTTATTTTTATTTATATATTTTTTATTTTCTTTTGTCTCTCTCTCTCTCTCTCTTTTTGGAGTTAAGATTTTTTTATTATTTATTTTATATGTATATGCATATATATATATATATATATGTATATATAAGCCCATCAGCCCCCCTTTGCTTTATTTTTAAATTTTTTTTTCTTTTGTTTCTTTTCTTTTCTTTTGTTTAAATTTATTTTATTTCGTGAGATCAAATAAAGTTACATGATTAGATTAAATTTATTAAAACCAAAGGAACAATAAGGAAATAAGTAATCACTCAAATAATTTAAATATGTGAGCCGCTGTGGGGCACTATAGCGTAATACGAGATTTACTCACGGTAATGCCAAAATGGCGTGTCTACAGTTGTCCCGCCTTGGCGTCTGCCCTGTAGGGGAATGACACTGAGCGGAATAGAACGAAAGTGTAATGGAATGGAGTAAGAATGGACTGAAAAGTAGATGACAAGGTGTGATGAGACACGCTTTCAACATTACGTGATTAGAATCTTTCCAGAGTTTCAACGAAACAACCCTGAAGAGGGTCCTCCGAAATCAACGATTGTTTAGATGGAAATAAGGAAGGAGACAATAGGCACTCCGGCACGAACAAAAAAAAGGGGACCAACTTCTCTGCGCGGAAGTACCTGGGTCGTAGACCTACATGTTTCACCATTGGGGAGCGGTTACCAGCCAATGTGGAAGTGCTGCGGTCAAGGTGGGTCCAATGGAGTAAAGAGAAAAAAGTAGTTGATAAATCCAAACAAAGGTCTCTTCCAGAAAACCAACTCAAGGTAGTCTCGAGAAAACTGAGTACTCGACTCAGAATGGAATGTCTCATATTAGTCAAGAATTTATGCATAGCGGCTCTCACAATCAAATTAGGTGAATGATTTTCCACAGTGTAATCAAAGTCCCACATGAATGTATGCTGGGTTTAAAAGAAAAATTAAAATAAATTAAAAATAGAAGATAGACAAGGATAATGTTGTTAAGTTGCTAAGGATGGGTCATGATACCGATTCGCTGAGCCGATAATGAGCCGGGATCAGTTTATCCACGTATCGACCTACCAAACGGAACTATCATCCCCAGTCTACCACGACTTAACGGCCTATCCATATGTCTCGAATTCGTCTGAAGTTATCACTGTTTTTGTTAGAGGGGAACTCAAACTCTAAATTCATCCAAGACATAAGGTCTTTGGTATGTTGTAGATATCATAAAGTAGGATGCATGACACAGTGGGGTCAGTCACTAAGGTGACCGGAGGTGGGACAATGATATCTCATTTTTTTATTTTTATTTTTATTTTTATTTATTTTTATTTTTTTATTTTTGTTATTTTTTGTTATTTTGTTTTGTTATTGGTTGTTTTTTTATTTTTTTATTTTTTTTTGTTATTTTGTTTTGTTATTGGTTGTTTTTTTATTTTTTTCGTTGTTATTTGTTATTTTTTAATTTTTTTGTTTAATTTTTTTCATTTTTTTGTTTTGTTTTGTTTTGTTTTGTTTTTTTATTTTTTATTTTTTGTTTTTATTTTGTTTTGTTTCTGTTTTATTTTTTATTTTGTTTTTTGATACCTGCACTCAATAGTTAGCATAGTAAAACATAATTATTTCGTAAAAAGTAAAATGACATTCAAGTGTATAGGAGATCCGCACACCAAGGTGATTCACAGAAGTCGGAGAGAACACATCGCAAACCAGACAAAATTTATCCCGTTAGAATCCACAACGGTAACTCATCATCAATGTTCCACATTTACCTTTTTACCCCCTTTCCTCCTATAAATATCCCCTTACTTCTAGACAAATGTCATTGAAAGGTTGTTTCGGGGAGTTGAGCCCTTTTGAGATGGGAGGGGAGAGATCCGGGCCTTTTGAGATGGGAGGTGAACTTTCTTGCCCTACCAAGAGGGGTAGGTTCAGCCACGACTTCAAGAGGTTAACTGACATCGAAGGTCACCTGAGCGATAGGATTCGCTCACGGATGGTGAGTTGGCTCTTTCCCTTACTTTTCTTGCATGAATTCTTTCTTGCTCCTTCATTCTTCTCTTTTCTTTCCTTCCAGCCGTATCCACTCTTTCCAGACCCAAGGAAATTCTCAAAGCTACCCTGGCTGTCGAAGCTCACCTCCAAGATAACCATCGGCATGAGGGCTGTCATTTCAAAGTGGCACCTCCAAGGTCTCGTTATCCACGTCAAACATTATGACTAGATTTATATGGACTGGGTGGCCATGGGTGCGTTGGTAGAGGTTTGGCACCCGAAAACCCACACCTTTATCTTCCTCACTTTTGAAGCGACGATCCTTCTTGAGGAGGTGGAACTTCTACTCGGTTTGAAGAAGTTTAGAAGGGACGGCATGATAAAGATCTTGCCGATGCCAAAGAAGGTAACCTCTGAGGAAGTCCTTGGAAGTTTTATGCCATCCAAAGCTATCAAGGCCGTACAAACTTAAAAGGGCATCAATTTACAGAAGCTTGCAGAATGGACTATAAGTGCCCTGAAAGAGTCAACAAGCGATGATCATTTGGAAGCCCTCATGAAGGGGTTCACGATCTGTCTGGCAGGTGCCCTCCTGTTTCCTCACACTAACAACATTGTGGAAGAAGTTCAGTTATGCGCGATCCGTGGATTTTAGGCGGGAAAGAGAGTGGGACCCGCCATCCTCGCTTATTTCTACAGTGGTCTCACGGCTTCCAGCATGGGCATGCCTCCTTATGGGTGCATGCTTCTCCTCAATTGTTGGATCGATCTTCATTTCAAATTTGATCACCGTGAGGGGGTACAGACTGCCTCCAAGATCTTCGAACAAAGCCCCCTCATTATATGACCGATGTGTTGGGCTTTAGTGGGAGCATGGTTAATAGCGCGCCTCGGCTGATGACATGCGGAGACTGGCGGCCTCACATCGGCACCCTGGTGCGGAATATGTTCACTTGTGCGCCAGCATGTTTACTTCCACGTGAGCTCCTCACGAGATCTTCCCTTGATGCAGAACTCCAGCTTATCGGTGCAACCGAATTTGTTCTTTACAACTCGCACCGGTGTTACCTGTAAATCGGCCTTCCTCGACACTCTTTTCCAACGCCATCCGACCTTCCTTTGATTAAGGAAAGGGAGCTAGGCACGGAGGGTGATGCAAAGGACGTGAAGGCGATCAAAGCTTTGTAGAAGGAAAGCATTCCACAGAAGGCGGTGGTGTCTATGAGCGAGGACCGGGAGCTATGGAAAGCTTATGTAATTGAGTTGGAGAAATTGAGGCCCGTGGTGCCCAAACCCTAATGTATCTTGTTTTGAAATAAATGCAAAGCCTTAATGCCATTACATGCTCTTTGAATCTCCCCCCTCCCGTTTCCTTTTTATAGAGGTGGCTGGAATGGCGGACGCCAGGCGACAACTGACCGTCACCTGATAGGAGCTGAAGGATTGGAACAATGACGACACAGGGGGTTATCCTGAGACGTCATGGAGCTGAGGGTTTCTCTTCAGGTGGCGAGGAGAGAGGCAAAGCAGGAGAGAATGGAGAGAGAGGCGAGGATAAAGCGGCATCGGGATCGGGATGAGAGGAGGGCACTAGAGGCCCAGGCGATGAAGCTCCGGGAGAAACAACGATCGAACACGTCACTCCCTCAGAGTCACTACAGATCGGAGGAGAGTTGGAGCTCACGGTGGAGGAGCTCCTGGAGCTGGTGCAGTCTCCACTGGCAGAGCAGAGGGCAGCTCAGCCAACGGCCTCGGGTTCGAGAGCTTCGTGGCCATCGGGCTCGCCAGAGAGGCTGGAGGACGGTGAGGAGCGCTACCAGAGAGGGTGGGAACGCGTGGTGCGAGGAGGCAATTGCTGCATCACAGAGCTCTAGGATACATCCCAGAGACCTCCGCCTTAAGAGGAGAGAGACGACCAGGAGGGTGGTGGTGAGATTTAGTGAGTTGCTAGTACACCCGCCCTCTTTTCATGGCGGACATGACAGTTTGGTGGAGACACCGGGACCACTACCGGACCCACTACTCGGAGCCGACGCCGCACCGCCCCGACCGCACTGAGCTTGTGACTCGGAGACTCACTTAAAGACTCGACGTCCTGAGTACATATTTGTACGTATTTGTGTATTGTGTGTATTTTATATTTATGGTTGTATTGTATTTATTATTAACCACCAAAGTCCAACTATTTTATTTTATTGTGTCAAAGTCAAAAGTGGTTGTTGAGTTTTATTTTATTAGGCTAGGACATAAATGCTATTAGGTGAAGCTTAAGGGTATTGTTGTTATAGCCTTTCCTATATAAAGGGGGCTAGAGTGTGCTGTTTTCATATATGAAAGCTTTTGAAAGAGATCAAGTAAGGTGCTATTGGCCCCTTTGTTCCTCCCTTCCCTCCTTCTCCTTTGTGAGATTTGAGTGTCGCCCTGTGTGAGACTGTCCTGTGTGAGGCCGAGCTGCGCAAGGCAGTGGTTATCCAATCTTGTTCGCATCCCCGGAGTGCTGTCGATCCTTCCTCCGACGCAGATTGCGTCAAATTTGGTATCAGAGCCCGAAAACGGCGCCTCCGTCAACCCCAACGCCCGCATCGTCTCCCCTCCTTTCTTTTAGTTGTCAGAAGTGGAAAAAAAAGACACAGAAGGATTACCTCTCTCGGTTGAGAAGGAGAGAAAGGAAAAAAAAACACAGAAGGATTACTTCTCTTGGCTGAGAAGGAGGAAAAAAAAAGAGTGTTCGCGGGCTCGGTATCGTCGCCTGTGCCCGCGTTTGAAACCTCAGCGGTCGCAATGGCCACCTGCGTCCCGCCCACCGCCGCACCCAGCACTCGCTTGCTACCGCCGCGCCCGCACCCGCGCCCACGGCCCGAGCCTGGCCGCACCCGGGCGCACACCCGGCCGCCCCTGCACGTGCGTCGCGCCCACGCCCGCGCTCGGCCAACCAACCGCGCCCGCATCACTCACCGCCTCCCGCGCCTACACCAGTTGCCCCGCATCCTGACGCGCCCAACCCCGCTCGGCCGCCCGCTACCGCCCAGCATGCCCACGCCACGCGCCCGCGTGCGCCACGCACCCTCATGCACCCACTGTGACGACTCGGAGATCCGGATACCGATATATCGATACCAAGAACTGGGGAAGCCACCCAAGAGGCTGATGAGGCCGCCGAAGGGTTAGTACATTTGCTGAGGAGGCGCACAACGAATTGGAATCACATGCAAGCGCAGGTTAATTATATGGAAAGTTAAAGATTTGTGCGGAAGCAATTTCAAAATATCAGAGTGATAAATAGTATACACACTAGTCCAGAGTCACAAACGTACAAGTCCACAAAACCAAGGGAAGTCCCAAAAGTACAACTACACGGGGCATACCCCGGTCAAAAGTACTCAAAAAGGACTGTCGAACTAACGCTGGCACTCTACAAGCGATCCCCAAAAATACGGGAACCACTGGCAACGGGAGGCTGCGGCTGCTCACCTGAAAGAAGAAGGAGTGAGTCACAGCCAGACTCAGTAGGGGTCACGTGGATCCATACCTCGCACCAACAAGCAGGCATGCAAACATAAAGCAATCAGAGCATGCATTTAATGTAGTAAACATGCATTGGCATAACTAACACAAGTGTAGCAAAGCTGTAAAGCCTAACTAACAGTCAAAATAGCTAACTATATGTCAATACAAGTGTATACATTAGCGTCTAAAGCTAAATCTACCAGTAGAAAGAATCCCAACTACTCCAAGTGACTAGAGACCGCAGAAGGTACCCACTAGAAATCAAGGACCAGAAGCATCCACTGACGGCTTATACTGCGTCTCAAGGAACTCGCAAGTCAGGCTGACAACAAGCGAGAGGCGTAACAGTACCGAACCAAGAACTAGTCAGAGTAACACTCGTCAGTGTCAGTCCAGGCCTCCGACCACGTGTGCACACACTGACTCCTGCCTAGAGCCAGGTCTCTAGCTAGTTTCCCCCCCGTAGGACGCTACGGTAAAGAGCCGGGGGGCCGCGGTGACTAGCTTACAAACGGCTCGACGGGTACGCCCTTCCACCTTTGCCAGGCGGAGTGACACTGAAAGTCTCAGGGCTAAGTCCAGTGGTTCCATCACATGGAAAGTGGAAGTACTCTACCGGGATCTAAAAGTGCGCCATTGTTTATAAAATAACTTAAACCTAGTGGTTATGCAACATGAAATGCATTAGAAGATGAACCGACCATCTTTGGAATGCCATAGGGTGTGACGGTCTAGCCCAGACCGTTACAGAGTGTGACGGTCTAGGGTAGGTTCGTTACGTCACTGTAACGTGCCTACCGGGGGCCGTCACGCTCACCTTAGACAACTTCCCCACACCCAGGGGACATCAGTGCGTAACGCACCAGGGGCAGTGCGTTACATGACTGTAACGCACCCCCCTTAGGTGCGTTAGAGGCACCCGAGGCTAAGCCACTGAAACACAGAAGCACAGGGTGTGGCGGTCCAGGGTAGGGGCGTTACACTGATGTAACGCACCATCCGAGGCCGTTACACACACCCAAGGGAGAAACTACACACAGGTATCATAGGAATGTAACACACCTAGGCTGGTGCGTTACAACGCCCTAACGGTCCCATCTAGGTCTGTTAGGTGGATCCTCCGCCCAGCTGCCTAGAAGCTGTGACGCACCCGAGTGGGGTCGTCACACTCACGTAACGCACCGGGTCAGGTGCGTTATGCGTGTGACGGTCGCTGGGATGACCGTCACACGAGCTGGGTTGCGAGTATGTCCGTATTGAAACCGGAACATCTCCCGATCGACCGAAATCGACGGGGCTCGCGCTAACAACCTGTTCCCTGCTCATGCACACATCCATAGCAACAATTGAACACTAGGAAACATAAAAACAAAGCCCAAGGAGTGATTTTTCATGAATTTGAGCTAAATCACACTAACATGGGGATTTCACCGGAAATGGAGAAAACGGCCATGCATGGCGGTGCAAATGGTGTCCAGACGATCCTAGTCAGGTAAGGATTCCATCACCCTACCTCGTTCAAGCTGAAAGTGGACGACCGGTCGCATGCAAGGGCGAAACCTTCACGCTCCTCCTCGCCCCGTCCCGTCTCCTCGGGCCACGATCCGTGCCGAGGTGGGCGTCAACGCGCTCCACTCGTCGCCACGAGTCCAACGGCGCCCTCCACGCCGCGATCCGTCGCTGTCTCGCCCGCTTGCCCAGGGAGAGAGAGAGAGAGATCGTGAGGAAGAGGGGGAGAGGAAATGGGGAGAGAGAGATCGAGAGGGTGGGGAGGGGGAGTATGGTGGCAACGTGGGGAGGGGAGAAAAAAAGGGTTAAAAACAATTTTTTTTTGAAATAAAGCCACCATTGCAAAAAGACCCCCAACTCACCAAAATTAGGGAAATGCCCAATAAAGCCCATAAACAATATAACTCAATCTGAATAAATACCAGAAAATGGCCTAAAAATCCAGAAAAATGGCCGAGGTTCGCGGAATAAATTCTAAACCCGAACCATCAAAGATCTGTTAAGACGCGGGCCTTACACCCATGCCCTGCCGCCTGCCTTTGTTGGCTGCCTGCGAACCTTGACCGCCAACGCGTGATTTACACAGAAAAGGTTTGAAAATTGAAAAAAAGTGTTAACTATATATATAATATATATATCAGAGATATATATAATATTATATATATATATATATATATATATATATATATCATTTGAAGCAAGTTAATGATAGTGGCACCCGTGTCCACTTTGGTGGCCTGAGCAATGCCCAGGTCACCTGGTCGTCGACAGACGATCCAAAATTTACGGAGTGTGAGTGCCCCTGAGTCTCCCTGCGCGGAGAAAATTTTGGATTAATTTGTTCCCCTGCGCAGGAAAATTCTTTAAAATTATGCGATTTTGTAATAATTGTAACATCCCTGCGTGGAGTGAATTTTTCAACCGCTCAAGCTTCGTCGACGCCGTGCGGACCCGCACGTCCCCACTCGCCTTCGTCTCCGGTCGGAGCTAGACTTTTCAGTCTAGCTAGGTACGTGCTCCAATCTCTTGCTCATTTAGTATCCTTATCAATTGCTGTGCGACGAAGTGAGAGAGAGCCCTATCCATGCAGCCTATCTTCTGAGTGCATCACTATGGATGGAGAGAGAGAGAGAGAGAGCTTGTATGTACCCATCCTTTAAGCCCTAGAACTGCCGCATTCGGGCACCATAATTGTCAGGAGGTAGTTCCACGACTACTTCGCCTACGGGCGAGCAACTCTCCTTGATCGGTCACTTCGTAAAAGGAATTGACCCTTTGCAATATTAGCCAACAAATTGGGTCCACACTTTGCTAATTTTTGGTCCCAAGATTGCATCATTTAGGTCCGAGCTTGTGCATGCCACATTGGTCTAGGAATTCATCGGGCCGTCTAGAGCGCAGTTTAACCTTACAACCATGTATGAATCAGGATGGCATGGATGCCATGTCGGAGCTTGGTGAGAGGATCCGAGCCTTAGAGGATCACGTGAGGAAAGAGGAAAGGATGTTGAATGGCCGCGGTGATCCCGTAGCCAACCCTATGGAAGAGAGAGACCAAGCCCGCCAGAATTAGGCTTCTCAAGGTAGAGAGCAAGAGGACCGTGCGCCTCGAGGGAGAGACCACGATGATGAGGAGATCATCCTCTGGAACGTCAAAATAGACGCTCCCAGTTTTGATGGGTCCCTAAATCCCGCTATGTACCTTGATTGGGAAATCGGGATGAACCAATACTTTGACTGAGATCACCGCATGACCCCTGTCACAAGGGTGAGGTTTGCCAAGATGAAACTCCAAGGTCAAGCCAAGACCTACTGGTGTAACATTGAAAATCTCCTGGCAAGGAGACGAGAGGAGCCCATAAACACGTGGAAAGAAATGAAGGAGAAACTAAGGGAGAAGTATCTGCCACCCTCCTACCATCAGCGTCTTTTAAATCAATGGCAGAAACTCACCCAAGATGGAAAGTCCGTGGATGAGTACATCGCCAAATTTGATGAATTCTTCCTTCAGAGTCGAGTCATGGAGGATGCCTCTGTCACCCTCTCGCGATTTAGGGCTGGTCTACACGAGAGCATACAGCGGGAGCTGTTCCTACGAGAGGTTAACACCCTTGAGTATGCCTATCAGGTTACTCGAGATGTCGAGCGGTTTCAAAGGGTGGTCCCACCTCGGGTTCCAACCTACAGCCAACCCGAGTCCCGAAACCCCATGGTCCGCTACTCTGAGAGGCATGGCCCCTCCACTTCCTATGTCCCTACTGCTACCCCACTCCGGACCATTGCCCCAACTGTTCCTTTCATAAGGAACCCCTTACCTGCACCCACTGCTGTGCCCAGGCTGGAGTACAGTCCGCCAACTGATAGGAGGGATGACAAGGGAAAGGGAGCCATCCCGAGCACCTCCCAACCAGTCCCTATCTCGGGAATTCGTTACTTTAGGTGCCATAACCTAGGGCATGTTGCCACCAATTGCCCCATCCGAGCCTTGGTCATCACCGACCCCCAACCTATGGAGCTTCCACCTTAGGAAGGATAAGACATTGAGAGATATATGGCCGATCCTGACCTCATCGCCCAGTTTGAGAAAATGGATGCGGGATTTGATGGCACGCATATCGAGTACATACTGTTGAGTTATGGTTTTGATGACTGTTGTGTTTGTTAAGTTATGGTTTTGATGATAACTAAACTTAATGTGTGCTTTAATGATGATAACTAAACCTGTGGTTGATTACACATGTTCTTGATGATTGTGTTCATTCATCTTGCTGTTTATGTTGGGTTTGCAAGAGGCAAGAGGTTTCATAACCTCTTTAATATGAATAAGCATGGTATTAACCTTAACTATCTTGCTTGCAAGATCAAACACATGGCAGTCACCTGGTGAACTAAACTTGTGGATAAGCACCCTGCTCCTCTACAATCCAAAACAGGTGGTATATGTCATTTACTATCAAGAACCATTGGTGAGACTCTTACCTTGTGTATCTCATGCTTAGCATCGATCTCACCTTGTGTATCTTATGTATACACCTCATTCATGCACATTCAACATGAAACCCTTCTAGCCATCGTGCGCCCTCGCCCGCGGATCGACCTGCGCGGTAAGGTCGCGGGGGTCAAGGGGGCAGCGCCCCTTGCGGGGGTTTCCAGGGGTGGAGCCCCCGGAACAAATTTAGAAACGCTCTAATGGTCTAGACGTTTCAAATGCATAAACCAAGTGAATCCAACCCCTAAATGCATGGATTTGGTATGTACTTGAAGCTCTTGACTTTTGGACATGTTTTATTGGTCTAACACTTCATTTTTACAGGTATAGGTCTTTCCGGTCGACCTACACGCCTTGGCCGATCGACCTGAATTGCCAGAGTCTAAAAATTCAAGATTCTGCAGGTAGCGGTCGACCGCCCCTAGGCGTCCGATCGACCGATTTTGCCAGAGCCTAAAAGTTTGAGGATTTACAGGTTCCGGTCGACCGCCCCATGCCCTCCGGTTGACCGTCAGCCCCGATGCCCACTTTTGTTGACTTTTGTGTCAAGCTCGAGAAGAGGGGTTTCACCCCATTTCTTTAATCCTTTTACCCCCAATTACACCAGGATTCGTGGATCTGGTCTAGGGGTTGTCCAAGGGCCTTTCAAGAGATATAAAACCAACCTAAAGGGTCATAAACCCTAAGCACCTAATGTGAGATCTAATAGAGGCTATCAAGGGGGAAAGTGAGCTGTTGCAAGAGCAAGAAGAGCTGCGTGAACAGTACTCCGTCCAACAATTTCTTCATCAATCTGAAGCCATTCAAGCTCAATCTGAAGCCAACAAAGCTCCAATCAAGAGGATAGGCAAGCAAGCAAGCAAAGGAATCAAGAGAGCTCAAAGGGAGATCAAAGGGGAAGGCTATCAAAGGAAGAAGAAGGCTGCTACAACCCTCCGTGAACAGTACTTCGTCTAGCAACCTCTTCATCCATCTGAAGGTATTCAAGCTCCATCTAAAGCCAGCAATCTCAAAAGAAGATATGAAGCAAGCAAGAATCAAGGAGATCAAGGAAGCTGTCCAAGGAAGAAGGAACAGTTACTGTAGCCGTGAATAGTGATCCGTGAATCAACTCTTCATCCAGGAGCTGAAGATTCAAGGTCCATCTGAAGCCATCAACTTCCAATGAACTGAAGAAGCAAGCATCATTCAAAGATCAATCAGCATACATTCAGGGGGAGCCAAATCAGGAGTTTTTCTCAACTGTGCCTTATTGTGTTTTAAGTTTCAGATTTGTGTTTCTTATAAACTACAAACTCGTGCGTGTGTGGATCATTGTTGGATCCGTGGTCGTTTGTGTGTGTGTCGTATTTGATTCATGTGTGTATGTGGATCTTCCTAGATCTGCGTCTCTATGTGTGGGGGTCTTTTTAGATCCGTTCTATCTCATGTGTGTGGTTTGCTGCACTTGTGGCAGTGGGTATTTGTGTTGGTGATCCAGTTGTCGGATCGTGTTGGAGATTTCATCTCTGTGTGTGTGTGTGTTGTGTGTTGGGGTGCGTCCCAGTATGTGTGGGCAGGCGTCGTCCTGCGTGTGTGGTTGGAGCGTCGTCTCCGTTTGGGGATTTATCCCCGAGTGAAGCCTCACCGGGTTTGGTGAGGGGTGGACGTAGGTTTGCCGTCGTTGCATCCGAACCACCTTAAAAACCGTTGTGCATTGTGTGTGTTTGTGTGGTTTGATTGTTTTCGTTGTTTGGTCATGTGGGATCGGTGAGTTTGAGAGAATTGGTTAATCAGTTTTCTACTGCTAATTATCGTTTATCACATATTTTGTAAAAAGCTAAAAGTTTTCCTTAAAATTGGTAAACACCCAATTCACCCCCCTCTTGGGTGTCATTGATCGCGGGACTTCAATTGGTATCTGAGCGAAGGCTCTAATTTCATAGATCTAACGATCTAGAGTGATCCAGATCAATGACTACCATTATGTACACTTTGAATTCTCCACCGGTGTTTGATGGTTGTAATTTTGATTTGTGGTTAGGAAGGATGTGCAGTCTAGTCAACTCATATGATCCTAAGCTATGGAAGCTTATCTCACATGGTCCTTATGAGTTACCTAAAGACAAATCTGTCTAGACCGCAGATTCCAAGCTCAAACATGATCAAAATTATTTGGTTCTAAAATTGCTTATTGCTGCAGTTGATTCTAATCATTTCCCTTTTGTCTCCCATTGCAGATCCGCGAAGGATATCTTGGTTGGCTTAACCAAAGTCCGGGAAGAGCATGAAGACCAATGTCTTGTGGCAGGCACGAGTGATCAAGGGAGTGATCAACAAGTTGAATCAAGCTCAAAGGTAAATTCTGATTCTGATAATGAAGATGAATTTAGCTATGAGGAGTTATTGATTGCATATGATGAGCTTGCTGATAAATATGAGAGGGTTAGGTCTGAAAATAAAAAATTGAAAAAGAATGTTGGACAAAATAAATGTGATTCTCCATGTAAAGAATGCTCACACTTGAAAGAATTGATTGATGGTCATGTGTTCGACATTGAAATTCACAAAGATCAAATTTCTTCCTTGAGAAATGAAAAAAAAGAGCTGAGAGAGAGAGTTAGTCTTATGAGCAATGGTCAAAATGAGTTTGCTCATGATAAAAATCTTGAAATAGAAAATGAGAAACTGAAGGAATTGAATAGAACCATTTCTGAAAGATTGCTTGCTCTTGAAAAAGGAAAATTTATGAATATTGATGAATCTGAAAGAGTGCATGCTTTGTTGCAAGAAATTGAAAGTCATAAAACCATCCATGCTATTTTACATGAACAAGTCAACTCCTATGAAAATAAGATGGTTTCCTATGAATTGCACATTGCATCTCTTCAATATGAAATTCTTGACTTGAATGTTTCATTGTCTAGATTTGTGAATGGTCAAGAAAATTTGGACAAATTATTGGGGTCGAAAGTGAATTTTCAAAGGGAAGGGCTGGGTTTTAATCCTGTGAACAAAAAGAAGTTTGAAAATAAAGTTTATACATCTTTTGTGCACAGTTCAAACATAGCCAGTACATCAAATGGGTCCCCAAATCAATCTTCTTCACAGACAATAAAAAGATCAAATGAAAATCTGAAAAAGAAAAATCATGTTGCATACACACATGCATCCACAAAGAAAATCAATTTGCATCAAAAATTCAAAAATGCTGCTAGCACCTCCATGCATGTTGAACATACCTCTTCCACACACACACAACCAATCAGAAGGAAACTCACATGTTTTTATTGTGGAAAACATGGACATGCTATGCATAATTATTTCATTATGAAGAATGATGATTTGAGAGCATGTCGAAACCAAGCTGTTTTAAAAAATGCAAAGAAAGTCTTCACCACAAAACCTTCCATGCATTGTAATCATTGTGGTAAATGGGGTCATACAACTTCACATTGCTGGTTATTGTTGAAGAGAAAGAACTCCCACTCAACACATTATGCTCACGCACATAAATCAGTAGAACCCATGAGAAGGAAGAATATGATGCCACGTGCCTTCTACCATCACTTTGGTCAACCTGGGAATGTTAAGCATGATTGTTTTCTAAAGAAAAATGATGATTTGAATGTTGTCAAAAGTTGGAAACCACATTCCGATGTTGCTGCTAACCCACAAGGACCCAAAAGGATTTGGGTACCTAAGAATGTCAAATGAGAAATCTGTTTTGCAGGTGTGCCTTGGGAATGTAAAGCATAAAATCTGTTTTCATCAAGAAGGTAAGGCACACGGGCCAAGTGGCATAAGTAAGGTTAGAAGAAAAATCAAAAACTGAATTTGATTTCTCAGGTGATATCCCTCTCACTCTCTCCACTAAAAGTGTTATGTCGTGTTTTACCATGTGTTGTATAGTTATGTGATCATGCATGAGTCTGTACATGCATTCCATCCATAGATAGTTGCATAGCCTTGTGCATATCATCCTCATATAGCATCTTGCTGAAGTGGAGTTTTGAAACCGTCAATAAATCTCGTGCATATACTGAGTTGCATAAGTCTTCACGTACTGTCATGCATAAATTGAATATTGTGAATTCATGTCATAATGCATAGCAATCCTCCTACCTTCACCACCCTTGACTACATAGTATATTAAATGGTGACATGTGGAAGGGCAGGTTACGCCTGTCTGAAAGCTATCACTACGCGTGAGGTGATCTTCAGATCTAAGGTCTCCGCCCGGTACTATGAGTCAATCAGTCACAGGTAGCACATGGCATTAGATTTTTACTAAGCATATCACAGTCATGCACACGTTGAGGGGGAGTCATCAAATTCGTCATATGGGCTTAACTTTTAGGTTCACACATGAGTCATGCATTGTATCTAGAACTATCTAGGGGTGTTGGTTGTTAAAATTATTTGTCATGTCAATATTAATAAATTTGAATCAAAATTGACAAATCAAACCTTTCTGTCTTTGGATGCAGATTATACTTCCAAGATCTAAATGATGATGGACTAGTCATGACCAAACTTGAATCAACTGGGAGAATACCTTACAAGGATGAAAATGATGAGAACCCTCTCAAGTTGCTACAAGAAGATGTGATACTTTATGTAGAACAACCTCCAGGATCGACTCAAGTATAAGGTGATGAAAGTCCTTGTACGTGCTAAAGCAAGTACCCAAGGCACGGTGAAAGGCTTGGAAGAAAATGGATTCTCAAGGTAAAGGTAAGAAAGCAAAAGCTGAAATACTAACCTTCATGAGGTTGGTGATTTTGGTGCTTCAAGGCCTACGGTATTAACTTCTGAATTAAGGTAATTCACCCTCTTGCTATGAAAATGAAAATTCATTCATTAGCCTATGGGACTTTGTGATGTTATTCTGATGACAGGTATTATTCCTACATACCTGAAATGATTGGTCCTCCATTCTACTGTGATAACTTGTTTATTGGTTGATTGAAACTAAAATCTTGAACTTTATGTTGACCTTTGAACATCCTTCAATCTGATTGCTTGAGCACATTTAAGCTTAATTGAGTATCTAGTATATCAAATACTGAATAGTGAAAAGGTGAATTATCTTCACCTGGAAACTCTCACTATGCGTGAGTTGGTCTTTGGACTAAAGTTCTCCGCCCTGTACCAGAACTGGAAGAAATTGATTGTTTGGCCTTGATAGAACTTTTCTGATGCTATTATTTGCTCCTTGTTTGCTAGCCCTATGTCATAAAGAGGAACATTGCACCTTCACTGAATCTTTCTAAGACTCATATTTTTGTCAAAGGTGGTCTTGCTAGCTAAACAAGTTGAAATGAATGTTATTCCCTATTGAATGAGTGATCTCTAATTGAAACATGCAACTTGCTCATGATGAATTGCTTCATAATTTCTAAAATTGATCCTTGTTGAAGTGAAGAGTTCTGCAATGGACATGCCAACTCCTAAATGACTTGTGATTGATCTCAAGAGTTCTGCAATGGGCATTTAAGGGATTAAAATAATCACATTTCTAGAAGATTGACTCAAAAATCAACCCATACCTAACTTATAACTTTAGACCAGCCGTTTTTATATTGGTTTCACACCAAATTGAGAGGAAATGACATTGAACAATGGAATGGACAAGTGTGAGAGAGTGATTTTCCTTTTACCTAGGTTTATGTGGGTCATTAGTGTTTTTACAAGGATGATGTACTTTGAGATTGGAAGTTGTAATTTGCCTTTATGGCTTATCAATTAGTGTTGTAAACTTCATTTTGATGGAATAAAAGTATCATTTTCCCATTCATTTCTGACTTTAGAAATAAAATTGTACATGCTCTGATCGATACGCTTGTTTACGACTCATCGCGCCCTCGATATTCTGCGTCAGGGCGTGACAGTCTTTGTGGTATCAGAGTCTAGGTTACATAAAATCCTAGGTTTCATAATTTTAGGTTCATTCTTAAACTTAGGGTAGGCTTTAGATCAATATCTAGAAACTTGGATAAGGACTTAAACATTCCCGGTAAGCACGGGTAGAAACACGGGTTTAGTTTTAAAGATTTATCAAGACATAAACAAATGAATAAAACAATTAAACCTTGTAATTATGGTTGCAGGTTAATTCTCGCAAATGGCCACCGAGAGAGATCAATGGCGCGAGATGCAACGCACCGTTCAAGGCTTAACCCAAGCTCTCCAACAGTCCCTGAACTCCTAATGAGGGGAAACTTCCCATTCCATCCTCTCCTGCATCTATCACACCCGTCCCCAAGGCCCCTAAGGTTGGTCACGACCTAGTTAGGCACCTTAACTTCATCAGTGTCCGAGAGATAAATAGAGAGGTTGCTGAGGGTGCCTCTGTTTGGGCTATTGTAGTCACTATCACACCCGAGGAGTCCAAAGTCTCAGTCCCACCTGAAGTCCAGGTAATCCTGTAGGACTTCCAAGACATCTTCCCTGAGGACTTGCCCTCTAGACTCCCTCACATGCGTGATGTACAACACGCTATTGACCTTGTCCCCCTGTAGAAACCTGATAATTAAAAATGAGAAATAATTTTTTTTCATTATGTAATTAAAATTTTCATGAAATAATCAAATTACATTTTTACTATATGAAATAAGCTAGTTTATTGGATTTACTTGAATTTACTTGAAGTAAATAGAAATTAAATGCTTTAAACCTTCGATAAATCTTAGAAAGCCCAATAAGAGTTTACATAATGGGTTAGGATTACAATTGGCCCATTGGATAATCCATAATGGGTTGGATTAATGGATTAAAGGATTTAATAAAGGATAAATAACCTTAAATTCGTAACATGTGTTTAATATAACATTTAAGGGATTAAAATAATCCCATTTCTAGAAGATTGACTCAAAAATCAACCCATACCTAACTTATAACTTTAGACCAGCCGTTTTTATATTGGTTTCACACCAAATTGAGGCTAGATTAAGAGAAGAAATGTGAATTTTCTTCTAATTCGTAGCTAATGGGTTAGGTGGAATTAGGTGAGAAATATTGACAAAATTGGCTAAGTTTTGACTATAAATAGAGCCTCATTCGACCCTCAACTCATCCATGGAGGCTAAGGTTATGCTGTTGTAAGAAATAGTGGAGATTTGAAGGAGGATTTGGAAGATCAAGGAGTTTCTTTATATTTGGGGATATTTCTTTAGATCCATCTAAAGGTAGGTGCCTCACAAGCTAAACTCTAACTAAAGCATGCTATCTTGTGTATTTTTCAATGCTCTTTCCATTGATACCTGTTTCCCTAAATTTCGTTGAGAAATGAGCAAGTTATTAGCATTTTATTGAAGGGTATTCACGTTTTTTCTTAGGAAAACCGTGGCTGTTAAAAGTCAGTTCACGTTAATGAACGCGTCTCCACGATAAGACGCGTTCTCAGACGCTTTTACACCGACCAGAATTCAAAAATAAAAAAATATATATAATAAAAAGAAGGCGTCCAGCCATCCATATGCGTCAACAGAGCACGTCCATTGGATAAGACGCGCTCAAACAGACTCTCTCTCTGTCCTAATTTTTTTTTAAAAAATATTAAAATAATTTAAAGAAGGCGTCCACTTACCTGGACGCCTCTATAAAAAATAAATATTTTATTAGAATAAATTTATAAAGGCGTCCACCTGCCTGGACGCCTTCATAAAAAATTCAAATTTTATTAAAATAAATTTGAATAAGGTGTCCAATTGACTAGACGGCTCTATAAAAAAAATTAAAATTTATTAAAATGAATTTTAAGAAGGCGTCTGTCTGTACGCCTCTTTTAAAAAATCAATATTAAATGACTATTTTTCAGTGTGGAAAATCTATTTTTACCAAATAATTGATAAATTAATGAATGAAAATTATTCCCAGCATCTAAAAATCTGTTATCAAAAAATTGATATATTGAAATTATTTTTCAGCATGTTAAAAATTCATTTTTGTGGAATAAAAATATTTTACCATGAAAAAAATATATATTTACCATATTATTAGTAAATTGATGCATGAAAAATATTTATAGCATGTTAAAAAATACTTCCAGCATGATAAAATTAATTCCAGTATGTTAGAATTATTTTAACTCGTTAAGACTATTTTTCAGCATATTAAAGTTATTTTAAACTATTTTTCAGCATGTAAAAATCTATTTTTATCATGTTATTAGTAAAGTAATGTATAAAAATTAGTTTCAGCATGTTAAAAATTATTTCAAGTATGATAAATTTACCTCCTGCATATTGAGATAGGAAATTATTTTTCAGCATGTAAAATTTATTTAAAACTATTTGTTTCATATTTTCTAACAAGAAAATAGTAAATAAAGAGATAAAAATTAATTTCAGCATGCTAAAAATTACTTTCAGTAAGATAAAATCATTTACAGTATGCCATGATTATTTTATCATGTTAGCATTAATTTCAGCATACTAAAGTTATTTAAAAATTATTTTCCGCATGATAAACCTATTTTCTCAATAAATAATTAACAAATAAATGTATAAAAAATATTTTTTAGTATAAAAAAATTATTTTGTTATCAGAAAATTTAGGCAAACAGCATGGTAAAACTCATGTTTGTCACCTCATTAGTATGTTAGTGTACGAGGATTATTAGCATGTTAAGTATTCATATTAATATATTAAATAATAATTTTCAGCATGATAAAAAGTTAATTCCAACACGAAAAGTCTATCTTATCCTCTCAGCAGTAAAGTGACACATGAAATTTATTTTCAGCAAGTAAAACGTATTTTTAGTACATAAGCTCTATTTTCTTATCAAATAACTAGTACAATGATAAATAAATAGTAATTAAATAGTAAAAGAACTAAAAATCAGGATTTTAAATTCTAAAAATTTTACTTTTTACCTAAAACACTTAATTATGAAAAAAAAACACATCAAATTAGACTATAAAATTTAAAAATAATTCTATTTATTTGAATTTTCTTCCTAGTTACCGTTTATTCTTGAATTCCACGACTTAATGTCGTTAAACATTATGCCTCAAAACTATTGTCCACATTTCTTGTAACTTCTGAAATTTTGCCAGATCTGTACTTATTTACAATAGTCTATTTCTTGAAATTCATTGGCCATATACATTAAAGTGGATGACTAGACGTACTTGGGATCTTTTGATCCATATGACTCAATGCCTGGCATTAATGGGTCCCGGTCTGGTCCTAGGGGGAGCGCCCGAAAGTACTTGTGCCCATGGGAGTTGATTGACCAACGGTGTGGCATTGCACCGAAGTGCATGATAGATTTACTTGATACGACATTCCACTACTCATACTTGTTTACTTGTTTACATGACCACTTGAAAAATTACATGAATTACTTGACTTGCGTGAAATGGCCAAATTCGTGAAATTCTTTACTTGTTCAAAGGTTATTACTTAAAAACTTCTCTTGATATCTTGTTATCTTGTTGGTACTTGAAATTTCCTTATACAAAATTCTATTCAAATTTCATGATTTAACATTTCCCTATTCAACTTGGAAAATGGTTCAACATGCTAAATACTTCAAGATTGCCTGGTTCTTAGAGATATAAAATCCTACTGAGCTTATTGCTCACCCTACATTTTCGGTTAATTGTTGCAAGAAATGACATTGAACAAGGGAATGGACAAGAGTGAGAGAGTGATTTTCCTTTTACCTAGGTTTATGTAGGTCATTAGTGTTTTTAGAAGGATGATGTACTTTGAGATTGGAAGTTGTAATTTAACTTTATGGCTTATCAATTAGTGTTGTAAACTTCATTTTGATGGAATAAAAGTATCATTTTCCCATTCATTTCTGACTTTAGAAATAAAATTGCACATGCTCTGATCGACAAGCTTGTTTACGACTCATCGCGCCCTCGATATTCCGCGTCGGGGCGTGACACCCTGGGTCCACCATATCCAACCTTCCCCATTACCGATTGAACCCCAAGGAGCATGCTGAGCTCCAAAAGATTGTCGAGGACCTTATTCAAAAGGGTTTCCTCTGGGTGAGCAATAGCCGTGTGCTGTCCCTACCTTGCTCACAGCCAAGAAAGATGGCACCTGGCGGATATGTGTTGATAGCCGCGCCATCAACAAAATCACTGTCAAGTATAGGTTTCCGATTCCCCGTCTTTATGACATGCTTGACATGATGAGTGGAGCCACCATCTTTTCCAAGATTGACTTGAAAAGTGGCTACCATCAGGTCCGGATCTGACCAGGGGATGAGTGGAAGACAACCTTCAAAATAAAAGAAGGACTGTATGAATGGCTCGCCATGCCGTTTGGGCTATCCAATGCCCCCATTACTTTGATGAGGCTTATGACGGAAGTCTTTCGCCCCCTTATTGGTCACTTTTTTGTCGTCTACTTGACGACATTCTCATCTATAGCCACAACCCTCAGGACCACATCCAACATTTGAGAGAAGTCTGGGAGACTTTGAAGAGAGAAACCCTATATGCCAACCTTAAGAAGTGTGAATTCATGACAGACCGAGTCACTTTCCTCGGCTTTGTGGTTTCGAGTCAAGGAGTGTCTGTGGACCAATCCAAAGTCCAAGCCTTAGTAGACTGGCCTAAGCCCCAGAACGTCCATGATGTTCGCAGTTTTCATGGGCTAGCCACTTTCTACAGACGCTTCATAAAGAGCTTTAGCATAATTATGGCACCCATTACGGATTGCATTTGTAAAGGGAATTTTGAGTTGACCAAAGCCGCCTCCCAGACTTTTTCTGTCATAAAAGAGCTCATGACCAAAGCCCCTATCCTCCACCTACCGGACTTTTCCAAAGTCTTTGATATATCCTGTGATGCATCTGGCGTAGGTATAGGAGGGGTGCTTAGCCAGGAAAGTCACCCTGTGACTTACTTCAGCGAGAAGCTTTCTGATGTAAAGTTTCGGTACTCCACATATGATAAGGAGTTCTATGCCATGGTCCAAGCCCTTAAACACTGGAGATACTATCTCTTACCACAAGAGTTTGTCCTATACTCGGACCACAAGGTTCTTAAATTCCTTAGCTCTCAGAAGGGCTTAAACCCAAGGCATGGTCGATGGGTAGAATTCCTCCAGTCTTTCACATTTGTCCTAAAACATAAGGCTGGAAAAGAAAATAAGGTGGCCGACGCTTTGAGTCGAGGGGTCTCCCTTCTTTCCACTGTTCGGGTGGAGGTCACCGGATTCGACCGCATGGAGGAACTCTATAGAGAGTGTCCAGATTTTAGCCCTGTCTATTCTGCCCAGTCCGTTGGAACCTTGACAGCATTTTCTAACTATCTACACCAAGATGGTTTTCTTTTTCGAGGACAGTAACTCTGTGTCCCGAAGACTTCTGTACGGGACTTCCTGATTTGGGAAATACATGCTGGAGATCTTGCTGGTCACTTTGGACAAAACAAGACCATCCATTCTGTGGAGGAGCATTTTTTTTGGCCTGACCTGAAGAAATATGTGGCCAAGATTGTAGCTCAGTGTAGGACCTGCACAATGGCCAAATAGGTCAAACAGAATACTAGTCTCTACACTCCTCTCCCCATTCCTGATAGACCGTGGGTTGATGTGAGCACGATTTCATCCTTGGATTACCTCGTACTGCTCACAAACACGACTCCATCTTCATGGTCGTTCATAGGTTCTCTAAGATGGCACATTTCATTGCATGTTCCAAGACATCAGATGCATCTAGAGTAGCCAACCTATTCTTTGATGAAGTCGTGCGTCTGCATGGTGTCTGACGGAGATGTCCGGTTCACTAGTTACTTTTGGAAGATACTGTGGCACCTAGTTGGCACTAAGCTAAAATTTTTCACTGCCTATCACCCCCAAACCGATGGGCAAACCGAGGTCGTCAATAGGAGTTTAGAGAATTTACTGAGGTCTCTTGTAGGGGATCATTCTGGCACTTGGGATCTTCTTTTTCCCAGAGCCGAATTTGCATACAATAGCTCTCTTAATAGGTCCATAGGTATGAGTCCATTTGAGGTCATGCATGGATACAAACCTAGGAAACCTGTGGATCTCATTCCCCTTCCCCTCATGTATAGAACATCCAAGTCAGCTGAGGAATTTGCACAGTATGCCAAAAGTCTGCATGAGTCAATTAGCAAGCAAATAAACCTCAGTAATGAGACTTAAAAACGCTTGGCTGTTTGCATAGGCGTCACCATGAATTTCAAGAAGGTGACATGGTTATGGTACGGGTTTACCCCGAACGACTCCCCTTGAGAGCCGTTAAAAAGTTGCAAGCCCGTAGTGATGGTCCCTTCCCGATACTACAGAAGATTGGGTCCAATGCTTATGTTGTGGACTTACCTCCCAAATATGGGATTAGTTCTACTTTTAATATGGCAGACCTAGTGGCCTACAAGGAACCCACAGTGATTCCTAGTGACCCTTTCGTGCCTTCTCCTCCCATTGAGAGTGAGCCCACCCCTGTGCGTCCCACAGTCTCGAGAGCACCGCGCGAGCAAATCGAGAGGATACTAGATGAGCAGGTGACAGCGACACAGAGCAGGGTGTACGAGCGCTACCTTGTTCGCTGGCAGGACCGTCCACCATCTGATGATTCCTGGATCAACCGGGAAGATCTCTAGCACCTCGATCTAGAACTATTGGAGCACTACCAGAGCAGTGTCCCCCCTTACTCGACGGAGTCGAGTTTCAGCCACCCCGGGAGGGTTGGTGGGGACACCGGGCCCACTACCAGACCCACTACTCGGAGCCGACGCCGCACCGCGCCGACCGCACCGAGCTTGTTGCTCGGAGACTCACTTGAAGACTCGGCGTCCTGAGTACGTATTTGTATGTATTTGTGTATTGTGTGTATTTTATTTTTATGGTGGTATTGTATTACTATTAACCACCAAAGTCCAACTATTTTATTTTATTATGTCAAAGTCAAAAGTGGTTGTTGAGTTTTGTTTTATTAGGCTAGGACATAAATGCAATTAGGTGAAGCTTAAGGGTATTATTGTTATAGCATTTCCTATATAAAGGGGGCTATTGGCCCCTTTGTTCCTCCCTTCCCTCCTTCTCCTTTGTGAGATTTGAGTGTCGCCCGGTGTGAGGCCGTGCTGCGCGAGGCAGTGGTTATCCAATCTTGTTCGCGTCCCCGGAGTGCCATCGATCCTTCCTCCGATGCCGATCGCGTCACAGTTTATATAGATGTATGAGTGGAACGATTTGCTTTCATGTGACTTGTTTGCCCTTCATGTGTTCCTTCTCTTCTACGCCTCTTCTCTTTCACGCCGTCCCCATGTGATGTGTTTAGCAGAACTCCCTTGAGATAACGGATCGTGTCTCGGATTCATTGTGTTTCTTTTGGGAGAATCTATCACAAACTTTAATGACGTGCCACCGAATTCAAAGATGCTGACCCCTTCTGTCCTTTTTCCATGTAGACGAGTCCACTCCCAAATTCAAAGACGTCATCCTCCAATCCTCTTTCCTGTGGATGAGTCCACTCCCAGATTCAAAGATGCCGACATCCATTGTCCTTTTTTATGTAGACGAGTCCACTCCCAAATTTAAAGACGTCGTCCTCTAGTCCTCTTTTCTGTGTAGATGAGTCTAGCCCCAAATTCAAGGACGTCGTCCTCTAGTCGTCTTTCCCCGTGTAGATGTCCTCATCTCAAATTTATTTGAACCATGATGAACACAGGGAACCTAGACACGTAGGGTGCGAATCAACCACCTACACCCCCGACCTCGTTTACGCCAAGTGAACATAAGAAAGTGAAAGATGGGTGCTCCGTTACAAGGGCCATTGCGAGAGGAACTATGACAGATCTGGATCATATCTCTTCAATCTTATAAATACTCCCCCCGCCCGCTTCACTCGAAAGCACGGAGTAGTGGAGACTAGTTAGATGAGTGAAAAGTTGATAGGAAGGAGTAAGAGCTTCTCATTGTCTAAGATGGAGGGAGAGTCTAGTTTCAGGGTGGAGGGTGAGTCTTTCTGCTCCTCAAAGAGGAGTAGATCCAGTGGTAGTTCCAAGATACTCTCCGATGTTGAATGGCACCTCAGTGAGAGGACCAAATTGCAGCTTATAAACGAGCCAGTTCCTTTCTACTCTCTCAGTCTTCATGAGCCGTTTCTTTCTTTCTCTTTTTTTTTTGATGATGCACCCGCTTCTCACTTATTGTGTAATCCACAGAGTATGACGATGTCACATATCTCATGGGAATTGGTGGTGTCTGCCTATCGAGGCCTGCCTGACTTCTAGAAAACCCAGTTAGATGCAATGGGGTTTGGGGCATTCCTCCGGATCGAACCTATTAAGCTCGACCTCGCCCTCATCCAAGCTTTGTGCGAGAGATGGGACCCAGAGAGTCATGCCTTCCTGATGCCCTAGGGACACATGGTGCCCAGCTTGGAAGATGTGGCCCGAATCACTGGTCTTAGAGTGAATGGCGAGGCGGTGACCGAAGTCACCTACCCCGATTATCGCGAAGGGGCTCAGAAGCTTCTGGGTTTGGAACTAAAGGACCAAAAGAACAGGCCAGTAGCCAAGGTGTCCATCATGGAGGCATTGGGGATCATTAACACTCGTCAACGTGATAACGAGTCCTTGGAGGAATTCATGGAGAGAACTGAAAGCGGGTCCCGTGCTGTGTATTGTGTGGATGCCAGCAGCTGGGAGAGGTCGAACATGGACTTGAGGAGATTCCTCCTCTTCGTGTTGGGAAAATTGCTGCTAGGTTCCAAGGGAGACGACATCCATTGCCGCTTCCTAGAATTCTTAGTGGACCTAGAGAGGGTAGGGCAATATGCCTGGGGAGCAGCCGTACTGACGCATTTATTTGCAGGTCTGTCCCAAGGGACAGATCGGGAGGTGACTGTGAGTGGCTTCACACCGTTTCTCCAGGTAGAATTTTTTTTTATTTTTATATTTTTAAGTACAACTAATCTATTTCATGAAATGCCAATGACATGCGGCGACACAGGTATGGAGTTATTATTACATTCCGATGGGGAGAGCTCGATAGTGGCGTATGGCTGTGGCACCACTAGCTCGACGGTGGCAACCTATCATGAACACAACCTCTCTATCCTACCAGCTGATGGTATTAAGGCCCGAGCTGCAAGAGTTCCCTGCAGCGATGGTAGGACTCCCCTCTTTTTTTGTCTCTTTTTTTTTGAGTGATTAAGGAGGTATATGCATGCCAACTTAGGTGATTTGGAGGCCTTACTCAGGCATGGTCGATGCCGACTAGCTGTGGGTCATCACAGGTTGTGCCTGATTTGGTCGAGATCTTTGGGTCCACTGTCTGAATGAAATTGAGCCACTTCGGCTATGATTGGTCATGAGGACTCTAGGGTTTGCCCAGGAATGGGTAGAGATGACTGCGCCACCCCGCGTCGGGAGGAAGACATGCGGGCCGATAACTTACGTTGATTGGCGAGTGCGCTTCCCCGAACAGTACGAAGATTGGCAGCGGGGTGGCACACTCATGGAGTCGCACACGCGGGACAGTGAAGATAACCTACGCCTCTATAGGGTGATGCATGCGGAGTGACTCTATCCTGGGGGACTCATTTTATCACCTTTGAGTGCTCTTGATTTGAATCAAGGCGCAGAAGAGAATGTAGGTGGATTAGCCCGGGAGGGATCTCATTCTCTGCCCATTCTGATTTACAGCCAGCTCAGAAACTAAGTTGGATTATCATCCATCATTTGTACACAACAGCCCAAGTCGGATTTCAGCTCCAGAGCCAAAAAATCCCCACCCCGTGCTTAACACTTGCATTTGTTATCCTGTTCCTTTTTTTGTTTCATTCTTCTCTATTTTTTTCTTATTTTTTTTAGTGCCCACAATGCCCCACCCCCTCTCTAATTTAGTTAATATTAAACAAGACATCCTAACAATAGATTTAAGTAAGATTACATAAATTAAAATAAAATGAAACAGCATATAAAAATGAAATTAAATTTTTACTTACTATTTATTTGTAAAAAATTCTCTGATTCTTTTGTTCCCTTTCCCTCAGCCGATTATACTACGATGAATACAAAAATATATTAAATAAAATAAAAATTAATTAATTTATCTACATGTGTGAGACCACCCCCGGTCGACAGAGGGGGCGTCGGGTTTGTGCGTGTGTCTGTGAGGGGGGGGGGCAACGGGAGAGGGAGAGGGGGGCCTGCGGCCAACGGTGCGTGTGTGCGTGTGTCTGTGTCTGTGTATGTGTGTGTGTCTGTGAGGGGGAGGGGGGCCATGGACAGCGGAAGAGAGGGAGAGGGAGAGGGAGTGAGGGAGACAGGGAGAGGGAGAGGGAGAGGGAGAGGGAGGGGGATAAGATCAAGAGAGAGGGAGGAAGATAGGAAGAGGGAGAGCGGCCAGAGGGAGCGGAGGAGGTAGATAGGGAGAGGACTTACCAGCGATGACGATGGCGAGGATGGGAGGAGGCTGGCGACGACGATGAGAGGGAGGGAGGCCGGCGGCGGTGCCAGCTGTGACGACGGCAAGCAGAGGAGAAAGAGAGAGTGAGAGGGAGAGTGGGGGGGGGGAAATGGGGGGGGGGGTGGAAGGGGTTGGAGGAAGGGATCGATCGTGGCAGGAGGGTGAATTTTTACGATGAAAATTCAAATAGAACTTATTTCCGTCTGTAATTTTAGACATAATGTTTTCCGTCTGAATATCCATTGCAAATGGAGACATATATTCAGACAGATTATATTCTGTCCGAAATACAGATGGAATTTGTGACGAAATATAACCGTCTGACATTACAAACAAATTTGTGACGGAAATTAATCCGTCTAAAATTTTCGTCGCTAACACCGCATTTTCTTGTAGTGGGCCTCCCCGCCAGCCTCTGCCCTACTAATGCCTTCTGCTGCTGCTCCGTGTGGCAGAGCGCCAACACGTAAACCCACTGCGTCTAGCACTGCATCGATGCGGGCGGCCACGGTACAGGCCTCACCACCAGCCTCTGCCCTGCCTACGCCTTTTGCTGCTACTCCTTCCACGCCTACTGCTCCTTCCATGATCCTCCATCCCTCTACGTGAAACACCCCAAAATTTTATATAAATTATTTTAAGGTATTTTAGAAATTTTTGAGAATTTCTAGGATGTTTAAATTAAATAATAGATTAATTAAGTTTAAATAGAATATTGAGTGAATTTTGGGTTAAATACATTATTCTTGAAGCCCAAAATAATAACCGGTTAATTTGGACAATTAAATAAGCCCAAAGGACCCAAAACCAAGCCCACTAGTCTTGGCCCATATTCTAGAAGCTAGAAATTAGTGTAATCACGAACTTTAGGGATAAATAAGATAAAAAGATGGATAATGGAGGGAAGAGTTTGAACTAGTTCAAATTCGGCGCTCGGGGTAGAAAACGGTCTATCGAGAGACCGCATGGGGAGTTAAGCAAGCGGTCTAGAGCTAGACCGCTAAGCCCTGTCAGTTCTGTGAGAAGAAGAAAACGTGAAAAGCTTAGATTTTGAGCATCCTAATCACCTAGGATCGACATTATCATTAATTAGAAGGGTCTAGTATGCTAGAAGATCGAATTGAAAACCTAAATTGGACTCTTGGATCGTTCTAATCCTCAAAACCCTAGCTAAACCTATAAATAGACCTAAAACCAACCTGCGCGACCCTTACTTTTGGCTCGCGTGGAACTAAGGTATGGAGGCAGGATTAGAGGTAAGTTCTTTAGAATATTTTTTTCATAATACTAAGGTCTAACTGCCCTCCGAATTTCGTTCTAGGAGATCAAGCCTATAGGAAGTTAGAGGCATCTAAAGTCGCTGATTCAGCATAAAAAACTCAAGGAACTGTGCGACCGACCCAGATTGATCAGGGAATTAGAAGCCCTAAACGAGGTATTTAGCAATAGTGTCTTTAAAACTTTCTGTTACCCTTTATATCTTCTATCTACCCTCAAAATTTCACATCTTTAGGATAAAAGAATCAGGAGATAGAAGGACGTGAAGTGGCTGGTTCGGTTCAGGACAAGCAGAGAACTAGGGTTGACTTGCAGCCTCAAATTCGAAGTTTAAAGTCCAAAACCAAGGTCGGTTATCTCATGAATGGCTTAAACTTGAAGTTAGGAATAAAAACCCTCTAGTCTCATTCGATTTCATGCATTGTACGTCGAGAATTTTATGTTTTATTAGGACTATGCATCTAGTTTAATCTTCATGCACAATTCTTAGCCTTAATGAAGTAAACATAGAATTTTCTTATTGTTCACACAAACCTATGCATATTGTTGGCCTATCCTTGTTCTATCATGATTATGAAAGTTTATATATGTTGATTTCCATGCATGATATCTCTTAGTTTAGCACTTTGTTTTATTATTATTTGAACTCCGATTAATGCAAGAGGAAACGGTCTTCCTATAGACTGCCAAGAAATTCTAGCGGTCATACGATAGACCGCTAGCCCAAGTTAAACGGTCCTGTATTAGACTGTTTGAGATTTTTGATTTTTTATAATATTGTTAAATCAACATATTACAGAATTAGCCTTAATAAATGTATGATAAGCCTAGTTAACTGAGTTTGAATCCTGATTTAGGTACCTGTATCATATACTTAGTTAATTCTATTGATTATTATAATGGATTCCATGTTTTATGCATGTTGGTGTTATTTTGACTTATGTTAATTTATGACCAAAGTAATATACTCTTGTAATTAAATACATGTTTTAAATAGAGGATTCATGATTTAACTCGTTCACTGTTTTATCACGATTCTCTCTCTTCTAAGAGTCATTTTATTAAGTACATGGCACATATCCCAGTATGTTATCATTAGTTACACTTTTACATATTAAGTACACAATCTTGGACATGATGACCACTCCATTAGATATTCCTTCCAATGGACTAGGAAATCTTATTTCAAGGCCTCCGTAAGACTCCGTGAGTCTGGGATTCCCACTAGGACATCGAGCTAGTTGTACCATTAAACCCAATTATCTAGAAAGCACTTTACCGGTGCTTGTGTATTCTGGATCTTAGTGGCCATTTGGTTGACCGCCAAAGTCTGCTAACGGCCATCCTCTAGACCGCTGTTGAACCCCCTGCGTGAATGTTCTATTTGTTGGATTTTGATGATGACCAAACACTATATTAGACTAGAGCTTTTGTTGAATGAATAAATTTAATCAAACTCATTTTGAACTACTTTACTATGTAATTACATTTTGTTTCTTAGTTCATGATCCACTAATGATGTCGGAGGAGGTATTTTTGCAGAATCAAGATCATCTCTCTTTAAGTAAGTGTTTTGAATTATGTTTGTCAAAGGTTCAATCTAACTCCAATTTTATGTTTTTACAGAAATATGGAATGAAGCTAACTTCCTAAATCATTGAAGGATGATTGGTGAGATCCAAACAAAACCTTACCCTTTAATAAGTCGATTTCTTTCATAATTGTCATGGGTTGACCCCAAGGGTTGATCCTTGTTTATAACCAGCTCATAGGAATGATTAACATGTTAGAGTTCATGGGGTTGACCCCAAGGGTCGACCCCTTGATGGCTGATAGCTCATTTCTTTCTTTTTGTTGAGAAGTAGTTCATGGGTCGACCCCATGGGTCGACCCCTAGGTGATCCTGAACCCTCGGGTCTTCAGTTTTTAGCAATTACCTACGTGGGTCGACCCCATGGGTTGACTCTTTTTGGCACCCGAGCCCCTCGGGTTACACAGTTTTTGTCGGTTGGCGCAATGGGTCGACCCTTGGATTTTTCTATTGTCGGGCATCATGTCCCGTGTTTCATGGGTCGACCCAATGGGTCGACCCCTGGAGTTACGGACCGTCTGTCCGGTTCGAGATCCATTTCGTGGCCGCCGCTTTTGTTCCTCGTTTGCCCTAATGTTGGGAGATCCGAGGCTCCCATCTTGCTACACGTGTCCCCTCTCCTTGGGACTATAAAACCAATGATTAGGGCGACCATAGAAGTGAGAGAAATAGAGGCATATTCGAACTGATCAGTTTTTGGTCTTGTAGGAGAAGAAAGCTCATGGGGAGCCTCTCAAAGTGCGAATAGAAGCTATCTACTTCGAAAAGAGGTCGATCCCTTGCTGATTAGATGCATTCTGAGCAAGAACTGGAGCTTTCCTTCCTTATTTGAAGCTGGGCAACTTGGATCTCGAGCTGCACATCAACATCCGGGATTCTTCTTGAAGATCTGTCTACATCTTGCATCATCAACCAAGAACTGAAGAACCTCAGCTGGGTCATCGTTTGAAAGGGGGATTTCTGGCGACCTCAATATCCTTATTGCATATACCCTATTTATTCTATTTTAGTTTTGAAGGATCATTGTATATCTGATTACTTTTCTATTGAACGAAATACTATGTGTGTGTGTGCATTTGCTAGTCGCAGCGCACGTGTGTGTGTGAGTGGCTGTGTGCTTCACATCGTGTGTGTGTGGGTTTTCACTCTTTAGTGGAAGCAATCCTCACTCTGTGAGGGGTGGACGTAGGGGACACTGTTGTGAACCCGAACCACCTAAAATCCTCTTGTTCATTGTGGTTTGCTTCTTCGTTCTTTCACGAGTGGGCTTCTTGTCGAGCGGAGTGTCGTTCATATCTCGACTATTCAGATTTCTATATATTTCCACTGTTCATGTGTTATCATCAACGGTTGAGAAGAGTGTGCTTCATTTATTATCCTTCCATTACATCTATTGCAAAAGTTTGTAGTTGAAATTTTTTATTGCCAATCAATTCACCCCTCCCCTCTTGATTGCCATCTACCGGGGACAACAATTGGTATCAGAGCTCGGTCTCTGATTTTTTACTGATCTCACGATCTTAGAGTAAGATCCAGTAAATGGCAAACAAGGGGCTGATGCCCGAAGGGCACTCTATACATAGACCTCCGTTCTTCGATGGGTCGAATTACTCATATTGGAAGAATCGGATGTATGTATTCCTGTGGGCTCAGGAATTTGAAATTTGGCATGTTATTAGTAGTGGTCCATATCAACTGCCTCCTAAAGAGGAAGAGTGGGGAGAAGAACATATCAAGAAGTGCATAGCTAATTTCAAAGCTCTGAATATAATTCAATGTGTAATTCATCCAAATGAGTACTCACGAATTTCGATGTGTCCTTCCGCACAGGAAATGTGGAACAAACTTCGTTTAATGTATGAAGGAACATCAGAAGTGAAGGAGACTAAAGTGAATTTGCTCGTCCAGGACTACGAATTATTCATGATGAAGTCGGATGAAAACATTTCAGAAATGTTTGCTAGATTGTTGGAGATCACCAACGGGCTGAAGGCACTTGGGAAGGAATACTCCAACCAAGATCTTGTGAGGAAGGTATTAAGGTCCCTCTCACCACAGTGGCATACTAAGGCCACGGTCATTGAAGACTCAAAGGACCTTAGTACTCTGACGCTTGATGAGCTAATTGGGTCATTAATGACCTATGAGATGAACATAAAAAGGAATGAGGAAGATGTCAAGAAAAAGAAGCCGATCTCAAGCATGGCTTTGAAGACCAACCTCCAAAGATCGGATGACAGTGAAGATGGATCTGGTTCAAACAGTGAGGATGAAGAGCTGGTGGCCATGATAACACAAAGGGCCAGAAAATTCATTAGAAGGTCTAGAAGAGCAGGAGCTCCATTCAGAAGAGCGCCAAGGAAGATGATTCCAAGGAAGGGAGAAAGCATCAAGAAAGAAGAGATCATTTGTTATGAATGTAAAAAACCAGGGCACATGCGTGGAGAGTGTCCCGAACTTCAGAAAAAACTCAAGAAAGGGAAGTTCAAGAAGCCTAAGGCAATGGTGGCGACTTGGAGCGATGAGGATGACACCGAAGACAAATCGGAAGATGAATTGGACGAGCTTGTCCAAACATTGTGTCTAATGGCGGATGATGAAGACTCCAATGAGGTACATTCTGAAACTGAAGATCTCTCATGTGAACAATGGGAAATTGCTTATGAAGCCTTATATGAAAAATGTAAAAAGCTAAAGTCTGAAAACAGAATGTTAAAGAAAAAGATTGACCAAAGCATATCAAATGAATCTCCATGTCTGAAATGTGCTGAATTATCATCCAAGCTTGAAACACTATCTTACAACAATGAAATGCTCAATTCCAAAGTCATTTTGTTTGAGGAAGAACTAACATGTTTAAAAGAAGAACAACTAAATGATGAAAAATCCATGAAAGCCATTGAAGAAGTGAATGCTAAAGTGCAAGCCTTGAAAAAGGATAAAATGGAACTTGAAGAAGCAAAAGAGGTGTTAATGGGTGAGGTGAAAGATCTGAAAGAATCACTAGCTAGATTTGTCAAAGGAAAGCAGAATCTAGACACCATGCTAGGAATGAGAGTGAATTTTAGAAAGGAAGGACTAGGTTATGAGCCATGCAACCAGAAAGCTTTTGAAAATAAAACTCAAACTTCCTTTGTGAATGCTAATGCTTCATCTTCATCATGTTCTTCATATAAAAAGAGTGAGAAATACATTCCGGTTCACAAACTATTCGTGAATGATTACAAGAAAAGAAATTTTAACAAAAAGGTTGTTTCATGTTTCTACTGTGGAATGTATGGTCACACCATGTATACATGTAGGTTAATGTTGGCTGATGAGAAACAATTTGCAAGAAAATCAATGTGGGTGAATAGATCAAGAGCTTCTAACCGATATGGACCCAAGCAAGCTTGGGTACCAAAATCATAGAAGTCTTCTTATTTTGATGATTTGTAGGTCTGCATGAAGGCTCAAAGAAACAAATGGTACCTCGATAGTGGATGCTCGCGACACATGTCCGGGAACAAAGAAATCTTTGCAGACCTCAAGGAAAAGGATGGTGGACTTGTTGCCTTCGGGGGAAAGGACAAAGGAAAAATCGTTGGAGAAGGTAAGATTGGTAAGGGATCTCCTCATAGTGTGGAAAATGTTTTGTTGGTTAAAGGTCTCAATCATAACTTACTTAGTATAAGTCAACTTTGTGATAAAGGGTGCAATGTGATTTTTGACTCCACGCACTGCACTGTTGTAAATAAAACTACATAGGAAATAATGTTTATAGGCGTTAGACAAAATAATGTATATATGATAGACTTAGATGACACATCACACAATAATCTTTGCTTAGTTGCAAATAACTCTGACAATGCTTGGCTGTGGCATCGCCGTCTTGGGCATGCCAGTTTTAATGTTCTTTCAAAGTTGTCCAGAAATGACTTAGTTGTTGGGATGCCAAAGATGAAGTTTGAACCAGATAAAGTATGTGAGACATGCAGCAAATGTAAGCAAACAAGAGCCTCTTTCAAAATCAAGAATGATGTGACTACCACTAGGCCCCTTGAAGTTCTTCATATTGATTTATTTGGACCTAGTAGAACTCACAGTCTAGGTGGCAAGTTATATGGGTTTCTTATTGTAGATGACTTCTCACGATTTTGTTGGGTGTACTTTTTGTCACATAAAAATGATGCTTTGAAGGAGTTTGAAGGTTTCTGCAGGAAAGTGGAGATTGAGAAAGGATGGTCCATCAAGAGAATTCAAAGTGATCATGGTAAGGAGTTCGAGAACACTGATTTTGATGAATTTTGTAGGAAGCACGGATACTCGCATACATTTTCAGCACCAAGAACTCTAGAACAAAACGGCATCGTGGAGAGAAAGAACAGAACCCTCATTGAGATGGCTCGGACAATGCTAAGTGAGAACAACCTTCCTAGGTATTTTTGGGCGGAAGCCGTTAGCACGGCATGCTACATCATAAACCGAGCTATGGTAAGACCAATCTTGAGAAAAACCCCATATGAACTCTTCAAAGGTAAGAAGCCCAATATCTCTCACTTGAAACCATTCGGATCAATTTGCTATATTCTTAATAATGGAAAATCTGATTTTGGCAAATTCAATGTAAAAAGTGATCGTGGAATTTTTCTTGGGTACTCTCTTGCTTCTAGAGCATATCGGGTTTATAACCTGAGAACTCTTGTAGTAGAGGAGAGCCCTCATGTTATTGTAGATGAGTCATGCAATGTGAATGTTGATAAAAACTCAAAATTGTAGGATGAAGAAGAAGAAACTAGTGAAGAGATCCCACCAAAGGCAGCGCAAGGTCAAGCAACTCTAGGAGAAGGATCAGAAAGCAAGGATGATGAAAAGAAACAAGGACAACAGCTTCCTCGACAATGGACTTTCCACAAAAGCCATCCTCCCAAGAATGTGATTGGTAATGTAGAAGATAAAGTGAAAACTCGATCTTCATCAAGGGAAGTTGACAATTTGGATTATCTTGCATTGTTCTCTCAATTTGAACCGCACTCTATTGATGAAGCCTTAAAGGATAATTCCTGGATCTTAGCTATGCAGGATGAACTACACCAGTTCCAAAGGAACAAAGTGTGGTTCCTTGTGCCTCGTCCTAAAAGCCACTCCGTGATCGGAACCAAATGGATTTTCCAAAATAAGTTAAATGATCAAGGAGTGGTAATTAGGAATAAGGCCAGGCTAGTAGCCAAAGGCTATAGCCAAGAGATAGGAATTGACTTTGATGAATCTTTTGCCCCTGTGGCAAGACTTGAGGCAGTGAGAATTCTTTTAGCATTTGCATGCCATCATGATATTAAACCTTTTCAAATGGATGTGAAAAGTGCATTTTTGAATGGTTTCATACAGGAGGATGTGTATGTGGAACAACCTCCCGGATTTGAAGATCACGCATATCCAGATTATGTTTACAAATTGGACAAGGCGCTTTACGGTTTGAAACAAGCTCCCTGCACTTGGTACGAGAGGCTGAGTTCTTTCCTTGTCGACAATGGGTTCAAACGTGGTAACATTGATCAAACCTTGTTTACCAAAGTAAATGGTAAGAAAGTTTTAATTATTCAAGTATATGTCGACGACATCATTTTTGGTTCTACTGATATCACCTTGAGTGAAAAATTTGCCAAACTTTTGCAAGGTGAGTTTGAAATGAGTATGATGGGAGAATTGACCTTCTTCTTGGGCTTGCAGGTCAAACAAATGGTGGATGGCATTTTCATATGCCAAAGGAAGTATGCTCGAGACTTGCTCACAAAGTACAATTTCAGCAAGGTGAAACCTTAACCCACACCCATGTCAACCTCAATCAAACTCGATCAAGATGAGAAAGGTAAATCTATGGACCAAAATTTTTTAGAAGCATGATAGGATCATTGTTGTATTTAACTGCCAGCCGGCCCGATATTCAGTTTGCAGTTTGCTTGTGTGCGAGATTTCAGTCCAATCCGAAAGAAACACACATGTCGGCTGTGAAATGTATTTTTAGATATATTGCTGGTTCAGTACATTTGGGCTTATGGTTTCCGCGTAATTCGAGCTTTGAACTGATTTCTTATTCTGACATCGATTATGCGGGTTGTAAAGTGGACCGGAAAAGCACCAACGGGTATTGCCAGTTTCTTGGGGGATGCATGGTCTCATGGGCCTCCAAGAAACAAAATTTAGTGGCTTTGTCAACCGCCGAAGCCGAATATGTGGCTCTTGGTAGTTGCATTACCCAGGTGCTTTGGATCTAACAACAAATGATTGACTATAGCATCTCCTTCAAAAACACCCTAATTTTGTGTGATAACACTTCTGCTATAAACTTGTCAAAAAATCCGGTTCATCACTCTAGAACGAAGCATATCGAAATTAGACATCATTTCATTCGAGATCATGTTAGTAAGGGTGATGCTGAAATAAATTTCATTGAAACAAATAATCAAATTGCCGACATATTTACCAAACCGCTAAATGAAGAAAAATTTACATCTTTTAGGAGAGAGTTAGGGGTGTATAGAATAGAGGAGTCTGATTCATGAGTCTCTGCATTTTGCATCATACTTAGTGTTGCTAGCATGCATATTTTGCATTTGTGTCATTCATACTGTTGCATTAGATGGGTCTCCTTTTTCATGCATATGCACCATGTTGCTTGAATTGCAATAAATTGAATTGTGTGAAATTTCCACCTTTGTATGAATTGCATCTCTTCTATTAAATATGTATGAACCCTTTCATTGCACTCTTCTATGGCCACACTATTTTGAATTCAATAAGTGCATCTCAATGGAGTTGATCAATCGAAATCTGAATTGTGGAGAGCATGGTAAATAAACTTCTAAGGCAATCTATCATTTCCTTGAAATATCCTCCCCAAATGATTCAAACCTTAAATATATCTTTTTCCCTTGACCTTCATATGTTTTAATCATTGGGGAATTGAGCCTATCCTTCTTGGTACTCCGAATCTTCAAATTAAAGAAAATCTCCATCTGAACAGGGGATGGGTCGACCCATCGGGTCGACCCCTGTCATTTCGCTCAAAACCGGGGCTCGGGCTACTAGTGGGTCGACCCATCGGGTCGACCCGTTACGGGCGGTCGCGATAAAACGTGAACCGTTCCATTTCAGAAAGGGCGTGAACGCCCTATTCTTCAACCCTAACACTATAATACAGCCCCAGCTCCCTAGTTCGACCAGCCACCACCTCTTGGAAGCCCTGAAACACTTTATTGCAACCCAACACCGCTCCAGCCCTAAGGCGAGCTCCAACCGGTGGCTACTCGCGGGTTTCTCCTTGCTGCGTCCATAAGCATCTTTCTTCCTCCCAGATCCACTGAGGTAAGGCCATGGTGTTTGGAGAGTCTTTATTTCTATGTGAGGGGCTCCTCTTTTCGAACCAACAAGATCTAGGAAGCCTCTATAGATTTTGATCTGTCTGGTGGTTCAGATGGCACCCAAACGGCGGTCTTCTCGTTAGGGAGAGGAATCCAGCCGCTCTGCTCGTCAGCGAGAGGAGTTCCACCGCACAAGAGAGATACGATCCAAAGAAAAAGAGTTAGAAGCAATGAAATCACAAGCCTTGGCCTCCGGTAACAAAGCTGCTCACAGAAAAATTCTCCGCCCTCGTGCGGTAGATTTTATGAATTTGGTTGAATATTTGCCAGGCTTAGTGGATATTATCTGTAGTCAACCAAACTTTGATCATTTCATGTCTGCACACCGTCGTGTTTATTACAAGTTAGTGAACTAGTTCTATGGCAATATGTCAATCAAAGCTAACAAGCAGTTTACTGTGGTAAATGGAGAAGTGATTACTTTGTCACCCGAATTTCTGGGTAATGCTCTTGGCTTACCATATCATGAAGGTTACACTTTTGGTGATCTTGATTTTGATGAAGAAGAGGTCTATCGAATGATGACCTCTGAGGAAATGGGAGAAAGGTCCACCACCGGTCTGAATGCAAATCGGTTTCCCTCCATGCAGCGCATTCTACATCACATGATGACAACCATTTTGATACCAAAGGGTGGTGGAAGAGACAAAGTTACTGAATTCCATATGTTCTTGTTTTTCTATCTGATGAAGGGTATCCCTATCAATTTTCCTTCCACTATACTGCTTCATATATCCGCATGCTTGCAGCATACCAACTGCACACTACCATATGCAGCAGCCTTGACAGCAGTCTTTGAATCAGCCGGTATTGATTTGTCCAAAGAACAATATCACACAGTGCGTGAGAATGACATTTACTCCATCCCCACAATTTGCAAGAACATGAACTATGAGTTAAAAAATGGTGTACTGGTTCGTAAGATCAAATCTGCACAAGTTCAACAACAAGTCATCTCAGAAGAAGAAGAGGACAGTGAAGAAGCTGAAGCTGATCAACCACAACAAGACCTTCTTGGTGAGGGACTGCCTGATGGGTTTTCTCAGATGATCACTGATAGATTGGATTCCATAGATGGCCGACTAGACAAGCATGGGGAGAGAATGGATGCCCTTATCAATGAAGTAACTGACTTGAGGATTTCCCATTTTGCCTACACTCAGTACTTCCAAAGGGTCACCTCCTTTCTTGAAGCGAACACTACTGCTCTGGACGCCCAATCCAGGATGTTTGAAGAAATGACGAATTTACTTAGAGGGTCACATGCTCCACACTCTCCACCCTCGGACTAGATTATGAAGCTCCTATGATAAAGCACAATTATTAACCTGTTCTCCCTCTTCTTTTTGATGATGCCAAAGGGGGAGAAATTCAGATATGTGTGTGCTTGGTTAAAACTATTATATTACAGTATGTGTGGTGTGTGCTTTCTTGCTTGCATGTTTGCTTTCATTAGTCTGTCTGTTAGAAATGTTGCATCTCATGGCATTGCTCATGTATGCATTTTTGGAATTCGTGAACTCAGACTTTGTAAGTCTTAAAAACTATGTTGTCGGCTAAAACAATGGATGATGCCTTTGACTGGTCAATCTTACAGTGCTTGGATGAGGCCCTGTGTTTTATGTTGTGATGCTTCTTAAATTTGTCAGCTTGGTGCATGGAAAGAATGTGTATTCAACATCGTGGCTGTGGTTTGATATTATGTTGGGGTTCTCCTACCTTTGGTCTGTGGCCTTGATTTAATTCAGCTTGTTAAATCCTTTTGAGCTCACATAGTTATGTATATGGAGGTTTTAGTGTTAAATTTTTGTTGAGGTGTTGATTCAGAAATTTTGTAAATAAAAGTTTTCTTGTCAATCCTAAATTCTAGCATAGTATTTTGTCATCATCAAAAAGGGGGAGACTGTTGAACCCCCTGCGTGAATGTTCTATTTGTAGGATTTTGATGATGACCAAACACTATATTAGACTAGAACTTTTGTTGAATGACTAAATTTAATCAAACTCATTTTGAACTGCTTTACTATGTAATTACATTTTACTTCTTAGTTCATGATCCACTAATGATGTCGGAGGAGGTATTTTTGCAGAATCAAGATCATCTCTCTTTAAGTAAGTGTTTTGAATTATGTTTGTCAAAGGTTCAATCTAATTCCAAATTTGTGTTTTTACAGAAACATGGAATGAAGCTAACTTCCTAAATCATTGAAGGATGATTGGTGAGATCCAAACAAAACCTTACCCTTTAATAAGTTGATTTCTTTCATAATTGTCATGGGTTGACCCCAAGGGTTGATCCTTGTTTATAACCAGCTCATAGGAATGATTAACATGTTAGAGTTCATGGGGTTGACCCCAAGGGTCGACCCCTTGATGGCTGATAGCTCATTTCTTTCTTTTTGTTGAGAAGTAGTTCATGGGTCGACCCCTAGGTGATCCCGAACGCTCGGGTCTTCAGTTTTTAGCAATTACCTGCGTGGGTCGACCCTATGGGTCGACCCTTTTTGGCACCCGAGCCCCTTGGGTTACACAGTTTTTGTCGGTTGGCGCAATGGGTCGACCCCATGGGTCAACCCCTAGATTTTTCTATTGTCGGGCATCATGTCCCGTGTTTCGTGGGTCGACCCAATGGGTCGACCCCTGGAGTTACGGACCGCCAGTCCGGTTCGAGATCCGTTTTGTGGCCGCCACTTTTGTTCCTCATTTGCCCTAATGTTGGGAGATCCGAGGCTCCCATCTTGCTACACGTGTCCCCTCTCCTTGGGACTATAAAATCAATGATTAGGGCGACCATAGAAGTGAGAGAAATAGAGGCATATTCGAACTGATCAGCTTTTGGTTTTGTAGGAGAAGAAAGCTCGTGGGGAGCCTCTCAAAGCGCGAATAGAAGCTATCTACTTCGAAAAGAGGCCGATCCCTTGCTGATTAGATGCATCCTGAGCAAGAACTGGAGCTTTCCTTCCTTATTTGAAGCTGGGCAACTTGGATCTCGAGCTGCACATCAACATCCGGGATTCTTCTTGAAGATCTATCTACATCTTGCATCATCGACCAAGAACTGAAGAACCTCAGCTGGGTCATCGTTTGAAAGGGGGATTTCTGGCGACCTCAAGATCCTTATTGCATATACCCTGTTTATTCTATTTCAGTTTTGAAGGATCATTGTATATCTGATTACTTTTCTATTGAACGAAATACTGTGTGTGTGTGTGCGTTTGCTGGTCGCAGCGCACGTGTGTGTGTGAGTGGCTATGTGCTTCACATCGTGTGTGTGTGGGTTTTCACTCTTTAGTGGAAGCAATCCTCACTCTGTGAGGGGTGGACGTAGGGGACACTGTTGTGAACCCGAACCACCTAAAATCCTCTTGTTCATTGTGATTTGCTTCTTCGTTCTTTCACGAGTGGGCTTCTTGTCGAGCGGAGTGTCGTTCATATCTCGACTATTCAGATTTCTATATATTTCTGCTGTTCGTGTGTTATCATCAACAGGTGAGAAGAGTGTGCTTCATTTATTATCCTTCCATTACATCTATTGCAAAAGTTTGTAGTTGAAATTTTTTATTGCCAATCAATTCACCCCTCCCCTCTTGATTGCCATCTACCGGGGACAACAACCGCAAGGTTCCAGACGGGTTTTTCTCATATTACAACTCTGTCTCATGAAACGGTCCATGACTAGACCGTCGGGAATGCTAAACGGTCCTACACTCGACCGCTTAAGTTCCTGAATTAATCTAACCCAAGGTTTGATCTTTGGGGTTGGTTTTCTTGAGTTCCTAGGTGATCTTTGGATTATCTGGAGTTCCAAACTATGTCAAAAAGGTAAAGATTAAGTTATGAAAGATAATGAATATACCGTTATGTTGTCGGTCTACCGCCTTTAGCATAATGTACTTTAAATCTTTCTTTGATATCTTATGTCAACTTTGGTACGTTCTATGCCTTGGTTACTTGATCATGGAACTTGTTATTTGGAATTGAGTTATTGGCCGTACTTTCTTGTTATACTCGTGAAAGTAGCTTGATTTATACGTGAAGATGCAGTTTGAGCACTGATTGTGTTCAAGGGCTTTATGCTAGTCCCCTCGGCTGATTGTCGGAAACATACTGTAAACCATGGGAATGATGCTACTGGCGTCGCATTGCGCTGGGAGTACTTTCTTTATAAATAAGTGAATTTCACGAGGAATCTAAGTGACTATCTCATGATTGAATTGTTACATGCTTGTTACATGACATTCTAGTGCATAACCTTTATGGTTATGAAAAGTGAAAAGTGAAAGTGAAAGTGCGTTCTTGATACATGCAAGCATATTCTTGTTCGTGAAAGGCCAAGTGACGTTCTTGTTATATTCAACTTGATCTTGTTCATATATCATTTCTCATCATCTATCATGATCTTATCGTCGGTTGCTTTATTCGCATGTTTTATCATATTTGCATGATTTATCTTATTCTCTAGAGCTAAAATGTTAATTACTTAAATTTATCTTCATGTTGATACGAAGATACATATTGGGCAAGTGTGCTCATTACCCTACTTTCCAATCTTTTTTAGGAAATTCTAGCGGGTCGGATTCAGATTCTTCAAGTGATGGATCCTAGAGGGATTGCTGGTTCGAGAGAAGCCATAGTTAGTCTAGTCAAGAGTCAAATATGTAATTTTTACTTTATTGAGTCCAGTTAGTCAACCAGTCAAGATCATATACTAGATGATTATTATTAATAAAAGTCAGATTTTTGATCAATTATTCATCTTATGTGTGAATGATTTGCGCTCTGATTGTTATTGTCACTTGAGGCTTCTCTTCCGGCTGTTCACGTTCTCGAATATCTTCCGCTGTATTAAAACCTCGGGACGTGATACTGCGCCTGGCTTGGTGTCCGCTGAGGCTCCAGTGGGTCCCTTGCCTATTGTGTCCTCGGGCCATCCCCAGCCTTCAGTTTTGGGGCACGTTCCAACTGCCTCTCTTCTACCTCCAACTATTGACGTTCCAGCTGCCTCTCTTCTACCTCCAGCTATTGATGATGTGGTGGGCAGCGGCCCTACTGCGTGTCTACCTGGCATTCCCTTGGGTGCAGCCCCCCTTGGCCAACAGCATTCAGTCACTGCTTCGGCCTCTATGGTGACGGCCCTGGCCTCTCATACCCCTCCACGTCTGCTATGGCGGGGTCGACTCCTCCTTCATGGGAGTCAACTCCGGTGACTCCTCCTATGTGCTGGGACTCTGCCAAGCACGGCCTACTGCTTCTGTTGCTGTGGGATTGGCTCCCTCTTCGGCTATGGACCCTGCTTCCTCTCCTTCTGGCGTTCAGGGCTTTGGCAGTAATTTGCCCTCATCAGTTGGGGCCTTGGCTTCCTCCTAAGGCCGCTAGCCCAAGTTCTTGGTTGTGGCCATAACAATGCTGCTTCTGCTTGGTCCCCTTCTGTTGGCCCCTCTGTCCCTTTAGGACCATGTGCAGTCGAGGGTTCTGGTAGTCCTGGAGTGGTTGATGCCCAGCGTTCGCCTGCTACCAAGCCTGCCAAGCCTCGTCTCTCCTTCGCTCAGGCCCTACAATGGGCAACCAAGTCGTCTGATCACGATCCGCCAACCCCGTTTGTGTGTGCACCTACGGCCATGGCTCCTGCTACTTGGGAAGGTTCCTCGGTGTCGAAGCCTTGCCTTCTTCCTCTGATGGAGGCGTTAAACTCCCCATTCTTTATCAGGTCCTCACTATTCCAGGCTTGGAGTCGGCTGGTCCGTTTAACATCCACAGCGCCCATGCTAACTGGGTGGGTGATCATGGCAAGGAGCGTTCTAGGCCGTCCACTAAGCCTGATAAAGTTGCAACCAGGAGCTCCCACCGGTGATCCAACTCCACTAGTTCCTCTCGGGACCACTGATGGCTGTTGCTGGTTGATTCACTACCTCGTTCCATAGTTGGTCTAGTTGTTTTTCGTTTCTTGGGTTGAGTCTCCCTTGCTCCCCTCTTGTTGGGCTTTTTGAGCTGGATTACCTCCCCCCCTATGTATTTGGCACCATTCGTCTCTATAAGTTTAGGTGCCCTTATCTTGCCCTTGCCTCCTATTGTACCCTTCTTATTTGCTCTTCTTTAATGAAAATCTGCTTGTCGGGTGGCTGGGGTGGAGCGTCCCTCCCCTTCTAAGAAGGGGTGAACGGTCTTCCTCATCTCACCTTGCAAGTATTTCCTTTGAGTTAAAAAAAACACCTGAGGCTGTGGTATAAGTCGTCAGGGGACACATCCGACCTTGCTTCTAGTGGATAGCGCTCCTGTCACTCGAGTGTAGTGGCCTTGGTTTCTACCATGGTGGTTTCGTGTTAAGGCAGCCGAGGGTAGTCCGTTGTTGAGTAGTTTAAATACTGCATAGCATAGTTGTTTCTTTAATTATTAGAATCTGTCCTTTAATAATATTATTGTTGTTCTAAACTGCTGTTTCTAGCTTTTCTGTTACCGCCAAGGTGGGGGTTCCGCGGGACCCCTACTGAGCCGATGAGACGAGGCTCACGCCCTTTGTTTTCAAGTGAGGCGCGGTTCGCTCACGGTACTTCAGAGGCAACGCGTGGCACCGGTAGGCAGTAGACGCTCCAGTTTGCTAGAGACAGGGTATGCGCCGTGGTTTTGTGCTCCTTTATTTACTGCACTTTATGTATGGACATGTGGACTCTGGACTATATAAATTATTGGTTGTATAATTATCTAGAATTATAGATATTACTTCTAGTAATTAATCATGTAAAATGTTGTTGGTTTGTAATGATTCAGATTCCTATATACTACCATCTCATCCTTTTATCCCTTCTGAGCCCTCGGCTTGTGGGCGGCAGACCAAGATCCAAGAATATCGGGGGTTTTCTCGGTGTTCGGATCTTGGGTCGTTACAGCTATTACTGATGGCTGTTGCTGCTAATGTTGTTGTTGCATAGCTGCTAGCTGTTGTTGGTTGCTTTTCTAAAGAGCTTCAATTGCCCTCGGTTTGAAGGTCACAGTCTCAACTACATGTTCAAATGATCGTAGATTGTCATCCCGCCGCATTCTGGGTGGGTCGACTGATAGTTTGCCTGGCTTGGTGAATGTCAGTCGACTCCCTTACATATCAGTCAATTGAGTTCTGCCAGGTCGACTGATTTTCTCAAATTCAGTCATCGGATTTTTCTAAGGTCTATTGATTTTTTGAAATTCAGTCGAATGGTTTTTCTAAGGTCTACTGATTTTTGGTCAGGTCGACTGATTTCTGCTTTACTCTGTTGACCAACTGGCCAGACCTTTTGGCCTTTATTTCAGCAAGTCCAAAACCCCTTACACCTTTGATCTTCATAGTTCCATGCCCTTCACTTGAGCTACTGTTGTTGTTGCTTGCTACTTGCAGAAGTCTGTCGACTTGCTCTGCCTAGATTCAAAAAATTTGTTGACTCTGAATTTTGAAATCTGTCGACTTGAACCTGTTTGATGGCAACCTGAACTTCACACGTTTAGTCAATTGTGGTAAACCATATAGCATGTGACTTCATGGCATTTGACAAGTTTTATGACCTTTGCAAGAAGACTCACTAATGAGTCATAGTTGAACATCATCAAAACCCAATGTTGACATGTTTTTCCTTACCCCTTCCAACCCTTCTACTATATCAATATAATAACTGAATGGAATGCGAAGTAGAAGGGGATAGAGGGATGTGAGTGTGTGTGATCACCACCAAGATGCCAAACGTGATGAACACGCCGTACCTTGGAAAAGAAGGGAGACAATCGCCTTTAACCAACACGACGTACGGCTGCTCGATAGACCGCCTAACAGTGTTGGGGTGGAACACGGGACGAAGAACGATGGCAGAAGAACGGTTCAGAGACGGCCGCAGGAAGAAGATGAACGGCAAGGAGTAAACCACTCTACTCCTCAAACGGACAGAACACGACCGCTCGACGCCACCACCCTCCAAAACGTAGGAGCTCAACCTCCACTCCTTCCAGCCGGCCAGAAGAAGCGGGCCTCATGTTAGGATGCTGCTGACCTGCAAGACAAAGTGTAGAACACAAAAAAAAAATCCAGAATCAGAACTGTGAAATGTAGAAACTATAGAAGGACACAGAAGATAAACTAACCAACATGGAATGGGGGATACCTGGGATGATGCTACTGACATGCAAGACAAAGTGTAGAACATAAAAAAAAAATCCAGAATCAGAACTGTGAAGTGTAGAAACTATAGAAGGACATGGAAGATAAACTAACCAACATGGAATGAGAGATACCTGGGAGTTTTTAAACCCCTAGGGGCGTCAAAAAGTAGGAGGGTGTGTGTAATGCAGTGAAAAGAATAGGAAACCATGGATGAAAGAAAAGGAATAAAGCATGCAAAATGAGAAGAAAAACACGGAGGGACTAATGAACTAATGACACAAAACACGCTACTCCCTGAAATCATAGGCCTGGACGGACGTAGAAGGCCTCCCTCCCTGACTTAGGATCGCTCCAGAATTCGGCAGGGCTTCGCCGTGACCTTGACATCTCTCCCCCCCTTTCACAGCTTGGGTTTAGCGTCTATTTATAGAGCTCCTAAGTCCTAACTCGAAATTAGGGTTTTCAGCCATTTTTAGGTCGAGATAATAAAATATAAGGTGTAGATAATTGAATTATCTCACAACCAGAAGAAACGACACGTAATTTGGTGAGATATTCATGGAGAAAATGATGGAGAAAGTTGATGATAAAATCACGAATGGAGAGAGAAAAACCCTTAAAACCTTCAGGAATTCAGCAGGTGAACGGTCGCACGATAGACCATTCATCAAGTTGGGCGGTCTATCGCTAGGCCGTCCATCCCTGTCGGTGGAAATTCAAAAAATAGAAAATATAAACAAATTATCCATCGAACTGACCAAAATTGTCGACGTTGGACTCTCATGAGATGAACGGCTACTTGAGAACCTTTCATCCATAAGAGCGGCCAAGAGCAACTGCTTATGTCCTGTCGGTGATAAATCAGAATAAATAAATAAATAATTAGATAATTATCTAAAGGAACCAACGATGTTAGGACTCTAGGAGAAGAACGGCTAAGAAAACACCGCACAATTAACTTGAACGGCTATACTCAGACCGTGTGACAGCTTGTCGGTGGAAATTCACAAAATCAGCTAAATATCCAATAAAGATATGAACGGCTCAAGTTCAACCGCCTACGTTGTGAGCGGCCGGAGACTGACCGTGCAAGCCTGGACGTTTGTAAAATGTGAAAAGTTAAGCAGCACTAAGGCCCATTAAGCCCTGAATTGAATAGACCCAGCCAGGGAGGGAGGCTACCCATAAAATAGGCCCAAAGATGTGCCAGAAAATAACCCAACGAGTAACGGACAACTCGAGACACCAACAAAAGAGAGTAAGAGAAATGACTCAAGTTATCAACAAAAAATGGGTGTCAACATATGCCCCTCCTTAACGTCCTCTTTGCAGGGGAGCGAGCGGAGGTGAGGCGGAAGCGACATGGAACATGGAGATGAAGCGAAAATGAAGCGGAGCGGACTGAAAACGGGTGTTGAGGTAAAAGACACATGTTTTCTGGCCAACGAGCGATATGAATCTTCCGAAAAATTCTAAACCACCCACAAGGAATAGTCAGACCAAAAGTGACACCAGTCTGGAGGAACTAACTAAATAAAAGAAAACAGATGATCATCCTCATGGGGGACACAATCCCTCTGGCCAATGAGGAGACCGGAATAAGTAGCAAAAAATAAAGAAACGGTCTAAAACTCCAGACGGGGATCTCTTAATCAACCAAACCAGGTGAATCGACCAGAGAGAACCTTCTAATTCAGAGTGGAATTGTTCTCTTACTCAAACACCGAACACACAACCATCCATCACTGGTGGGTCATTAACTGGCAAACCACGGGTCATGAATGCTCAAAAGATGCGTATGATGCATGCTGGGCTAAAATAAAAGAAATCATAAATCACATGCAAAGAAAGCCACAAAATAGAAAATGCTCGAGAATAATATTGCTAGGCTGGGATAATCAGAGTCAAGACACTATCCGCAACCACGGCGTGCATGATAGAACCATCCTCCCCAAATTTTCTCAACCTAACGGCTTATCCGCTGATTAAACACGTGAACCTAGATCATCATCATTTTTGTTAAAGGGGAACATCAGATCCTGGAACATGTAGATAACCAACTGGTTCGCGAGATAATATAGCATATTACCATATAGCATATTACCATATAATAATGCAATAAGGGATACAGGGATAGAAGACCATATACCTAACTTACCTGTGCAGGCGAAACGGCAAGTAAAGGTGACGCTGCAAATAAGATTATTAACAAGACTTGCAATATCAAGTAATCACATTTAACAGTTTAACCATATGATGTAGTAATCATTATTTCACTATATGAACGGCCAATGAGGGGCCGCTTATGTTAAATGACGGCTAAGGACAAGCCGCTCAAAAGCAAAAATTTTGAAAGTGAAATAGGAGGATGAAAGGCTCATCTTAAATCGTCAACAAGAAGAACGGCTGGACAGCCACCGCTCATGATGAAATACCATTGAGGGTCAAACAGCCAGAAACGAACCATCCTTAGGCTACACGGCCTTGCAATAGACCGTTCAATGACTGGGGTTTCGAAAGCTTAAACCCTTCGTCTCCCTCCTTCCACCGTAACCCACGGTGGGAGAGGGAGAACGAAGCATGCCCATCTCCCCATCTCCCCACTTCTCTTGATCTCTCTCATTCTCTCACTCTCTCATACTCCTTCCCCTCGCTCTCGCCTTCGTTCATGCGCACGAAACACCAATCCAAACGACCATGAATGGCCGGCGAAGAAGGAGGACCGCCGCAGCCACCGGCGACCGCCGTGGAGGTGCCCGCCGGAGGGGTACCACCGCCCGTTCCCGAGGAGGGGGAGATGCCACCGGCCGTTGAAGGAGGTGCCGAGGCGGAGGCTGCAGCAGCTGGAGAAGGAGCGGCAGTGCCCGTGGACACCGGAGACGCGCCGGAGGAGGCCACCACGGCGGTGGCCAAACCGGCGAAGTCCGACGAGGTAGGTCCCAAAACCCTTAGCCATTTTCATTTTTCAATCAATGTATGTTAGCCCTAGGGTAATGGCAGAGGCAAACGGCCTCTTTGGAACTGATTTGGGGGGCTACGATAGCCTCACCGCCGGTGGGGGAAGGTTCGCCATCGTCGGGGAAGACGACGGGTGAACGGTTCAGTACGAACCGCTCAAACAGAGACATGCGGCTCACATAGAGCCGCCCATAACACATGCGGCCCAGGGGTGACCGTCTAACCTTAGAAAATGATAGGGCTAAGAAAAAAGAACGGTGAGGGGGGCACCGTGTGATAGGTGGACGGGCCATAGTGGTCCGTTCATAACGCGAGGGGTTGAGAACTAAACTGTCCATATCGGTCCGTGCAATAGGAAGAGTGGTCCATGGAGAACCACCCTTCTGATAAAGTAAAGTGGTCAAAACAGAACCGTTTATGAGGTAGAGTGGTCCAGGGTGAACCGTTCTACTGGAAAAAATGTAATTTTTATTGTTTTTGATTTATTTGTTGATCAAAATGCATGAAACTATCATTAAATGTATGCAATTATAAAATAAATGCAGGGAAAGCATAGGACCCGCATCTCATGGCTGCAGGTCCGGGCGGTGTACTCGGCACTGCCCGACTTTCAGCGAGAGCGGTTGACCGCCATGGGGTTCGCCCCATTCTTGAGTATTGAGGTGAGCCGGTTCGACACCGCTCTCCTTTACGCTCTACATGGCCACTGGGATCTAGTGAGTCATGCCTTCCTTTTTCCGTGGGGGCATATGGTCCCCACGTTGGAGGACGTGGCTCGACTCACGGGCCTACGGGTGCACGGGAGGCCGGTCAGCGGGAGCACTTACCCCGACTACCGAGAAATGGCCCAGGAGCTGCTGGGCTTGGAGCTGCGGTGTTCTGAGAAACAGTCCACTCTCCTACCCAGGGCGAGGCTACAGGATAGCCTCGGGCTACGACGGGCCCGAATAGCGATGGGGGAGTAGCCGGAGCAGCACCTCCAGAGGCTGGTGGACCTGGCCAGACCGAGAGTCGCGGCGGAGCCGGGAGCTGAGGTGGATAGAGTGCTGAGGAGATTCCTGGTGTTGCTGTTCGGATGACTCCTCTTCTCGACGCATGTGGATGTGATCCACTACCGCTTCCTTCCACTACTCTAGGACCTCGACCACGTCGGTGACTACGCGTGGGGAGCGGCGATCCTGGCTTTCCTCTTCAAGACCCTGAGTTCAACCAGCAGGTGGACCATGCTCGGGGGCTTCTCCCCTCTTCTCCAGGTACGACCTCTACCCTAGACTCGATTATGCAATTCCTATATGCTGACGCGATGTGATGTGATGTAGGTTTGGGCCTATGTAAGACTTCACGGATTGGGGAGAGGCGATGAGACTTACCCGGACTTACTGCCCATTGCCCGGAGATGGACCGCACCTCGAGAGACTGGGGCACTCAGGAGACAGGTCCGGGATCTACAAGATGACCTGGACGCCCTACCGTACACCTCGGTACGATTCTAAACTTAGACCCTTTAATTAAATGCAGTTCTATATGTTGATGATGCTGATGCAACTTTCTATTTTGCAGGTACGGTGGACACCCTACGCAGAGGAGGGACAGGAGGGCCAGCCCTGGGTGGCAGGGGCCCTCGCCTTCTCTGGGCGGGATGTGTGGCTTCACTGCATGAACGTGGTGGAGCCACTCTACTTCTGATTGGTGATGAGGACCATTGGGGTCCATCGGCCAGTAGTAGATTTCCCGGCACCGGAGAAGCCGGGGGAGCGTGTCACACGGACCACGCGAGGCCTGGCAGTGGCCTTCGACTGGACGGTGCGAATGCCGCGCAGATTACCGACTGGACAGCACTCGGGCGGGTGGTGACTGCCCGAGCAGAGAGCGACTCGACATACTACACTGCGTACGCCAGACACTACCGGGACCAGGTGTTCCAGGGTGCCCACCGATCGGTACGACCTCTAAACTTAAACTTTGCTTACTATGCTTATGATTTCTATATGATGATGTACTGACATTTGGACTTCTAAATGCAGATCGAACCTGAGGTGCGGCTTGCGGAGCTGCAGGGGCTCCTACACTCTATGATCAGGGAGTGAGACGAGGCTCGGCAGGCGCTGGCCCTACTGGTGAGTTTTCCTAAACCCTAGACTTAATTATGCACCTTGATTATGATTATGCATGTGACTGACCTGATGTTTTGGATGCACTGTGCCGAGGGAGCCCAGCGATAGGGGGCCGGCGCTCCTTCTTCATCCTCGCAGACTCTCGCAAACCGAGCCGAGCGAGATGCTAATTTCGCGCGAATGGTAGCACGGGCCAAGGCGGCGGAGGTGGCGCTCACTGAGAGGGTATGTAACCACTACACTTTCCCTTAATGCTTATGCTTATGATTATGAAATGCAATTTGACTGACCATAAAAATGCGTATGCAGACGATCGAGCTGACCCGACTAAGGGTAGAGTTCGAGCAGAGCCGAGCAGCAGCTCGGGAGGAGGTGACGCGCTTGAGGGAGGAGGCGGTGCAGAGTCGGCCGGCGGACGCGTTGGAGACATCACTTCTCCACGTGGAGCTAGAGCGTCTCCGGGCTGGAGCGGAGGAGCTGATCCGAGCCCGAGTCGAGGCAGAGCGCTACCGGTCGGAGCGGGACCGTGCATTGATTGAGGCATCTGGGCTGAATGGGGAGCTGCGGGCCTACAAGGAGATGAGCCGATGGTCAGCGCGTAGCGGGACACTGAGCGGCAGCACTCATGGCTCCATGAGGAGTTACTTCACGGGTTCCTCCGGCCATCGGTGGAACGAGGACGAGGAGCGACATCGACGACAGCGCGATGAGGTGACCTCGGCGATGCCTCCACCAAAGAGGCATGAGGGCGTTGATGACAGTGACGGGGGCCCGGGAGGGGGATAGGCCTGACTATTGTACTACGACTCGGCTTTGTACATGATAGTGATATGACGTGTTTTGGTTTTTAGTTGTTTCTTCTTTTGTTATAAATGCGAATGTATGAATGTAGATGCAAATGCTAACATACTGACCTATGACTGACTGGGAGAGAGAGACGTACTGACTTACGAGAGAGCGGAGCAGAGAGAGAGAAACGCCGACTTACGAGCGAGAGAGAGACTCTGACTTACGACCGAGAGAGAGACACCGACTCAGAGCAAGAGAGAGACACCGACTCAGAGTGAGAGAGAGACTCCGTCTCAGAGTGAGAGAGAGATGCCGACTTACTGTTGACACCCGTTTTAGCCCACAAGTTGCGTCATTTCTCTTATTCATCATTTTTGATGCCTCGAATTAGCCATTATTTTGGAGCTTCCTTGGATGGATTTTGAGCCCATTTTTACCATTCCATATCCTTTAAGTCTTGGAGATCATGATTTTCTAGAGCCCTAGAGCTTATCTTATCAACTTCTAGCTTCTAAGTCGACTTACGGCCCATTTAGGCCGGCTTCTCTCAAGTAATCGGCTCTCTCTCACTGCGTAGTCCTGAAAGTGATCCTTTTTCATCTCCTTCTATTTCCCTTTTCAAAAAGTTATCTTTATCAAAGTTGTTCATCTTTCAAAGATCTACAATTTTTTCTTATACGCCGTTGGCCAGTTCTGCCCCTATTATGAGCTATTCACATTTTTCCGGCGTGCTGCGCTGTTCACCTATGTCCCAGAATCTTTCTCTCTCTTCTAGCACCATTGTCTCCCTCTTATAATCATTTTCTCAACTTGCTTTCTTCATAAAATTTGTTCGTATCTCAGTTATCTACAATTTCTTCTTCTACCACTTTCGCTAGTTCTGCCCCGTTTGAGAGATACGCTTCAATTTCCAAAGTCATGCGCAGTCTGCCCAAAATCTTTTTCCATCAGTGTGACGGCCCTACCCTAGACCGCCAGGGTAGTGTGACGGTCCCACGATAGACCGTCACACCGAAACTTGCCCGAAATCACTCTGTTCGACCCCTAGAGCGTGGCGGTCCTGCCCTAGACCGTTAGAGTCCATGTGACGGTCTAGTATGGGTGCGTTACACTGAAACTTGTCCGAAATTGTCCCGTTTGACCCCCAGAGTGTGACGGACCTATCCTAGTCCATTACATAACTCTGACGGTCGTACGATAGACCGTTACACACACCTGAGAGTCTAATTCGTGCTGTACTCTGCTCCGTTTCTATGCATCGTAGCCCTCTTGTAGAGTCCATAACTTCTTGAATTCTACTCCGAATTGAGCGCCGTTTGTTCCTATGGTTTCTCCTTGGTATTATCTTGAATTCAGTCCAAAGAACTCCAAATTTTATTGGCTATATTACACAGAATCACACTCAAAAGTTGAGGGTTTATGTGTCCTGGTTCAACTCAAACTCTGCAGATTAAGATCCGGGGCTCCCTTCTAGAAGCCATATCTTCCAGATCCTTCATCCAAATAGAGTCCCGTTTTCTCCTATGACTTATCTTGACTATTATCTCGAGATTGATTCATAGATCTCGAGATTTGATGGACTCTATCTCTTAAACTCATGGAGGAAAGTTGATGGTTTCACCACTTTTCTATAAAAACTGCCCAGTTCGCAGTCGCGACGGGGGACCCTTTCTTGGTTCGGGGCGAAGCCATGCTGCAACTCCAACTCACAACTTCGACCTTGGCTTGAAGAGGGAAGTATTAGCTTTCAATTCCATCCTTCTAGGCTTGATTTCATGATCTATACTCTTAGTTCTCTTCTTCTCAAAATCACCAATTATTACAGTTTCCTGCATTTTCTACTACACATGTGCTTTTCCACGTTTTGCATCAATGATTTCTCTCTATTCTCTGAATCAAATCTCGTGATTTCAAATCTCATGCATGCACAACACACCCACCTATTATTTCCACCCTTCCACAGGGGTTAAAAACTCCCCCCGGTGCGTTCTCCCTTAATTTCTACCCATATTTTATCACTCCGGGATTGATACTACATATGGATGTTCTAATGGGTTTTTTTGTCCTTGTTTTGGCTTTATTTTGCAGGAGAGCATGAATACAACGCGAGGCCCTCTTCATCTAGCCGGCTGGAAGGAGAAGAGGTTTGATTCCACAAGTTCCTCGCACCTCGTTTGTCAAGTGCGATCAAGTTTTCTTTCCAAGGTACACGGCGACGTTCTTTACACTTCTCCATCCTTTGGCATTGTTGGCACCTTGGTGGCGATCACGGTTAGTATTTCTCATCCTTTCATCCCCCTTTTCTTTGATTCACTTGTTTATGCATGTATGTATTTAAAGGGGGTGGAATTGGAATCTAATTAAAAAAATCTACAGTTTTTTGGCGATCACGGTGGGACACCAATGCCCATCACGTTTGTTTTAATACTCTTTTGTAAGTTGGGTGTGTGCATGTGCATGTGCATGTTGAGGTCATATTTTATCCATTCTTCCATTGTTTGGGGCGTTTTAAGGGCGCAGGTAGTGTGACGGTCCTATAGTAGACCGCCACATGCATGTAACGGTCATTTGATAGACCATTACAGCTTCTGGCAGTCCTGCGTGCATGCTCACAGGGCCGCGTTCATCGGGACATAACTTTTGATCCCGATGTCTGATTGCGCTGATTTTTCTTCCGTTGGATAGCCCTTTGTATTGTCTTTTCATCCATATATCATTTGCATCATTTGGTTAACCTTTGCATATTCTAATATTGTCCAACTTTTTGAGTTTTGTGCATAAGTTCTGCAGGCAGGCTCAGGGACAGGTTCACAGGTACATCTTTACTCGGTGATTTGACTACCTTCCCGGTATCTGATTGCACTGATTTTTCTTCCATTGGATAGTCCTTTGTATTATATTTCCATCCATAGCTTATTTGCATCATTTGGGTCTCATTTGCTTAGTTAAAAATTGTCATCATTTTAGCATTTTATCCATAAAATCTGCATGTGGTCTGTGCACAGGTTCACGGGGGCAACTTTGCTCAGTTATTTGATTGACCTCCTGGGTTTAGATTGATCTATCCTTGGGCCCGTTGTGTAGACCTTTGTATTGTCTTTCCATCCATATACTATTTGTCTTAATTGGATCAAGTTTGCATAGTTTAATCTAGTCTTGATTTTCTAGTTTTAAGCTAGAATTTGCATGCACTCCGGTGCACATAGGGCCATACATTGCATATCATAGTTACATTTCCTACCTTGGTAAGTGATCCTCTCACCTCCATATTCTTTGGAGTCGACTAGGTGATCTTATCCGGGACCTCCATAAGTCCCCGTGAGCCGTGGATTCCCACACGGACACCGGGCCGGTTGTACCTTCCCACCCCTTAGGCTTGCATTTGCATAAGTGTGAGGGAGTTAACCTTAGTCAACCCAAAGTTTAGATATTATTCCCATAGGATTCCTATCTTGAGGGAATTATTATTAATTTAAATCATTAAAAGGTCTATTAAAATCTCTAAAATATTTCCCATCATATCAACTTGTTTGACTTGGGTGAAAACTCGCACATTGCATTGTTTGTGTTATTTGGGCTTGTCCAAGTCCATTAGTGGTGTTTTGTGTTGCATCCACATCTTTCGTCGTTGTTAGGCCCACTTAGGTTACCCCATTTTGTATGTCTATTATCTAGTCCATTGTCCCTTGGTCCGTTGTCCATTCATCTTTACATTAGTGGATTAGCCCCCCTTGTCCTCAAGCCCATTAAGCCCTTGCTTCCCCATTTGTATTGTCCTTGATCTCCTTGTATTAAGTCTCCATTTGCCCTCATGGAGCATCATTCCAACCCCTTGTATCATCCTTTTCCCCAATTTTCTTCCTATTCCCGCGTGGAATCCTCTTCCCATGCGGGTCCATCTTCTCCTGGTCCCTCTGACCCATTTGAGGAACAGGCCAATATCATGGCCCATCTATCATGCCTAGTTCGCCAAATGGACCCAGCCCAGGCCCAACGTCTTATTGCATCTCATCTTAATGGGCCTCCTTCTCTTAATGGGCCTTCTTCTCTCATTAATGGGCCTCATCATCTTAATGGGCCCCATTCTCCTAATGTGCCTTATTTTTCTAATGGGACTCATTCTTCTTCTCCTTATGCTACCAGCCCAATGGGTCCTTATGTTCATGCTTCTTCCAGGCCCACATATCCTTCTACTCCCAGAATGGGCCCTTCTTCTTCTCAGCACGGATCCTCTTATCTGACCCATTATCATCATACTGGTCTAAATTCACATCCTCTTGCTCAAGCTGACCCATATTCTTCTCGATCTCTCCCTACCCAAGAGATGATTGTTCAAACCCAACAACAACTTGATGAGCTTCAATGTCGGATCGATCCTAAATCCTCTTTAAGTGTTCCATTAGCTTTCCAAGGTCTTCGGCTCCCACCTCCATTACAAATTCCCACATACCGCTGTTATAGTGGAGTCGGTGACCCGTATGTGCACTTGAAGGAGTTTGTTTATGAGTCGGCCCAATTTCGGCATGACCAACGCTTGATGGCCGATATATTTGGTTTGTCGTTGGAAGGCCCGGCTCGGGATTGGTTCTTCTCTCTTCCGCAAGAGCAAGTTGTGAATTTTCAAGCCGTTCAAGAAAAATTTATATAGCAGTTTCAAGACCAGGTTGGGCCCAAGTACTCTATTGTGGATCTGGCCCATGAGATGATGAAGCCCGACGAGGAGTTCTGCACCTTTGCTGACCGTTGGCGTCGCCTTGCCGCGTAGGTCCCAGGGCACATTCCGGAGGGAGAGCAAATCAAGATGCTTATTTCAAATGCAACGCTCGAGTACCACTTTATCTTAACCCTCAACGACATTACCTCCTGGCAACAATTATATAGCCGAGCCCGCTTCATCTGCCAACAAATCCAAGATTCTCTTGACCCCGAGTCTCCACCATCCACCTCCACATATTAACCTTCACCCTCCACGTTCCAACCCTACGCTCCCATGAGTCAGCCCGCCATGAGTCAACCTTCCGCCACATATCCCTCCATGAGTCTACCCCCCACCTCTACATACCTATACGCCTCCGCATATCAACCTTCCACGAGTCAGCCTCCTGCGTCCGCATACCCGTCTCCGTCTCCACCCCTGGTCAAGGTCACACCACATCCCGAACAGGTGGATGCCGTCTACATACCTCCCCACTCCATTCCACATATGCCTTCACCAAATCCCACCTCTGCCAACCACACTCCATTACCTGTGCAACCTCCGCTTCCGTCTCTACAACCTTCTCCACCACCTCATACCCCTCGGCATCTACCTTGCCCGAAGCAGGCTCCTTATCCTCCGTTACCGGAGTGCTTTACCGACATTTTTAGGGCTTTTATGGCCGCTCACGCGTTGTCACTCTCTCCAACTGTGCCTTGCCGACCCGCGGTCAGGAATATGCTTCAATATTGTGATTTTCACTACCAACAAGGGCATTTGGTTGAGGATTGTCCCGAGTTCTGAGAGTATGTTTATGGCCTGGAAGGTAATAAAAGGATTGATTGGGTCGCCATGCGTAAAGTTGTTTTAGATCTCCGCAGCAAGCAGCAGCAACAAGAAGCACTGCCCAAGCAGCCGTCTCCATCTCTACAAGACCGGGGGCACCCCAGTGATTCTTCGTCTAGCGTTGAACCCGCTCCATCACCTACTACCTCGCCTACTCTGTTACCTTCGCTATCTTCTATCCAATCTCCGCAACCTCCATAAATCCAAGCCTCTGCTCAGCCTAGTGCCACCTCCCCTTCTTCTACTTCTTCCACCACTACTTCCACCCCCAATGTCGTTCGGCGCGTTGTGTCGATACGTCGACGGTGGGTGCCACAACCCCCTCCTTCACCCTTGCCATGTCCACTACCTCCATCGACCACATCACCATCTCCACCATCCTCTCAATCGCCTACACCATCTCCACCACCCTCACCATTGCCTAAACCTCCATCACCCCCGCCATCACCTTTGACCGAGCCTGAGCAAATTTCACCTTTTCCACCCTCGCCCGAGCGAGTCATACCTCCACCCTTACCTTTGCCTCCACCTAAACACACCATACCCGTTGAAACCCCCGCGTCTTCTAAACCTACTCATATCCCCATTCTTCCAACCACTTCCAACCCACAGAGCGGGTGTGCATTACCCATGGTGCCCCTTAGGTCTAATCCCCAGGGAGACAATAAGCCAAGTCAAGAGGATTCAGTGCCAGCCGTGCATTTCAAGATTCATGATTTTATTTGTCGGATGTCGATTCGCGTCCTGGTCCCCGATCATCTTTGGGATAATGAGTCTAAATTTCCTCTGGAGACGGTTGCTAAGAAGAGTTCCCTTACATTAGTGCCAGTTTCTTCACAAGCGAGGCCGGTGGCAATCTCATTGCTTACCGGAGGATTCGCTATTGATGCTGTTATTACCTCTTGCTCGATTGCAGTTCAGTTCACCTACCAAGAAGGGTTCTTTACTCAGATTGTGCTAACCCATACAGCTGCCAAGAGCTTGATGGATTCCCTATTCAAGGGGCAATTGGCCATATCTTCGGCATTTTCCAATGACATTCTACACTTGTTATGCAATCTTCCTCGGTTTGATGGTATGCTGGCCACATCAACGTCGCACATTACTCTCCCTCAGTTTCATCCTGCTCTTTTATTAAGGGAGTTGTGCTTCAGGCTTGATTACCAAGTGGAGTTGTCGAATATCATGTTGCTTGTGACGAAAGACAAAACTCCATGGTTTTTTGATATTCATCCTTCTAAGGAGTCACTTGCCCAAGAATGTCCGCATATTGCTAGCACCGGGTGTCTAGGGGTAACCACCCTGATGAAGCTGCATATTCATAGCCGGGTCAGGTCCTCTGCCAGATGGGCCCGTTATTTAAGGAGACACTGCAAAATAAGAGGCCTGAAGGTCGAAGCTCGCATCAAGCAGGTCCATTTCAAGCCAATTTCAGCTAAGAAGAGACGGCGGCGTAGGTTCAGGAGCCATCAGTTGTGCGTTCAGGGGTCCACCTCTTCGTCCCTTTCTTTTCATTCATCGTTCCTTCTGCTCAGCTCCCACCCTTGGGTGGTGTATCTTACCTCTTCAGAACTGACTTCTATGATCCTCTCCTCTCTTCTAGGGTCCGCAAGCCCCTATTCTTCCTCTCCTCCTCTTCATCTGGAGTCTCTGGATTATCCCTCCTCTCACGATTCTAGGCCCCGGCCTATGTCATCCTTCCATCCCAATCTCGGGACATCACTTGATTCTTCCTCCCCGGGACCTCTGGGTGTTGCCTCTGATTCTTCCCCGGGACTTCCGGGTGTTGCTTCTAATCCTTTTTTGGCCCTGCCGGATGACTACTACTCTCCTTCTCCGGCCACGTCGGATGATCATTCTCCTTCTTCCTCATCTTCACATCAATCCTCTCACTGTCTTTCTATTCTCTCCTCTTCTCCCTTTCGGGGTCTTCGCCCTTTCTCTTGCTGCTTTCGAGGCTTTAGTCCGCCTTGATTTGAGCTAATCTGGTTTCTTCTGTATCTGATTCCTTATTATCAGGGTCTCTGTGCCTTAACGAGGGAGTTCTAGCCCTCGTCTCTCTTCCTTTTTATCCTCCTTCGTCTAGTTTGGTGTCTATCGCTCCTCCACGTCAAGGAATCTTTCAATCCCTTTGCTATCCTCTCCCTTTTGTCCTGTCAAGCAAGGAAAATAAATCTCGCACTCCTCAAAACTTTATGGTCAAGATCACTCCACAGATTTGTAAAGGTATTTTGTGCAAGAATATGTTATCATTGCTATTACTCTTATTACTCCTGCACATGCTTATAACGTTGGTTTCTCGACATGGTTAACTGGCTTTTAGAAATTTGCTTAGTTCATTTAGAATGAGTTCGCTTCTGTAGCATCATCAGGCTGGTGATAGCTCCGCGCTGGGAGTTTAGTTTCTTTCTTCGATCGTTGAGGGTGACCTTTGAGCATGGGTTTTTCACACACTACACGGCAAGCCATAGCCAATCCCTCTGAGGCACACCGTTGCTGCTTTGGCCATACTATGGGTATGAACAAACGTCTTTTCTTTTCTCTGCTCGGCCAAGTGCAGGGGCAAGAGATGGATGGATGAGATGACCAACCTTGGCGCTCCCCAATACGAGAGAGGTCTCAAATAGGGGCCGTCTTGACCCATGAAAAGTGAGCTTTCATGCTATATCTGGCCAATAAGGGCTACCAAAATCAATAATGAATCAATATGCAAAATTATAAATCAAAGGCATGCCAAGAGTGGCAGTATAGTTCCCCGCGGGACGTCATGAGCCCGGTCGTATGCGTGCTTGATAAATATGGGTCTAAAAATCAAAGACACAAAGTCCCGGTGCAACAGACCTACTCTTTGAGGGGTAGTACCCTGGAAGGAATTCAAGTCCTGATGTCTCCCATCCTGCATAAAGTTTGTCTCTAATTTTTCTTCTATTTCTCCCTCTTAGGCTGGGTTGTATCCCGGGTATGGCCTTAGTAGGGGCACCGTTCTTTAGAGGCGGTTGGTTGTGGTAAGCCACCCTCACATGCACGCCCTGCTCAAGGGAAGTCTTTAATGAGAGGGGAGGGACGGCGATCTCTGGCCAGTAGTTCGAGCCTGTCTTTGGGTGCTACGGATTACTATTCAAAAATTAAAAAAAATGAGATATTGTCAAAAATCTAAAAAAATGAGATATTGTCAAAAATCTAGAAAACATGATGAGATATTGTCAAAAATAAAAATAAAAAATGAAATATTGTTCAAATCCAAAAAATAATCAAATATTTTCAAAATCTAAAAAAATCAAGAAAATTGAAAAATCTAAAAATATTTATCTTTTACATTTTATTTTGAGAATAGATACGTAATCTGTTTGCTAAGTGTGCAGGTTGCAGGTACTCAGGCATTCCTTGCTATATCTTTGTGCTCTATCTCCTGTCCACATCTTTGATCTATTCTTCCCTTCTTCAATCATGTCTCTCGATCTATTCTGAAGCTTATGTCCTTCTCAACTTTTGTTTGCAATGATTATATCTATATGAGAGGACTTTACCTCACGATTATGAACCTGGCGGTTCTGCTTCATTCTGATCTTGGGTTTTGATTGAAGGGCGTATTTGTTTATGTCCTTTGTCCCGCCGTGTCCTTGTCTCGCCGTGTCTATGTCCCACCGTGTTGTCCCACACATGTTATTTTATTCTTCACCACGTGTTGTTAGTCATCTTGCATATGTTGTTAGTCATCCTTCTATATCTCATGTGTTGTCCCAACCGTGTGGTTATCCCTCATATTCTTGTCCCAACCATGTGTTGTCCCACCGTGTTGATCCACTACGTTCATCTTGCATACGTGTGGTTTGTTCATGCCATTGCATATGTGCTTGTTCGTCTTGTTGTGTTGTTTTCCATTCGTTTGATCGTTATGTTTTGTTGTGTTATCGATCGTTCAGTTAATCGTTGTGTTATGATGTCTTTCGTTCATGCTTGTTTATCATTGTCATTCATATTGTTGTTGTCTCATTTGAAAACTCATAAAAATCTTGAAAATCAAAAAATCTAAAAAACATGCCGTTTCGCTTGGCAGGTAAGTCAGGTATGGCTCTCGATCCCTTCTCATTGTTGCATTACTATATGGTATCTACGTTATTATAAACTCTCAAGGACCGACTGGTTGTCTGTGTGTTCTGGGATCTGATGTTCCCCTTTAACAAAAACCATGATGATCTAGGAGCATACGGCTAATCGTTTGATAGGCCGCTCGGTTGAGTTAGGTGGAGGACGATAGACTCTGTCTCGCATGCCGTGGTTGTAAGAAGACTCTTGACCCCGTCTTGGCTCAGTCTAGCAATATTATCCTTGAGTACTTTCTATTTTATCTTTCTTTGCATTCGTTTTAATGATTTCTTTATTTTAGCCCAGCATGCATCATGCCATTTTGAGCATTCATGCCTCATGATCCATTCAACGATTTCTCCTCAGCAATGGTTAATTGCACCTCAGTTCTCTAGGGTAAGAGATTCTTCATTCCACTCTGAATTCAAACGATTTCTCTCATCTTGCCGGTTGGTTTGGTTGGCCAGCGTGATTCCTGTCTAGATTTTATCTCAGTTTTCTTTCTCCTTTTCCAGCTCTTATGCTGTGTTCCTTCCGACCCACTCATTGTCCGTGGACTGTGTCCCCAATGAGGCTGGTCATGTTTCCTTTCCTTAGTTAGTTCTCCAAATATGTCTCATCCTTGTCATCCATTCCAGGTGATTAGTTCGGCGTTTTCGGGAGAATTCCTGTCGCTTGTTGGTTATGACGAGTGTCTTTTTGCCTTGATGCCCGCTTATCAGTTCTCTCCGCTTCATCTCCATTTCACGTCGCTATCGCTTTCGCTCCATCTCCTTTCCATTTCGTCTTCGCGCCACTTTCGCTCGTTCCCTTGCAAAGCGGACATCAAGGAGGGGCATCTGTTGACACCCGTTTTAGCCCACAAGTTGCGTCATTTCTCTTATTCATCATTTTTGATGCCCCGAATTAGTCATTATTTTGGATCTTCCTTGGATGGATTTTAAGCCCATTTTTATCATTCCATATCCTTTAAGTCTTAGAGATCATGATTTTCTAGAGCCCTGGAGCTTAACTTATCAACTTCTAGCTTCTAAGTCGACTTACGGCCCATTTAGATCGGCTTCTCTCAAGTAATCGGCTCTCTCTCACTGTGTAGTCCTAAAAGTGGTCCTTTTTCATCTCCTTCTGTTCCTCTTTTCAAAAAGTTATCTTCATTAAAGTTGTTTATCTTTAAAATATCTATAATTTCTTCTTCTACGCCATTGGCCAGTTCTGCCCCTATTGTGAGCTATTCACATTTTTCTAGCGTGCTCTGCTGTTCACCTATGTCCCAGAATCTTTCTCTCTCTCTTTTAGCACCATTTTCTCCCTCTTATAAACATTTTCTCAACTTCCTTTCTTCATAAAAGTTATTCCTCTCTCAGTTATCTATAATTTCTTCTTCTACCACTTTTGCTAGTTCTGCCCCGTTCGAGAGATACGCTTCAATTTCCAAAGTCACCCGCAGTCTTCCCAAAATCTTCCTCCATCAGTGTGACGGCCCTACCCTAGACCGCCAGGGTAGTGTGACGGTCCCACGATAGACCGTCACACCGAAACTTGCCCGAAATCACTCTGTTCGACCCCTAGAGCGTGGCGGTCCTGCCCTAGACCGTTAGAGTCCATGTGACGGTCTAGTATGGGTGCGTTACACTGAAACTTGTCCGAAATTGTCCCGTTTGACCCCCAGAGTGTGACGGACCTATCCTAGTCCATTACATAACTCTGACGGTCGTACGATAGACCGTTACACACACCTGAGAGTCCAATTCGTGCTGGACTCTGCTCCGTTTCTATGCGTCGTGGCCCTCTTGTAGAGTCCATAACTTCTTGAATTCTACTCCGAATTGAGCGCCGTTTGTTCCTATGGTTTCTCCTTGGTATTATCTTGAATTCAGTTCAAAGAACTCCAAATTTTATTGGCTATATTACACAGAATCACACTCAAAAGTTGAGGGTTTAGGTGTCCTGGTTCAACTCAAACTCTGCAGATTAAGATCTGGGGCTCCCTTCTAGAAGCCATATCTTCCAGATCCTTCATCCAAATAGAGTCCCGTTTTCTCCTATGACTTATCTTGACTATTATCTGGAGATTGATTCATAGATCTCGAGATTTGATGGACTCTATCTCTTAAACTCATGGAGGAAAGTTGATGGTTTCACCACTTTTCTATAAAAACTGCCCAGTTCGCAGTCGCGACGGGGGGCCCTTTCTTGGTTCGGGGCGAAGCCATGCTGCAACTCCAACTCACAACTTTGACCTTGGCTTGAAGAGGGAAGTATTAGCTTTCAATTCCATCCTTCTAGGCTTGATTTCATGATCTATACTCTTAGTTCTCTTCTTCTCAAAATCACCAATTATTACAGTTTTCTGCATTTTCTACTACACATGTGCTTTTCCACATTTTGCATCAATGATTTCTCTCTATTCTCTGAATCAAATCTCGTGATTTCAAATCTCATGCATGCACAACACACCCACCTATTATTTCCACCCTTCCACAGGGGTTAAAAACTCCCCCCGGTGCGTTCTCCCTTAATTTCTACCTATATTTTATCACTCCGGGATTGATACTACATATGGATGTTCTAATGGGTTTTTTTGTCCTTGTTTTGGCTTTATTTTGCAGGAGAGCATGAATACAACGTGAGGCCCTCTTCATCTAGCCGGCTAGAAGGAGAAGAGGTTTGATTCCACAAGTTCCCCGCACCTCATTTGTCAAGCGCGATCAAGTTTTCTTTCCAAGGTACACGGCGCCGTTCTTTACACTTCTTCATCTTTTGGCATTGTTGGAACCTTGGTGGCGATCACGGTTAGTATTTCTCATCCTTTCATCCCCCTTGTCTTTGATTCACTTGTTTATGCATGTATGTATTTAAAGGGGGTGGGATTGGAATCTAATTAAAAAAATCTACACTTACGAGCGAGAGAGAGACGGGAGAGTAGAAGGTAGTGTGGTAGGGGATGAGCGGTCATAAATTGGCCGCCCAGCGGATGCACGGCTCGTAGGTGACCGTGTGAAGGCTGTTTGACTCGACCAGCATAGACAGATAAATGCTTCCAGACTTACCGTGCAAGTTGAAGAACGGTGTGCTTCTGACCGTGCGAAGCCTACGATCCGAACTGTCTAGAAGCAGATGAACGGTCCCCTGTCGTCCGCTCGAGGGAAGGGCGGTCTATCGTGAGACCGTCCAATCCCACGGATTGAGAGTCCAATAGAGACTCTATTGGAGACTCCCAACCTGAAGTATGGTGTTCTAATCCAACCCAAACACTAGCCTATCCCTATCTAGATGTATCCTAGCTTACTCCTGATGGGTTTAGGCTTCTATACTAGCTCTATAAGAAGAGGGGGATCCTAAATTCGCAACTCACACCACACCCCTCTTTCTAGGCCTCAAACTTTTGTTATTCTTCATCAAACCATCATGAAAAGCTCCTTTGAGGGGAGTTCCATGGAGGGGGCAGCTTATGAAGGGCCAAAGTCGGCCAGGAATGAGCGTGAAGTGCTCCAACGGCTGACTACGATCCCCTGTCATCTCAGCTTGAGCCCTTTGAGAGATGTATGTTAGCATGATTTCATTCAAGTCAAATTATTCATTCACTTACACATTCTTCCTCTCTTTCTCTTTTTCTTTTTTCTTATTTTCCCTCCACCTCAGCTTCTCCCTGGCTCCAGGTGCTATTCCACTCTAAAGTGGGTGCCTCCCAAGGTCCATGCATTACCCCTAGGAGTGATATCCATCCTGAAGTCTTGGCACCTACACCCATTCTTGGTACTAGGCCAAAATTACCCAAAGCTCTCCTTTGACTGGCACAACATCTCGGCCCTGGTAGAGATCTGGCACCCTCAGGCCCATATGTTCATATTTCCATCATTTGAGGCCACCATCCTACTGGAAGAGGTAGAGACCTATTTTTCCTTTCCTAGGTCTAAGGTGGGTGAGGAGGACCTAGTGTGTCACACTGTTGCCCCTATAGACCCTAGCCTCATCTTGGGAGAGTTTATACAAGATAGAAAGGACATCCGCACCTTCATAGGCCCACGCCAGATCCACCTTCTTCCCCTTAGCCAGTGGGTAGTTGAACATTGCAGGAATGGGTGTGGGTGGGATGAAGCCATAGCAAAGGCTGCCTCTATTTGTCTGTGTGGGGCCATCTTGTTCCCCTCTATCGACCATGTGCTAGAGACTCCTATCCTTAGTACCATCAGTGGCCTGTGGCAGGGTCTTTCTACCTCCCAGGCCGTCCTTGCTTATTTGTATGAGGACCTTACCTCGGCAGCCCTAGGAGGTCCTCTCTTCGGCTTCATGGTACTCTTAGAGTGCTGGATGGGTGTCAGGATGAAATTCATCCATAAGGAGGATATCACTTCGGCTAGTCAGATTTTCGGGAGCCATCCCCTTTTCTTCATAGGTGGCACCTTCAGGTTCTCTCCACAGGTAGAGTGCAGGACAGCGGAAAGGAAGACCAGGGACGAGTGGCGACTCTACATCAACAGCTTGCCCCTGGACCGGTTCGTGATGCGCCCTGACTTCCTCGAAGGCACTGCAGTCAGACTTCCTAGGAGGCTAGGCTTGTATCTGAGGCTCGTGAGCGACACCGCCCTAGCGATGTACAGCCCGCACCGGTGCTACCTACAGGTTGGACTACCCAGGACCGTACTACGAGCACTACCTCACCTTCCCGTATTACAAGCGAGGAGGATCGAGACGGAGGAGGACGAGCAGGCGGTCAGGAGTGCCCTGATCATGTGGGAGGGAGCATGGTGCTTGCCCTTCTAGTGGAGGTTGCATAGACTTCAGCGATACGCCAGGCTTATGTTAGAGAGCTGAGAGAGATACGCCCCCGCGGGGATGCCCAGCAGAGGATTGAGTGATTTTTCTTTTTTTCACGATGTTGACATAGAGACTTATGTTTTAGAAAGGTTTGATATATGAATGAATGAAGTTGGTGATTTGGTTTGACTTGAGCTTGGCTTTCTTATGTGATTGAGTGGGTTTGGGCATGATCTCAGAATGCACACGGTCACACATAGACCGCTTAGTTGAATAAACGGTTAGAAACTGACCGCTCAGAGAATAGAACGGCTCTATTATGGCCGTGCTTTAGATCAACGGCAGAGTTGAGAACAGAGAATTGAACGGTTTATCTGCAGGCTGTGAACTTGGTTAAACGGTCAAGAATCTACCGTTCATGTCCTTAAACGGTCTAGTGAGGACCGTAGATCTTTGAAGGAGCTTGAGATTGGAATGGTCTAAATGAATCCGTGTGAATGATCGGACGGTCTGACCATGGCCGTTGAAAGGAATAGGACGGTTGCCATAGGACCGTTTACTGACTAAACCTTTAACTTCAACCTGCCCCTACACACACAAACAAAGAAAACAGATTGAATCAGTTTTAGGCTTAACCCCTTGCCTGTAGCAAGTTAGGAAACGACCAATTCTTGATTTTTGGTCAAGGGGATAAGCCTTATCAAATCGACAAATGACAAATGAAAATGGATGCAATGGATGCCATGAAATGCAAATGATGAAAATTTTTTTTTTTTGTGATTTTGAAAATATTAGATTTTTTGGGTTTTGAAGTATGTGAATTTTTTGGATTTTGAAATATTTGATTTTTTTTTCGATTTTGAAATGTTTGATTTTTAGATTTTGAAATATTTGATTTTTCTTGGATTTTAAAATATTTGATTTTTTGGGGTTTTGAAATATTTAATTTTTCTTGGGGTTTTGAAATATGTGACTTTTTTTGAGTTTTGAAATATTTGATTTTTTTGGATTTTGAAATATGCGACTTTTTTGGGTTTTGAAATATTTGATTTTTTGGGGTTTTGAAATATTTAATTTTTTTAGATTTCAAAATATTTGATTTTTTTGGATTTTGAAATATTTGATTTTTTTGGATTTTAAGATATTTGATTTTTTTTGGATTTTGAAATATTTGAATTTTTTTAGATTTTGGAACCAGCTTAAACCCGACGACGGGGAACCTCATATTTCATTAGGGGTCTCCCAAGTTCGACGTGCATTATGGGTGACCGCCCATGGCCGGGGTCCAATTCCGCTTAACGGTGTCTCTACCGAGGCCATACCCGGGGTGGGATCCATTCCTTGAAAAATAATAGAGAATTTGATAGAAAAGCTGGCAATAGGTATAAGGGTTTTTAGGGCTTGAGTTCTTCTCATGACACCCCTTTTCAAAGAATTTTTTTTGGTCTGTTGTGCCGGGGCTTTGCATCCGTCATCGAACCTACATCCGCTCTAGACACGCATACGATCGAGGTCATAACGTCCCGCATGGAAATTGTACTACCACTCTTGCCATGCCTAGTTTCATTATTTTGGACGTCTTTTAGACTTCTGAGCTTCGAGCTTGAGCTTTTAGCTTTGTCTTTGATTTTGCCCCTTTTCTCTATATTTTTTTCTTTTTTCCTTTTTACTTTTTGAATGCGGAATAAGGTCATAACGGACTGCCCCTATTTGAGACCTCTTTTATTGGGGTGTCTAGATCAGTTCTCGCCACCTTATTCACCACTTTCCTCTATTTTCGGCCGAAAGGGAGGAGAAAAATAAGGATTTTCACTTTCCCCTAAGCATGGCCAAGGGAGAAACGGTGTCGCGCAAAAGGGAAAATTGAACCACGGGGGGTCGTGTAGTGTGTGAATGTCAAATCGGGGATCCCCCTTCGTGATCAAGTGGAGGAAAACCCCCACTGCCGGGCCGTTGCTGGCTTGACTCTATGGATAAAAATGTTTTAAATACAACCCATTCCACGGATTTGGCAATTCCTCACCCTCCGCGTTAACTAGACGGTATGCGTTACCGGGATAGATTTCTTTGATTATAAACGGCCCTTCCCAATTAGGTTGCAGCTTAGACCTAGGACCGGCTGATCTGATAAATTTACGCTTCAAAACCATGTTACCCACTTGAAATTTTCTTTCAATAACCTTCTTTTGAAAATACCGTGAGACACGTTTTTGATAAATCGAGACGTGATTGGCGGCATTAAGCCTCTTCTCATCTAAGAGTTCCAGTTGGACTAGCAACGCCTCTCGACGCTCGTCGAGATTAAGTTCTTTGTCTAGCTGCACTCTTAGGGAAGTGATCAAGATCTCGTACAGGAGTACCTCCTCCATCCCATAGGTGAGAGCAAAAGGAGTTTACCCCGTGGGAGTACAGACGGAGGTGCGATAAGCCCATAGAGCTTCTACCAATTTATCGGCCCAATCAGCAAATTTGTATGACTCGCATATTTTCTTAATGATTTTAAGGGGGGTTTTGTTTGTGGCCTCAGCTTGGCCATGATCTTGAGGGTAGTATGGTGATTAATGATGCAATGAAATATTAAATTTCTTACAGAGGTCCCGAAGTTCTTGAGACACAAATTGAGGCCCATTGTCAGTGACGATATCACTTGGCACTCCAAATTACGAGATGATATTCTTGAGGATGAAGCGACATACTGTAGTGGCTTTGATTTCTGCATAAGCTTCAACTTCCGCCCACTTGGTGAAATACTCTGTAGCGGTTAGAATGAAAGATTTTTGTTTAATCTGAGCATTAGGGTCACCTAGTGGGCCTACAATATCAAAAGCCCACATGGAGAATGGCTAAGGAGCAGAAAGAGGATGGAGAGAAGAAGCCGGAGCATGAATCTTTTCGACATGGAGTTGGCATTGAAGACACCTACGGACATAGGTGGAACAGTCTTCTTCTAGGGTTGGCCAGCAATAGCCCTGCCTAAGAATCTTCTTCGCCAACGCCCGTCCATTAACGTGCCCTCCGCACTCGCTCGCGTGAGCTGCTTCAACTACTTTCCAAGCCTCGTCGTCATCCAAACACCTCATCACAACTCCGTTAAGAGCCCGCCTGTACAATTCTCCAGCAACAATCGTGTATCTGGCGGTGACTCTTCTGATGGCCTTGCACTGCTCAACATTTGCTGTCTCAGGGAAGGATCCATCCCTGCAATACTGCTCTATCTCATGATACCACGGCAATTCCTCTTCTTCTATAATCTCCTCAAGTTCAGTCAATGAAACTTCTTTTAAATCTTCCTTCTCAGCTTTCTTCTCTACAGCCCTCCTAAGGTTATCGAACCAAGGATCCTGAAGAGAGGGAGCGTCCATCCGCTGAACCACAATGGTCTCAGTGGAACGACTAAGCGGGACGGAAAGGGAAGAAGCAAGTGATGCCAATGCATCAGCAAGGATATTCTGGGAGCGAGGAGTATGAATGTAGACAACCTTGTGGAATTGCCTAGCCAGGAGCGTGACCAAATCTTGATAAGGCTTGAGTTTGAGGTCACGGGTGCGGCAAGTTGACAGAACTTGACGCATCACCAATTGAGTCCTATGATGTTTAGGTATCGCGCGCCCATGAGGTAGGCATGCTTCAGGCCAGCAAGGAGAGCCTCATACTCGGCTATGTTATTCGTGGCTGGAAAAGAGAGTTGATAAGCGATGGGGATGGTTACTCCTTCCGGAGTGAGGAGAACGGCGCCGATTCCACAGCCCTGAGAATTGAGAGCACCGTCGAAATGAAGACACCAAAAGGGAAGATGAGTAAGTACAGCCAAGTGCTCATCAGGAAACTCGTCCTGGATTGAATCAGTGCGAGGGATAGGAGAATGAGCAAGATGCTTGGCAATGGCATATCCCTTGATTGCCTTCTGGACGACAAAGGTGATATCAAATTGAGAAAGGAAGCTCTGCCAGCAAGCTAACCTACTAAAATGGACATATTTTTCTAAGAGGTATCGGATTGGGTCCATTCTAGAGATCAGCTTAACCTCGTGGGCAAGAAAGTAGTGTTTGAGCTTCTGAGCTACCCACACTAGCGCTGCACAGGTCTTTTCCATGGCAGTATACTTAGATTCAGCTGGATTGAACAATCTAGACAGATAGTATGCTGCCCTTTCTCTCCCTTCATCGTCCACTTGAGCCAAGACAGCTCCTAGGGAGTCCTCAATTACAGAAATGTATAAAATTAGGGGTTTACCAGGGACGGGAGGTTATAGAACCGGGGGATTAGATAGATAAATCTTAAGATCTTCATAGGCCTTTTGACACTGTTCATTCCATTCAAATTTGGCTCCCGCCTTCAATAATTCATAGAATGGGCGACATCTCTGCGAATGTTGAGATATGAATTTCCTAATGAATTGCAGGCGCACAATCAGCCCACTAAGTTTAGTGATGTTCTTAGGTGGTGACATTTCCATTACGGCCTTTGCCTTATTCGGATCAATCTGAATCCCCCGTTTACTAACTATAAACCCAAGCAATTTCTCGGATGCAACTCCGAATACGTATTTCTTTGGATTCATCTTCAGCTTCTACTCCCTAGCCCTTTGCAACACCTTGGCTAAAATGGCGGGGTGATCTTCTTTGGACCTCGACTTCACTAGGATATCATCCACGTAGGCTTCCAAGTACACATGCATCATGTTGTGGAAGATGGCCATCATTGCCCGTTGGTACGTGGCACCTGCATTCTTCAATCCAAATGGCATAACGACATAGCAGTATGTGCCCCAGGGCGTGGTGAAAGAGGTCTTCTCTTGGTCCTCGGGATCAAGACGGATTTGATTATAAGCAGAATACCCATCCATAAATGAGAGTGCCTCATACCCAGCCGTGTTGTCCACCAACACATCAATATGAGGAAGCGAGAAATCATACTTCGGACAAGCCTTATTTAAGTCCCTGAAATTTATACAAATTCGAATTTTTCCATCCTTTTTCATTACCGGGACTATGTTTGCCACCGGGACATTGCAGATATAACACGACTCTAATAAACTTGGCCTTATGTAATTTATCGACTTCCTCTTTTATCCTCAATGCCATTTGGGGGTGGAAGCTTCTTGCTTTCTGTTTAACGGGTGTCGCCCCTGGTTTCAGAATAAGTCGATGTTCAACCAAAGCGGGGTCAAGACCCGGCATGTCCTAATAGGACCAGGCAAAAGAATCGCTGTACTCCCTCAAAAACTTGATCAACTCCTCTTCAACCTGAGGAGGGAGATTAGCAATAATGATTATGGGCCTGGGGTCCTCTTCCATTCCTAGGTTGATCTCTTTAGTGGGTTCATCCACTGCCATCGCTGGTTCATCGAATCTCTTGAAGCCCTGTGCGTACAGATCGACGGTGTCATCCACATCGCTTTCCTCATCATTGGCTGGGTCCTTCTCATCTACGACCTCATACACACCTAATCCGTCATTGCTCCACACCCCTTCTACTTCCTCATCATATTCCAAGACTATGGCGGTCTCTACAAATTCAGGGCATTTGAGAAGGGCATGACATCTCTGAGCTAAATCTTGCAGAAACCTATCTGGAACGGATTTAGAATGACGCATCACGAGGTGTGCCGCAGACGTGGACGGGCTGACAACACTAGAGCTAGACTCTACCCCAACTGACTCTACCAACCTAGGAGACTCTGCAGAATGTACATCTAACCCAGGAGACAAGAGATCTACTAGGAAAGGAGCAGGGGTCTCATCCCCCTAGGAAGATGGGCAGAACATAGCGTAATCCTCCATTGAAACCTCCGTTTTAAAATTGACATTTTTTTTGGAAGTCGGAGGAGATCACGCAACAGGAAGAGGAGGACGGGGGAGGAGGAAGTTGCATGGGAAACAGAGAGGGTAAGATGCAATCGAAGAATGGGTAGGAAGATGAAAACCACATCTTGTGGAGTTCGACAGTGGGGGAGGGAGGAGTAAACAGAGTTGACAAGTCAATGGGTGGGCAGCACCCACATGCACAAGGAACAAATAGAATTTCAGGTGGTCTTTCCGTAAAGTATGGGTCGACCATAATCGGAGGGGAATGGAGAACAAACCCCAATTGCTGAAACGGGGAGGCAAGACGGGACTGGGAAAAAGAAAAGGTAGTGATGGAGCTCCCCACTTCCCGCGGCCTCCGGTGAACTAACTCAGTTGGAGAATGCTTCACCAACTGCATCTCCATCTCTTTCGAACAAGCTTCCTCTTCATGGAACATCTTTTCAAAACAACTGTAGAAATCATCCATGTCACCCACCAGCCCCTTCAGTGGCGGCGGTGGGTCAGCAGCAACACAAGTGGCATTAGTCTCTCGTCAGAGCAGGGCGGTGGCTTCTTCAAAGTACCAGGTTGCAACGGGCCTTTCACGAATTGTAACGACCCAAGATCCGGATACTGGGAAGGCCCGATACCATTCGAATCCTGACTCTCCGCCCACGAGCCGGGAGGGCTCGGAAGGGGTAAAAGGAGTGTGGAGGGACAAAGAAATAGGAAATAAAGCAGGACAATTCAACAATTAACAGAAATAAATAAACAACTACAATAGCAGTAGAGTCCAGTCCAACAGAAAGTACAAGCTAAAGCAGTAAAGCGTACCACATACCGAGTGAACACTCGGCCCGACGAGCTGGAAATTGAGAACCTCCAAACAGCACCCTTGAACCTCGAGGAAGAACCACCACACCTGAAAAGTAGGGATGAGTCTCCAAAACAGAGACTCAGCAGCGATCCCACGGAACCCCAACCGGAAACAACGGCGGTAGCGGAAAGGAAAGCTACAACGACAACAGGAACATCGAACCGGTGGCCGGTCAAAGCTCGGCACTACAGCTACTCCTACTGTACCAGAAAACACACCCCGATCTCACGGTCGGGGCTACCGAACCACACTAGTACCACTTACCGAAGTAGAAACCCACGGCAACCACGCCATAGAAGCCTGTCTCCCAGGACACGGCCAACCTAGACACGCTGTCCAAGGTGCAACCCTGACCACCCTGTGGCGGACATCGCACCAACAATACGCAACCTCGGTAAAGCTACTAGCACCAGTCTCACAGCACGAAACCCGACACATACGTCACGGTGAAACAACCTGGACTCAGCGGTCAACACGACCAAAAACCCAAAGGTTGAAGTCACAGAGACTGACAGTCTGTCACTCCCGACTCGACAGGAGTACCTATCACTAGAAGCATAGTCAGTAGCATCCCCTGACGTCTTACACTGCACCGTAGGTGTCCGCCTGCCACGATAGCCCCCGGCGGAGGCAAGGACACCGTACAAGTAATCATAAAGCAAGTGACTAGTTGGGGTCACGCCCGTCAGCGTGGGTCCAACCGCCCCCAACCACGTGTGCACACACAGACCGTGCCTCCCTGGTCTGGTCCTCTGACCGGTTTTCCCCTCAGCCGAACTCTGGCTGGTAGACACGGGGCCCGACGGAAACCAGTCTAAAACCATCCTCAGGGTAGTCTCTCTACCACTCCCTGGTAGGACCACTAAACGTGTAAGCAGGCTACGACTAGTGGAGGGTCACTGAAGGAGTAGACTCTCAAGCCAACGGAAAACAACGTCCGGACCGGACGAAGTACGGGGACCATCCCACGTACCAGCACCGTCGCACGGTGACCATGGTCGGAGAAGAAACGGGACTCACAATCCACAGGCCACGCACCCGGTCACGTAGAAACGTAGAAGCAAGGTTCCCATGGTATCTCACAGGCCGCCAAACCGAATCCCACTCTCAGGAAAAAGTGGGAACCCTCCAGCCCCAGGCTGAGCAATTGGACTTGCAATCCAAGGCCTTACTCATGGCCCACTCGGAAACCTCTTCCCGAAGAAACTCACGACGTGCGGGGAACCCTCGCCGCACTTGCATCGATACACGGTGACTCGATCAAGCATAACACAAAAGCCCGGAACACGAGGAGTCACCCGGACTCTCAAACCCATGGGCACGCTAAATGAGGTAGCACGGTCCTCCCGACACCCTCAAAACACGGACACAAAACCCTCGGGGTGCCTGGGACATTCACGAGACCGCAGGTCGACCACTGGGTCCCAACCGGGTCGACCAGGGACCTACACAACGTGAAACGATCGCGGCAAGCACGAAGAACCTGTTGCATCCTTACGGTTTTGATGATGTCTCACACTATAAATCAATCTTCTATCTCTAGATTAATTCATGCTTCATCATGTAGGACAGTGCAGTTCATATGGTTGTCAGATAGATATGCACTACTTGATCATGTCTACACTCTGTCTGCATAGTCTCGACAGTTGTGGGTTGACGCCCCCTTTGTTTTCCAAGTCCATACATTGGTCTTCATATTCAAAGCCTGTACAGCCATTCCTTGAGATCAAGTCCATACAACGGCACTGTAGCTTGCACATCTGAAGTCTATACATCCTTCAAGGGGCCAAGTCTATACAGTCTCCCGTTCATTTCCAAGTCTACACATCACCTCACATCTTCCAAGTCTATACATCCTCAGTTGAACCCCAAGTCTATACATCCTCAGTTGAACCCCAAGTCTATACATCGTCTGCCATTTCAAAGTCAATACATTGTCCTTCGTCTCACGCATCATGTCCCAAAGTCTGTACAGCCTCTAGTCACAAACCAAGTCCATACATCACCTTCTGCAAGCATTACCTCAAGTATGTACAGCCTGTGCATTGTTTCATAACAAGTCTAGACATTCTGGTTGCGTTCAATGTCTACACATCCTGCTTAGTCGCACCTCAAAGTCTGTACACTGCGCTGCACTGTACAAGTCCATACATTGGCTGCACTGCACAAGTCCATACATTGGCTTGGGCATCCAAGTCTAGACATTGATTCACTATTCATGCCTTGATTCGAAGTCTGTATAGCGAGCGGCGTTCATTAAAGTCTGTACATTGCTTGGCACTCACCAAGTCTGTACATCGCTTCAAGCGTTCCAATGTCTATACAAGGCTTGCATCATTAAGTCTAGACATAGCACTGTAGCTTCCCTAGTTGAAGTCTGTACATTGCTAATCGAACGTAAGTCTATACGTTCCAACATATTCCTACGTTCGCTGCTTTAGCTACACCCTAAGTCTACACATTGGCAAAGTGTATACATTGTCCATGTGTTCAAATGTTTCAAGTCTATACATTGGATAGGCTCGTTCATGCTTCGTTCATCTCAAGTCTGTACACTGCCTTTCACATGCACTCATTAATCAAGTATGTACAGTCCCTTGTTTGCAAGTCTATACACTCGATTCCTTCACGCATTACCAGAAGCCTACACATCCCCCTCTGCCATGTTAATGCATCAGATTTCAAGTCTATACACTGAGGACGCTGAAGGCCTTCAAGTGTATACCCTCTCACGTTGTTCATACTTGGCTATATGCTGTTTTCATGTGTATACACTCTCACATTTGACACACTTGCCTAATTGATGTCTCCAAGTCTATACACTCTATTCCTTCATACACTTCACAGAAGTCTCATATTCCCCCTTGTTATGTTAATGCACTTTATTGCAAGTCCATACATTGAGCTCGCATGAAGACCTACAAGTCTATACACTCTCTCAGTGTACACACTTACTCAGTTATTTCTTCTAAAGTATATACATTCGTTGATATATGACTGAACTAACTAATCACATTTCCTTGTTTCTGCCTGCAGATGATTCAGGTTAATGATTGGGCACGTGAACCGAGGATGATGCCTGGCACGTGATCCGAGGATGCTCTGGAAAAGGAGGGAACGAGACCCACTCGTGTGAAGGCCTGAAAGTCTGGTCGAATGCTATATAAAAGGTGTCTTCTGCGATTAGATGGATTAGAACTGGAGAAAAAGCTGAAGAGAAGAATCCCTGAGCAGAAGAAGAAAAGAGAGAGAGTCTCCACGTTCCAGAAAGAAGATAGAGAGAAAAGATCTGAGAGTATTGTTGTGAGAGAAAAGTCTGAGTGAGAGAGAAGAGTCTAATTTGCTTCTTCGGAAGCTACATTTGATTTTGGTTTTCTGAAATGATTGTTGTTCATCGTTGGTCTTGTTTACATTTCTGTTTTTCCTTTCATTTCTTCATATATCTGATTTCGAGTTGTTACCCTCCAGTGTTTGGAGGAAGGGAGAGTTACTCCGGTTCCCCTCTGGGCTGCAGAGGAAGAGAGATCTGTGATCTCTGGTTTTGCCAGTGACGGGTTGTCATTAGCAGGTTCCCTTCGGGTTGGAGGAAGTGAGAGCCATCTCTGGTTCTGGTCTTGCTGGTAGCAGGTCCAGGTGTCAAGCTCTGTGGGTAGCAAAGTTTGGTTGAGGGATTTGTTTCCCTTGGTTGTTCAAGCTGTGTGGCAGCATATTGTTCACAGACTGAGTCTGTAGTTTTCTAACAGTGGCTAGTGGAATCCTCACTCTAGTTGGAGTGAGGGGTGGATGTAGATTGTGGACTACAATCGAACCACCTTAAAATCTCGTCTCCTCTGTGGTTTGCTATTATCGTTTGTGCTCTCCTTCTGCTTGGCATTATGTTTGTGTGTGGACGGCCTCTTCCAATCGCACCTTATTATTCTGTCTTAGTTTCTTACTGCGTTAGCTATATTGTTTAGCTATTTCTGAAGGGTTGTATTTCGAAGTAGTGATTTTCCGCAGAAGTTTTCCAAATCGGGAGTGATCTATTCATACCCCCCTTCTATATCACTCTTCGCTGTGCTAACATTTGGTATCAGAGCAGGTTTGCATCATGTGGACGAACGGTCAGGGAAATGCTAATGGTCCTAGAAGCTTCATGGCTGAAGGTCAATCCATTAGTCGCCCTCCATTTTTTGATGGTAATAACTATCACTTTTGGAAGAACATGATGGAAGTGTTTATCAGGGCATAGAGCCACAAGCTGTGGAGGGTAATTACTGTTGGGCCGTATGATCTTCCACCCAACGAGGACGCGTGGACAGATGACCATGTCAAGCTATCGTCACTGAACTGGACGGCGCTGAACATCATCCAGTGTGCTGTTCACCCAGAGGAATATCCTCGTATATCTGCCTACAAGACTACCAAGCGAATGTGGGATGAGCTGCAATTAATCTATGAAGGTACAACTCAAGTGAAAGTCTCGAAGGTAAATCTCTACACCTCTAAGTATGAACTGTTTAGGATGAATGCAGAGGAGAATATTACTGAAATGTATGCCAGGTTGTCCTTGATCACAAATACTCTTAAGGGGCTAGGGAAGGATCTAGCTGAGGCAGATATAGTCAGGAAAATTCTTAGATCTTTATCCCCAGCATGGCACACTAAGGCCATCGTGATTGAAGAGTCAAAAGATCTGACGACCTTGACAGTGAATGAACTCATAGGATCCCTCATGACCTATGTTTCAAAGGAGGTGGTGAAGGAAGTGATAGGAAGGCTAAGAATGTAGCTCTCAAGGCATCCCGCAACAAGAGTAGCAGTAGCAGCAGCAGCAACAGTAGCGGTGAGTCTGATGGCTTCTCCGATCTCGACCAGAAGGAGCAGGCAATGCTCACTCGTCAGTTCAGTAAATTTTTAAGGAGAAAGGGGAAGACCTTTAGGAGGAAAAAGCCATATTCCTTTAACAAGAATGTTGAATCTACCAATCATAGGGATAGAAATCCTAAGAGACTGACTTGTTATCATTGTAACAAACAGGGACACATTAAAGGCGAATGCCCAGATCTTCAGAAGAAGGGTCCCTACTTCCAGAAGAAGAACACAAAGGTGCAGAAGAAGAAGAAGCCATAGGCGATGGTCTGCACATGGAGCGAGGAGGAAGAAGATCCCGAAGACACTTCCTCAGAGGAGTATGAAGAAGGAATTTGCCTAATGGCAAACAGTGAAGAGGAGGTAACCAATGTTTTTGAAAATTTTACGATTGATGACTGGGAAGATGCTTATGCTGAGTTATTAAGTAAGTTTAATTCTCTTAGTAAAAAGCATAGGGTTCTGAAAAGAAAATTTAATACTAATGTTGAAGAACAAACCCAGGTCTGTGAGAAAAATCAAAAACTAAAAGAGCAACTAGAAGAAATGACCTCACTAAGAAAAGAAAATGATAAGCTCAAGGGAGAAAACTAAGAAAGTCAAAATCAGCTCAATGAACTCAAAATAAGAGTTGAAGAAAGCTTGAATGAAAGTAGAGTGAACTCAGAAAAATATGAAGCTGTTAAGAAAGTCAATGGTGAACTTCTAAAAAATTCTGAGTCCCTTCAAAAGGAGCTGGAAGACAAACAGAAAATTTTGAAAAAATTTGTCCAAGGAAAATCTAGTCTGGATGCTATACTGGGGGCTAGGGTTAACTTCAATAAGGAGGGTCTAGGCTATGACCCAACTAACAAAAGACCCTTACAATTCAAAACCATTACCTTCTGCCCAGAGAAGGGAAAAGAAAAGCTGGACACACCATCCAACTCAAACAGCAATAAGGGAACTCAAGGTCATAAGGAAAGTTCTAAAAATAGTGCTGGTCAACCATTTAAAATGGGAATGAATTTTGTGAAGAATTTCACTAAGCCTACCAATCAGAACATAAATGGTAAATGGACCAAGCAAGTGGATCAGAAGAAAAGCTGGAATTACTACAATCAGATGGGTCCAAAGAGGACCTACTGGAGAAATGATCATCATCTTCAAAAATCTGTTGATCAACAAACTTACAGGAGATATCCTAGGAATGGCAAGCCTAATGAATGGAATAGAACTTACTTCTCCAGACCAGCTGGACTTAATTTCAATAAACCAGAAGAAAAGGTGCCAGGGAAATCCATGCTGAAGCAAATTTAGATTCCTAAACATTTGATTAGAGATTTGAATAATGTCCTTGGACCCAACTCATCTTGGGTTCCAAATCACTCTACTTGATGTTATTTGTTTAGGTCGGCCTGGCAGCTGAAGACAACAAGTGGTACCTCGACAGTGGCTGCTCCAGGCACATGACAGGAGACCGATCCAAGTTCAGCAAGATAGAGATGAAGGTAGGGGGTCTAGTCAAGTTTGGAGGAAAGAACAAAGGTAAGATTATTGGAGTTGGTACAGTAGGTAAGTCTTCCACAAACTCCATTGAAAAAGTTCTACTTGTGGAAGGTCTTCAACACAACTTGATTAGCATTAGTCAGTTATGTGACAAGGGTCACAGGGTTGTGTTTGATGATAATTCATGCAAAATCTTTGAAATAAATTCTGATGTGGTTAAATTTGTAGCCAACAGGATTAATAATGTCTACATGGTAGACTTAGATGAGGAATCTGAATCTAATATTTGTTTATCTGCCAATTCTGAAAATGATGCTTTCGAATGGCATAGACGTCTAGGTCATGCTAGCTTTACTACTTTAAATAAATTGGTCAAGTATGATTTAGTGAGAGGCATGCCTTGAATTAAATTCAATTCTATTTCAAAATCATGTGATGCCTGTGCTCTAGGCAAACAGACCAGGAATTCTTTCAAATTAAGATCTGAGCCATTGTCCTCTAGACCAATGGAACTTCTCCATATGGACCTCTTCGGTCCTACTAGAACTCAGAGTCTTAATGGGAACAGGTTTGGCTATGTCATCATAGATGACTTATCTAGATATTCATGGATCTTTTTCTTAGCAAATAAAAGTGATGCATTTTAAAAGTTTAATCTGTTTTTCAATAAGGTCAAACAAGAAGGAAAACACAAGATCTATTCTATTTAATCTGACCATGGAGGTGAGTTTGAAAACTCCATGTTTTCTGATCTTTGTGAAAGAGAGGGACTAACACACAGTTTTTCTTCTCCCAAGACACCTGAACAGAATGGAATTGTGGAGAGAAGAAATAGAACTGTGGTGGAGATGGCCCGAACCATGCTAATTGAAAGTCACTTACCAAGGAGATTTTGGGCAGAGGCGGCCAATACAGCAACTTACATAATCAACAGGGCCATGGTAAGACCCATTCACAAGAAAACACCCTATGAGCTTCTAAAAGGTAAGAAACCAAACTTGTTTCATTTCAGAATTTTTGGAGCAAAATATTTTATTCATAACAATGACAGGAAAGATTTAGACAAGTTTGAAGCTAAAAGCTCCCCTGGAATATTTTTGAGATATTCAGAAGTGTCTAGGGCATATAGGGTCTTTAACATAACAGATAAAAAGGTTGAAGAGTCTCAACACATTATTTTTAGTGAAAAGAAAGGTGTTTCTAATATTGAAAATTTTGACAGGGATTCCAATCATGATGGGGAATTCCTAGAACACCAAGAAGAAGAGAAGACTCAGCCAAGTGGAACAACAAATCCTCCCAACCAGGAAGAGCCACGAGAAGTAGGTGAGTCTTCAATAAATGTTAGATTTCTTAAAGATCATCCGATAGATAATGTCATAGGCAATCCTGAAGATCCTCTTCGGACTAGGTCTCATTTTAGGAATGTGAATAATGAAGACTTAATTGCTTTAGTCTCACAAATTGAACCCAAATCAATAGAAGAGGCCTTAGCTGATCAAGCTTGGGTCAATGCTATGTGTGAGGAATTGGGCTAGTTCGAAAGAAATAATGTCTGGGAACTTGTTCCAAGACCAGATAATGTTAATATCATAGGAACTAAGTGGGTGTTCAAAAATAAAATGAATGAAGATGGAATAATTTCTAGGAATAAGGCCAGATTAGTAGCCAAGGGCTACTGTCAGGAATTTGGTGTAGATTTCGATGAATCCTATGCACCTGTTGCTAGGATGAAAGCTATAAGATTGTTGCATGCTTTTGCATGTTCAAAGAATATAAAACTCCAACAAATGGATGTTAAAAGTGCCTTTTTAATAGGAGTCATTAAAGAAGAGGTTTTTGTTGAGCAACCCCCCGGATTTCAATTCTCTCCTCAACTTAACCAAGTTTTTAGGTTAAACAAAGCCTTGTATGGTCTAAAGCAGGATCCAAGAGCATGGTATGAAAGATTGACTGAATTTCTGATCAGCAAGGGCAACAAAAGAGGTAAAGTATATCAAACTTTATTTACCAAGGGTACAAATAAAGATCTCCTCATAGTTCAGGTATATGTAGATGACATTGTGTTTGGATCAACTAAGCATGAACTATGTGTTGAATTCTCTAAAATGATGTCTGCTGAATTTGAGATGAGTTTGGTTGGTGAACTAAAGTACTTTCTTGGCTTGCAGGTACAATAGCTAGAGGATAGGTGCTTCATCAACCAGACCAAATACACAATGGAACTGTTCAAGAGGTTTGGTATGGAAAACCTGAAGCACATTACAACACCCATGGGTACCAATACCTCACTGGATGCAGATGAGATAGGTAAAGAAGTAAATGCCAAGCTCTATTGAGGTATGATTGGATCTCTTCTTTACTTGACAGCTTCCAGACCTGATATACAATTCAGTGTAAGAATGTGTGCAAGGTATCAGTCTAGACCTACTGAATTACATTTAGCTGCAGTGAAAAGAATTTTCAGATATTTGTCAGCTACTCATTCTCTTGGTTTATGGTTTCCTGCATCACACACATTTAACTTAGTTGCATACACAGATGCTGATTATGCAGGATGTAAACTAGACAGGAAAAGCACTAGTGGTCATTGTGAATTCTTGGGTGGGTGTTTAGTGTCTTGGGGTTCCAAGAAATAACATTCTGTGGCCTTCTCCATTGCAGAAGCTGAATATGTGGCTGCAGGGAGTTGTGGAACATAAGTAATTTGGATTAAACACCAGCTTCAGGACTACCAAGTAGACCTGGGGTGCACACCTATCTATTGTGATAATACCAGTGCCATTAATCTTGCCAAAAATCCTGTTTTGCATTCACGCACCAAACACATAGAGATAAGGCATCATTTCATAAGAGATGAGGTTTCTAAAAGCAATTTTGAACTGGTTCATGTAGGCACAGATAATCAGATTGCTGACATCTTCACTAAACCTCTGGATAATGAAAAATTCACAACACTGAGAAGAGAATTAGGCTTATACAAATTGTCTTAATTGAGTAGTCTGTTCTTTTTGTGAGGGGGAGTTCTGTATGACTGTTGGTTAGATTTCAGGAATGCTGTGAGTAAGGGGGAGCTGGTTGAGCTGTGAGAGGAAGTGTTCTTTGACAGATTCAAAAAGATTGACCAGATGTGTGTCTTTGCTGGTTTTCATGACAGATCTAGTGTGGTTTTCTCAGACAGTAGAATGTCACTTAATTCTTAAGTCTATAAGTCAGTGATACTAAAGTCCAGTTAGAATCTTTCCTCTGGTATTCCTTCAAAGATCTGAATTAATTGTAAAAAGTATATCTTCCTACATTGTCAATGATTCTGGTTCAGGCCAAAACCTGTATGTCTTGATATCTGACCCAATCAGCTTGAAATCTAGACTTCAAGATTCACTTCAAGTAATAGTCCTTCTGGTATTGTTTTCAATCATTCCATCTCTTCAACACAAGGGCTTAACTAAACAAACATGTCTTGTTTTGTTCACTGAGAAACTGGGAGCTTCATCAATGAAATGAATATTTCTCCTATGTCATGAGGTGTTGTGGACGTCAAAAAATATTGATGATGGTCATACGGCATGCACGTCTCGACACTCGAGAGCAAGTCGAAGACAGAAATGCTAAATAAACCTCATGCCTCGCCCGATCAGGATGACGACTCGCTTGGTGGTCCGCTAGCTGATGAGGGAGCCCCCCCGGGCGGAAGATATGGCCACAACTCTACTGTCGGCCGTGCCGAGAGCCGAATCGAAGAAGAGTCGGGAACTCTGACATAGCCCGGCGTGCACCGAAAGTCACGTAAAGTCTGGGACCGAGCCCCAGAGGCTGCGAACGGAATATTATAGAGGCCATACATCGCAGCCGGAACATTCTGGGAATGCTGACATTCATATAAACGGCCACGACTTCGAGAAGAATCCGTTTAGTACTTAAAACGGCATGAAGGGGCCTTAAAACGACGTGCCCCCCTCTTAAAACGGCGCGCCCCTTTTCTTTTCTTTGGCTACACGGCGCGCTCGAAGGGGCCTCCATCTTTGATGCTTAAAACGGCACCCCTTTGAATATGGCGCCGTTTTAACCCCTTTGATGCTTGAAACGGTGCCCCTTCGAATGTGGCACAGTTTTAACCCCTAAACCTATTCTCTGAAGCGCTTCCCGGGCGTGCAATCGACCCATCCCGTCATCAATACGGTCCCCTGTTTCCTGCGAACAGCACGTCGACGAACTACTTAAAATGGCTAAATGTCTGCTTCGATCCATTGGGCATCCAAGCATGTTCTTCAAATGGAAATTCTCGAGCCCTGCACCGTCGAGCGCTCATTCCATCAGTCGGTCGCCCATTCCCCTGCAAATGATGAATGCAACGTGGCTCGCGGTGGATATGCCAGCGAAGGAGGAGGCCATGCCTCAGCCCCTCTCCCGATCACACTGTAGCTGCGGCGGAGGTGACGTCCACGACAACGGCATTCGACACGGTGACCCCAGCAACGTCAGCAGCAGCATCCGCGTCCTCCCGCGAGCCAGTCACGGCAGCAATAGGACATCCAGGCAGCAACGTCGGCAACGACAACTGCGAACAGAACAAAAAGCCACGGAAACGGGAAGCTTGCTTCCCTGCACTCCCTATAAATACAAGCCCCAGGCAAGAAGCAAAAAGAGAGGAGGGACGCTCTACTAGCGGCGAAGCCCTGCTCCGAAGTGTGGAGAAGAAGAAAGAAAGAGTGGGAGAGAAAGGGTGAGGAAGAGGGAAACCCAGCCGTGTGAGGGTGGGTTATTGTCTTTCTCCTCTTCCTTTGTATTATGCTCGGCGACGTCCAGCCCTGATGTAGTTCTCTCTGTTTAAGTGGAAACGAAGCTGGGGCCTTTAACCCCGATCCTTTATTATCCCCTTTATGAAACCCGATTTTGATGCTCGCTCATCCCCTAAATCTCCCTTCCGCCGTGTTCTTGTGTCAACTTCAGCTCTCACGCGGTCTTCAGCCACGCGATCACGGCAACCCTCGGGTCACCGAAGTTCCTTTGTAGGCTGGCCCTCAGGACCTCCGGCCCCGAACGGGGGGAGTCGATACGATCGCAACAACCAATGGGCCACCGGACTCCCTTGTAGGCTAGCCCGCGGGACCTCCGGCCCCAAATGGGGTAATTTACTGGTGTCGTCGCTTATGCGCACACCGGGATGTTCCGGGGCCGTCGGAGTTTTCTCCGTATGGCGCGCCCCATTTTTTTCCCTGGACCCTTCGGGTCTAGGGGAGATGCTGCCCAAATTTTGCTAGGCGAATAACCCATAAGAACGAACGAGCATAATAAACTATGTGGGGAAGAGAACAGCATATGTAGAAAACCACTGAAACAAACCGAATCTCTGAGTTCTTGCATAAACTTTTCTAATAAAACACTTGAAGCATTCATGCTAATTCACCTCAATAAACGACTAAAATGATTAAACCCCCTTTTCATCAACCTAATCTTTCAAATGGATGAACAAACCTGTCATTAACCCAACCTGCAGGTGAAAGAAAAGAAAACACATAGTCAAAAGCAATAAACCCTCGGGAGGGGCTAATCCGACGCGGTCACCATTCCACCGCTCCGTTTTAACCCCCCCCACAATAGCCCCATCTCCTTCTTTGGATGCTAAATGGCGCGCCCATTTCAACTCCTTATCTTCCCATTTCGGCGCGGCCTTAACCGGCGCGCCCTCCTCTTCGAGCCCAAATCCGGCGCGCCCCTCTTCTTGGTCAAAATCGGCGCGCCCCCCCTTGAACTCCCTTAAATCGGCGCGCCCCATGGGTGCCTCTACCCGGCGCGCCCCCTTACTGCCTCTACCCGGCGCGCCCCCCCTGACTGCCTCTATCCGGCGCGCCCCTTGACTCACTCCGCAACCGGCGTGCTTCGTTCCCCCAGACTTTGCACTTAACAACTCGCTCCCCCAGACTGTGCAATGATGCCACGTGGTATCGGATGTGGACCTCAGGATCCCCGACATGGTCATGATCCGTGCACCTCTTGGGCCGATAGTTCATCAGCTTGACCCACTTCTTCCGGGATCCGATCCCGCACCCACATGAGACGTGCCGTACCTACGTCAGATATCTGAATGTCTTTGTTGTCACCTTCGATGCTTCGAATATGGACTCTCGACCGAATACTGGATGGTCTATTAGTGACTGATATATATATATACCGGGATCTAATCCCGCACTTGCATTAAATTTGCCGCACTCGCAGCAAGTATTTGTATGGTTTTGAACACCGTTTTGCATACCGATGCGGAGGGTTTAAATCATGTCAACCCAACTCACATGCTTTAATGAAAAATGATCTTTAGGTCATTTGGCCCCTTTCCTTGGCGATTAATCAGAGGTCTTCCCCTCTCCGAGGGGATGTAATTAATGTCGCGGCCTTTATGGCGCGGCGGGTCTCCAGTCCCGACCCGATATCCACAATCGTCTGATTAGTCAGACGGAGCGCACCCCGGGCTTCGGACCACTCCAGTCTTGAAGCCCGAACACATTGTCACCTAGGTGACTGGCACACCCTCGCACTAGATAAACCGATAAACCGATAAAAAGAACACCCCGATATCTTTCACGAACACGAAATCTAGTGCGTTCCACAGGTGTCAAATGCTTAAACTGAATGAAAAAGACATGACAGAGCAATGGTGGCTAGCTGGTGAGTAACTAGGGACTCTGGCCTCTAATCAAGGTGTTTCCTCATGTCAAAAGCCACAGTTACTAACTCTGTTCCTTTAATAAGAAAAAAGGAGGAAGTAATGAGGTACTCACTCTGAGTAACTGGGGATTCAGGCCTCTAATCAAGGTGTCTCCCTAATGTCAAAAGAGTGAATTACCAACTTACTCATTGATCTTTCTGAAAATCATCTCAAAAAAATTCCTTGTTGTTATGCAAATAGTGGATTGCTTGTCCTCAATACCTTGAGAACACCTCTCTAACTTTGTCCCTTGTTGTCTTTTTGGATTGTTGACAGTTCAGCTATATCTGGCCATACTTGTTAACTCCTGCTCTAAATCATACTCTATGTATGCTGATAAACTTTTCTATCATTCTATTTCTCTAGTGTGTACTGGAGTTCAAGAATCTTCACTTGAGTTTAGCACCTCACTTATTTTCTTAAGACTTGCTTGTGTCTTTCTGCACTAAGAAGTTACTGTACTTCTTCTTCATGTCTCCAACACTTTCATATATTCTGCATTTCCTTTTGTTGATGTCAAAGGGGGAGAGAGGTTTTGCAATATCAGTAGATCATGTATTGTCATGAGTTTTGGGGGAGTTTTGTTCATGAGCTAATAGGGAGATTACCTTGTTATGTGATGGCTTTATCTGAGAATGGGTTGTAAGGGAGCTGAGAGTGAGTTGTGGGGGAGTGGTTTTGGAGAAAGAAGTGCTTCTGCAGTAGTGTTTAATTTGGCTGTGCTTGCACTTGCTTTGAATTTGCTTTGATTGTTGAAACTGCAGTTAATTTCTTGTTAAGCTTTGATATTGCTTGATTCATAGTGTTGTCATCATCAAAAAGGGGGAGATTGTTGCATCCCTACGGTTTTGATGATGTCTCACACTATAAATCAATCTTCTATCTCTAGATTAATTCATGCTTCATCATGTAGGACAGTGCAGTTCATATGGTTGTCAGATAGATATGCACTACTTGATCATGTCCACACTCTGTCTGCATAGTCTGGACAGTTGTGGGTTGACGCCTCCTTCTGATGGGTCGACGCCCCCTTTGTTTTCCAAGTCCATACATTGGTCTTCATATTCAAAGCCTGTACAACCATTCCTTGAGATCAAGTCCATACAACGGCACTGTAGCTTGCACATCTGAAGTCTATACATCCTTCAAGGGGCCAGGTCTATACAGTCTCCCGTTCATTTCCAAGTCTACACATCGCCTCACATCTTCCAAGTCTATACATCCTCAGTTGAACCCCAAGTCTATACATCCTCAGTTGAACCCCAAGTCTATACATTGTCTGCCATTTCAAAGTCAATACATTGTCCTTCGTCTCACGCATCATGTCCCAAAGTCTGTACAGCCTCTAGTCACAAACCAAGTCCATACATCACCTTTTGCAAGCATTACCTCAAGTATGTACAGCATGTGCATTATTTCATAACAAGTCTAGACATTCTGGTTGCGTTCAATGTCTACACATCCTGCCTAGTCACACTTCAAAGTCTGTACACTGCGCTGCACTGTACAAGTCCATACACTGGCTGCACTGCACAAGTCCATACATTGGCTTGGCGCTCACCAAGTCTGTACATCGCTTCAAGCGTTCCAATGTCTATACAAGGCTTGCATCATTAAGTCTAGACATAGCACTGTAGCTACTCTAGTTGAAGTCTGTACATTGCTGATCGAACGTAAGTCTATACGTTCCAACCTATTCCTATGTTCGCTGCTTTAGCGACACCCTAAGTCTACACATTGGCAAAGTGTATACATTGTCCATGTGTTCAAATGTTTCAAGTCTATACATTGGATAGGCTCGTTCATGCATCATTCATCTCAAGTCTGTACACTGCCTTTCACATGCACTCATTAATCAAGTCTGTACAGTCCCTTGTTTGCAAGTCTATACACTCGATTCCTTCACGCATTACCAGAAGCCTACACATCCCCCTCTGCCATGTTAATGCATCAGATTTCAAGTCTATACACTGAGGACGCTGAAGGCCTTCAAGTGTATACCCTCTCACGTTGTTCATACTTGGCTATATACTGTTTTCAAGTGTATACACTCTCACATTTGACACACTTGCCTAATTGAAGTCTCCAAGTCTATACACTCTATTCCTTCATACACTTCACAGAAGTCTCACATTCCCCCTTGTTATGTTAATGCACTTTACTGCAAGTCCATACACTGAGCTCGCATGAAGACCTACAAGTCTATACACTCTCTTAGTGTACACACTTACTCAGTTACTGCTTCTAAATATATACATTCGTTGATATATGACTAAACTAACTAATCACATTTCCTTGTTTCTGCCTGCAGATGATTCAGGTTAATGATTGGGCACGTGAACCGAGGATGATGTTTGGCACGTGTTCCGAGGATGCTCTGGAAAAGGAGGGAACGAGACCCACTCGTGTGAAGGCCTGAAAGTCTGGTCGAATGCTATACAAAAGGTGTCTTCTGCGATTAGATGGATTAGAACTGGAGAAAAAGCTGAAGAGAAGAATCCCTGAGCAGAAGAAGAAAAGAGAGAGAGCCTCCACGTTCCAGAAAGAAGATAGAGAGAAAAGATCTGAGAGTATTGCAGTGAGAGAAAAATCTGAGTGAGAGAGATGAGTCTAATTTGCTTCTTCGGAAGCTACATTTGATTTTGGTTTTCTGAAACGATTGTTGTTCATCGTTGGTCTTGTTTACATTTCTGTTTTCCTTTCATTTCTTCATATATCTGATTCCGAGTTGTTACCCTCCAGTGTTTGGAGGAAGGGAGAGTTACTCCGGTTCCCCTCTGGGCTACAGAGGAAGAGAGATCTGTGATCTCTGGTTTTGGCTAGTGACAGGTTGTCATTAGCAGGTTCCCTCCGGGTTGGAGGAAGGGAGAGCCATCTCCGGTTCTGGTCTTGCTGGTAGCAGGTCCAGGTGTCAAGCTCTGTGGGTAGTAGAGTTTGGTTGAGGGATTTGTTTCCCTTGGTTGTTCAAGGTATGTGGCAGCATATTGTTCGCAGACTGAGTCTGCAGTTTTCTAGCAGTGGCTAGTGGAATCCTCACTCTAGTTGGAGTGAGGGGTGGATGTAGATTGTGGACTACAATCGAACCACCTTAAAATCTTTTGTCTCCTCTGTGGTTTGCTATTATCGTTTGTGCTCTCCTTCTGCTTGGCATTATGTTTGTGTGTGGACGGCCTCTTCCAATCATACCTTATTATTCTGTCTTAGTTTCTTACTGCGTTAGCTATATTGTTTAGCTATTTCTGAAGGGTTGTATTTTGAAGTAGTGATTTTCCGCTGAAGTTTTCCAAATCGGGAGTGATCTATTCATCCCCCCCTTCTATATCACTCTTCGCTGCGCTAACAGAACCACTTCGGAATAACACAGTGTCTGACGGTCTGTCTTTGGGCCGTCACAACTCTAACAATCCAAAGCTAGGCCATCACAGCACTGTAACGGTCCAACACAGGAGCGTTACACGAAACGGGCAACACTGGCTGTGGCGCACCCACCCTAGGGCGTCACAATCTCTAACGGACAAGGCCTGGTGCGTTAGACGACAAAGCAAAACAGGTTGTGACGCACACCCCTCGGTGCGTCACAACCCCTAACGGACCTACCTAGGTGCGTTAGAAGAAGGGATACGTCCACTTTGACGCACCCAAGCAAGGGCGTCACAGAGCTCTGACGGTCCACCCCTGGTGCGTCAAAGTCTCAGGACCCCAATCGGTCAAAATCATGAAACACAGATGTAACCGTCAGGTCCAAGCGCGTCACACCCTCTGACGGTTTATCGTAAGACCGTCAGAGCGACTGATGCCCTGCCGACACTACAAACCTCTGTGACGCACCCTCCTTGGGGCGTCACGGCACGTAACACACCCACCTTGGGGCGTCACAGCCTGTGACGGTCACTGGAAGGACCGTCACACCGTCCCGAGAGCGGGACGGCGGGAAATGACCCAAAAACTTCACCACGCCCCCATACCTCCACAGGAGAGGGGGAAAACAAGGGGGAAGCCCCCAAATAGCCCCTAGCATGCATCTACAGCCTCGGATCGGCCAAAAACGTGATGAAACGGTAGATCGGCTCATGAGCCCTAAAACATGGATTTTTCCCAAAAATCCCCGATTACGCCCGCTCGGCTCACCACGACCTACAAAACTCGCGGGAAAGGAAATGCACGAGCTGGGGGTCCATCTCCCTACCTCCACCGAAGAAACGACACGCTGTGGATGCCGATCCACGAAGAAAACGCTGTGAAACCCTCACCGCTCCACGAACCCGCGGCCGAGCTTCCACACGCCACAGGCCCTCGATCCTCGACCCGATCCCCGTTCCTCGCCTCCCGCCATTACCGCCTCGCCCTTCTCCGCCACCGTCGGCCACCCGGGGAGAGGGGGAGAGAAAGAGATGAGAGAGAGTGAGAAAGAGAGAATGAGAGGGGGAGAGAGAAAAAGGGTTAATATATAGAAAAACCCAGAAATTGCAAAAATTTAGAAAATTATGAAAAATTACTTCCGCGATGCTCGGAAGGAACACAACGCAGTGGTGCTATCCCGGAGTTGGAGAATGCCACAGTTCGCCCTGCACAGAGTTCCGAAGGCACATCAGGGAAAAACACGTGTAAAACACAAAATACACTCCGAGACCCACTAAAATGATCCGAAAAATATCCGAAAAAAATCCAGGGTATTACAACTCTCCCCCTTAAAGGAATTTCATCCTCGAAATTCAGGACTAGCACAAAGTCACAGGGGAAGAACACCTCAACCAACTGACAACACCATCAGAGCCCCAGCACGGAGAACCTTGATTCTCACGAAAACACCGATCTTGAGGGACACAGCCAGACTACAATCACGAACAACACCTCGCTCCGCATGCCGCGCACACCGGCCATCAGAGTAGGCATATACCAAAGGACACAGTCCTACATCACCTCAGACACCACGAAAACTAATCATGGCACCGCTGCCACCAACTCGCTCACCGAGGAGACACAGCCCCTGACATGAGCAACCGCTACCGATCCATCCAATGGTCAGCAGACAAAACACACATCAGCTTCACAACCAGCTGACAGGTCGCACACCCTTCTCAAGGGAACAACTAATATAGGGCCTCCACTAGGTCACGCAGCCATCTCAACAGACCGCAACCTGAACATCGGCTCAACACCAAGAAGCACCCCACACCTGGCAAGCCGAAAGCCAGACATACCACTGTGCCAACTCTGCCAGAGCCCAGAAGACAAACTTCGATAGAGCCCAGATCCCATCTGGAAAGGCACATCACAGAAACGACCACCAAAGGTCTCACCTGCACACGGCTCTCACCGTTCACGATGAACAACCAACAACATCTTCTGTCTGTGAAAGGACCATCCACTGGTCGCTAGATGCACGTCAATGGGAAACCTCCACCGGCCCAACGGGCACGATCCACCCCACAGCAGGTCATCCGCTGACTCACACACAGACAATTACCACATCTCAAGCTGCACTCCTCTCGGACACCGCATCCGAACTCGATCATCGCACCAACTCGACCCTCTCGGGGGGGCACGATGAAACCAAATGACAAGATCTTGGCGTCTTCGGTCATCACCTCACTAGACTCAGACTTACAGGGGAACCATCCCATGCTGGTCACCAAACCAGGGATAACCATTGCGACACCAACGTCCCATCAAGGACCACCAATCCGACGCCAACCTCACTAAAAGGCCTCCGCCCACAGGCGTCACTCTTCTGTCTTGTCTCATCAAATCCTATCTCAATTAAAACAAGTGGACACCTGCCAATCCTGATTCCGCCCTTATTACAGAGCCACGGGACACCACTGAAGCAATTCATGGCACACATCTCTAGAGGAGAAAAGTTCCATCCAATCTCACAACAACCTGGTCGCCAATGCTGCGGCCAATGCACATGGATCCCCAAGCAATACACATCTTACTGTGGTCGACTACGAGACTAACCTTACCAGTCACTCACAGCTACCAACCAGAACCCAAAATCTCTCAGAGATCACTTCCTCAAAACACGATCTCAACCGAGGACACAACCTCCAATACAAGTCAGGCACCAAGCCACCGACTCTGACCAACACGTCCTCGACCTCCGTCAGGCGACATCCTCAACAACCCCATCCGGGTCTAATACCGACGCCTGACACAGCTTCCATCACATGAACATGGTACTCATGCGGTGCACTAGCCAGCACATTCCCTAACACTCTATCCTGCCAGTTCCAAGAATCACGATACCTCAAGCAACGGCACGGCAACAACACGTCTCACACAGAGGGACCAATCCTCTATTGCTCAACGCAAACTCAGGAATCCACTCGTAGCAACCAACGCTACGATCCTGAACCAGTGGGTCACAAGCCCACCAGGCTTCCGCTGCGCACTCTAATCCATGCACACACCCACAAATTCTCAGAAACACCGCTCGACCGACACTCATCCTTCCAGAAAAGTGCCAACACACCCTCACACGACAAGGGAATGGACACAACTTCTCACATGCAACCACCTGGCCAAGACAAGGAGCACGCCTCGCACGGACTTCATGGCACACAAGGCCAACCAATCCGGACACACGATGCAAGATGACAATCCTAGCCAAACATAATTCTCTCCAGCCAAAGGAGAAACCAAATGCACTTCCGACCAACGAAAAACTTCGTGCTCGACCTGACCTCAAATCTCGCGCACGCTGGAAACAGCACCAAGGAAAACCATCGCTTCCATTGGGTCAGCGCCTCCGACACACTCAGCAAGTGTCACGTTGGACCACAATCACAACATCTCTCGATGCACCACCGCATCAATTCCTCAAACTGCAACACACCACGCCAAGAGCCACAACACGAGCCATAACCGATGACCATCAACGCTCATCCTCGAGTCCCGAGACCACCGCGGAACCTTCGTATCTCAAACCAATTGCAAAGCTAACCCAACCCATTCGCACACAAGAGCACATGAGCAAGACTTATTGGGATACCACAGCCCAATCCTGTCTCAAAATCCATAAAATAACCAGGATCGACACGTCATTTATGACGCCACAGAGCACAACAAGAACACCAGGCTCGACGAGACAGTAGCTCACCGAGAAGATCCTCCGCTCACCCGAGCACACTCCTCGGTCAGAGCACCCGCTCAGCCACCTTAAACCACGACCTTAACAGCTCAGAGGCTGGATAAACCTCAAGTTGGAGTGGCCAAAATCGACAGCAGCTCCCTCAGAGCACGCTTATGGCCACTTAACCATGAACAATCCTCTCCTGCCACCTGACCATGCTGCAGATTCCTCAAATGCAGCACCGCGTGCTCACGCCTGCCAGCAACCTCTGCCCAACGTAGCACAACCAGTGCCACCACCGATGTGGGAGAAGGCTCTCAACCTCGATCCTTAGACCCCACGCTGGTAACAAAAGCCGCGGACAACAACTACCTTCACAGCGCTGCACAGCGCACTCAAGCTCTCAAACGAGAAACTAGGTGAAAAGTGAACATAAAACCCTAAGCTAGCTGTCGACTATACTGGACCTTATAGACTCTGATCACTATAATATTTCAAATTCCTATGTACATCCACAACTATTACTCTGATACCATCTGTAACGACCCAAGATCCAGATATCGGGAAGGCCCGATACCATTCGAATCCTGACCCGCCCACGAGCCGGGAGGGCTCGAAAGGGCAAAAAGGAGTGTGGAGGCACAAAGAAATAGGAAATAAAGCAGGACAATTTAACAATTAACAGAAATAAATAAACAACTACAACAGCAGTAGAGTCCAGTCCAACAGAAAGTACAGTCTAAAGTAGTAAAGCGTACGACATGCCGAGTGAACACTCGGCCTGGCGAGCTGGCAACTAAGAACCTCCGAATAGCACCCTCGAACATAAAGGAAGAACCGCCACACCTGAAAAGCATGGATGAGTCTCCAAAACAGAGACTCAGTAGGGATCCCGCGGAACCCCAACCGGAAACAACGACAGTAGCGGAAAGGAAAGCTACAACGACAGCAGGAACAATGAACCGGTGGCCGGTCAAAGCTCGGCACTACAGCTACTCGTACTGTACCAGAAAACACACCTCGATCTCACGGTCGAGGCTACCGAACCACACTAGTACCACTTATCGAAGTAAAAACCCACGGCAACCACGCCGTAGAGGCTTGTCTCCCAGGACACGGCCAACCTGGACACGCTGTCCAAGGTGCAACCCCGACCACCCGGTCGCGGACACCGCACCAACAAGACGCAACCTCGGTAAAGCTACTAGCACCAGTCTGACGACACGAAAACTGACACACATGTCACGACGAAACAACCTGGACTCAGCGGTCAACACGACCAAAAATCCAAAGGTCGAAGTCACAGAGACTGACAATCTGTCACTCCCAACTCGACAGGAGTACCTCCCACTAGAAGCACAGTCGGTAGCGTCCCCTGATGTCTTACACCGCACCACAGGTGTCCGCCTGGCACGATAGCCCCTGGCGGAGGCAAGGACACCGTACAAGTAACCACAAAGCAAGTGACTAGCTGGGGTCACACCTATCAGCGTGGGTCCAACCGCCCCCAACCACGTGTGCACACACAGACCGTGCGTCCCTGATCTGGTCCTCTGACCGGTTTTCCCCTCAGCCGGACTCTGGCTGGTAGACGCGGGGCCCGACGGAAACCAGTCTAAAACCGCCCTCAGGGTAGCCTCTCCACCACTCCCTGGTGGGACCACTAAACGTGTAAGCAGGCTACGACTAGTGGAGGGTCACTGAAGGAGTAGACTCTCAAGTCAATGGAAAACAACGTCCGAACCTGACGAAGTATGGGGACCATCTCACATACCAGCACCGTCGTACGGTGACCACGGTCGGAGAAAAAAATGGGACTCACAGTCCACGGGCTACACACCCGGCCACGCAGAAATGTAGAAGCACGGTTCCCATTGTAGCTCATAGGCCGCCAAACCGAATCCCACTCTCAGGGAAAAGCGGGAACCCTCCAACCCCAGGCTGGGCAATTGGACTCACAATCCAAGGCCTTACTCATGGCCCACTCGGAAACCTCTTCCCGAAGAAACTCACGACTTGCGGGGAACCCTCGCCGCACTCGCACCGATACACGGTGACTAGATCAAGCGTAACACAAAATCCCGGAACACGAGGAGTCACCCGGACTCTCAAACCCATGGGCATGCAAAACGAGGTAGCACGGTCCTCCTGACAGCCTCAAAACATGGACACAAAACCCTCGGGGTGCCTGGGACATTAACGAGACCGCAGGTCGACCACTGGGTCCCAACCGGGTCGACCAAGGACCTACACAACGCGAAACGATCGCGGCAAGCGCGAAGAACCACTTCGGCATAACACAGTGCCTGGCGGTCTATCTTTGGGCCGTCACAGCTGTAACGGTCCAAAGTTAGGCCGTCACAGCACTGTAACGGTCCAACATAGGAGCGTTACACGAAATAGGCAACACTGGCTGTGGCGCACCCACCCTGGGGCGTCACAGCCTCTAACGGACCAAGCCTGGTGCGTTAGAAGACAGACCAAAATAGGTTGTGACGCACATCCCTTGGGGAGTCACAACCCCTAACGGACCTACCTAGGCGCGTTATAAGAAGGGATACGTCCACTCTGACACACCCAAGCAAGGGCGTCACAGAGCTCTGACGGTCCACCCCTGGTCCGTCAAAGTCTCAGGACCCCAATCGGTCAAAATCATGAAACGCAGATGTAACGGTCAGGTCCAAGAGTGTCACACCCACTGACGGTTTATCGTAAGACCGTCAGAGCGACCGATGCCCTGCCGACACTACAAACCTCTGTGACGCACCCTCCTTGGGGCATCACGGCACGTAACACACCCACCTTGGGGCGTCACAGCCTGTGACGGTCACTGGAAGGACCGTCACACCGTCCCGAGAGCGGGACGGCGGGAAACGACCCAAAAATTTCACCACGCCCCCATACCTCCACGGGAGAGGGGGAAGCCCCCAAATAGCCCCTAGCATGCATCTGTGGCCCCGGATCGGCCAAAAACATGATGAAACGGTAGATCAGTTCACGAGCCCTAAAATATGGATTTTTTTCCAAAAATCCCCGATTACGCCCGCTCGGCTCACCACGGCCTACAAAACTCACGGGAAAGGAAGTGCATGAGTTGGGGGTCCATCTCCCTATCTCCACCGAAGAAATGACGCGCCGTGGACGCCGATCCATGAAGAAAATGCCGTGAAACCCTCGCCGCTCCACGAACCCGCGGCTGAGCTTCCACGCGCCACCGGCCCTCGATCCTCGACTCGTTCCCCATTCCTCCCCTCCGGCCATCGCCGCCTCGCCCTCCTCCGCCACCGTCGGCCACCCGGGGAGAGGGGGAGAGAAAGAGATGAGAGAGAGTGAGAAAGAGAGAATGAGAAGGGGGGAGAGAAAAAGGGTTAATATATAGAAAAATCCAGAAATTGCAAAAATTCAGAAAATTATGAAAAATTACCTCCGCGATCCTCGGAAGGAACACAACGCAGTGGTACGGTCCCGAAGTTGGAGAACGTCACAGTTCGCCCTGCACAGAGTTCCGAAGGCACATCAGGGAAAAAGACGTGTAAAATACAAAATACACTCTGAGACCTACTAAAATGATCCGAAAAAAATCTGAAAAAAAATCTGTGGCATTATACGAATTGTTGGCGGTAGTCCCACGTCAGTGGCCCGGAATCTCCCAGTATAGACAATGTCGATTCTCGGTAGCCAAGGCCTCTTCGGCCCATCTTTATGCCTTTAGGGACGGGATTAGTCCGCCCCTGCAATTGTGCGCCGAGGCCCATGCTCAGCTGATAGCCTAACTTCAAAATCATATGCCACCCTTTTAAAACTCTAATCTTGGACTTAATTTTAACATTTGTCGGTGCAGTGGTGGGCTTGCGTGACGCATATGCCCATGAATAGTTTAAGTCCACAACAGAAAGAACTGGCCTGTTGCTTGGCCATAAAGTAGGAAGGATCTTATCTGCAATCGCATCAACAGTCTGGACTGTGGAAACACTCTTCACCTTGACTACCCGCCCCTGGAATGGGAACTTGAGAGATTGGTGGGCAGTTGATGGTACTGCATTCAAACTATCTATCCATGGATGACCCAGAATTGTCTTGAACATCGGGTCTATGTCCAGTACGTAGAACTCCACATCCATTTTTAGAGGCCCTAGCTCGGCCTGAACTGTCACAACCCCATGGCAAGCTCGCCAGGAGTTATCATAAGCTGCAATTGTGGTCGACGTTGGCCTAAGCATGTCTTCTGAAATATTGCAGGTACGCAATGTGCTTAATGGACACACATTTATCGATGCTTCCGTGTCCACAAGGGCTGACTCAACTGCCACTTTGTTCAAGGAAATAGTAATGCAGAGTGGCATCTGCAGTGCCTCTAGGGGTGCCAATTCTGATTCGAAAAATGAAATGGAAGGCCCCCTCGTGATAGTGGCCAACACTGACGGCAAACTGTCCACTGCTACGTCTTCATTAACCATCAATTTCTACAGAAAAACCCTTAGTGCGTCCTGGTGTAGCGTGGACCTCTTGATCAACTCCAGGACTGATCTCTTGGCCGGCATCCGATCCAAGTGCTGTAACAAATTATACTTCGTGCCAGGCACGGGGTCTACTTCTTCAGCTTCAACAGTCAAGGAAGGAATTGGAGGATTGGGTGCTGGTGCACCAGTGGAGGGGTAACTTTTATGAAATAAACGCCCACTCCGGAGGGCGCATTGTCATGCCGACGCGGCATCAAATGGACTCCCGATTGGCCCGGTGGGGTAAGTGGCAGGGATGGAAATGGGGGTGAGAATGGCGGAGGTTGGTCTGGCAAACCCTGGCGGAGTGGTGATTGGTGAAGGGTTAAGTGGAGGGGTGATAATGGAGGGTATGGCGGGTGATGGTGGAAGGATTGGTAGAATGGTGGGGAATGTGGCGGGTGCAATGGGTGATCGGGAAGGGATAGTGGGTGGAGCGGCAGTGAAAGTGGAGGGCCGGAGGATGGAAGGAACAGAAGGTGCGGGGAAGTTGGTGTGGTGGAAGGCCAAGAGATGAGCGGGAGTCTCATCATCAAAAGACCACACAACATTAGGGGCTGGGTGGTGAACTGCATTAACCTGTGCCGATGCCGGCGGCTGCTGTTGCTGTTGAGGAGCGGGCGGATGTTCTGGCATGGGATTCTGATGAATCCCGAGGTATTGCTGTTGCTGCTGCTGCTATGGAGGTTGTTGTTGGGGAGGTTGCTGGAACTACTGTTGCTGGGGTGCCGCCTGCTGCGGCCTTGCTTGCCTTCTCCTTTCTTTTATATCTTCAATCAACTTGTGCATTTGGGCCCAGTCAATCCTCTGTCCCTCATGCAAATCATAAACTAGATCCCTGAACTGATAACACCTCTCTATCGTGTGCCTGGGTTGCTGATGGTATATGCAATACCTTGACTGGTCGGCCGCCGGGTTCCAGTTTTGACATTTCGGAGGCAACTGTATGTCACCAGTGTACATTAAGGCCGAAAAAATGTTAGGGAGTGTTTCTGGAAGCGGTGGATAGTTGACTCTTTTTGGTCCCGGTCGAGCACGCCCATAACCAGCAGGAGGAGGGACGTTATGGTACTGGGGTGGCTGTTGAGGTTGTTGTGGTGGTGGTGGTGGTTGTTGTGGGTGTTGAGGAGCTGGGAAAGAAGGTCGAGGAGCCTGTGGAGCGGGGAACTGGGGGTTGCGTGGGGGTTTCTGGAAATGGGGTGAAGCGGGCTGGTTAGGGAATTAGATAGCCTAGACCTACTCGTTGGTTTGTACTCCCTCGGTAACTAGTCCCTAGAACTTTCTTGTGGTTTTGGATTTCTGGGCCTCGAAAAGGGAATGAATAGGGGAGTCTTTGAATTGGGTCTGGATGAATCGGGCACGACTGTATAACTGGTGCATATTTGAAATGTCGTTCATTGCTAATATGTTCTGGAATGTCAGAGTGGCATTAGAAATCAACAACTTAACTTTTTCTTCTTCTGGGATCTGCCCGGGCACACGCGAGGCCATCTGCCTCCATCGGTCTGCGTATGTTGTGAATTCCTCGTCTACTTTCATCTTTTCCGCTACTAGGTCGATAAAGGAATACTCGGGACCAACCCGAGCTTGGAATCTCTGGATAAACTTCTCCTTCAAGGTCTTGAAACTCTCTGCCTCCTCCAAAGGCAAGGTGTAGAACCATTCAAGGGTGACCCCATCCAAGGATCGGCGGAACAAATATGCCATTAGGCGGTCGTCGTGTTGGAACTGCGCCGCCGATTCATAAAGGAACTCCCTGACATGAATAAACGGGTTGTCATTCCCGTCATATTTCCGGTATACGGGGAGCTCAGACTGGAGAGGAAAGTGAATGTCCCTGAAATTGGGCACGGGGATATCGGCTAGAGACTGCGGGCCGACTTGCTTGTGGAGGAGGTCAATCTGCTACTGCATGGCAGCCCATTTGTCGAGAAGTTCCCGTTCCCGGGAAGGAGGAGATATAGTAGGAAAAACATAACTAGAGTATGGAGCAGAAGGATAAACTGACTGAGGCGGCTGCCCATAAGATGGATAATGGGCCAAGGAAGGGCCCATATCCGCATGAGCCAACTGGGCAGCCCCTGGTTGCAGACGAATGAAATCAGTCGGGGCCACGAGGGCCTGCGCGCTAGAGAGATAGTGGTGTAAGGATCAACACAAGAACTAGAGGGGATCTGGGTCTTCCCCTTATCCAGAGGCTGATGGGCCGAGGTAGAAACCTGGCCTGCTTCCATGGTGGAGAATCGAAGAACCTGAGGACGAATGGGAGTAAGATCGATGGGGGCCGCAGAGGTGGCCCTTAATCCAGAAATCAGAGATGTAGAAGTGGCGGCAGTAGTTACGCCAGAAGGGAGCACTGAAGGTGGTGCATCTACTCCTTGCAAAGCTTGCTTAAGAAGATGGAGTTGAGTAGGGTCCAACTGGGCCATCATGTGGAGAACCTGACTGGCTGAGTTGTGAGTGGAAGAATCAGAAAGGGAGGGTTGGGCACCCTCAATAATAATGGTCGGGAGAGGAGGGGCAATCCCTTCTCCCCCTTGCACATGAGCGACCCTAGGCGGGTCCTCCAGAAGTCGCCGAGGGAGAGAATCCTCATGGGAATGGGAGAAGTTGTAAGACGACATGGTGCGTGATGAATCAAACAAGGGATTAATATAGGAATAGAAATGTGAGCTGCCCCTAGGAGATGATCCTGAGGGTGTGAGGCAGCTCCACATGCACTAATCACTATAAGGAATAACACGCAAATAGCCCTAACCAAGATTTAAACAAACAATTCAAACCAAAAGCATACACGGGAGGGGAGAGATAAGAGAAGGATCGACCAGTTAAGCAACCAAGTTCTTAAATGATGCGTGAAAATTTTTTTAAGTTCCTCTGTAGGACCTTAGCGGATTAATTAAAGTATGAATGCACTCAGCCACAAGGTACCTAACCAGGGTAGGAAATGGGGAACTGGCCGACTCTAAGGGACTCTCTCTCTCTCTCATGGATGCAAACCCGAGACTGGGGTGGGTACGGTATAACCTGCCCGGCGTCCGTGTAGGAATCCACGGCTCACGGGGACTTACGAAGGCCCTCTGTAGGGTCACCTAGTCGGCTCCAAGGAATATGGAGATGAGAGGAAACCCTACCTCGGTAGGAATGCAACTACTGATGAAGAGCGGTGTATGATCTTATGTGCACCGGAGTGCATGCAAGAGTCTAGCCTAGAAACTAGCAATCAATGATCAAGCTATTATGCCCCTATAGTTTTTGATGATCTGTAGTTTTGATGAAAGCAAACTTATGAGTCATAAGTCTATACATCCATGCATCATTACTCTCTGCATAGTCTGGACAGAAGTCTGAACATTGCTCTCACACATATACATAGTCTGTACACTCATTGCCAGCATGTCTGTACATCGCCTTGGGCATGGCAAAGTCTATACATTGCTGCATTGCTTACATTTGCAAAGTCTATACATTGGCTGTTGTTCTGCAGCGTCAACACAAGTCCATACATCGGTTGCAGCACTACACGCACACTCAAAGTCCATACACTGCATTGTGGCATGCACACTAGCAAGTCTGTACATTAGGTATCTTTACCTACATTGAAACTCGCAAGTCTATACATTGGTATATTTTACCTACGTTGTAACTAGCAAGTCTGTACACTGGTGATTTTACCTACGTTGCACTTGCAAGTCCATACATCATGCAGTCTGCACATTGTGGCACGCAAAGTCTGCACAACGCCTTGTTAGCAAGTCTATACATCGCCATAGCTCGCATGCAGAGTCTAGACAGTCTTAACCAAGTCTGTACACTGCCGTCTTGCAGCACAGTATAAGTCTATACACTGGTCCGTCTCACTGAGCGTCTCAAGTGGACACTAAGTCTATACACTGGACCGTCTCACTTAGCGTCTTTGTGTAAGTCACTCGCCACCAAGTCTATACATTATGGCACGCAAAGTATGCACAACGCATTGTCTGCAAGTCTGCACATTGCTATAAGCACGCATGCAAAGTCTAGACAGCCATGGGCAAGTCTATAGATCGCATTGCATGCACGCAGGTCTAAGTATGTACACTAGCTATAGCATGCTCGCATAAAGTCTATACATTGCATCTTAGCATGCTTGCACAGCACAAACAAAGTCTGTACATTCATATGTGCATTGTGCATTGCTCTTGGCAGAGTCTGTACATCGTTATGCTGCCTTGTGCCGTAGCAAGTCTATACATACTCTATGCTCGAGATTTGACACCCACCAGAAGTGGCGTCACTTCTGAAACAAACGCCTAAGTGTAAGGCATCTTTTTGTTGAGCATCGCTTCATCAACTCTATACATTGTCTGCTTGCATAACGTTGAGTCTGTATATCACTTGAACACTCATTGCACTCTAACTCTATATATTGGTTCATGTATTCCACTCATAACTCTATACACTGCTTCACTCATTGCACGAAGTCTGCACATTGTGTTGCTTTGTTCATACTTTGTTTTGCCAAGTCTACACATTGATGCACGTTTACATCTGCATATTTGAAGTATGTACATGGCTTAAGCTCTGCATATTTGAAGTCTATACATGGCATAAGCTCTGCATATATGGAGTCTATACATGACATAAGTCCTGCATATAGGAAGTCTGTACATGGCATAGTCTTGCATATCTGAAGTCTATATAGGCTACAACACTGCATTTACTAAGTCTGTACAACGCCATGGGTGTGCATACATAGAGTCTGAACACTGCATAGCTTCACATTCACAATGTCTGTACATTGCTTCAGCAGTGCCTTCATACAGTCTGTACATCGCTTAAACCTTAAACTGACAATTCTATTTCGACTGTCTGACAGGGATTCTTTGCAGAGATTGATGACTGGGCACGTGATCCGAGGATAAGGGGAGTGACCAGATTATGACACGTGTACTGAAAGCCTACTGGATGCTGCCACATGGTCCAAGTCATTGGGCGGGAGATGTGGAGAGCACACGCCCTTCCTGCTGCTGGTATATATATGGAGTTTCTTCCTTCAGAAGAAGCTGATCGAATAGAAGCAGCCAGAGCTAAGAGAAAAGAACAGAGAGTGAGCGCCTGCACGATCCACAGAGAAGAAGAAAAAGAGAGAAGAGAAGATTAAGAGAGTTGAGTTGAGAGAGTCTTTTCGAAGTCTTGTAAATCAGTCTCTTGGTTCAGATACCAGAGCTGATACTGCTCAATTGAACTACATTCGTTTTGGTTTTCCATTTCGTTTGTTTCTGTCTTTAATGTTTTTGAAACTCTTTTGTTATCAAGCTGTGAGCCAGCAATTGCAGTGGAGGTTTCCACTGGAAAGGTGAAGCTGTTATCCTCAGCAGGCGAGACCAGGTCTCGGACGGCTAAGCTGTATCGCCCAGCGGTTGCAGAGGATTTGTTCCTCTAGTCGGCAAGCTGTAAAGCCCAGCGAAGCTGTGTATCAGCGGTCTGTTGGCAAGCTGTGAAGCCCAGTTGTTCAAGCTGTGAGTCAGCAGGATCCACATTCCAGTTGGAGTGTGGGGTGGACGTAGATCTCTGGATTGAGATCGAACCACCTTAAAGATCGGTGTCTACTGTGTGATTGCATGTTGTTTGTGTGATTTTATAGTGTTCCTTCTGTCGTTCAACAGTTGCTTATTTTAATTCCGCATTAGAGTTCAACTGTGTTTTAAAATTAGACATTAGATCTATTCACCCCCCTCTAGATCCACTCTCAGTGGTAATAGACTGCGTCCATCTAACATAACAGTTGGTATCAGAGCCTAACTCTTCTACAGGGACTTACGGCCTGAAGAGGAAGGTACAGATGGATGCTCGAGGGATGATCGCTGAAGGACACTCAACCACCAAGCCCCCTTTTTTCGATGGATCTAACTATGCATACTGGAAGAACCGTATGCAAGTATTTTTGAGGGCGAAGGATTATGAGATCTGGAAGGTAGTCAGCAAGGGACCTTATGAGCTGTCCCCTAATGAGGAAGTCTGGACCAAGGAGGAGATCAGAAGGTCTACTCTAAACTGGAGCGCCATAAACGTTATTCAATGCTCTATGCACCCCACGGAATTTTCTCGAGTATTAGCTTGCAGCTCAGCTAAGGAGATGTGGGATGCACTGGAAGTTATTCATGAAGGGACTTCTCAGGTTAGAGAGACGAAGGCCAATTTCCTTGTGTCAGAATATGAAGCCTTCAAGATGAAGCCAAATGAGACCATCAAGGAGATGTACTCTCGATTAACTATCATCACAAATGGTCTTAGAGGTCTCGGGAAGGCTCAGATAGAATACGATGTAGTGAGGAAGATATTGCGTTCCCTGACTCATGCTTGGCATACTAAAGCTACAGTAATGGAGGAGTCAAGGGATTTGCGAAATACAAGGGCAGATGAGCTAATTGGCTCGTTGATGGCATATGAGATTAATCTGCCAAAGATAGATGAAGTTGAAAAGAAGAAGAAGCCAATCGCTCTGAAAGCTGGTGCCAGCAAATCCAGCAAGTCCAGCAGATCCAGCTCTAGTGGATCATCATCCGAGGAGAGCCTGAATGAACAAGATATAACTTGTACTGAGATGGCAATGATGACCAGAGAGTTCAGGCGGTTCCTCAGGAAAGAAGGAGGACGATTCAGCCAAAAGAAGTATAGTGGCGGCTGAAGGGATAAAAGGTATAAACATAACCTTGCAAAGAAAATTGAAACTAATACTTGTTATCAATGCAGGAAGACAGGCCATCTGAAAGCTGAATGTCCAGAGAATCAAAAATACAAGGATAAGTCAAAGAAGAGGAACACGAAAGGGAAAGCTATGGTGAGTACCTGGAGTGATGAAGATGAAGGCTCCTTGAGCAATACCTCTGACAGTGAAGCTGAATCTGAAAAGCCCATTTGCCTTATGGCAACAAGCTCTGAAGACAGAGAGGAGGATTCAGATGAGGTAACTTCTCGATTCGATAATTTTACTATTGCTGATTGGGTAGATGCCTATCATGAAATAGCTGATAAAGCAGATGACATTAGAAGGGAAAACAGGCATCTAAGAAGATAGATTAACTCCATGCAAAATGATACAACTCTAACTGATAAAATTGCATGTCTTGAATCTGAGAATAATAAACTCAAACTCACATGTTCTGAATTAGAAGAAATCAAGAATGAGTCAAAAGCCTCTAAAGAAGATAATGAGAGGTTAGAAAAAGAAGCTGATGAATGGAAGTTGAAAATTCAGAAATATGAAAGTGAGATAAAAATTATGAATGAAAAATATCAAGCTGTCCTAAGTGTGAATACAGAACTGAAAAAAATCCATTGAAGACATTCAAAAGGATAATGAGGACAAGCTTAAAACTATTGAGAAAATGACCCAAGGTTCAGATAACATAAATGCTTTGTTAGGGTCAAAAGTCAACTTCAGAAAAGGGGGCCTTGGATTTAATTCTAGTGCAACAAAAAGCTTTGGAATGAAAACTATTTCATTTGTCGCACAAAAAGAGAAAGGACCTCTAATCAACATGAAGTCGAACATTTTAGTGAATAAAGCTATAAATCTGAAAAAGTCCAGTGCTGAGGAGAAGGGCAAACAAAAGCTGAGTGAGCCTAGTAGAGCTAGCACATCCAAGCAAAATCCCAAAGCTCAGTCTCAGGTTAGGGGTCAACCTACACAGTCTTATAAACCACATGTTAAGGTCACCAACTCTCCACCATCACCACCACCTCTGAAGAAGAACCAATACACACCTATGAATAGGTCAGCAGGGTCCAAGGTGCAGGGGAGGCAGAATGCTTTTAGAGCTCAACCCAAGTATTTCTACCAACCTAGAGCCCAGTCCCACTTCTTTGCACAGTCAACCTATCCAAATAGGTCAGGATGGACTAGGACTCAAGGAAGGTTTACAGGTTATGGACATCAGGCTACACAGTCATATAAACCTTACACTAGAAATTGGGTTAATGGGTATGGCTCTTGGACACCTAGGAACCAACATTTCCACAGCCAGTCCAATGATTACTATGGCCAAAATTTCGTGAATACACCCTGGCCAAGGCACTGGCACAGAAATAATCAATCTGTAAATAATCATGCTAGTGTAAACAAGAAAAAGCATAACAAAAAGAAATCTGGAAAATCCACTGAACTGAACTGTTTCAAACAAATGTGGAATCCTAAAAGTCTGCTTTCTTGTTTTAATTATTTTTAATCTTCTCTGGAGCCCAATCAATCTTGGGTTCCAAACTTCTCTACCTGATTGTGTGTGCAGGTATGCCTGGCAGCCAAGAACAATTTGTGGTACTTGGATAGTGGCTGCTCCAGGCATATGACAGGAGATAAGGCCAAGTTCTACATGCTGACAGAGAAACAAGGAGGCCTTGTCACCTTTGGTAGCAACACAAAGGGTAAGATTGTGGGGACAGGTAAGGTAGGTAAGTGTACTACCTGTTGCATTGAAGATGTTATGTTGGTTGAAGGTTTAGCATATAATTTACTTAGCATCAGCCAACTATGTGATAAAGGATGCAAAGTTCTTTTTGACTCTCAATGCTGCAAAGTTTTTGAACCTGATTCCGAAACTGTTAAATTTTCTGGTAAAAGGATAAATAACACTTACATGATAGACTTAGATGATATACAACATTCTAACCTATGCCTTACTGCTAGCAGAGAGGACTTAGCATTTTTATGGCATCATAGGTTAGGCCATGCTAGTTACACTGTATTGCATAAATTGAATAAGCATAGCATGGTTAGAGGACTTCTTGAAGTTTCCTTTAAGAAAGAAAATAAAATCTGTGATGCATGCACTCAGTCAAAGTTAACTAGAAAGTCATTTAAATCTAGAGCAGAAAATCTGTCTTCTAAACCCTATGAGTTGATATACATGGATCTTTTTGGGCCAACCAGGTCTGTCAGCTTATCAGGGAGGAAGTATGGGTTTGTCATGGTAGATGACTTCTCTAGGTATACTTGGGTATATTTCTTATCACATAAAAGTGATGCATTCTCAGAATTTCAGGAGTTCTGTCTTAAGAAAAACCAGAAAATTAAAAATATTTTAACTAATCATGGAGGTGAGTTTGAAAACTCATAGTTTGATGAATTCTGCAGGTCAAATGGAATTCATCACAAGTACTCCTCACCAAGGACACCCGAGTAGAATGGAGTTGTGGAGAGGAGGAACAGAACCTTGGTGAAGATGGGTCGTACACTCTTGGTTGAAGGTGGTCTGCCAAGGAAGTTTTGGGCTGAAGCAGTAAATACTGCATGTTATGTAATTAACAGAGCCATGGTAAGACCTTCTACCCAGAAAACACCCTATGAGATCATAAAGGGTAAGAAACCTTCTATTGCTCATTTCAAGATTTTTGGTTGTAAATGTTTTATTCATATAAATGATAAAAGATACCTTGATAAATTTGAACCTAAAGGTGAACCAGGAATTTTTCTTGGTTACTCTGAAAACACCCGAGCATATAGAGTGTATAATCTGAGTTCCAAAACTGTTGAAGAATCTCCACATATTATTTTTGATGAATCTTTGGTAAAGTCTAATATTCGTCAATGCAAGAATGAAGACAATGGTGATATTCTGAAAGAAGGGAATCCTGCAGACAAATTCGAAGATGAGGAAGGAAATGAAGAGCTTAATGAAGAAGAGCCTACAGTTCAGGGGGAGGTAAATGAAAATCATGATAATGAAATTGTCAACATTAGATATCTAAAAGATCATCCTGTAGATAATGTGATTGGTAATATGCATGACCCTCCTAGGACTAGAGCCCACTTAAGAATTCGAAATGAATTGAATGCATATGCCTTTGTATCAAATGTAGAACCCAAGTCCATTGACTGTGCTCTTAAGGATGTGCATTGGATTAATGCCATGCATGAAGAGCTCAATCAATTTGACAGGAATAAGGTGTGGCACTTGGTTTCACCTCCTGATCATGAAACAGTCATAGGGACTAAATGGGTATTCAAAAATAAAACTGATGAATCAGGGAATGTCATTAAAAATAAGGCCAGACTTGTAGTTCAGGGGTATAACCAGGAATTTGGAATTGAATTTAAAGAGTCTTTTACCCCTGTAGCCAGGTTAGAAGCTCTCAGAATCTTATTGGCTTATGCATGTTCCCTAGGAATGAATCTTCAGCAGATGGATGTAAAATCTGCTTTTTTGAATGGAGAAATCAGTGAGGATGTCTATGTGAGGCAGCCTCCTGGCTTTGAATGTTTAGACTTCCCCAATCATGTGTATAAACTTCGAAAAGGTCTCTATAGTCTTAAGCAAGCTCCTAGAGCTTGGTATGACAGGTTGAGCAAATTCCTCACTGATAAGAACTTCACAAGAGGTGTAGTTGATCAAACCCTGTTTACTAAGGTAAGTCATTCAGATATTCTTATCATTCAAATTTATGTGGATGGCATTGTCTTTGGGTCAACTAACCCCAAATTGTGTGAGGAATTCTCTCAGATAATGACTAATGAGTTTGAAATGAGCTCAAATTATTTCTTGGACTGCAGGTGACACAGTCAAAAGATGGAACTTTCATCTCTCAGTCCAAGTACATAAGGGATTTATTGAAGAAGTACAAGATGGATAACCTCAAGGAAATAGCTGCTCCAATGGGTACCTCAACCAGTTTAGATGAAGATCCTCAAGGTTAACCAGTGGACCAAAGGCTATATAGAGGTATGATCGGATCCCTTCTATATCTTACAGCATTTAGGCCTGATATTCAATTTGCAGTGTGTTTATGCTCTAGATTTCAGGCTAGTCTTAAAGAATCACATCTTAAATCTATGAAAAGGATTTGTAGGTATTTACTAGGCACCCAAGAGCTAGGTCTTTGGTATCCTGCCAAGTGTGAGTTAGAACTTCTAGCCTACACTGATGCAGATTATGCTGGGTGTCGAGTAGAGAGAAAAAGCACTAGTGGCTATTGTCAATTCCTTGGTGGCTGTCTAGTATCTTGGGCATCTAAGAAGCAACACACTGTAGCCTTATCTACAGCTGAGGCTGAATATGTTGCAGCTGGTAATTATGCTACCCAAGTACTTTGGATCAAGCACCAACTAGATGATTATCAGATAAAACTAGAATGTATTCCAATCTTGTGTGATAATACTAGTGCTATATGCCTTGCTAAAAATCCTGTTCATCATTCTAGGACTAAGTATATAGAGATAAAACACCATTTTCTTAGAGATGTTGTAAATAAAAAGGAAATTGAAATGAACTTCATTGAAACTGAAAAACAAATTGCTGATATTTTTACTAAGCCTCTTGGGAATGAAATGTTTAAATTTCTTAGAAGAGAACTTGGCTTGTGTAAATTTCAGCATAATGAATAAACTCTCTGATGGCTTGAATAAACCTTGTGAATGTTGAATGTTGCAACAGACTCATGATCATGCATGACATTCATTTTTTTTTTTTGGCATCACACTCATGATCATCATTGCATATTATTTAGTCATGACTGTGTCTAAGCTCTCTCTCATCTAAAACCACATGCATATAGAGAGGGGGAGTATTGTTAGAAATTCAGAGTGGTCATCAACTTTATTGAAATCCAAATTCTTTGACCCTGAATGAGTTGAGTCTGACAATATGGCAATCTGTTAGTCAGTTCTGATTCCTAAGCAATAGAAAACAGACTTCTTCATTTATAAGAACTTTAATTGCTTGAAGACTGACTTAATGGTTTAAATTTTATAAACTTTAAAGTTTAAAGATTGCAATCAGTAAATAAGAAAGCTGAAAATTGATAAAGCTATCAACCCTTATCTTATTTCATGTCAGACAAAGCCAATTATATCTGAAATCTAAAAACTCATCTAAAATCTTGTTAGAGAAGGCTAAGTATGTGTATTGTCCTTAAACAAGTCATTCTGAAACAAATAAAGGACAGCTAAGAAAGATATTGAAAAATATTAAAAATTAATTGAACAATATCATTGGCAGAGCAATGACTGATAAAATACTGAGAAACTAAGTGATCCATCAAAGAAATGGACAATACTTAAGTCATGAGGTGTATCAGTTATCTCTGTATAAAATGATTAAAACAGTAGGGTGGTTTCACTGAGTACCTGGGGGTAACTGGCATCTGATAAACGTGTACCCTCACACAAAAAGGTGTAAATCAGTTTTATTGAGTTTGATCATAGGCAGAATGGTCCATCATGTTGAGTATCTAGGGGTATTGGCGTCTGATAAACGTATACACTTACGCAAAAAGACAAATGATACCTGAATGCCCTTAATAAAATAATATTAAAAATGCTGTTCCTTCAAAAGAAATTTCAGGGATGTCAATTTGTTTAATTTCAATACATGACATGCTCACAGTTTTGTTGGTTACTGTGTTTTGATGATGACAATATTGTGTTTTGATGTTTGTTGGATAGTGTGTTTTGATGTTGACAAACACTATGACTCTCATATGTTTGATGTCATATGTGTTTACTTCATACAATACTTGTTACATGCATTAACTGTGAGCATTAACTGTGAGCATGGCATAGACTGTTCACTCGTCTGTCTGCATGAGACACCAAGTCCACACATTGCATCGTGTGCTTCTCATTTAAAGTCTATACATCCGCATGCTAGCAAGTCTTCAAAGTCCATACATTGCATCCGCATGCTAGCAAGTCTTCAAAGTCCATACATTGCATGCTTCACTCTAAGTCTATATAGCCAGTGTCTCACATATGCAAAGTCTGTACAACGCTGCATCACGAAGTAAAGTCTGTACAACGTTTTGACTAGAATGCAGCGTCTCATGTTAAGTCTGTACAGCATGCATCAGTGCATTAACAAGTCAATACATAGTCCATGCAACGTCTCATGTTATCTGTACAGCATGCATCAGTGCATTAACAAGTCTATACATCGTGCATGCAACGTCTCATGTTAAGTCTGTACAGCATGCATCAGTGCAATAACAAGTCTATACATAGTCCATGCAACGTCTCATGTTATCTGTACATCATGCATCAGTGCATTAACAAGTCTATACATCGTGCATGCAACGTCTCTCAAGTATGTACAGGGTTTGCCTAGAATGCATTCACTAAAGTCTATACATTCATCTCTAAGGCAAAGTCTATACATCGCATTCATTGCACACTGCACGTCTGTACAGCCCAAGTCTGTACATCCACCGTCTCATTCGGCGTCTCACTCTTGCAAGTCTATACATTTCTTATATTTACCTATGTTCAGACACCAAGTCTATACATTGCTCACAGCACACACTAAGTCTGCACATCGTCCCCTTGCTTCAAGTCTGTACATTGGCCAAGTCTACACATCGCCATGTTCACTTGTTTCAAGTCTGCACATTGGTTCAGGCTTTCCAAGTCTGTACATTGGCCTTCAAGCTTTCCAAGTCTATACATTGGCCAAGTGTCTTGTGCTTTGAAGCTTTATCAAGTCTATACATTCGTTTATCAAAGTCTACACATTACATCGTGTTTCAAAGTCTATACATCATTGTGCATTCCTTGATTTCAAAGTCTGTACATTCTGTTTGCTTCATAGCAAGTCTGCACATCCCGCTTGCACTAAGTCTATACATGGTCCTGGCGCTCGCAAGTCTGTACATTGATTTGGGGCTCGCAAAGTCTGTACACCGGCTTGGCGAACACAGAGTCTTGCTGCGTCTATGTGCTAGTCTATGCATTGTCAAGTCTATACAGCGTCTCTTAGCGTCTTATGCATTCAACATAGAAAGTCTGTACATTCGTTGACAGACTCATGTATAAACAGTAAGACAAAGTCTGTACATTCGGTGACAGCTTGTCTAAGCATCTCATGCATTCAATGTGCATACTTTCATTCTATTTGTGCATCTCCTTCAGAAGTCTGTACAATCCTTTGAGCATTCAAGTCTATACACTCTTGTGTCTGCATTGCATACACTTCAAGTCTACACACAGATTGCCTACATCTCATGTAGTTAAAGTATGTACACTCGTGAATGTAATGTCTGTACATTCATTCTTGCTGTATACACTTTCTCACCTGTGCACACTTCAATTGATGCATCAAGTCTGTACAAGCTCAGCTCATTCATCAAAGTGACTCGATGTATATACTTTCTCCTATTCTTTCCTGTCAGATAAATTAACTTGCACTGATAGTTAATCTGTTCTAACAGGACTGCTGATTCGAGGAGGTTAATGATGCACGTGATCCAAGAATAGGAGATGGCCCTGATCGTGCCATGTGGACTGAACCTTCTGGGCGGGAATCGTCGAGAGCACATGCCCTAGCTGCTTGCTGCTGATATAAAAGGAAGGATTCTTCCTTAAAAGAAGATTGATCGTGAAAAAAGAGAAGCAGATAGAGAAAGAGAGTGATCGAGATAGAAGGAAAGAGCTGCAGTAGTAGGAAAAGAAGAAGAGACAGAGAGAGAGCCTGCGAAAGAGAAGAAAAAGAAGAGTGAGAAGAAGAGAGAGCCAGAGTAAAAGAAGCTTCAACTGAAGATCAGTTTCTACTGGACCGTGGATCAAATCCAGGCCAGCCAGCTCTTGCGAGAGCCACATTTTGATTTTATATTTCCAGCTTTTAGTTGCTGTATTTTCTTTTATTGTTTTTCTTTTCAAACTGAACATTGTTCTTCCGATTCTCTAGTTGGAGATCGGGTTCCTCCTGTGGACTCAGGAGAAGGGAGACTGTGTCTCCGGTCTGCAAGTGACTGAGTGTCGCTTGTGAGTTCCCTCTGGTTTCAGAGGAAGGGAGTCCTTGACTCCGGTTGCAGGTAGTGGTTACTACCTGTGTGTTCCCTCCTAGTCTGGAAAAAGAGAGACCTAGTCTCTGGTTCCAAGTGGCTGGGAGTCATTTGGGGTGTCCCTTCGGTCTGGAGGAAGAGGGGAGGCTGTTCCCCTGGTCAAGCTGTGTGGCAGCAACTTGTTTGCAGACTGAGTCTACTTTCTAGCTGATTGCTAGTGGAAGCCTCACTCCGGTTGGGAGTGAGGGGTGGACGTAGGTCTGTGGACCAAACCACCTAAAAAATCCCTTGTGCAGTGGTTTGTTTGATTGCTTGCTTCCGCTAGATGCATGCTAGGACCGTGATCTGATTGATTATTCATGTCCTAGAGTTTAATTGGGTTTGCATCTTTTATGTTTGAGCAATTATCCACTGATCTTGTGCTTATCATTTCATACGAATTTTAAATTGGTCAAAACTCTTTAGAAGATCCATTCACCCCTCCTCTGGATCTGTGTTTATCTATCACACCAAACTATCAATTGGTATCAGAGCGATTCTCTGACTGATCAAATCCAACGATCTGTAGAGGATCCTGTTGTCTTTGGTGCATTTCTGAATTTACTCTCTGTTGCATTAATCTGCTTGCCGATTTAATCAATGGGTTCTCCACCGATTTTCAATGGCTCTAATTTTAACTCATGGGTTAGCAGTCTACATAACTATGTGAATTTGATGGATCCGGATCTGTGGAAGTTAATCTCACATGGTCCTCACAGACTGCCAAAGAAAGAGTCCAAATGGACTAACAGTCACAGATCAAGAAATGGAGAGAATTAGAAAGTTTTGAAATTAATGAAAGAAGCTACTGACAAGGCTCTACATTCCTTTTTCCATGACTGCAGATCCGGTAAGGATATTTTGGATAAGCTGAAGCTAGCTCAGAGGAGAAATGAGGACAGCTGCCTGATGACTGACAAGAGCAACCATGTCAGTGATCAAGATGAATCCGAAGATGCTGAAGAGGTAACCAATCCTTTCTCTAGTTACACTTTAGACGACTGGGAAGATGCCTATGCCAATCTGTTAGAATCCTATGAAAGACTAAAGAAGAAGAATAAAAAACTGATAAAGAAGCTAAAGAATCATGAGAATGCTAAATCTCGAGGTGAAAACCCTGAAATTCTAAAAATTGAAAATGACATATTTCGAAGACAGTTAACAGATTTTGATTCTATTAGTTCAGACCTAGATCATTTGAAATCTGAAAAAAAAACTCTTATGAAATAAATTGGATTACACAAAAAGGAGAATCAAGAGCTTGTTTGTGAAATTGCTGAACTAAAGGAAAGACTCAGTTCAACTGATGATGATCAGGCTCATAACAATGATGTTGTTCAAAATGAAGAACTGGTGAGAAACTTAGAGCTTGTCAACTCTGAATTAGAAAACATGAAGTCTGAAAATGTAATACTCAATAATCAGCTCAAGGAATTTGAACACAAATCAATAAATCTTGAAAAAGAAAATAGATTGATTTCTGAAAAATTAGAGGCTGATAGAGTAACAAATTTAAAGATTCAGAAAAATCTTGACAAACTTCAATCTGAAAAATAACAAGAAAAGTTTTATGAATGTCAGTTTTCTTCAGATGAATGGGTGCTTGATGATGAACTCCTAGAGCAGAATAGTAAACTGAAAGAGGAAATTAATAAGCTGAATCACCTAAACTCAGCAATATCTGAGAGGCTAATCACTTTAGAAAAAGGGAAGAGTGTAAGCCTAGTGAGCTCTAGTGAGTTACTGAATGCTGAACATGAAATTACAAATCTGAAAAACATCAACCTAATGTTGAGTGGGAATGTCACTTGCTGTGAACAAAAGATAGCTAAATATGAGTTAACAATCACATCCCTTCAACAAGAAGTTGATGATCTTTATAAGTCCCTATCTGAAGCTGACAATGAAATAAAATTAAAACAAGAAGTTGAAAAACTCAAGAGTCTGAATGATGCCTTGCATCAACAAGTCATTTCCTGTGAAACAGATCTGTCCAAATATGAAGCTAATATTTGTGGCTTAAATTCTGAAATTCAAGATTTGAAAAACTCCTTGTCAAAATTTATCAAGGGAAAGGACAATCTGAATAAGCTTCTGGGAAAGAGTGATAACTCTCAGAGAGAGGGGCGGGGTTACAGTTCAACAAACAAAAGGATCAATAGCAATAAAACTTCAACTGTGTTTGTAAAAGCTTCTGATCAAAACACAACTACTGGTTCTTCTGTTTTTCAATTTACTGCACAAAAACCCACTGTCAGTCCCAAAACTGTAGGACAAACTCAAAAATTAAAAAAGGATGAAAACCTATAGAAAAAGGACAAAACTACTCCAGTTGGTACAAAGACTGCTGCACACAATTCACATGACCTCTCAAACATTCATACTAAAAAGGGGTCGTGCTATTATTGTGGGAAAGTAGGTCACATAATGGAAGATTACAGATTAATGCTAAAAGATGAGCATGGTAGTGAAACATCACATTCTAGAAATTCTTTTGATAGAAACCATGCTGCTAGGAAGCCTGATGCTTCATGTTATTATTGTGGGAAGCATGGTCATCTCATGAGTGAATGTTTTATCATGAAAGAAGACAATAAACTGCATGCCACGTCTTCCATTCATTTTCATGGTCCATATGGATCTAAACACAATTCTAGTCAGCATATTGTGTGCTTCAACTGCAATAAGCCTGGGCATAGGGCTGCTGAGTGCTGGTTTAGATCCACTTGGAGTAAAAATAGTTTTAAAAGTAAACAAATCAGATGCTTCGAATGTGGGAAAAATGGGCATACAGTCAAGGACTGTTGGTATGTTCAAAAGAATTCTGTTAACCCCCATTTTGTCAAATTCCCTGCAAAACCATTTGTGAAATTTTCATGCTATAATTGTGGGAAGCCAGGCCATAGATCTGCTGAATGTTGGCTGAGTAAGAACAAGCATCAAACTGTTCATGCATACAACAGAAAATCTTATGAACATGTTTATAAACATTATCCTGTTGTTAATATGCATCATAAGAACCAAAAACCAGCCATTTCATGTAGATACTGTGAAAAATTTGGACACTCTATGGATGATTGTTCACTGATGAAATTTGATGATAATGTTGCTATGAAATTGTTTAGAACACCTGTTAGGGATAAGGCAGGACCCAAAGCTGCTTGGGTCCCTGCAGGATCAAAATGATCAATATTTTGCAGGTATGCCTTGGAATGAACAAAGAGGGGTAAATAAACCAAGGCATTCAAGAATGAAACCCCTAGGATTGCACTACTCAGGTCAGTTCTGAAAACTTGTCTTAAATTACATATCTGAAATTGTGAATCTTGGATAACTGCATAACTGGTATGAACTGTCCATGCATAATTGTCATATTTTTTTTCTTATCATGATTCATGCATACATGCTCCTTTACTTGTTTGACACTTGCATTGAGCTTCATGGAATTACATGTTTGCACTTTGAGCTATGTGTGCATATATGTGAATTGCATATACATACATTAGACATACAGTCATTGAAAATCTGATGCAAGTAGGACTATCAATATTGCACTGTCATTCATGACCACTATGGTATATCAAATGGTAAGCTACTAAAAGGCAAGTGAAATCTGTCTGGAAGTGCTTGCTATGTGAGAGGTGGCCTTTAGACCAAGTCCTCCGCCTAGTACCATGGGTCATTTCACTTAATAGGGCAGTCTAAATGAGCTTGAGTCACAAAATCATATGTTCAGCCTTCATTGCAAACATTGCACAATATGAGGGGGAGTCTGTCTAGTCTCATGCATTGTCTTCATGGCATATAGGATGATTCAGTGCTTTTAGTAAGGAGGAATCAATGCATTGCATATCTCTTATTTTGAAAAAAAGGGGGGGGGGAGGAAGTGACTCACTGCATATAGTCAAGGGGAGCATGCTTAATCTTTTCAGTTGTGTCTTTGTCTGAACTCTTCCTGTCCATCTGTCTGATTCATCTTGTCATATCTATAGTGTCAGTGATTCCATCATCAAATGATCTCTCTTGACTGCTTCTGAAGTTTTCATTATCTGAATTTATATCTTATTGGATCTGTCTGTCTCTCCTAAATCTGCTGAAGGAGAGCTTCACCTCTACCCAGTCAACTCTGAACTACTTTGCTCAAGAGCAGATTCTCTGCTGCAATTTTTCCAGAATCCATGCTGTTTGTTGAAATATCAGTCAGCTCACTTGAATTAATGAGCCGAGATATGAAGTAAACCTTCAGCCTGAATACTACTTCATAAAAGTTAAAACATCTTTAATGAGGAACCTTCCATTATACATGCTTAAGAACATTTGTTAACTGGAATTGGTTTAAGTCTTATGTACTCTTGTTTGGACTCAAAGAACTTGAAAATATCTGATTCAACTTCTTAATAAACTTTAACTGCATGCTTCATGTAAAGTCATGTAAGACTATCTGAAATATGAAAAGTTGAAGTCCATGTCTACGTTGACTGAGATATATAGTGTATGTAGTTGTTCTTAAGCACCTAACTTGTTTTGAATCCATTCTGAGAAAAAGTATGGACAGAGCAATGACTGTGGTTACAGAGAAACCTGTCCCAAGGATTGTGTCATGAAGTACCATGGTTAACTCTGTTTAAAGAGATGATTGGAAACTACTGTGAGAATATGGCAGAGCAATGGCATAGTTGTATTGAGTAACTGAGGATTCTGGCCTCTGATCAAGGTGTATCCTCATGCCAAAGATACTTTTAATGCTACCTCTGTTCTCTAAAATGGGAGAAGTAATACGGTTGTCACACTGAGTAACTGGGGATTATGGCCTCTGATCAAGGTGTCTCTCCACGTCAAAAGGTGTTGATAAACCAAAATTGTTCTTTAAAAAAAAAGGGAAAAATATGAACAAGTGTAAATCAAATTCTGAAAGAATAATTAAAATTCAGTTGCATTCACTTATGTTTCTCTTAAAGCTGTAATGGAAAGTAAACTAAGTAAGATGGAAGTTGGTTGAACTAGAATTTTATATGAGCTTGTAGTTCCTTTTTATTAAGAGTTGGTTCAGATATGAGTACCATTTCTTTTTGAAAAAACTCGGTTTACATCATTCTTAAACCATATCTGACAATCAAGGATTCATAAGCTTTTATAATGGAGGAATCTAAAACTTAATTTCTGTTTTATGAAGTTGGTATCATGCTGAAAAGTTCTATACCTCAATTTTCACTATTTGCTGAATCTGTTCATCTTATTGCTCTCTATCACTGTGCTTTGATTGACATTGGTTCTCATTTATGTGAGGCACAACTCTCAGTATAACATGTTTACTTGCAGCCTTTGGATAACCAGAGTTCATCCTTGTTGTTTACTCTTACATCATGGATCATAAGGGAAGAATTCTCTGGTCAAGTGTGTCTGATTATGTTGTTTGTCTGCATTAGCTCTCTACCTTCTGCCATGTCAAATGGGGAGTATTAGTTGCATATGCATGTCTGCATAAGTTGTTTGACTAAGGGGGAGAATTGTTTTAATTATTTCTGATATTGTGTTGCCCTCTTCTGCTGAACTATTTTGGGTGTCTCATATGACATCACTAAATTATCAAAGTATTGTTCTTCTGATATTGTTCTCTTTTTGATGAAGTCAAAGGGGGAGAATACTTTGATGAGTCTAGTCTGAATATTCCATCTCTTTCATTCTTGAGACTCATAGTGTTGCCATCATCAAAAAGGGAGAGATTGTTGGTTATTGTGTTTTGATGATGACAATATTGTGTTTTGATGTTTGTTGGATAGTGTGTTTTGATGATTGTTGGATATTATGTTTTGTTGATGACAATACTGTGTTTTGATGTTGACAAACACTATGACTCTCATATGTTTGATGTCAAATGTGTTTACTTCATACAGACTTAACATGAGACGTTGCATGCACGATGTATAGACTTGTTAATGCACTAATGCATGCTGTACAGATAACATGAGACGTTGCATGGACTATGTATAGACTTGTTAATGCACTGATGCATGCTGTACAGACTTAACATGAGACGTTGCATTCTAGTCAAAACGCTGTACAGACTTTACTTCGTGATGCAGCGTTGTACAGACTTTGCATATGTGAGACACTGGCTATATAGACTTAGAGTGAAGCATGCAATGTATGGACTTTGAAGACTTGCTAGCATGCGGATGCAATGTATGGACTTTGAAGACTTGCAAGCATGCGGATGTATAGACTTTAAATGAGAAGCACACGATGCAATGTGTGGACTTGGTGTCTCATGCAGACAGACGAGTGAACAGTCTATGCCATGCTCACAGTTAATGCATGTAACAAGTACTATATGAAGTAAACACATATGACATCAAACATATGAGAGTCATAGTGTTTGTCAACATCAAAACACAATATTGTCATCAACAAAACACAATATCCAACAATCATCAAAACACACTATCCAACAAACATCAAAACACAATATTGTCATCATCAAAACACAATATCCAACAATCTCCCCCTTTTTGATGATGGCAACACTATGAGTCTCAAGAATGAAAGAGATGGAATATTCAGACTAGACTCATCAAAGTATTCAAAGTGTTGGATCTGCAGGTCGGATCTGTAGGTCGCTGGACCTACTATGCAGACACCTCTCTGATACCAATTGATAGGATCGGTGCGATGGATTCAGAGGGGGGGTGAATGAATCCCACCCTTCAAAAAACTTTTCGCTTAATAAAAGACTAGAACACTATCAAGGTAAATAGACAATATGAAGAACAAGTTAAATTCTCTTTTAAACCACTGAGCAAATATATAAGGCGCGCCTAAACAAGCAACTAGCGGAAGCAGAAGAATGTAATCAACTTACAGCACGGATAGAAACAAGAATGCTCAAAGCAACCTGTGAAGGAGGTAGACGATAAGGAACAAGCGCACAAGCCCAACCACACTGCACAGAAGATTTTTAGGTGGTTCGGTCACCAAGACCTACATCCACCCCTCACTCCCAATCGGAGTGAGGCTTCCACTAGCAACGCTAGAACAACAGACTTAGTCTGCAAACACTTGCTGCCAAACAGCTTGACCAGGGGAACAACCTCCTCTCTTCCTCCAGACCGGAGGGACACCCCAAGCGACTCCCAGCCACTTGGAACCAGAGACTAGGTCTCTCTTCCTCCAGACCAGGAGGGAACGCACCAGTGACACCCAGTCACTGCCAACAGAGACACAAGTCTCTCTTCACCCAAACCGGAGGGAACACCTGGACTTGCAACCCACAAGACCAGAACTGGAGATGAATCTCCCTTCCTCCAAACCAGAGGGGAACCCACAAGTGACAACCTGTCACTAGCAGACCGGAGATAAGTCTCCCTTCTCTTGAGACCACAAGAGGAACACCGATCTCTAACCAGAGAATCGGAAAGCACAGTTGATCAAATAAAAGGAAAATAAGAAATGAAAATACAGCACTCAGAAAGCTGAAAACGTAATGTAAAATGTAGCTCTCGCAGGAGCAAACTGGATTGGATCTGATCCAAGTCTAGTAGACAGATCTTCAATAAAATCTTCTTTCTTCTTCTCCACGAACTCTCTCTCTTTCTCTTCTTCTTCTTCTGCTTTCACACTCTGCCTCTCTGCTCTTTTTCTTCTTCTTCTTCTTCTGCTCACTTCCTCTCTGCTGCTCTCACTTTTTTTTATCACTCTCTCGATCAGCCCTCTTCAATCTGTCTTCTGCGGATGAAGAAACTTCACATATATATATATCAGCAGCAACTAGGGCGTGTGCCCCCTTTATCCAGAGGACACCTCGGATCACGTGCCAGGTGCCAACCTCGGATCACGTGCCCATTCATCAGCCTGTACAATGACAGAGTTACTTCAGTCGATCAGCAAAGAGTGTATAGACTTAATGAAGTAATGCATGAGCGTGTACAGACTTTAGATACAGCATTTATGCAAGTATGTATAATGTGAGAATGTGTAGACTTAGAATGCAGCGATGTGCAGACTTGGTATGAAAGATGCATGTGCAATGGAAGAGAAAGTGTGTACAATGAGAATGAATGTACAAACATTACATTCACGAGTGTACAGACTTTTGATGAATGCATGTAATGCACTAAGCGATGTACAGACTTAATTCATGCGTGCAGGTATGCTAACAACCGGATGTATAGACATGAAACAGGGGAGTGTATAGACTTGATGTTTACATGCATGAGAACTCAATGTACAGACTTGTTGTCCCTGCAGCAGACGACACCAGTGTAAAGACTTGCTAAGCTTTCGCTAAGTCTATATAGACTTGATCATGCAGTGTCGACACCAGTGTATAGACTTGAATGAAAGCAATGCATGCACAATGATGCAATGTTCAGACTTTGCTGAAGGCTGCCAGTCAATGTATGGACTTGGCTGAAGGCAACGCTGAAGCAATGTTCAGACTTCATGTATGCAATGCAGTGGCGTATACACACTTTATGAATGCGAAGCTATAGCATGTATGGACTTCACATATGCAATGCAGAGGCATGTACATGCTTTGATTTCGTTCATGAGAAAGCAATGTTCAGACTTGCTACAATGCATTCATGTATAGACTTTGCCTTAGAGACGCTGCATGAAATGGTGGATGTACAGTCTTGGGCTGTACAGACTTGCAATGTGCAATGCATGCGATGTATAGACTTGATAAAGCTTCAAAGCACAAGACACTTGGCCAATGTACAGACTTGGAAAGCTTGAGCCAATGTGCAGACTTGAAACAAGTGAACACGGTGATGTGTAGACTTGGCCAATGTACAGACTTGAAGCGAAGACCAATGTGTAGACTTCAAAGCAGATGCCAAGGCCATGTACAGACTTGAAGTGAAAACCAATGTATAGACTTCAAAGCAGATGCCAAGGCCATGTACAGACTTGAAGTGAAAAACCAATGTATGTACTTCAAAGCAGATGCCAAGGCCATGTACAGACTTGAAGTGAAAACCAATGTATAGACTTTATGAAAGCATACGCCAAGGCTGTACATACTTGAAGAGATGCAAGGTGAGACAGAGCTGGCTGTACAGACTTTGGATGACGATGCACTGTACGCAAACGCTGTACAGACTTGATAGCGTGAGACGCTGGAAGAGACGATCGGATGTACAGACTTTGAAGATGTGGGCGAGACAATGTATAGACATGGTGCAGCTTCAAAGCACAATGTGCAGACTTTACCAGTGTATAGACTTGGGGTTATGAATGTAGGTAAAGATGACAATGTATAGACTTTGGAAAATGCAGACTGGGCAATGTACAGACTTGGTTTGTGCAAGCTACAGTGCAATGTTTAGACTTGATGCAATGCAGAGGCTGTATAGACTTACTCATGAATAATGCACAGTCGGATGTATATACTTGAGATGAATGCATGAACAGTCCGATGTACAGACTTTCCAAATGGAGTGATGCATGAACAGTCCAATGTACAGACTTGCCAAATGGAGTGATGCATGAACAGTCCAATGTACAGACTTTGAGCGCAAACACAACAATGCAATGTATAGACTTCAACTAAGCAAGCTACAATGCATTGTATGGACTTAACGATGCAAGAAGCTCTGTACAGACATGATGCAAACTGGATGTGCAGACTTTGTAGCATGTAATGTGAATGTATAGACTTTACAGACTTGCTAGCATGCGAATGTATAGACTTTAAGTATGAAAGACTATGGCATGTACAGACTGTGTGTGGCCTTATGCAACGACAATGTACTGACTTGAGCTCGTGCAATGCAGTGTACAGACTTGATGAATGATGCAACAGACTCTGTACAGACTTTCCGAATGCAATGTTCACACGACTGGACGATGTACAGACTTGTGTTACACGATGCATGCGACTTTGAAGCATGCAGTGTATAGACTTCATATGAAGGAATGCACAATGTCTAGACTTGATATAAAGGAATGCACTGGCTGTACACACTTGAAGTAATGCATGCAAGAGACGATGTATTGATGTGCAGACTATGTGTGTGTGTGCGAGACAATGTTTAGACTTGCTGAATGATTGCACAGCTAAGGATGTGTAGACTGTGCATCGATGTGCAGTCTACAGGCAATGTGCAGACTCTATTTTGCAAGCAAAACAGTGCATGGCTATACATGTTGACTCTGTTACATGAATGCATCGACCAGATGTCAGACAGATATGATGGAAAGTCATTCACAAACACACATTCACAAATACATGAACACATATGAATGCACTTAAATGAATCAACAAGATCTTTCATGCACACATGCATATGGTGACTTATAGTGTTTGCTATCATCAAAACCACAGGGGCACAACAATCTCCCCCTTTTTGATGATGGCAACACTATGAGTCACACTGACTCAAGTCAAAAACATTCTCCCCCTTTGACTTCAGCAAAAAGACATTAGTTAGAGAGAGGAAAATTAAGCAGGTATGAAACGATTGATATAACATTTCTCCCTTTAACTACATGAAAGCACATTCTTCCCCAAAGAGCAACATGACTCATACCACTTTCTCCCCCTTTGTTAAAAAAAAATCATGGAAGAGGTATGAATGCAGAGATGCAGATGCAACAACAAGTGCAAGAACTCCCCCTAAATGTATGAATGCAAGATAATTCTCCCCCTTTAAGAATTCTTGTGCAGCATGATTCATATGACAAGGAAGCTCCCCCTCAATAAATGGAACCTTATGAAATGAATGAGAAGGAGACCACAGGGGCAATCAAGGACAAGTTCAGGTCATGATGAATCAAGGACAGTGAGTAAAGAATTTCCAATAGGCTCCAATCATAAGAAATTCAACAAGATTTTCAGAGAGATATCAATCTCATAAATCCAAAACATAAGTTTTCAAAGTCTTCCATTATAAGGGCTTATGAATGAATTTTATTGATCAGCAGGGTTTAAGCATGATGTATGCTAAGTTTGTCAATAAAATTTTGTATTTATATCTAAAGTCACAGTTTAATAAAAATGAACCATGCCCTCATATATATATCTTGATTAATCTCCCTTTCTCTTACACAATCAAAATTATTGACTTCTTTCGGAATTACATGCACTAGTATTGAGATCAAACAATTATGAAGTCATATGATTTTGTCTAGGGTTGAAGTATTTTGATTTTTGCATCAATAATCAAATATTGCAATTTGTTCAACAATTTTTTTTATGCTACACATTTTATGAGCACTCTAGTTCAGTGTACACCTTGTAACTCGAGGATATACGTTGATCAGACGCCAATATCGCTAAGCACTTAGTGTAACTAACAGTCATGCTTTATATAAACAGAGGTAACATTTACACTTCATGACATATCTCAACTCATTTCTTGATGAGTGAGATGTATTTCTCAGTGTGCATGCCAGTGCTCTACCTGATTAACACTCATTCTTAAGCAGAGTTAACTATGGCACCTCATGACACAGTCCTTTAGACATGTGTTTCTCAGTGACCAAAGTCATTGCTCTGACAGAATTTACCCTTTAGACATTTCATAAAAACTCATTTGCTTCATATCAATAATAATTTCATGTACTTAACCAAATAAAGCCATGTATTCAATAATGCAGATTTCAGAAGATTTTACAAGACACAGTATGAAACAGATGGTTAAAGTTTATTAAATATGATTCAAATATTTTTAAGAGATTTTAAAGTCAAACTCAATGAATACATTAAACTTAAACCACCTGAGTTATTTCAGACATTCATAACAACGTATAATAGAAGATTCCTAGTTCAAGTGTTTTTCAGATTTATGATCGAGATAGCCCCATTGAAAACTTCATGAAAGACTGATAGAATTCTGATACCAAATGGTAGAAGAGATTTTGAAGCCCAGTGTTTTTAAAATATGATCAAGGTTTGTCAACAAATGCAATGATTCTGACAAGTGTGTGCATTTGACAACCTGCATGCAATGCATTGACTCCCCTTGACAATATGCATTCAGTCAATCTTTTTGGCAATTTCAATGTAATGAAATGCACTTAACTATATGTATGCAAAGTCATGCAAAGACTCAACATTGAATGCTATGCAAAGACACGCAATTAACTACCCCTGAAAACATGCAATGTTTGCCATGAGAACAAAACATATGTCTTTGAGACTCATGCACATTCAGACTGCCCTATCAAGTAATAAGACCCATGGTACTAGGCGGAGAACCTGGTCTAAAAGACCATCTCACACACAGTAAGAACCTCCAGACAGATTTCCCTGCCTTTTAGTAGCTTACTATTTGATATACCATAGTGGTCAATCATGATAATTCAACATGCAATCCTATAAGCAATCCAGATTTTCAGTGAGCTATGCAACAGACAGATTTCAAACAACATTCATATGTAGTTCAGATTTTCAGAAATTGTAAGTTTATTCTCATTTCAATATCTAAACAGCCAATTCATATGAGCATTGAGAGACATGAATACTCATAATGTGTAAAAGATGACAAATATGCATGAACACATCAAACTAGATATGCAATTAATTTTAAAACAGGAAATGCAGAGAGTTTACCTGAAAAATTCAGAAAGGGGTTTTCTTTTGAGGGCCTTGGCTTATTTACCCCTCTTGTTTTCTCAGTCCCAAGGCACACCTGCAAAACAAAATTTATTTTGCACAAACAGGTACCCAAGAGGTCTTGGGTCCTGAATTAACAGTAACATTTCTAGCAGGTTTTCTCAACAATTTTTGTGCATGAAGGTCATCAGATTTCATCAAATAGCAATTATACATTGAATGACATATTTGACCACAGTAATGACATGATGCAGCAGATTTCAAATTCTTTTTATGCAAATTACTGTTGTCATGGAATTTATTGGCAGAGAGAAAATTCTGTTTACTATTATGATAGCAAGATGCAGCAGATTTCAGATTTGATTTATGCACATTCTTATTAGCATGAATTCTATGTGCATATGCATGAAAATTTTTGTTAACAGATTTGAAAGTCTATTTACTAGAATAAGCCAGCCAACAGTCAACAATTTTATGGCCTGGCTTCCCACATTCAAAACATGCAAGAGTTTTCCTTTCAAAAATAAATCCATTTCTACTAGAAGTGTTTCTATTGACAGGGAATTTACTAGATTTATAGTTAGACTCCCTTCCCTGAGCATGCCAACATTGGGCTGCAATGTGGCCCATCTTGCCACAGTGAAAACATGAATTAGAATTTCTTCTACCAGCATTCGGCCAGCATTCAATGGCCCTGTGGCCTGTCTTTTCACAGTTGAAACATGCAGAATATTTTCTATTTATAGCAAATTTATTCCTATCAACATCATTATGGTTTGCAGGGAATTTAGCATGATGTGAAAGAGATATTTTCTTACCATTTGCAAACCAGCATTGTGTAATGCTGTGTCCTAGTTTGCCACAGTGCAGACATTCAGTTTTCTTTTTCTGAGGTGAAGGATTTTTATCATGAAATCTCCTAGCATTCATATCATCCTTCTCCATCAATTTACACTTATGCATCAAATGACCGAATCTATGACAGTAATGATAGAGCATTTTCTTTTTAGATGCATGTGAGTGTGTGTGAGGACTGTGATCAACATGCACTGATGAACCTTTTTTATTTATTTTCTATTTTCCAGTCCTTTTCTGATTTTCATCCTGTTTTTCCTGTTTTCTTAGCCTTGTACTGAGGTGTAGATGAGGTAGAAAGCTTTTCCTGTTCAGAAGATTTAACAAAAATAGTTTTCAGGTTGGTTCCATCAACCTTCCTCATGACTGGATTGTAACCCAGTCCCTCTTTCTTACAATTAACCTTTGTTCCCAGCATTTTTTGAACAATGGGCTGTTTATCTTTTGATGTTGAGGCTACATTTGAAGCATTTACAAATGATGTCATTAGTTTGCTCTGAAAAGCCTTTCTATTTAGATTATTGTAGCCCAACCCTTCCTTCTAAAAATTGACTTTTGTTCCCAGTAATTTGTTCAGATTATCTTGCCCACTAACAAATTTAGACAAAGAGGTTTTCAAATCCTGAATTTCATTTTCGAGAGATGCAACGTTTATTTCATAACTTGCAATCTCCTGTTCACTGCAATTGACAACTTCATTCAAAACTTTGTTAGCTGTTTTATATTTTTCAATTTCCTTTCTCAGCTCATCTACTTCTTCAGTTTCGTTTATACAGATGACTTTCCCTTTCTCTTAAGTAAGAAGTCTTTCAGATATGGAAGAGTTCAGCAGTTTTAACTTCTCATTTTCTTCCTTAAGCTTATCATTTTGAATTAACTCATTTATTAGAGTCTGATCTTCTGAGTTAACCATGCTTTCTCTCCTAGCTTCAAACTCCTTCAATTCCTTTTACTGTTTTTCAAAATCTTTCTGTAATTATATATTTACAGATTTTATGGCATTAAATTTTTCAGCAAACAAGTTCTTCTCTTGCTCAAGTTTCCCAAATTTTTCTTCATTTTCTTTAACAGATTTTCTAATAGAGTCATTCTCACTTTTCAGCTTGTTTAAATCAGACTTAACACATTCAAAATCTTTCAGCAAATCCTTACTCTGAACAGAATCATAACAAGTTAGGCTAAGCTTCTTCTCAAGTTCAGAGATTTCTTTTACATGATCTTGATTCTCAATCTTCAGCAACGAAATTTATTTTTTCAACATTTGAATATCAGACATACAAGCATCATGAACATTTTTCAGTTCAGCACAATTTTTACAATCAGAGTTCAAACTGTCAGACCTACTACTCTTCTTCAATTTTTTGTATTATTTTCTTAACCGTTCATGAGACTCTAATAATTCAGCATACGAATTCTCCCAATCATCTAAAGTATAAATCTCAAAAGGGTTTACCTCATCATCATCCTCTGCTTCATTTTGGCTGCCACTTTGATTACTTCCATTAGCCATCATGCAGCTTGTTTGATTTCCTTTCTCGGCTCTCTTCATCATCTTCAATATATCCCTTGCAGATCTGCAACCAAGGAAACATGAATGAAGAGCTCGATTAGTCGCGGCCTTCATTAACTCCAGTGCTTTCTGATTTTCTACACACATAGATCGATGCTTGTTAGTCCATTTGGACTGATCTTTTGGTAGTCTATGTGGACCATGTGAAATCACTTTCCACAGGTCTGGATCAACAGATTTAACATGAGCACGGAAAGCACTGTGCCACTGGTTGAAATCAGAACTACTAAAGACGGGTGGATGAGCCATTGAAGCAGATCAAAACTAATTCAAAGCAGTTGATTCAAACCAATAAACCAAATCTAACAAAAATACACCGAAGACAAAAGGGTCGGATCTGCAGGTCGCTGGACCTACTATGCAGACACCGCTCTGATACCAATTGATAGGATCGGTGCGATGGATTCAGAGGGGGGGTGTGAATGAATCCCACCCTTCAAAAAACTTTTCGCTCAATAAAAGACTAGAACACTATCAAGGCAAATAGACAATCTGAAGAACAAGTTAAATTCTCTTTTAAACCACTGAGCAAATATATAAGGCGCGCCTAAACAAGCAACTAGCGGAAGCAGAAGAATGCAATCAACTTACAGCACGGATAGAAACAAGAATGATCAAAGCAACCTGTGAAGGAGGTAGACGATAAGGAACAAGCGCACAAGCCCAACCACACTGCACAGAAGATTTTTAGGTGGTTCGGTCACCAAGACCTACATCCACCCCTTACTCCCAACCGGAGTGAGGCTTCCACTAGCAACGCTAGAACAGCAGACTTAGTCTATAAACACTTGCTGCCAAACAGCTTGACCAGGGGAACAACCTCCCCTTTTCCTCCAGACTGGAGGGACACCCCAAGCGACTCCCAGCCACTTGGAACCAAAGACTAGGTCTCTCTTCCTCCAGACCAGGAGGGAACGCACCAGTGACACCCAGTCACTGCCAACAGAGACACAAGTCTCTCTTCCTCCAAACCGGAGGGAACACCTGGACTTGCAACCCACAAGACCAGAACCAAAGATGAATCTCCCTTCCTCCAAACCGGAGGGGAACCCACAAGTGACAACCTGTCACTAGCAGACCGGAGACAAGTCTCCCTTCTCTTGAGACCACAAGAGGAACACCGATCTCTAACCAGAGAATCGGAAAGTACAGTTGATCAAATAAAAGGAAAATAAGAAATGAAAATACAGCACTCGGAAAGTTGAAAACGCAATGTAAAATGTAGCTCTCGCAGGAGCAAACTGGATTGGATCTGATCCAAGTCTAGTAGACAGATCTTCAATAAAATCTTCTTTCTTCTTCTCCACGAACTCTCTCTCTTTCTCTTCTTCTTCTTCTGCTTTCACACTCTGCCACTCTGCTCTTTTTCTTCTTCTTCTTCTTCTGCTCACTGCCTCTCTACTGCTCTCACTTTCTTTTATCACTCTCTCGATCAACCCTCTTCAATCTGTCTTCGGCAGATGAAGAAACTTCACATATATATATCAGCAGTAACTAGGGAGTGTGCCCCCTTTATCCAGAGGACATCTCGGATCACGTGCCAGGTGCCAACCTCGGATCACGTGCCCATTCATCAGCCTGTACAATGACAGAGTTACTTCAGTCGATCAGCAAAGAGTGTATAGACTTAATGAAGTAATGCATGAGCGTGTACAGACTTTAGATGCAGCATTTATGCAAGTATGTACAATGTGAGAATGTGTAGACTTAGAATGCAGCGATGTGCAGACTTGGTATGAAAGATGCATGTGCAATGGAAGAGAAAGTGTGTACAATAAAAATGAATGTACAAACATTACATTCACGAGTGTACAGACTTTTGATGAATGCATGTAATGCACTAAGCGATGTACATACTTCATTCATGCGTGCAGGTATGCTAACAACCGGATGTATAGACATGAAACAGGGGAGTGTATAGACTTGATGTTTACATGCATGAGAACTCAATGTACAGACTTGTTGTCCCTGCAGCAGACGACACCAGTGTAAAGACTTGCTAAGCTTTCGCTAAGTCTGTATAGACTTGATCATGCAGTGTCGACACCAGTGTACAGACTTGAATGAAAGCAATACATGCACAATGATGCAATGTTCAGACTTTGCTGAAGGCTGCCAGTCAATGTATGGACTTGGCTGAAGGCAACGCTGAAGCAATGTTCAGACTTCATGTATGCAATATAGCGGCGTGTACACACTTTGTGAATGCGAAGCTATAGCATGTATAGACTTCACATTTGCAATGCAGAGGCATGTACATGCTTTGATTTCGTTCATGAGAAAGTAATGTTCAGACTTGCTACAATGCATGCATGTATAGACTTTGCCTTAGAGACGCTGCATGAAACGGTGGATGTACAGTCTTGGGCTGTACAGACTTGCAATGTGCAATGCATGCGATGTATAGACTTGATAAAGCTTCAAAGCACAAGACACTTGGCCAAGGTACAGACTTGGAAAGCTTGAGCCAATGTGCAGACTTGAAACAAGTCAACACGGCGATGTGTAGACTTGGCCAATGTATAGACTTGAAGCGAAGACCAATGTGTAGACTTCAAAGCAGATGCCAAGGCCATGTACAGACTTGAAGTGAAAACCAATGTATAGACTTCAAAGCAGATGCCAAGGCCATGTACAGACTTGAAGTGAAAAACCAATGTATAGACTTCAAAGCAGATGCCAAGGCCATGTACAGACTTGAAGTGAAAACCAATGTATAGACTTTATGAAAGCATACGCCAAGGCTGTATATAGTTGAAGAGACGCAAGGTGAGACAGAGTTGGCTGTACAGACTTTGGATGATGATGCACTGTACGCAAACGCTGTACAGACTTGATAGCGTGAGACACTGGAAGAGACGATCGGATGTACAGACTTTGAAGATGTGGGCGAGACAATGTATAGACATGGTGCAGCTTCAAAGCACAATGTGCAGACTTTACCAGTGTATAGACTTGGGGTTATGAACGTAGGTAAAGATGACAATGTATAGACTTTGGAAAATGCAGACTGGGCAATGTACAGACTTGGTTTGTGCAAGCTACAGTGCAATGTTTAGACTTGATGCAATGCAGAGGCTGTATAGACTTACTCATGAATAATGCACAGTCAGATGTATATACTTGAGATGAATGCATGAACAGTCCGATGTACAGACTTGCCAAATGGAGTGATGCATGAACAGTCCAATGTACAGACTTGCCAAATGGAGTGATGCATGAACAGTCCAATGTACAGACTTTGAGCACAAACACAACAATGCAATGTAGAGACTTCAACTAAGCAAGCTACAGTGCATTGTATGGACTTAACGATGCAAGAAGCTCTGTACAGACATGATGCAAACTGGATGTGCAGACTTTGTAGCATGCAATGTGAATGTATAGACTTTACAGACTTGCTAGCATGCGGATGTATAGACTTTAAGTATGAAAGACTATGGCATGTACAGACTGTGTGTGGCATTATGCAACGACAATGTACTGACTTGAGCTCGTGCAATGCAGTGTACAGACTTGATAAATGATGCAACAGACTCTGTACAGACTTTCCGAATGCAATGTTCACACGACTGGATGATGTACAGACTTGTGCTAAACGATGCATGCGACTTTGAAGCATGCAGTGTATAGACTTCATATGAAGGAATGCACAATGTCTAGACTTGATATGAAGGAATGCACTGGCTGTACACACTTGAAGTAATGCAAGCAGGAGACGATGTATTGATGGGCAGACTATGTGTGTGTGTGTGAGACAATGTTTAGACTTGCTGAATGATCGCACAGCTAAGGATGTGTAGACTATGCATCGATGTGCAGTCTACATGCAATGTGCAGACTCTATTTTGCAAGCAAAATAGTGCATGGCTGTACATGCTGACTCTGTTACATGAATGCATCAACCAGATGTTAGACAGATATGATGGAAAGTCATTCACAAACACACATTCACAAATACATGAACACATATGAATGCACTTAAATGAATCAACAAGATCTTTCATGCACACATGCATATGGTGACTTATAGTGTTTGCTATCATCAAAACCACAGGGGCACAACAATATTGTGATTCATTTAACTGTGAGCATGGCATAGACTGTTCACTCGTCTGTCTGCATGAGACACCAAGTCCACACATTGCATTGTGTGCTTCTCATTTAAAGTCTATACATCCGCATGCTAGCAAGTCTTCAAAGTCCATACATTGCATCCGCATGCTAGCAAGTCTTCAAAGTCCATACATTGCATGCTTCACTCTAAGTCTATACAGCCAGTGTCTCACATATGCAATGTCTGTACAACGCTGCATCACGAAGTAAAGTCTGTACAGCATTTTGACTAGAATGCAACGTCTCATGTTAAGTCTGTACAGCATGCATCAGTGCATTAACAAGTCTATACATAGTCCATGCAAGGTCTCATGTTATCTGTACAGCATGCATAAGTGCATTAACAAGTCTATACATCGTGCATGCAACGTCTCATGTTAAGTCTGTACAGCATGCATCAGTGCATTAACAAGTCTATACATAGTCCATGCAACGTCTCATGTTATCTGTACAACATGCATCAGTGCATTAACAAGTCTATACATCGTGCATGCAACGTCTCTCAAGTCTGTACAGGGTTTGCCTAGAATGCATTCACTAAAGTCTATACATTCGTCTCTAAGGCAAAGTCTATACATCGCATGCATTGCACACTGCAAGTCTGTACAACCCAAGTCTGTACATCCACCGTCTCATTCTGCATCTCACTCTTGCAAGTCTATACATTGCTTATCTTTACCTACGTTCAGACACCAAGTCTATACATTGCTCACAGCACACACTAAGTCTGCACATCGTCCCCTTGCTTCAAGTCTGTACATTGGCCAAGTCTACACATCGCCGTGTTCACTTGTTTCAAGTCTGCACATTGGTTCAGGCTTTCCAAGTCTGTACATTGGCCTTCAAGCTTTCCAAGTCTGTACATTGGCCAAGTGTCTTGTGCTTTGAAGCTTTATCAAGTCTATACATTCGTTTATCAAAGTCTACACATTGCATCGTGTTTCAAAGTCTATACATCGTTGTGCATTCCTTGATTTCAAAGTCTGTACATTCTGGTTGCTTCATAGCTAGTCTGCACATCTCGCTTGCACTAAGTCTGTACATGGTCCTGGCGCTCGCAAGTCTGTACATTGATTTGGGGCTCGTAAAGTCTGTACACCGGCTTGGCAAACACAGAGTCTTGCTGCGTCTATGTGCTAGTCTATGCATTGTCAAGTCTATACAGCGTCTCTTAGCATCTTGTGCATTCAGCATAGAAAGTCTGTACATTCGTTGACAGACTCATGCATAAATAGTAAGACAAAGTCTGTACATTCGGTGACAGCTTGTCTAAGCATCTCATGCATTCAATGTGCATACTTTCATTCTGTTTGTGCATCTCCTTCAGAAGTCTGTACAATCCTTTGAGCATTCAAGTCTATACACTCTTGTGTCTACATTGCATACACTTCAAGTCTACACACTGGTTGCCTGCATCTCATGTAGTTAAAGTATGTACACTCATGAATGTAATGTCTGTACATTCATTCTCAATGTATACACTTTCTCACTTATGCACACTTCAATTGATGCATCAAGTCTGTACAAGCTCAGCTCATTCATCAAAGTGACTCGATGTATATACTTTCTCATATTCTTTCCTATCAGATAAATTAACTTGCACTGATAGTTAATCTATTCTAACAGGACTGCTGATTCGAGGAGGTTAATGATGCACGTGATCCAAGAATAGGATATGGCCCTGATCGTGTCACATGGACTGAACCTTATGGGTGGGAATCGTCGAGAGCACACGCCCTAGCTGCTTGCTGCTGCTATAAAAGGAAGGCTTCTTCCTCAGAAGAAGATTGATCATGAAAAAAGAGAAGCAGATAGAGAAAGAGAGTGATCGAGATAGAAGGAAAGAGCTGTAGTAGTAGGAAAAGAAGAAGAGACAGAGAGAGAGCATGCGAAAGATAAGAAAAAGAAGAGTGAGAAGAAGAGAGAGCTAGAGTAAAAGAAGCTTCAACTGAAGATCAAATTCTTCTAGACCGTGGATCAAATCCAGGCCAGCCAGCTCCTGCGAGAGCCACATTTTGATTTTATATTTCCAGCTTTTAGTTGCTGTATTTTCTTTTATTATTTTTCTTTTCAAACTGAACATTGTTCTTCCGATTCTCTGGATGGAGATCGGGTTCCTCCTGTGGACTCAGGAGAAGGGAGACTGTGTCTCTGGTCTGCAAGTGACTGAGTGTTGCTTGTGAGTTCCCTCTGGTTTCAGAGGAAGGGAGTCCTTGACTCCGGTTGCAGGTAGTGGTTGCTACCTGTGTGTTCCCTCCTGGTCTGGAGAAAGAGAGACCTAGTCTCTGGTTCCAAGTGGCTGGGAGTCACTTGGGGTGCCCCTCCGGTCTGGAGGAAGAGGGGAGGCTGTTCCCCTGGTCAAGCTGTGTGGCAGCAACTTGTTTGCAGACTGAGTCTGCTTTCTAGCTGATTGCTAGTGGAAGCCTTACTCCAGTTGGGAGTGAGGGGTGGACGTAGGTCTGTGGACCGAACCACCTAAAAAATCCCTTGTGCAGTGGTTTGTTTGATTGCTTGCTTCCGCTAGATGCATGCTAGGACCATGATCTGATTGATTATTCATGTCCTAGAGTTTAATTGGGTTTGCATCTTTTATGTTTGAGCAATTGTCCACTGATCTTGTGCTTATCATTTCATACGAATATTAAATTGGTCAAAACTCTTTAGAAGATCCATTCACCCCCCCTCTGGATCTGTGTTTATCTATCGCACCAAACGATCAACCTTGTATCTCTTAACCATTTTTTTACTGAGTTTATGAAAGTAAGATATTTTGAAACTGAATCTCTCATGGAAATGTGATTCTGGTTTATTATTTTATCATGCACAAAAAACTTATCCATTGATTGTAGTGCATGAACTCAAAATTTATAACCTTTAAACCAGAATTCTATCTCAAAGTAGTTTCTAAATTCATATGACTGAAGACTCTGTGCTTTAGAATGCTTATTCCTGAACTACTTGTTCAGAATGCCAGTCAGATGATCTCTCTTGTTCCTTCCCTTGTAATCACTTTCTCTCCTCTTTGTTGATGGCAAAGGGGGAGAATATTGTCTGTTTGTTGAATTCCAGGGGGAGTGTATTCATTGTTAAGGGGGAGATCTTGTTAGAACTTGCATTCTCATAGCATGCATTAGGAGTCAGTGTAACTCATAGTATTGCCATCATCAAAAAGGGGGAGATTGTTGTGCCCCTGTAGTTTTTGATGATCTGTAGTTTTGATGATAGCAAACTTATGAGTCACAAGTCTATACATCCATGCATCATTACTCTCTGTATAGTTTGGACAGAAGTCTGAACATTGCTCTCACGGATATACATAGTCTGTACACTCATTGCCAGCATGTCTGTACATCACCTTGGGCATGGCAAAGTCTATACATTGCTGCATTGCTTGCATTTGCAAAGTCTATACATTGGCTGTTGTTCTGCAGTGTCAACACAAGTCCATACATCGGTTGCAGCACTGCACGCACACTCAAAGTCCATACACTGTATTGTGGCATGCACACTAGCAAGTCTGTACATTAGGTATCTTTACCTACATTGTAACTCGCAAGTCTATACATTGGTATATTTTACCTACGTTGCAACTAGCAAGTTTGTACACTGGTGATTTTACCTACGTTACACTTGCAGGTCCATACATCGTGCAGTCTACACATTGTGGCACGCAAAGTCTGCACAACGCCTTGTTAGCAAGTCTATACATCGCCATAGCTCGCATGCAGAGTCTAGACAGTCTTAACCAAGTCTGTACACTGCCATCTTGCAACACAGCATAAGTCTATACACTGGTCTGTCTCACTGACCGTCTCAAGTGGACACTAAGTCTATACACTGGACCGTCTCACTTAGCGTCTTTGTGTAAGTCACTCGCCACCAAGTCTATACATTATGGCACGCAAAGTCTGCACAACACATTATCTGCAAGTCTGCACATTGCTATAAGCACGCATGCAAAGTCTAGACAGCCATGGGCAAGTCTATACATCGCATTGCATGCACGCAGGTCTAAGTATGTACACTGGTTGCAGCATGCTCGCATAAAGTCTATACATTGCATCTTAGCATTCTTGCACAGCACAAACAAAGTCTGTACATTCATATGTGCATTGTGCATTGCTCTTGGCAGAGTCTGTACATCGTTATGCTGCCTTGTGCCATAGCAAGTCTATACATACTCTATGCTCGAGATTTGACGCCCACCAGAAGTGGCGTCACTTCTGAAACAAACGCCTAAGTGTAATGCATCTTTTTGTTGAGCATCGCTTCATCAACTCTATACATTGTCTGCTTGCATAACGTTGAGTCTGTACATCACTTGAACACTCATTGCACTCTAACTCTATACATTGCTTCATGTATTCCACTCATAACTCTATACACTGCTTCACTCATTGCACGAAGTCTGCACATTGTGTTGCTTTGTTCATACTTTGTTTTGCTAAGTCTACACATTGATGCACGTTTACTTCTGCATATTTGAAGTATGTACATGGCTTAAGCTCTGCATATTTGAAGTCTATACATGGCATAATCTCTACATATATGGAGTCTATACATGGCATAAGTCCTGCATATAGGAAGTCTGTACATGGCATAGTCTTGCATATCTGAAGTCTATACAGGCTACAGCACTGCATTTACTAAGTCTGTGCAACGCCATGGGTCTGCATATGTAGAGTCTGAACACTGCATAGCTTCGCATTCATAATGTCTGTACATTGCTTCAGCAGTGCCTTCACACAGTCTGTACATCACTTAAACCTTAAACTGACAATTCTATTTCGACTGTCTGACAGGAATTCTTTGCAGAGACTGATGACTGGGCACGTGATCCGAGGATAAGGGGAGTTACCAGATTATGACACGTGTACTGAAAGCCTGCTGGATGCTACCACGTGGTCCAAGCCATTGGGCGGAAGATGTGGAGAGCACACGCCCTTCCTACTGCTGGTATATATATGGAGTTTCTTCCTTCAAAAGAAGCTGATCGAATAGAAGCTGCTAGAGCTAAGAGAAAAGAATAGAGAGTGAGCGCCTGCACGATCCACAGAGAAGAAGAAAAAGAGAGAAGAGAAGATTGAGAGAGTTGAGTTGAGAGAGTCTTTTCGAAGTCTTGTAAATCAGTCTCTTGGTTCAGATACCAGAGCTGATACTGCTCAATTGAGGTACATTCGTTTTGGTTTTCCATTTCGTTTGTTTCTGTCTTTACTGTTTTTGAAACTCTTTTGTTATCAAGCTGTGAGCCAGCAATTGCAATGGAGGTTTCCACTGGACAGGTGAAGCTATAATCCTCAGCAGGCGAGACCAGGTCTCGGACGGCTAAGCTGTATCGCCCAGCGGTTGCAGAGGATTTGTTCCTCTGGTCGGCAAGCTGTAAAGCCCAGCGAAGCTGTGTATCAGCGGTCTGTTGGCAAGCTGTGAAGCCCAGCTGTTCAAGCTGTGAGTCAGCAGGATCCACATTCCAGTTGGAGTGTGGGGTGGATGTAGATCTCTGGATTGAGATCGAACCACCTTAAAGATCGGTGTCTACTGTGTGATTGCATGTTGTTTGTGTGATTTTATAGTGTTCCTTCTGTAGTTCAACAGTTGCTTGTTTTAATTCCGCATTAGAGTTCAACTGTGTTTTAAAATTAGACATTAGATCTATTCACCCCCCTCTAGATCCACTCTCAGTGGTAATAGACTGCGTCCATCTAACATAACACAAGCAAATATGACAAATATGAATAATAAACATGCAAAGGGAAAGAACAATCAAGGGGGACCAATAATCAGCACCAAAATATCATGAAGAATGTGAAATGATAATCAAAGATGGAGGCTCGGGTGCACTGTAGCACGACAAGAACGGTCTCTGGGAGACCGTACAGGGAGGTCGACGGTCCTAGGTGGACCGTTCTCTGGCAGGGAGTAATGTCACACACTAACAGAAGACACAGGATGCTGAAATGAACTAAGTAGCAGAGAACAGAGGTGTACCTGGATAGACGGCCTCTCGACAGACCGTTCAAACTCTGGAACGGACCTGAGACGACCGTCAAAGATCAGTAAAACCAACAGAGCAAATGCAGAAGCGTACCTGAGCCAGCAGGATGCACGGCCGAGATCAAGCGGTAGTAGAAATGAACGGGCGGAGTAGGACTGCTGAAGGCAACATGCTCGCAGAATAATCAGCACGGTAGGCAGAGACGAACGGCTGATTCACCTCCGCTCTGACGAATGGACGGCTCTGTGTGAACCGCACAACCGCCCGAAGACAGAAAGGAGAATAACTAGAGAACAACCTATGAACAACTCAAAGAAGGGAAACTTGGAAAGCAAAAGGATGGGTCAGCAAATCACTAACACGATGGGCACTAGGTGTCCCACCGTGATCGCCAAAAAAGAGGGTGTTGACATGTTTTTCCTTACCCCTTCCAACCCTTCTACTATATCAATATAATAATTGAATGGAATGCGAAGTAGAAGGGGGTAGATGGATGTGAGTGTGTGTGATCGCCACCAAGATGCCAAACGTGATGAACACGCCGTACCTTGGAAAAGAAGGGAGACACTCGCCTTTAACCAACACTGCAGAGATGCGCGACTGTGGAAGAACCATTCTTACGACGTACGGCTGCTCGATAGACCGCCTAATAGTGTTGGGGTGCAACGCGGGACGAAGAACGATGGCAGAAGAACAGTTCGGAGACGGCCGCAGGAAGAAGATGAACGGCAAGGAGTAAGCCGCTCTACTCCTCAAATGGACAGAACACGACCGCTCGACGCCACCACCCTCCAAAACGTAGGAGCTCAACCTCCACTCCTTCCGACCGGCCAGAAGAAGCGGGCCTCGAGTTAGGATGCTGCTGACCTGCAAGACAAAGTGTAGAACACAAAAAAAAAACAAACCCAGAATCATGACTGTGAAGTGTAGAAACTATAGAAGGACACAGAAGATAAACTAACCAACATGGAATGGGGGATACCTGGGAGTTTTAAAACCCCTAGGGGCATCAAAAAGTAGGAGGGTGTGTGTAATGCAGTGAAAAGAATAGGAAAACGTGGATGAAAGAAAAGGAATCAAGTATGAGAAATGAGAAGAAAAACACGGAGGGACTAATGAACTAATGACACAAAACACGTTACTCCCTGAAACCGGACGCCTGGACGGACGTAGAAGGCCCCCCTCCCTGACTTAGAATCGCTCCAGAATTTGGCAGGGCTTCGCCATGACCTTGAAATCTCCTAGCTCAAAATTAGGGTTTTCAGCCATTTTTAGGTCAAGATAATAAAATATAAGGTGTAGATAATTGGATTATCTCACAACCAGAAGAAATGGCACGTAATTTGGTGGGATATTCGTGGAGAAAATGATGGAGAAAGTTGATGATAAAACCACGAATGGAGAGAGAAAAACCCTAAAAACCTTCAGGAATTCAGCAAGTGAACGGTCGCACGATAGACCATTCATCAGGTTGGGCGATCTATCGCTAGGACGTCCATCCCTGTCGGTGGAAATTCAAAAAATAGAAAATATAAACAAATTATCCATCGAAGTGACCGAAAATGTCGCCGTTGGACTCTCATGAGATGAACGGCTACTTGAGAACCTTTCATCCATAAGAGCGGCCAAGAGCCAACCGCTTATGTCCTATTGGTGATAAATCAGAATAAATAAATAAATAATTAGATAATTATCTGTAGGAACCAACGATGTTAGGACTCTCTGGGAGAAGAACGGCTAAGGAAACATCGCACAATTAACTTGAACGGCTATACTCAGACCGTGTGACATCTTGTCGGTGGAAATTCACAAAATCAGCTAAATATCCAATAAATATATGAACGGCTCAAGTTCAACCGCCTACGTTGTGAGCGGCCGGAGACTGACCGTGCAGGCCTGGACGTTTGTAAAATGTGAAAAGTCAAGCAGCACTAAGGCCCATTAAGCCCTGAATTGAACAGACCTAGCCAGGGAGGGAGGCTTCCCATAAAATAGGCCCAAAGATGTGCCAGAAAATAACCCAACGAGTAACGGACAACTCGAGGCATCAACAAATGAGAGTAAGAGAAATGACTCAACTTTGATCGGTTTAGGTCCATTAAAGTTGAATACATTCATTTTCAAGACATTTATCTTTAAGCTCATGAATTCATTAAGCTAACAAGGAGTTTTTATGTCCTGGGCAATCGTAGAGCACCATAATATAAGATTCCTTTTCAAGATGTACTCTGAAAAATGAACTTAGTAATCAAATTGAAAAACTCCTCAGGAATTCAAATGCGTTCAATAAATTTTGGTAGAAGTAGCCAATCATTGAGCAATCAGAAGATGTTCCAAGGATGTTCAAGCATTTGGGAACAAATGGCAGTTTTTCAGGAATTCCAAGGAAGTTCAGATTTCATGGAGTATCAGAGCCGAAAACAACATATTAATAGCATGATGAAAAAACTGATTTGTGCATGGAATGCAACTCTATAGATAATGAAATCTCCCCCTCAATGAATGACTTACAAGAATGTTGCAAGAGGGAACAAAGGAAATGATGCTCATCAAAAAATACACACACGCAAACTGATGTACCAGGAAATTAAGATTGGTGTATGACAAAGGGTGAGCATACAAGGCAGACAACAAGACAGGTCAACTCGAGAAGGTCAACAGGTCGACCTGTTCTATAGCCAGAGTGAGTTTCAAGTTCAGATAGAAGAGGTCTTGCCATATTCCAAATTCATTCATCAAACTTTTTTTTTACTGTTAATCATGATAGCTGAATTGAGATTTGCACATCAAGGATGTTGAGGTGCTATGGACGGATTCAGAGGGGGGGTGAATGAATCCCCTTCAAAATTTTTGGCCAATTTAAAAGATTAAGCTACAAACAGTAAGCTATGCGGAATTAAAGACTGATTAGCTTAACTGAATGTGAGCTATAATGAAACATGAACTAAACAGATGATAGCTGACTCTGGGCTATGATGAGGCACACAATCAAATAGATGGTCAGTGAAAGTAATGAACTACTCAGCAACTTCAAATAGTTTGCAGAAGTAGATTTAGCACACTAAGAAATCTTAAAGCACTCAGACAAAACAATCAATATAAATGCACATAGGCATTCATCTAGTGAAAATCAGATAAGAAATCAAACCACAGTAGGCAGGAGATTTTTAGGTGGTTCGGTCCTCCAGACCTACATCCACCCCACACTCAACCCGAGTGTGGCTTTCGCTGATACACAGCTTAAACTGCTGGGCATTATAGCTTGCCTACATCCGTTGACTAACAACTTGCGCTGGGCCTTACAGCTTATGCCATCCGTTGACTAATAGCTTGGGCTGGGCCTTACAGCTTATGCCATCCGCTGATACACAGCTTCTGAAAGTGGAATGTAAAATAGAAAAACAAAGATGATGAAATTCAACGACTGAAAGCTGGAAATCAAATCATAAAACAAATAGCTCGCTCAGGAGCAATGTGCCTTAGATCTGATCCAGAGGCCACAGATCTTCATTCTCCTTTGATCTTGCTGCTTCAACAATCTTATTCTTTTCTCATGATCTCTCTGCTCTTTTCTCTCTTATTTTTATTCTCTTCAGCCTCTCGCTCTTTTTATTTCCTCTCAGACTCTCACTCTCTCTTCTTCTTCTTCTGCTATCTATTCTTCTCTTCTCTATCTCGCTGATCTCTGTTTCTTTCTCATGATTTCTCTATATCTTTTTCTGAGTGAACAACCTCTATTTATATGCAACAGAGAGATGGGCGCGTGGGAACCACGTTTCCCGCCCAAACTCTCATCCAGATCTGAGTAGCACTGGCCACGTGGCATCATCTGGGCTTGTTGGCTTTCCACGTGTCATGAGCATGGCTATCCTTTCTACCTTGGATCACATGCCCTCCTTAAGGTTCACGAACAATTGTCCTGTCAATATGTCAAACCCTTAGTCAGCATAAGACAGTCAGAGAAATGTAAGAACTGCACAGGCTCAATAAAGCACTTGAGCAAGTGTGCACGGACTTAGACTGTTCATAAGCCAAACATGGTTAGACTCTTATGATGATTTATGGCTAATATGCTCGGACATGAAAACATACACAGACTTAATATGGCTGTAGGGCTGAGAGGTGCACAGACTTCGTGTGTGCATGATGTAAAAGAAGCACCGACCTTATATGCCATGAGCGTAAGGTGCACAGACCTTGCATGTGCGAGTAATAAGATTGCACCAACCCTATATGCAAACTACACACAAAGTGCACTCACCTTCTACTGAATGCACAGGCTATACAAATATGTACCGACCCCATGTACCATTGACTTAACATGCACAGTCTAGCTACAGTGATTTGCACTGACCTTAGTTGAGCTGAGGCAGAAAGTGCACCGACCCATTCTACGCATAATGCAAACCTGCACCGACTCTAGTATGCAAGAAAGCAAAACTAGCATCGACGTTGAACAGAGAATTGCACCGACCTTATATGCAAAACTGACCTAATGTGCACCTACTTCTTTTATGCGAACTAAAAGATGTGCACCGACCGTATGCGCACAAGGTTAAAACATGAACCGACCTTAATAGTGAAGTGCACAGACCTTTAAGCTTCGCCAAATGAAGACTTGCACCGACTCTAATATGCACCGACATGTATATGCTTTGGACGAAAACTACACCGACCTCTATATGCTAATGAACCGACGTGTATATGCTTTGGACGAAAACTGCACCGACCTCTATATGCTGATAAGCAAAGAATGCTGCACCGACTATAGCATGCACAAACGTGGGAACAATGCACTGACTATTGTATGCACATACCTAAAGAATGCACATGGTATGCACCGACTTCAAATGTGCCTGAGCGAAAAGATGCACCGACTTGGCCATGCATCGAACATGTTTATGCCTTAAATAAAATATGCACCGACCCTAAATGCGTGCATGTAAAACATGCACCGACCCTAACATGCTCCGACGTGAATATGCATGAGGCACAAAACTGCACCGACTATGAATGTGTGTGCAGTAACGTGCACAGACTATAAACAGTGGATAGCACAGATCTTATAAGTTGCACTGCCTTAGGTAGCATGAACACTACATGCACCGACAATATATTCACTAGGTCAAAACGTGCGCCGAGTGCACATATGCACCGACCTTATGTAGTTCAAAGCATAAGTGCACATACTCCAATATGCCTAAGACTAAAACTGCACCGACTGCAATATGTCTAAGACAAAACCTGCACCGACTGTGTATAGGCCTTAGCCATGCACCGAGGCAAAACATGCAACGACCTTGACCTGCCTTTACATAAAAGATGCACAGACTTAAGGTAGCGTAAAGCATGCACATACCTTAAGTAGTGTACCATGAAGAATGCACCGACTACCTATATGCTCAGGCAGGAAAGGCACAGACCTTTTATGGGCCTTAGCCAGAAACATGCATGGATTCCAATATGCCTAAGACACAAATTCATGAGACGCAGATGCAACGACTTAGAATAGTGAGGTGCACGGACCTTATATTCATGGAATTAAAATATACACTGACCTTTGCGAGACATGAAATGCACCAACCCAGTGTCGACTCTTAGAGTTGACATTCTTATCAACAAATAATGCACAACAATCAAACCTCATTAATGCACAGTGCAATAACTAAATGCATAATCAGATGCATATTGTAAATATCATTCAATCTATAAATCTTCATGAAAACACGTGATGACTTATAGTGTTTGCTATCATCTAAACCACAGGGACACAACAATCTCCCCCTTTCAACACTATGAGTCATGAAGATAAAGCAAGATGCTGACAGACAAACTATTCTCCCCCTTTGACTTCATCAAAAAGAAAATAGTTTGATAAGCTATGCTCCCCCATACCAAAAGAGCCTAAATAGTCAGAGAAGAACATACACAACATGTAACCCTACTCTCCCTAAAAATGTGAGGTGAAAAGAAGTAAGAATAGGGTATGATAAAGGACAGCCAAGAAGGAGGGTTAAGTAAATTAATCTCCCCCTTAATGCCAGAAACATGTTGATGTGACAATTTCCCTCTCTCACAAAGTAGAGGTATTAGAGTGGAAGAAGTGATAAGCATCAATCAGCAAAAAATACAGGGACAATCAAGGATAAGTTCTGTTCAGAATGAATGTTATCAATGATTAAATGGCAGTGAGCAGAAGAATGCCGAATGAGCTTTGAACACATGAGTAATTTAATAAGATTTTCAAAGAGATACCAAATTCATAAATCAAATAGTAAGAGTATTTCAGAGTCTTCCTTGATAAGGGCTTATGAATGAACGTTATTGAACTATATGGTTTAAACATGATGTATACACGGTTTGCCAACAAAGGTCAATACTCATATCTGAAGTCAATTTTAATAAGAGTGAACCAAGCCTTCATATTTACATCTTGATTAACCTCCCTACATCTTACACAATCTATTTCAATGACTTCTTTAGGAAAAAACAGTCATTAGTATTGAGGTTAAACAATTTGACATTTTTGAATTTTCACCTTTTGGGTTCATCAGAATTTTCATTTCTTTTTAATTTTCAAAACAGTCAGGAATAATTCATGCCTTTCGTCGTAAAGGTAGACGTTGATTAGACGCCAGTACCCCTAGCTTACTCAGCAAAATGTACCATTTTGTTTCAGGTATAGATGTCACCTTTTTACATAAGGGTACATATTTACCAGATGTAGGTACCCCTAGTTACTCAGTGAAACTAATCTTTGTTAATTTTATGAACAGAGTTAGCCAAGAAGCATCATGACATTGGATCCATTATTTTTGACAAGGATCCTAGTTTCTTAGCGTATTTGGCCATTGCTCTGCCATTGCATAATTGAATTAACATTTAGACAGCTACTCATAAGGTTTTGAAGAAAGACTTGTTTAAAAACAATACAAATTTCATCCATTTCAACCAAATAGGTCATGATTTCAAAAATGCAGATTATAGAATATTTTTCAAAATGTAACATGAAACGGTTGGTTAAAGTTTATTAAAACATGATTCAGATATTTTTCAAGACATTAAAAATAAACTCAATGAATACATTAAACTTAAACCAACAAGATCTTTTAGACATTCATAATTCTTTATAATAGAAGATTCCTTATTGACAAGATTTCCAGATTTATGAATGAGGTACGCAAATTGAAATCTTCTTGAAATTCAGAAGGATCAAGAAAGGATTCCGAAGCAGCCAGATTAACAATGGAAACCAGCACAAGAACAATTATCATGAGAGAAAAAAAAATCCAAATAAGTGGATTTCGACAGATAGAAAGAAGTGATACCAACTGTTGAAGTGATACCAATTGTTGGTATATGGTGCAGGAAGAGCAGAGATTGAAGAAAGAGTAAAAATGTGGCTAGACAAAGAGGATATCGATTGACTGAATGAGTAATTCAAGTCTACCGAATTAGATAGTAAAGAAACATATGAATAGCCAACTGTTTAGAATCAAGTTATATGCCTTCCCTGACTGAATGCATGAGATATCAAGAAATGTATATGTCAGAATGAGAAGAATGACATATATGAATCATGGGCACTTGTGAGCTCCCCTTGAATGCATGAATTAACTGGATTCTGAAAGCAGCATATGCAGATCATTAGAAACATGAGGGAATATGCTCATGAACAACTAGACTCATCTAATAAGCAATTGACCCATGGTATTTGGCAGAGGCTAGCCTCTACGCATAGCGTGGGTTTCCAGACAGAATATATATGCCCTTCTCCCAACTTCCATTTGATATACCATTTGAGGTCATGCATGATAACATAGTGCAAAGTGCAGTCCTTTATGCTTCAGATTTTCAATGACTGTATGTCATACACATGTGTATGCAGACAATTGACCTATGCGATTCACATATATGCACCAATATGCAGACTATGCTCATGAGTTTCTAACCTTCTCTATGTGCACAGACATATGTCAACACATTAATACATGCAGATGAAAAATGAGATTTGATTTAACAACTTAAGCATGTAATGCAGCTAAGAGAAGAATTCAGGTGAACAAGCATATAAACAACAGAGTTGGGGTTTTACCCTACTAGGGCGCCTTGATGTATTAAACCCCCTTTATTCATCAGCTTCCAAGGCACTCCTGCAAAAATAGAATCTCATTTTGCATATTGAGGTACCCAAGAATTCTTGGGCCCTCCCTGGTTAGCAACTCCTCTGGCAGGAGTTCTCCAAGATTTCATAGCATAGTTATCATCAAACTTCAACATGAAACAATTTTCCATGTCATGCCCAAACCTACAACAGTAATGACAATAACCTGAGGTTCTCACAATTCTCTCAAATGAATGACTATTAGATTTTTGTGAGTAAGCAGGCATGTTATCATTTTTGACATGGGATTTTCTTTTATCATAGTCAGCAAACCAGCATTCTCTAGCCTTATGACCTGATTTTCTACAATTAAAGCATTGGATATGCTGACTGTTTGAAACAGATTTATTTCTTTGAAAACCATGATTTACAGAATATTCAGCATGAACATTATGAAAGTGAGGTTTCTTTTTTTGATTGGCAGGCCAGTATTTGGCTGCCATGTGACCTTTCTTACCACACTTATAACAATAAGAAGAATTTCTTCTTTCAACAACCGACCAGCAGTGACTAGCCCTATGGCCTAGCTTTCCACAATTGAAACACACAACATGTTGGTTCATTGAGGCAGACTTATTCCTACCAAAGACATGTTGATTCTCATAAGGATTTGTATGATGAGAATACAATGTACCCTTATTTTTTGCAGCATTCATATTTTTACAAGCATTCATATCATCAATTTTCATAACATGGCAGTCATGCATCATATGCCCTGCCCTACCACAATAGTGACATGAATTAATTTTTGAGTTTTTAACAACATGCACTGATGAATTATCAGGATTCTCAGAATTAGCAGAATGAATAGAGTTCATAGCACTAGCAGAAACAACTCTAAATTTATCCAGATTGGCATTCTTTTTCTGCTTTTCAGTCTTTTTCAAGTTCTTATTTTGGTTTCCAGTTCTTTGAGTAGAAAATTGAAAAGTAGGTGTAGTTGAACTAGAAACACAAGAAGTTTGAGTTTTATTTCTAAATTTCTTTTTATTGATAGGGTTATAACCCAACCCTTCCTTCTGAAAGTTTATTTTAACTCCAAGGATCTTATCAAGATTGTCCTTCCCTTTAACAAATTCGGACAGTGAATTTCTTAGATCATGGATTTCAGATTGCAAAGATGAAACAGTAAGTTCATAGTCAACAATTTCAGTCTCACATGAAATGATCTGTTTATGCAGTGCATCATTTAGATTTTTCTATGTTTCAATTTCCTGTTTTAGCTCTTGTTCCTTATTGACTTCAGTTTCTTTCAAAATACATTTTCCATTTTCAATTGTCAGCAATTTTTCTAATATAATAGTGTTTAAAACCATGAGTTTCTTATTTTGCTCTTTCAAATTTTTGTTTTCATCCATCGAAGTTTCTTCAGATTCTTCTACTTCCTTTTTCTTTTCAAGCAACGAATGATTTTCATCTTTTAGTGATGCATTCAAATTCTTCAGCATATCAATCTCAGAATAAAGATCTTCGATCACTTCTTTTAGAAATACGCATTCATCATTTTCTTCTTTTGAGCATGTGTTTTCTGCTTCAAGGGATTTATTCTTAAGACTATCATTCTCATATTTTAATCTGTTCAATTCAGATTTCACCTTGTTTAATTCCTATAATTTCATTTTAAGTTTGTCAATTTCAGCTCTCAGAACTTCATCTTCAACATAATCAGATACATCATAGTTGACAGATTTCATTTCCTCTTTCAATGATTTGTTTTCTTTTCTCAATTTTCAATTTCTTTTTCACAAGAGGAAACCATAGATTTTTTTTTCAATACTGAGCAATCTGTCAATCATGACAATGTTCAGTTCCTCCAATTTTAACATTTCATCATTACTTGTACTCAAATTTTCTTCTAATTCAGAAATTTTTAGATTAAGTTCCTCATTCTCATCTTTAATGAGCATAGTTGTTTCTTGTATGTATGAACATTAGATGAACATTCATCATAGGATTGTTTCAGTTTTGAACAATTTTCACAAGAAACATTAGAACTAATCTGATTAATATTTTTCTTTAACTTTTTATTCTCAGATTGTATCTTTCTCGATTTCTCTAGAAGTTCATCATACATCACTATCAATTCATCAAATGAAATATCTTTTGATCCGGAGTTTACCTGAGATGATGTTTCCTCCTATTGATCAGAGTTGTGATTACCCTGGTTGGCCATCAGGCATTCTTCTCCCTTCTTCTCATGAATGCCAACCACCGCATCCAGGATTTCCTTTCTAGAATTGCATCTGAGAACAAGAGGAAATTTGTCAACATTCATTGCAGCTCTCAAAATATTAAGAACCATAGTATTTCTTTTGTCCTCATCAGACCACTTAGTATGGCCATGAGATAGTTTATGTGGGCCGTTTGATAAAAGATTCTATAGATTGGAGTCAATGGAATTCATGTAAGTACATAGGCCGCCTAGCCAGCGGCTAAAGTTAGAACCATTGAAAATCATAAGAGAAGCCATTGAAATACAAGCGAATAGATTCAGATCTTAAGAGCTTTAAAGCAATATATGAAAAATGCATCACACTGGAACTGTAAAGCACGAAATCAAACAAGCAGGATCCTCTGCAGATCGTTGGATCTGGTAGTCAGAGACCGCTATGATACCAATTGTTGAGGTGCTATAGACGGATTCAGAGGGGGGGGTGAATGAATCCCCTTCAAAAATTTTGGCCAATTTAAAAGATTAAGCTACAAACAGTAAGCTATGCGAAATTAAAGACTGATTAGCTTAACTGAATGTGAGCTATAATGAAACATGGACTAAACAGATGATCGCTGACTCTGGGCTAGGATGAGGCACACAGTCAAATAGATGGTCAGCGAAAGCAATGAACTACTCAGCAACTTCAAACAGTTTGCAGAAGTAGATTAAGCACACTAAGAAATCTTAAAGAACTCAGACAGAATAATCAATAAAAATGCACCTAGGCATTCATCTACCAAAAATCAGATAAGAAATCAAACCACAGTAGGCAGGAGATTTTTAGGTAGTTCGGTCCTCCAGACCTACATCCACCCCACACTCAACTCGAGTGTGACTTCCGCGGATACACAGCTTAAATGGCTGGGCATTACAGCTTGCCTACATCCGCTGACTAATAGCTTGCGCTGGGCCTTATAGCTTATGCCATCCGCTGACTAACAGCTTGCGCTGGGCCTTATAGCTTATGCCATCCGCTGACTAACAGCTTGCACTGGGCCTTACAGCTTATGCCAACCGCCGATACACAGCTTCTGAAAGTGGAATGTAAAATAGAAAAATAGGGATGATGAAATTCAACGACTGAAAGCTGGAAATCAAATCATAAAATAAATAGCTCGCTCAGGAGCAATGTGCCTTAGATCTGATCTAGAGGCCACAGATCTTCATTCTCCTTTGATCGTGCTACTTCAACTATCTTCTTCTTTTCTCACGATCTCTCTGCTCTTTTCTCTCTTATTTTTATTCTCTTCAGCCTCTTGCTCTTTTTCTTTCCTCTCAGACTCTCACTCTCTTTTCTTCTTCTTCTACTCTCTATTCTTCTCTTCTCTATCTCTCTGATCTTTGTTTCTTTCTCACGATTTCTCTCTATCTTTTTCTGAGCGAACAGCCTCTATTGATATGCAGCAGAGAGATGGGCGCATAGGAACCACGTTTCCCGCCCAAACTCTCATCCAGATCTGAGTAGCACTGGCCACGTGGCATCATCTGGGCGTGTTGGCTTTCCGCGTGTCACGAGCATGGCTATCCTTTCTACCTTGGATCACGTGCCCTCCTTAAGGTTCATGAGCAATTGTCCTATCAATATGTCAAACCCTTAGTCAGCATAAGACAGTCAGACAAATGTAAGAATTGCACAGACTCAATAAAGCACTTGAGCAAGTGTGCACGGACTTAGACGGTTCATAAGCCAAACATGGTTAGACTCTTATGACGATTTATGGCTAGCATGCTCAGACATGAAAACATGCACATACTTAATATGGCTGTAGGGCTGAGAGGTGCACAGACTTCGTGTGTGCATGATGTAAAAGATGCACCGACCTTATATGGCATGAGCGTAAGGTGCACAGACCTTGCATGTGCGAGTAATAAGATTGCCCCGACCCTATATGCAAACTACACACAAAGTGCACTAACCTTCTACTGAATGCACAAGCAATAGAAATATGTACCAACCCCATGTACCATAGACTTAACATGCACAGTCTAGCTACAGTGATTTGCACTTACCTTAGTTGAGCTGAGGCAGAAAGTGCACCGACCCATTCTACGCATAATGCAAACCTGCACCGACTCTAGTATGCAAGAAAGCAAAACTAGCATCGACGTTGAACAGAGAATTGCACCGACCCTATATGCAAAACTGACCTAATATGCACCGACTTCTTTTATGCGAACTAAAAGATGTGCACCGACCGTATGCGCACAAGATTAAAACATGAACCGACCTTAACAGTGAAGTGCATAGACCTTTAAGCTTCGCCAAATGAAGACTTGCACCGACTCTAATATGCACCGATGTGTATATGCTTTGGACGAAAACTGCACCGACCTCTATATGCTAATGAACCGACGTGTATATGCTTTGGACGAAAACTGCACCGACCTCTGTATGCTGATAAGCAAAGAATGCTGCACCGACTATAGCATGCACAAACGTGGGAACAATGCACTGACTATTGTATGCATAGACCTAAAGAATGCACATGGTATGCACCGACTTCAAATGTGCCTAAGCGAAAAGATGCACTGACTTGGCCATGCATCGAACATGTTTATGCCTTAAACAAAATATGCACCGACCCTAAATGCGTGCATGTAAAACATGCACCGGCGTGAATATGCATGAGGCATAAAACTGCACCGACTATGAATGTGTGTGCAGTAACGTGCACAGACTATAAACAATGGATAGCACTGACCTTATAAGTTGCACTGACCTTAGGTAGCATGAACATGACATGCACCGACTATATATTCACTAGGTCAAAATGTGCACCGAGTGCACATATGCACCGACCTTATTTAGTCCAAAGCATAAGTGCACAGACTCCAATATGCCTAAGACTAAAATTGCACCGACTGCAATATGTCTAAGACAAAACCTGCACCGACTGTGTATAGGCCTTAGCCATGCACCGAGGCAAAACATGCAACGACCTTGACCTGCCTTTACATAAAAGATGCACAGACTTAAGGTAGCGTAAAGCATGCACAGACCTTAAGTAGTGTACCACGAAGAATGCACCGACTACCTATATGCTCAGGCAGGAAAGGCACAGACCTTGTATGGGCCTTAGCTAGAAACATGCACGGACTCCAATATGCCTAAGACACAAATTCATGAGACGGAGATGCAACGACTTAGAACAGTGAGGTGCACGGACCTTATATTCATGGAATTAAAATATGCACTGACATTTGCGAGACATGAAATGCACCAACCCAGTGTCGACTCTTAGAGTCGACATTCTTATCAACAAACAATGCACAGCAATCAAACCTCATTAATGCACAATGCAATAACTGAATGCATAATCAGATGCATATTGCAAATATCATTCAATCTATAAATCTTCATGAAAACACATGATGACTTATAGTGTTTGCTATCATCAAAACCACAGGAACAAACCCTAAACACTTGATCGGCATTCAAATATATACGAATTGAGCGAAATGCGATAAGAGAGAGGGGGCGAGTTTACCTCCACACTCCGGGCGTGAGGAAGACGATCCCGGCCAAGACAGTAACTCCCGGTTAAACAATTATCACAATAATTATAGAAATGATTTCTACTGTCCACTCCACGCAGGGAGGTAACGGGCTGCAAATGGGGCCCGGGAGGACCGAACTTGGGTTGACGGGTAGCGTTTTGATGCGATATATATTGTTATCACCGCTGCGAGAGAGAGTGAGTGATTCGTCCCGTGACTCGACCCGAGTTAACATGGAAAGTCCGATACCCGAGACTCACTGCCTGTTTCTCAACCGCGCACGGTCCCACGTCTTCCCTAGCTTCAGCGACACGCGTATTCATAAACGTGGGGCCCACGTGCTCATCGACATGTCCGAGTGGGCCCGGAGTGGTACCGCTGTGACATTGGCTTTTGGAGAGGCGCTCCCTGGGACGGCAGATATTTGAATGCCGCTGCGAGTGTTAGGTATCTAGCCCGATATATATTGTTATCACCGCTGCGAGATAGAGTGAGTGATCCGTCCCGTGACTCGACCCGAGTTAACGCGAAAAGTCCGATACCCGAGACTCACTGCCGGTTTCTCAACCGCGCACGATCCCATGTCTTCCCTCGCTTTGGGACGATCATTCACGAACGTGGGGCCCACGTGCTCATCGGTGGGTCTGAGTGGGCCTAGAGTGGTACCGCTGTGACGTTGGCTTCTGGAGAGGCACTTTCTGGGACGGCGGCACGCTGGTTCGCCTTGTGGGAGGCGAGTCGGCTCCGGTCTCACTTGTTGACCGTGCTGCCCACGGATCTGAAGTTGCTATTTTACAGCGCGCGACCAGGCGAGATCTTTGGCTGCGATCACTCCCGACGTCGGATCGACGCACAAGAGGTATCGTTGGAAAGATATTTCAAAATGCTTCGATCTGGGACCAGAGAAATAATTGAGAAAAATTATGAATTTGGTTGGAGCCAAAGAAGAGTGTGCCCTCCTCCTCTCCCCCCCCCTCTTGCAGATGGATTTCTACTAAATCTTGGGTGTGATGCCCTTCTATCTTCTCCTTAGTCCCTCTTAATTCTATTTCTGCTGCCGCCGCCATCGCGCCGCCGTTTTCATCGCCGAAGTTCTGTCTACATCAGGATAGATCCTCAAAGATCGAATTTTAGCTCTCCATCAGGAGCTCAGATCGCGTCCAAACTTGGAGGGTGAGTCATCCACGTCCACCCCAGCCCCCAAAAAAAAAATCCAGTCATTTACCCATCGTTAAGTATTTTTCCATTTTCGTGTTCTTCAGTCTTCCAATTCTATCTTCTGTTCAGATCCTGTTACAACAACCCTGAGTTTTCACGTTTAGACCATCTTTTATTTATTTTCCTGAGTCACCAATTTTATTGGGAGTTCTGTTCATCACCCCTATGATCCATGAATTTTCTTAGAATTTCTAGAGTCCTTTTTTTATTTTTAAAAATTGCTGGCTTTTCCCAAATATGTTCTGTCCTGTGCAGTTCAGATCCGACCCCCAGTCCATATAAAATCTTCAAAAACTTGAAACCTCCACCAAAAGTCAAATAAAAACTATACCCGTCTTCCTTGTTTCCACCTCTACAACTTTCGTGAAGAGCCCAAGTTCCAGATCTGAGGTTTGAGACACGGTCAACGCCAACTCTCAGAAAAACTTAGTTCTGTCCTGAGATTTTGAGTCCTGTCCAACAGCAGCTTGTAAAATCGGTCAAGGCCAGATCTGAGAAATTCAAAATTATTTCTCTGGTCCTAGATTGAAGCATTTTGAAATATCTTTCCAACGATACCTCTTGTGCGTCGATCCGACGTCGGGAGTGATCGCAGCCGAAGATCTCGCCGGGTCGCACGCTGTAAAACAGCAACTTCAGATCCGTGGGCAGCACGGTCAACAAGTGAGACCGGAGCCGACTCGCCTCCCACGAGGTGAACCAGCGTGCCGCCGTCCCAGGGAGCGCCTCTCCAGAAGCCAACGTCACAGCGGTACCACTCTAGGCCCACTCGGACCCACCGATGAGCATGTGGGCCCCACATTCGTGAATACACGTGCAGCTGAAGCTTCATGAAAACGCTGCCCGTCAACCCAAGTTCGGTCCTCCCTGGCCCCATTTGTAGCCTGTTACCTCCCTACGTGGAGTGGGCAATAGAAATCATTTATGTAATTATTGTGATAATTATTTAACCGGGAGTTACTGTCTTGGCCGGGATCATCTTCCCCACGTCCAAAGCGTGGAGGTAAACTCGCCCCCTCTCTCTTATCGCATTTCGCTCAATTCGTATATATTTGAATGCCGCTGCGAGTGTTAGGTATCTAGCCCGATATATATTGTTATCACCGCTGCGAGAGAGAGTGAGTGATCCGTCCCATGACTCGACCCGAGTTAACGCGGAAAGTCTGATACCCGAGACTCACTGCCGGTTTCTCAACCACGCACGGTCCCACGTCTTCCCTTGCTTTGGGACTATCGCGAGCTAGAGTCCCATTTGATGAGGTGGTCCCACTTGGTCTGCCACTTTCTCCCATTCTCCATGGGGCAACTACGGATGGCTTTAGTGCTTTACAATTATCTCACATGCCTCCATGTGAGGAGGCGGGCCATCTTGGCATCCCTCTTTATTCTTTTTAGTGCACCTTCCTCCATGATGGAGAGGCCCCATCGGATGCTCCTCACCATGTGCATGCGCAGCCACATGTTAGTGGCTTTGCTGCTGTCCCCAAGCGCACCATCCTCCTTGATGGAGAGGCCCCATCGGATGCTCCTCACCATGTGCATGCGTAGCCACATGTTAGTGGCCTTGCTGCTACTTGTGTCCCCAACGTTGCACCCTTGGTGGCGGTCCCCGCTACTGGCTCCATTACCTTCCATGATGTCTTGGGGCCGACCCATGCATGTGATGTTGTCCTTGCCAAGTGTGTGGATGGCGATGGCCTGCCACCTTCTCAAGATGGTGCAATGACTTGTGTTGATGCTGTCCAAGGGCCCCATGGGGCATTTGGAGCTAGCAAACATGGAGTTGATCCCATTGTGGATGGCCGGACGAAGCATCTCGTGTACATTGCAGATGGGGGTGAGAATGCTATGGTGGAGGTAGGTAATCCCAAGTTCCATAACCTCAACGCGGTGGATGAAGTTGATAAACGCCGCGTTGCCAAAAAAAGGGGGACAAAGAAATTCTAAGCCTTTCCTCAATAATAATTAATTTGACTATGATGCGAATTTTATCCTGGAATGTTCGAGGTATAAATAAGCACTCTAAGTGCAAGGAATTAGTTGAATTGCTAAAGAATACTCATTTTGATATTGTCATATTAGTTGAGACTAAGATAAAATCAACCAATGCTAGTTCTTTTAAACATAGAATTTGGCCAAGTGCTAGTTTCACTAATAATGATTTGCATCACAAGTCAGGCGGGATTTGGATTTTGTGGGATGACACTATGGTTGAGGTTTGTAACATTATGGAAGATGAGCAATTCATCCATACTAGATGCACCAACAAAAGGGACAACACTTCTTTTCATTTGACTGCGGTGTATGGATCTAACTGTCCGTCCTTAAGGCATCAGTTATGGCAGCAAATTACTTCACTGGCTGGCACGGTGGCAAATGATTCTTGGCTTATGACAGGTGATTTTAACTCTATCTGGTATCACCATGAGAAAATTGGAGGAAGAAATGTTCCACAAATTCTGCTAGATTCCTTCAATGATGCTCTTCATGCTGCTGGCCTCCAAGACATTAAATCTATGGGACATTCTTATTCCTGGAGTAATATGACTTCTGGTCCAAGTAGAATTGCTACAACTCTTGACAGGACTCTGGTAAATGACAAATGGATGCAATGTTACCCATCTAGTTATATGCAATTTGCTTCTTCGATCTTCTCTGATCACTGGCGGATGCAAGTTTATTGTGATGTTCATATTCAACATGGGAAGAAACCGTTTAAATTTCTTAACATGTGGACTACGCATCCTGAGTTCCTCAACATAGTTAGAGAATCTTGGAATTCGGCTGATATCAAGGGAACTCCTTTTTTTGTACTATGTCAAAAACTCAAAGCTGTAAAGTGTGCACTAAAGAAGTGGAACAAAGAATCATTTGGGAATATCACTCATACTGTGAATAAGGCTAGAGACGATCTAGCCCATGCGCAAGGTGCACTTCAGGCGGACCCACTAGATGATGGGTTAGTCCAAAAAGAAAAAGAATGTCGAAGAGCTTATGTAGAAAAGAGAGATATGGAGGAATTATTTGCTAAGCAGCAAGCTAAACAACACTGGCTTTCGCTAGGAGACTCTAATACCAAATATTTCTATGCAGCTCTAAGGGCGAGAAAAAGTTACAATGCTATTCCGAAATGTCAAAATGAACAAGGAGAGAACATTGAAGACATTGCAGAGGTCCAAGATCACACAATCCGTTTCTTCAAGAATCTTCTGAATCAATCACAGCTCGATTCAGTTGATCCAAATATAACAGTAACTAAATCCCTATCTGAAGAGGACATTAACTATCTGAATGCCCCTTTCTCGGAGGAACAGATTAAGGAGGTGGTGTTCGGCTCTCCTGCAAACAAAAGCCCCGGTCCAGATGGTTTTACAGCAGAATTTTTTCAAAAGACATGGAAAATTGTTGGCCCCCTAATTTGCATGGTGGTAAAAAGCTTTCTGGCCTCAGGTTCTATGGTTCGAGCAATGAACTCCACATTTGTTGCATTAATCCCTAAAACTTCGCATGCTGCTAGCCTGGATGATTACAGGCCTACATCCCTTTGTAATTTCACTTACAAGATCATAGCAAAGCTCTTAGCAAACAGATTGCAGAAAGTAATGCCTTCCATCATAAGCTCAAACCAAGGAGCTTTCATCAAAGGCAATAGTATTGTTCATAACCTTCTCCTAGCCAGTGATCTTGTCAAGGATATCCACTCTCCATCCAAAGGGAAGATTATATGCATAAAGGCTGATTTAAAGAAGGCATTTGATTCAGTGAGAAGAGAATTCCTTTATTATATGATGACCAAGATGGGATTCTCCAGGGATTGGATTACATGGATAAGAGGATGCATTGATTCGCCATACTTCTCCATTCTTTTCAATGGTTCTCCAATTGGCTATTTCAAAGCTTCTAATGGTATCCGACTAGGTGACCCCTTATCTCCATATCTTTTCAGCAATGTCATGGAAGACTTTTCTAGTCTAATGAATGAAGCAGCTCACAATGGCATAATTCAAGTCCCTAAGATCAAGTATACTTCTGTTTCCCATACATTATTTACTGATGACTTGATGATATTCATCAAAAATGATATTGAGTCAGCTAATCAGGTTGCTGAGATCTTACATCATTTTGGAGAGATTTCTGGTCTGAAAGTCAACAAAACAAAAAGCAAAATCTACGTTGGTGAGAGTATTCAAAATAAGGACAGCTTCATAGAATTCCTTGGCATTGACAGGGGGTCCCTGTCGGTTCCCTACTTGGGTTTACCACTTATTTCTACTGGAATACGCAAAAACAACTGCCAGCCTTTAGTTGAAAAATCATAAAGAAAATTGGAGCATGGAAAACCACCTCTTGACTAAAGCAGGTAGATTGGAGCTGATCAGATCCGTTTTATCATCTTATTCTATCTATTGGACAGCTTCCTTTGCACTTCCCAAAGGCCTTATGCGGGATGTTGATAGATTGTTATGTAACTTTTTCTGGAAAGGAAGTTCAACCGCAGGATATGCGAACCTTATTTCATGGAAAAACATATGTAAGCCTAAGGAGGAGGGTGGTCTGGCTATAAGAAACATCCAGGAATGGAATACAGCAAGCCTAACCAGACAACTGTGGGACATCATTCATAATGAAGATACGCTTTGGGTGTAGTGGGTGAATGTCAAATATCTAAACAATAAAAACATTTGAAAAATTCAAGTCAGAGGGCATTATTTAGCAGGATGGAAAGGGATCCTAAAACAAAGAGAATGGTTATCAAAATAGATCTTATACCAAATTGGTAATGGAGCAAAGTTCAGTCTATGGTATGACCCCTGGATATATGGTAAGAGTATTTTTTTCATGTATGGAGATAGAATTCGCCAAGACTTGGGGATGAGCCAAAACGCAACAGTCCAAAGCTTTATTCATGGACGTAACTGGAATTTGCCTACTGTTACTTCAATTGATATGCATACTCTTTGGCCTATTATCCAGGGTATTCAAATTTACCAACATCAAGACGACATAATACTGTGGAAGCACAACAATGGGCATTTTAGCCAAAGAAACATCTGGAATGAGGTAAGGAAGAAAAACCAACCATATCAACATTTTGAATGGGTGTGGGAAGGAGCTATTTGCAATAGAGCAACATTTTGTACTTGGCAAGCTTCACAAAAAAATTTACCAACTATGGATGTGATGATGAAAAGAGGACTCCAAACAGCCAACATCTATATTTTATGCAGGAATAATGGGGAGTCATCAGATCACATTTTCTTCCAGTGCATGTATGCTAATGAAATCTGGAAAGAAATCCTCCTCCGATTTGACTTCACACGAGGTACAGGTAATACTTTGCATGAGGAGCTGAGATATTTGTCTATCTCCTTCCCACATAAAGATTCACTAAGACTTCTTGCACAAACTGCCCTTCATATTACCATATACAACCTTTGAAAGGAGAGATGGAAAAGGATTTTTGAAGGCGAAAATTGCTCTAAGACACAGTTACTAATCAGCATCCTTGGCGACATTAGAAGCTGTATAGAGTCATAGAAACTCAGAGGCACATCAAAAAGGAGAGTGCAAGAAATTCTACAGAGATTTCTCATTAAATCCTAATCTGATTTCTTCTGCGGCTCTCATTATTATATGATTAGATTGGCCATAATTCTACTTTTGAAAGAATTCTCAGTCTCTTATAATATCAATTTCATTACTGATTACATTAGCATTACAATATTCTCTGTTGCCTCTAACCTTTGCCTCAGTGATGCAGACAGGTTAAGGTCTCTTGTAGCTTATAATTCGTTCGACCGACCATACCATGTGGACATCTCAGCTTCTGGCAGTTTTTGTTTTAGTTGTATTAGAGGTTCTCTTTTGGCATAGTCCATGACTTGTGTGACCTTGCTCTTATTAGCTTCATGAGTGCATAGTCCACGACCTGTGTGGTCATGCACACCCCCTATTAGCAGTCTAACCTCAGATTGCTAAGTTTTGTACTTATTTTCCTTCATTAATATATCTGCTCACTTAACAAAAAAAAACAAAGGAGGCAGATTCAAACATGCTTTCAAATTTGTTTAAAATCTGAAACTCCTCCTTTAATTGAACCATTTCACTTGAAAAGCATAGAGCGGAGGCACACAATCCCAATAATGAGCAATTTTGTCAACACAAACCAAACTCCCCCTAAGAGAATGCAATCAATTCAGACGTTGAGATGATGATGCTAAAAATTCAGAAGAAGCATTGCAAGCATGCAGACTGAACTCTTGTGCTGACTCCCCCTTAATATGTGCATGAAGTTTTGAATGCCCTAGTGAAGTTTTGACAAAGGGGTATGCAACCTGTCGAAATAAAATGAATTGTATTTTTATTTGTTTGATCAATCCCTTTTTGATTTGTTTCATCGTGGTAAAAGAATTCATTGATCATTTTTTTTGTTGATTCAAGGAAAAGTTGTGCATTGGTCCTAATAATGTTAATGGTACATAGAAGGATATCGCTGTAAATTTTTTTAATGAAATATTTGAGAAAGTAGTATAACTTACGTATTAATCGAGTACTCTTTCTTTTGAATATTTGCCAAATATATTTTTGCAATTCTGAATTTTTTTCAGCAGAATTTGTCTTGTTAGGGCTAATACTTATATCTGGAGTTATGACTTATGTGAACATTTGGCCCATAGTACCAGGCGAAGAACTTGATCTGAAGATCTTCTCACGCATAGTGATAGTATTCAGTTGGACCTGATCCAACCTTCAACAAATCACCATTCTATATACGAAAGGGTCATGACATGATGATGCATTAAGAATGCAGTGCATTGTAGTATGAAGCACAAATTCTTCGAACTCCACTTTAGTATGACATGCATGAAACTGCATGAGAGGACAGAATGATGTTCATTATTCATAACACATCTAGACTCAAAAATATATGTGCAAAGCATTCTATTATGAAAGACAACTTTCAAACTCCCCCTGATTTTTTCAGCATATGAATTCTTGTGACTTGAAAAGGCTCAATATGCAATTATGGCTTGATGACTCAATTTATCTCCCCCTCAATGCGATGTTCATGAAAACTAGGACACATTGATCGTAGAACAAGTGTCCTCATGATTGATGAAATGGATTTCAATGCAGCCAAGATGGACATCATCAAAATCGGTTGTTAACATTCATGAAAACTTTCAAACTCCCCCTGATTTTTTCAACATATGAATTCTTGTGACTTGAAAAGGATCAATATGCTATTATGGCTTGATGACTCAATTTAGCTCTCCCTCAATGCGATGTTCATGAAAACTAAGACACATTGATCGTAGAACAAGTGTCCTCATGATTGATGAAATGGATTTCAATGCAGCCAAGATGGACATCATCAAAATCAGTTGTTAACATTCATAGACCACAGGTTAACCTGGTAGCCAAGAGTAGAAGAATATGAAGCTGAGCCATAAGCAATGCAAATCAATGAACTCATTATCAGATAAGCATAATTAATTCTTAATGAATCAAGCATCTGAAATTTTTGATTTCTGGTACGGTGCGGAGGAGACTGCCGATAGACTCGGAAATGTAGTCTTAGCCTTCATAGGAATGTCAATCGACACCCACAGGGAAGTGGCCAGACCACGGGAAAAAGACGACAGACGCCACCACAGGCACACACAGACGTACACACAAACAGGATGACGGCCATCATGGCCACAAGGACTATAACGCACCTCTACAGGAGATATTGATCTGAAAATTCAACTCACATAAAGTGTTATCTTCCAGATAGGCTTAACCCATCATTCCAATAGACACATTTTGATATACTAGAAATTTCATATCAGATATCAATCAAACAACCAGTTCAGACTTTTAATTTCAGCCGCAGGGGGGTCTTCAACATTTCAAGAAGGAGATGTTTGACTTGGGCAGGATTTATTGAAACCAGGGAAAAAATTAACTACAACAATTCAAAGAAAGCCTAAAATGCAATACTAACATGAATTAAAATTTTATTTTCAAACCTGTGCCTTGAGCATCCATTTCTTCCCATCCTTCATTTAGTCTCAAGGCATCCATGCGAAATCAGTTCTCATTTGGTATTTTTAGGTACCCAAGCTTTCTTGGGTCCTGGCAGGTTAGTGGCACTTCTGGCAATCGACTTCTTTCTCATTTTTATTGCCTTCATATCATCCTTTTTCATGCATAGGCAATCATCAATTATATGTCCATAGTCACCACAATAAAAGCAGCACACATGATATTTCAGATTTTTCTTCTTGTGCATGTGATTGACAGATCTAGGCTGATGGATAAAGCATTTTATATTTCCAGCATGTCAGTTCTCTTTGTCCTTCTTTTGCCAACAGTTGGACACCTTGTGTCCAAGCTTTTCACAGTTATAGCAGCAATGGGGGTGATTTCTTTTTACTGAATTTCTTCCAACTGAATGAGAGTTTTCAGACACATTTCTATCATTTGAAAGTTTTGTTGGTTTTTCAAAGACAAATTTATTTTTGCATGCTTTCAGCTCATCTTTTTTCTTTACATTGCAATCATCTAAAATGTGGCCATGCAGTCCATAATAGAAACAAGAAGCATTCGTCATTTTTGATGCATAAAAATATTTAGCAGAATTTTTTGCATGCATACAAGAGCAGGCAACATTATTTTTTTATTTTTGATTTTTTGAAACAGTTCTCTTGAAAATCTATTTTTGATTTTTCTAAGAAGTAGACAATTTTGGGGGAACACTTGATGTACTGGCTTCATTCAGACTGGAGACAAAGGAAGTATGCAATTTATTTTCAAAGGTCTTTTTGTTCACTGGATTTGTACCCAAGCCCTTCTTTCTGGAAGTTGGTTTTCGTCCCCAAAAGTATGTCTATATTTTATTTGCCCTGCATAAATTTTGAAAGTGAATTATTCGAGTCTTTAGTTTCATCTTCTAGTGAGGAGATGTACAGTTCTGAACTAGCCAAATCCTCCTCACATGCAGCAATATGCTCATTCAACATAGCATTAACATTTTTATCATTTTCAATTTCTAGCTCTAACTCTTTCAATTTTTCTAGTTCATCAACACTCACGCCCTTTCCTTTTTCACATGCATGTAGTTTAGCAGTTAAGAGATTGTTTTGCTCTTTCAATCTTTCATTTTCTTCATCAAGGTTCTTATTTTCAATCAACTCATCAAGCAATCTCTAATCATCTGACATTGATTTCACTTTATCTTTCAACTCTTCTTTAGTTTTTTCCAGCTTGGAGATTTTAGCTTACAGGGTTCTATTTTCATCTCTCAAACACCCAATCTATTATTTATGTAAATTTATGTCAATCATGAGAGTCTCATTTAGTTCTTCAAGAGCAGAGTAGCTTTTACAAGAGGAGCACTCATTAGAGTTGTTTTCAAGCTTCTTTTTCAATTTTTTGTTTTCTGATTTTAATTTTTTGTATTATTTTACTAATTCATCATATGCATCCATAAGTTCCTCAAAGGTAACGTCTTCTAAATCAGAATTTGCCTGAGAGGATGGATCACTTGGCTGGTCGCTGTTGTTGGCCATAAGGCATTCATGCCTTTCTTCTCCTTGGTGGATGCTAACCAAGCCATCCCATATTTCTTTGGTCGAGCTAGAAGCAGAAACAAAAGGGAATGACTGAGAGTCAACTGCAACCTTTAATAAGTTTAAAGCAGCAAGATTATCAATACTTTTGGTCCTATGTTCAGCAGACCATTCAGACTCATCTGATGGCAGCTCATGAGGACCGTGGGATATAAGATTCCACAGTTTTTAATCAAAAGAGTTTACAAATACAACCAGTTTTCCAAGCCAGATTGTGAAGTCTGAACCATCAAAAACTGGCAGAGAACTCATGAAAACTTGTTTCGCGAAAGAGCTCAAGATGGAAGGCGCACCAGGATCTTCTCTGTAGATCGTTGGATCTATGTATGGCAGAGACCCGCTCTGATACCAATTGTTGGGTATGCCAATAGGATCTAGAGGGGGGTGAATAGATCCTTTTAGGAACAATCCCTAATTTAAAACTTGATCCAGTCACTTAATAAAATGCAGAACAAAGGAACACAGATGCTCCCTAACGTGATATGTCAAATTGGAATGAGGCAGTCCTTCACAAAGGAAGATCGCAGCACACCATGTAACAGGCGGCTCACACCAAGCCTGGGTGAAATATTTAGCGATTGTGTGTGTGATTTCAGTGCTTGTGTGTGTGTGCAGCAAGCAACTCAGAGTATGCAAGTGCAGTGTAAGAACATATAAGGATGTGTAAATCAGAAACACTCAAGATCCTGTGAATGGAGGTAGGAGACAAGGAGCAGTTGCACAGGCACACACCATTGCACAGTATGTTTTTAAGGTGGTTTAGTCTGCAAACCCGCAGACCTACGTCCACCCCTCACCAAACCCCGTGAGGCTTTTACTATGCTACAAATGCAGCAACGGGGACAAGTCCCCTACAACCACTGATACATAAATTGACCGTTGATTCACAACTTCCACATGAGGACACAGTCCTCACCGCTGATTCACAGCTTAACGGGGATGAACCCCACACACACGAGGGTACAATCCTCACGAGGAAACAGTCCTCACGCTGCTACACGTAGCAACACATGAGGACAAGCCCAAAACACGCTGATACACAGCTTAACGGGGATGAACCCCACACGCTGTAGAGCTACAGCACCACACGGGAACAAGCCCCAAAAGAAACACAAAGACAAGAAACAAAGGATGCTGCAAAGATGCAGCAAACCGTGGGGCCAAAGCCCTAACAAACACACACGGCTGCACTGTAGCCAAAACCACTCCGGTCTCTAAAATAGAGCACCGAACAACACTTCTGTCAAGACAGCACTACACACGGAAGATAGATTCAGAGTTTCAAAAAGAAAACATAAAACGAAATAAGGAAAACCAAATGTAGCTTCAGAACAAGGTCATGAAGTTGTAATGACAGATATAAAGTTTTTCTCTTCAAGCTCATTCGGCTGCAAGGCTGCTCTCTCTCAAGGCTCAAGGCCCTCTTCTTTCTTCTCAGCACTGGATTGGGTCGGGCCAGGTGCTGGGCTACTCCTCCTTCTTCTTCTCTTGTTTTCTTCCTCATAGATTTTCCTCTCAAGGCTAAGGCTATCTCTAACTTTTTTCCCGCTCAAATATTCTTCTGGCAGCAGCATGGTTTCTTCAGACAATGGCTCTATATTTATAGAGGGAAGGGGTAGAATGTTTTCCCTCCCTTTCTCAGATCTCCATGCTGATAGGTCCAAAATCAAATAAAGTTCTTTTGTCCTAGAACCTTTTCAGACTTGTCCTCCAATTGGGCAAAGGCAAAAATAAAATCTTTGTCCCATTTTGCTGATTGGCTAGACTGTCAAGTGCTTTTGACAGAAGTAGTCTGATTGGTCCATTGGAAAAAGGTAGGTCCCTTGTCTTTAGGCTTTTTCAGACATGTCTACTGATAAGACCAAAAGAAACAATTGAAAATTTTGTCTTAGGACCTTATAGGACTAAAAGTACATGTCCTGGAGTCAAGGATGTTGGGTTCTGTGCGCCCCTCCTTGTCTTTGACAATGGTTTTGATGACTCTAATATATTGTGTGTTTTATGTTTAATGGCATCTTGATGATAAATGAGCTAACATGTGAAAACATTGTGTTTTGGTATTGCTGTCCATGGTTGTGGCATGTGAAAACATTGTCTTTTGGTATTGCTGTCCATGGTTGTGGAGACTCAATTTGCTCTAGACTGCATTTATAATCCATGTGGATCTTGATGATATGATTTTTCATGCTATTTCAAATGGTCTTGAATGACTGGTGGTTATTGGTCTTATACTGGCTTGATAAAGCATGTTCCTTAAATGATCAATTCGGCTACTCATGTTTCATGAATTGTTTTCATAGGTTTGAAATTCAATATACTTGTCACTCTCGTTGGCTTATGTTGGAACGTGCTTTAATGTATGCCTATACCATGTTTCAATACATGGTTATTTGTTTTTAATGTTTGGGAGAGGATTTGTAGGGTTTCATTTGAGTTTTATTAAGTTTTCAGTTCTGTCAGTAAAAGTGTCGACTCTATGAGGCGACACTTTTTTCAATAGGTGCTGTCTGCATTGATTTCTGGTATGCTGACAAAAAGTGTCGACTCTGTGAGTCGACACTTTTGTCCTGGGAGTTGATTTCTATCTTCTGGCAGAACTCTCGACAAAAAGTGTCGACTATGAGAGTCGACACTTTTGTCCTGAGTCCTGTTTTTACAAACGGGACAGAATGAGATGAGAAAAGTGTCGACTCCATGAGTTGACACTTTCTCTGGTTCGTCCGGAATGAGTTTTTCGGATTGTTTGCGAAATACCCATTACATGATTTGTTTGCTTGGGTTTTTTCCACCTATAGCCTTAGGGTTTCACCCTTGTCTTAGGTGTGGTTTAGAAGGGTTTTAACATGGGTATTGTGGTCTTTCATTATTGTTTTCCCTCTTGTATATGAAGGCCGCGATTTCCATCGGGAGAGGAGAATCCCCTTGTGCTAACACGTTCCATCTGTTTGTAGGAAAGACGAAGGAGAGAGAGAGGTAGAACGTGAAGAAGGTGCTTGCATCGGCTGGAGAAGGAAGACGCAGTCGCCAACGACCGCGTCTCATGATCCCGAGCTTGAAGCTAGAGGAAGCCATTGCTACTCTCTTCACCGGTTGCTGGCTTGGGCGTATCTATTAAAAGGGTTGAGCTCTTCTCTCACGATTTTATCATTCTAAAGCACTCTTCTATTTTATCTCCGACTTGTGTGAAGATTAAGAGAATATCTAAATCATTCATTTCTATATTCTTGTTTGAGATTAGCTTAAAGTTTGGGCTTATTATATCTATCTATTCTTCAAGGTGAAGAAGAGCAAGGAGGAGAGGAAAGGGCCTTGAAGGATGCATCTGTTCTTGGTGATTGGAGCAGTGTTTGAAGCGTGGGATTTGAAGGAGTACACCTTGAACCCTCAAGGAAGACAAACGGTTGTTCGGACACCATGTGGATTCGACTTCCTCCGACTTGGACTTCAAGGGAGATTTTAATACACCCATTGGAAAACGAAAGGGAAAAGTTCTATATCTTTCACCCACTTGCTTGTGTTGGTTTTCTTGATCTAAATCTTGTGTAAGCGTTTATTGTTCATCCTTCAGTTTGTTAAACTTGATATATTACTATGTGTGTATGGACGGAGCTGTGACTCCGTGTGGTTCAGTGTCCGGGCATGTTCCCCGATGTTGTGTGTGTGTGTGTGCTGTAGTGGCAGCGTGTTGGGGCTTGTCCCCGTGTGTGTATTGCTGCGGAGGTAGCGTGTATGGTTGGGGTTCATCCCTGTGTTGCTACGTTTCGTAGCGTAGTGTGAAGCCTCACCCGGTTGGGTGAGGGGTGGACGTAGGGAGCCCGTCGTGGTCCCGAACCACATAAAAATCCTTGTGTCTTGTGTGATTGCCTGTGGATTATCATTTCCTCTATCTCCGTTCACAGGTCCATTATATAGGTTTTTAATTCACTACACTGTCACACACTGCTACCTCCGTTATCTATGTTGAGCTTAATTTCTTTGATTAGTTGCATTAACTATCTGTGTGAGATCGGAAAGTTTGAGAGAACGTTGTAATCTCACTTGAGTTTTAGTTAATCAACGCTGTTAGTTTTACTTCCGTTATAATTAGTTAAGAAAGTTTTCAAAATTTGTCATCTCGGTAAGGGGATAATTCAACCCCCCTTCTTGTCCGCCATCTCTCTGGGCCAACAATTGGTATCATCAGAGCACAGTCTCTGATTTGTTAGCGGACCTCACGGTCTAGGAGTAAAGATCATTTTCATGATGGCTGGCTTGAATTCTATTCCTGTTTTCAATGGTTTTGATTATGCTTCATGGCTAGGAAAATTTTATGTTTGGATTACTGGCTTTGATCTGAAACTCATGAAATTAATCTCTCATGGTCCACATGTCTTACCCAAAAATGAATTAAGGTGGACTGATGAACATAAGAAAATGAATTCGGATAATTTGTTTGTTTTGAATGCTCTTAAGGCTGCCTTGGACACTAATCAATTTCCATTTGTTTTTGACTTCTAGGACAGCCAAAGAAATTTGGGACGGACTGAGCAAAGTCCAAAAAGAAAGTTGCAACGACGATGACTGCTTAGTTGCAAACAATAAAATTGAGCGCCAAAGCGAGGAGAGTTCAAAGGTAAACTCTAACTCCGACTATGATGAGGAAGATGAATTGAGTTATGATGAATTGATGGATGCATATGATGAGTTAGTTGAAAGATATAAAACCATGAAATCTGAAAATCGAAAGTTGAAAAAGAAACTTGATGATTGTTCACATGTTAACACTCCTTGTGTCAAGTGTTCCACAATTGAAAATTTGTGTGTTGATAACTCCCTTTCTGAAAAATGCACTGAGCTTGAAAAACTAGTTGAGTCTCACGTGTCTGAAGTTGATAGCTACAAAGAAACCATTTCTTACTTGAGAAAAGAAAATGAGACCTTGATGGCTAAAATTTCAGAACTTGAAAACATTGAAAAGGATCTAAGAAGAAAAATGAGTTGTTCAAATAGTGATCAATTTTTGCTTGATGAACTCATTCAAAATGAAAAGCTTGCTGGACAAATAGAAAATCTCAAAGAACAAAATAATGTACTAATTGAAAAACTCAATACTTTTGAAAAGGGAAAACAAGTTGTTGTTGATGATTGTGAAAGTCTTCATACTTTAGAACAAGAAGTTGCAAGTTACAAAATGATTAACTCTTTGTTGAATGATAAGCTTGTATTGTGTGAAGACGAAATGGCTAAGTCTGGAATGCATATCTTGTGTTTGGAAAATGAGGTCAAGAGGTTGAATGAGCTTGTGCTTATGTGTGACAAAGAAAATCCAAAATCAAAATTTGTTGATGATTGTTCTTGTGTGCATGAAAAACTTCCTTCTGTTAAACATGTTCATGCATCAAGAAAAAGAATGAATGTTACTTGTTTTTACTATGGTAAATACGGACATGACATGTATGATTGGTTTTTAATGAAGTCTGATGATGATGAAGCATTAAGGACAAGAATGAACATGGTTGATGGTTCCAAATGTCATGATAAACTCATAGAGAAGAACCTCAACTTTTATTATTTTTACTGTGGTTTACATGGTTATGAAAACTGTTTCTTGAAGAAAAATGATGATAAGTGGTCTGTCAAGAATAATTTCTCATGTCATTACTGCAGAGAAGTAGGTCACATGATGGATAATTACTTTTTAAAGGAAAAACAAGAAGAATACTTTTACTTATGTTAGAGCTAACCCTTCGGGACCCAAGATGGCTTGGGTATCCAAAACTTCGAAATGAGAACCTATTTTGTAGGGGCGCCTTGAGGCCAAGGAAAGTCAATAAATAAAGGACTCTCAAGACGAGGAACAAAAATGGTTTTTTTTTAAAGATCATTTTGCTTAGGTTCATTTTGAAAAATCTAAAAAGGTAAAATTCATGTTTGAAGGAAAGTGTTTGCAATTAAATAGTTGCATTTCTACTTCATTGACTTTGGCATCTTTTGAAATATTCAGATCTTTTGAGTTTGATGAATACTTATCTTGAATGCTTCTCTTTTCGCATCATGTGAATAAATTTAGTCTTTGAATGCTTAACAGTGCATATATGCAGTTCTTCATACACACCTTCTCTTTCACTTTACAAATAAAATTGGCTTTGAATACTTTTCACTGTGCATAGTCTTTCATACTCCTATTTACTTTTTGCAAATAACAATTCACTTGTGTATACATAGAACACATACTTAGCTACATGATACTCATTGCACATATCATACACATCTTTGCATACTTGTACATAAAGGAAGTCTTTGATCATATCCTCGGTTACATGCATATACTTGCATATACTCGACATGTTTGTGTGCGTGAATGCCATGATTCTTTGGTATATAAAATGGTGTTAGTGGAAGGTTAGATTTTGTCTAGCCGGAAGCTTTCACTACGCGTGAGGTGGTCTTCGGACCTACGTTCTCCACCAAGTACCGATAATCAATTTACTTGAAAATTTCGAAAGGTCCATACTTGACTGCTTGTATATACTTTATACAATCACTTCTTGATATCTTTCTATGACTCTTCACCTTGTTAAATGAAATTGTATTGATTTAGACATGTTTGCTACATGGCATATATTAAGGGGGTTTTATAATCGTGTATACATTCAGGGGGAGACATTACTGTGATAAGGCTAATTCATCTTTTACATTCAGTACAACCACCCACACAAAATGCACCTTTTTGAGATAATGATTCAATCTAATAATGATTACTATTTTCTACTCTACACTTTAGAGAGCTATTGATTCTCTACATAGAAATCACATGTCTCGTGAGGAAAAATCTATTTACCCCACCAAAAATTTGTATAAGTGGAACGTTGATCCGAGTAGTCGGGAATCCCCCCTGAAATAAAGGAGGAAACTCGCATCGAAAGGAGAAACTAATCCATATTAAAATAAGTGTGATTTACCACCGAGTAGTCGGGAAGTATCCCTGAGACAAAGGATACAACTCGCGTCAAAAAGTGATAAAATCCACAGTTAAGATAAGTGACAAAACTGAGTAACCGGAAAGTGTCCATGAGATAAAGTATACAACTCGTGTCAAAAGGTTAGTCACACCATTTTTAGTAATTAAAAATTAGGGTCATACGTAGCTACCAATATTCGAGCATTGTGTATGAAAGTGTATGGATGATAAGTTCTTTTTAGTGTTCCTTACAAAATCTGATTTTTCATATTGATTTCAACCTCATTGCTCAATCTTCACATATGCACCTTGGGTTTGATTGTTTGAATGTTCTTTATGAATCAGTCGACTTTCATGGTTAATGTAGTACTTTATTTATGTAAGCATGACCTTCTTAGTATTGCACATGCACATCATGTTCTATAATTTGATTGCATTATCCTTACACCCATCCCGACGGGATTTGCTTGAGTCTATATCTTATTATGCATGCTTGAGTGCTTGATTGCCTGATCCCTCTTGTTCATGACATACTTCATTTCATCTACATGCATCTCTAGGTTATACATGTAAATAATAAGTAAAATAACCCATTGTCAGTTAATTTTTGTTCTTGACAATTGGGGGAGAATAACGTGCTTTTTAGCACAATACATTTTGTGCATAACTTAGTCTTACACTATGCACACACCTTCATATTTCAAATTTCAGCTCTAGATAAATGTTCATAGTTTCACACATGTTCTTAGTTGTATACTTGTTCATAATTCTCTCAACTTCCCTTCGTGGGAGGATAATTGCTGGGTTCGTGCGCCATTCATGTTAAAAAATTCAAATTTCGGTGTTCCTCTTGTCCCCACACTTTTTGATATTGTCAAAGGGGGAGAGAGTTTTGGTGGCCACAATATATTGTCATCATCAAAAAGGGGGAGATTGTTGGGTTCTGGGCGCCCCTCCTTGTCTTTGACAATGGTTTTGATGACTCCAATATATTGTGTGTTTTATGTTTAATGGCATCTTGGTGATAAACGAGCTAACATGTGAAAACATTGTGTTTTGGTATTGCTGTCCATGGTTGTGGAGGCTCAATTTGCTCTGGACTGCATTTATAATCCATGTGGATCTTGATGATATGATTTTTCATGCTATTTCAAATGGTCTTGAATGACTGGTGGTTATTGGTCTTATACTGGCTTGATAAAGCATGTTCCTTAAATGATCAATTCGGCTGCTCATGTTTCATGAATTGTTTTCATAGGTTTGAAATTTAATATACTTGTCACTCTCGTTGGTTTATGTTGGAACGTGCTTTAATGTATGCCTATACCATGTTTCAATACATGGTTATTTATTTTTAATGTTTGAGAGAGGATTTGTAGGGTTTCATTTGAGTTTTATTAAGTTTTCAGTTCTGTCAGCAAAAGTGTCGACTCACAGAGTCGACACTTTTTTCAATAGGTGCTGTCTGCATTGATTTCTGGTATGCTGACAAAAAATGTCGACTCTGTGAGTCGACACTTTTGTCCTGGGAGTTGATTTCTATCTTCTGGCAAAACTCTCGACAAAAAGTGTCGACTCTGAGAGTTGACACTTTTGTCCTGAGTCTTGTTTCTACAAACGGGACAGAATGAGATGAGAAAAGTGTCGAGTCCATGAGTCGACACTTTCTCTGGTTCGTCTGGAACGAGTTTTCTAGATTGTTTGCAAAATACCCATTACATGATCCGTTTTCTTGTGTTTTTTACACCTATAGCCTTAGGGTTTCACCCTTGTCTTAGGTGTGGTTTAGAAGGGTTTTAAAATGGGTATTGTGGTCTTTCATTATTGTTTTCTGATGTGACACAACCTAGGACTCAACAAGCAAGCACAATTAAGCATTCAAAACGGACCGATAATAGCAACCGCTCACCCGATGCTCACTAAGACCCGAGGTAACGTGGCAATGCCAAGGGGAGGTTGTGTGGGCTAGGCCCTTGCTGGTACAGGGCTAGCAAGGCCAAGGTTTGATTCCCCAAGGGTATGGCTGCCCAAATCAAGGGTCCGACGAAGTGCCAAAGGGCATGGGTTCCACTCTCTTCCCACGATGATCACTTATAGCAAATGAGCTTAAGGATCGGGCTCTCGTCACGGCAAGCGAAGTTTATGAACTAATATTGAAAGAACAAGTATGAATTAGAGCAAAGTTTTGGAGCACTCACTCGACCGGTTTGAAGAAACCGGTCCCGCTCAGAGACGAGGGCGAGCGGGGAAGCGTGGGTTCCCCACACGCCGCGCCGGGGTAGCTTGACATGTTTAAGCTATTACAACACTACACCCCATGCAAGGGGGGGATCGTGGGGAAGGGAAGATGATAGTTACATCCAAACACTACCTCCACACAGGGAGGGGCCTTCAGCCGGCCAAGCGGGGAGGGGAATTTGATAAGGGAACACCGAAGATGGGAGGTTGCCGATTCTGCCCAGTTCTGTGGGTGCTGATAGGAGACTGATAAATTGACTGCTGCAACTGCTACCAATTTTTTTTGGGGATGAAACCACCTGGAAAATCTTCGTAGTAGGCCGGGGAAGTCGTCCAAATTTTATTAATTTCTTCTATCGTCGATGCTGGTCTGGGTGGAGGCCCGAACAGGGAGGCAGATTCTTGGACTGACAGCTCCTAGTTTCCAACAGCAGGTTGCAGAGGTTACCTCGACAGCTCCCGAACTTAGAATCGAGCACCGTTGGAGTCTTTGGAACCGTGGATGAGTCTTCTTCGCAGAAAAACTGACGGGGAAGTCAAACGATGCCGGAGAAGTCCATAAACTCTGAACAATGACGACAAGTTGGTGCAGACTGTGGGAAGCAGAACCGCGTGGCTGAGGGAGAAAATTGATAACTCCTGCTACAGGATGCCGAACGGAGTTCCGCTTCTTGATTCTGAAAGTAGACAAAAGGAGGAAAAACTTTGTAGAAGGGCTCTTGTCTTGATTCATGATGGATTTGTCGTGGCAGAGCTTCCAATCACGTTCAGGTGCTCTGTCAGGAGAGCTTCGCGCAGTCGAGGGAGAACGGCTCTCCCGGGCAGCATGGTGCTCGGACGACAACGAAACCACTTCCGTTGCGAAGAAGACAGGCAGACGCTTCCGACGATAGCTCTTGGACCTCCAGGGACGCCAGGGGGAAGACGGGGTCACTGCTGCACTCCACTGGTTCTCTACAGGCTCTCAGCCAAGGTGGAGGAAGGGTGATGGGGTGGCTGCTCTTGGTAGAGTGGAGTGGAGGGAAGGGGATGGGGGTGGCCTACTCAATGGGGAAATGAGTTGGGCGACTTTGGGCTATGGAGGGAAGGGGATATTCAAATTCAAATGGTCTTGGGAGGTGGAGGGTTGCATGGGGGAGAGGGAAGGGTGCTTGGGAAAGGGATGAGGTGGTTGGAGGGTGGCTTAGTGATTGGGGATGCTCCCTTGGGACTAGGGGGTGGAGTAATGGGATGTGTGGGGAAGGGGAGTGCCCTTTAATGGGGGTAGGTGGGAGAGTGGTGGTTGGGAAGGGAGGAGAGAGAAAATTTTCGAAATTGGGTGTGGAGGAGAGAGAAAGGGGAGTGAAAGAGAGAGATTAAGAGAGGGATGGGTGGGATTCTCTCCCTAAGGCTTCTCACCTCACTAATGGATTCACTCCACCATAAAAATAAAGATAGAACTCACAAAATGGCATTTTTTTTCATTCATTGATTCATTAAGTTGAAATGGGGGGAATGGGGTCCTATATATAGGAAACCCACATTTCTATAAAAGTCCCTGACAATTGACTTAATGACAAATAACCGAGGGGGTAGGGGGGAGCCCTTGGGCCAAGCCCAATGAATTGGACCCAATAGCTAACTAGACAACCTAATTACACTCAAACTTAGGGAAATAAACACAAGACCTAGGAACATGACTCAAATAAAAGGGAAAATACATCAAATGACTCAAATAAAAATTACATATGACTCAAAATTAAATAACTAGACCATGCCGGATGCAACCGGGGCGAGGAGACGAGCTGTGAACGTGGGCATGGGAGGTGATGTCCTCATCATACTCCCGAGGTGCGGAGAACTAGACTCCGTCGAGTAAGTGTCCTTCCCTCCTTGGAAGGTGTAGAAGTGGTTCTTCCCTCAAGTCTTCCGAACGAGACCGATCCATCCACCTGCCGAGATAGCGCTCGTATACCTTGCTCCTGGTGGTAGTGACCTGTTCATCCAATATTCGTTCAATGCGCTCACGCTGGGCTCTCTTGGCTGGTGGACTCTCCTCACGGGTGGGTGCTCTCTCAACGGAGGGAATAGGCTCAATATCTTCACTACGTACCACCGTGGGTCCCTTGTATGGCACTAGGTTGGCGACATTGAATGTGGGACTTACCCCATATTCCTCGGGGAGATCTAACTCATAGGCATTTGCACCAATGCACCTCAGGACCTGGAAGGGACTAGCCCCACGTGGCCTCAATTTGGAGATGGCTCTTGGGGAGAGCCTCTCCGTCCTTACCATCACAAAGTCACCCTCATGGAATTCTTGGTGACATCGATGAGAGTCGGCTTGCCTTTTATAAGTCACATTCTTCTTGCTAATGTGCTTGCGGATCTCTTTATGCAATGTTGTGAATGCAGACATTCTAGGGGTGATGGGTGGACCGGGGCAACCAAAAGTAGACATATCGTGTAATGATGCAGTGTAGACTTTGGTTAGCCTAGGTGGGCCGGGGCACCCGTAGGTGGCCCTATCATGCAAATTGGTGATAAATATCGGGGGACCCGGACATCCGTAGATGCCTTTGACATGCTTAAGACCCATGATGAATGAAGGAGGACCATGACATCCGAATATGGACCACTCATACTTTCTACTTGACATGTGGGTGATATGAATGAATGGACCCAACATAGTGTTCATGCCAAAGGGTGTGGTAAGCCTAGACACATACATGCTTTTCCCAAATGTGACTTCCATGTGTATAGGTGTGGGACAACTTTTGAACTCCCATTGGAAAGGATCGAATGGATCTAAGAAAGTGGTCATCATGGGGTGGGGCACAACCTTATTTTCTAGGGATATGTGGCCCAAGGTTATGGCTCCCAAGGTGTAACCCGGGTCTAAGATGGGATGGATTGGATCAAACATGGTGGGTTGGGATAGGGAAAGGTGGGTGGTGGATAAGGTGGTTGGGTCCCATGGGTTCTTTGACCCCCATTGGAAGGGATCAAAGGGATCATAAAAAGGGTTATCGAGGGGGAGGGGCCCTATGTCCTCAAGATCTTCAAGTAGTGGTGGGTCATCCTCCTCTAATGAGACAATGGGGCCAAAGTTCTTGGTGGGTGGGTCAGCCATGAAGGGAGGGTTTGGCTCTCTACCCAAGATAAGTAGCTCTAAATTGAGGAGAAGGCTGGGCTCATCGGGTGTAGGGAGGAATAGAAGGAGGTCGCTAGTGTAGCAACCAATGGTGTAAATCGAGGTGATAGACCCGATGCATAGGTGTAGGAGGCCAAGGCTCCTAGGTTGTGCGGCCATAGGGGTCAACATGCTAGTGAACTCAATTTGCCATGCTAAGCCTCTAAGAAAATCTTCTAAGGTCTCAACTTGATAAGATGCTTGGATTGTGGTATGATAAGAGGAGATGGACACTATGGGATGGTTTTCCTTCATGGGTGGGAAATCGGGGGCCATGATCTCTCTTATTGGGCTCTTCTTTAGCCAACTATCAAGGGTTTCCCCTAAGATGAGATTGACTCCAACTAGAGATGGTGATGTAAGGTGAAGACCCTCGTGTGTTGTTTCTTCTTCAATTTGGACTTGAGTTTTCTCCAAGGTGGAGAGTGGGTTTGGAGTGTTCACCACTATGGGGTGGGGCATGGGTTCTTCTTCCAAGGAGGTGAGAGGGGATTTTGCGGGTGTGGTGATGAATGGGGCATAGTGTATCCGGGGTGGTAGGTGGTGGGAAACGTGGGTTAGGATAGGTAAGGGTAGTAGTGGAGGCTTTAGACATGGGAGTTTTGGGGGAGGAGTGGGAGATGAGTTGGTTGGGGTGGCTTGAGTTGGTCAGTCTTTGGGGGAGTGTCCCTTATAGGGAAAAATGGAGGGGTAGTGGTGGTCCTTATTGGGGAAACTGGGTCAGTTAGGGGTCTCTTCCCCTTAGGATCGACCAGTTGTGGGGGGGTGGAAGTGGGGGGCAATTGGGTCTGGATAGTGAGGTTTGTGGAAGGAGATTTTGGTTGGGGTGTGGGGATCCTCATGGGATTTGGCGGAGAGGTGGGTGCTTGGTTTATTTGGGTCTTAAGGGAGAGGACTTGGTCATGAAGTGTAGTTATGATGGTTGACAGGTGATTTGTTGGGAGTGGTGGGGGTGGAGACCAAAGGTCAGTCTTAAGTTGGCCGGGTGGGGATGGAGGAGTGGTAGTGCTCCTCGGGTTAGGGGTGCTTGAGTAGGAGGGGTGGGAATGTTTGGAGATGTAGATCTTTCTAAGTTCTTTCTTCATCTCTTCCCATGAGGAGATGGGCTCTTGCCCCCTAACCCTTCTTAATCCCTCTATGTGTTCCCACTTACTTTTGGCTTGATCCCGAAACTGTCCCTTGGCCCTTTGGACTCTCGCGGATCCATATACCCAATTCTTGTCAAAGTACTTTTCTATGGTAGCCTCCCACCTAAGATAGTCACTAGAACGTGATCCGTCAAAGGTAATATCCCTATCTAGGATGAAGTCTATGGGTGGTGAGTAGGCTAAGTAGGTGGTCATGATGATCGGGGGGATCAATGCAAGGGTCGGATTGATGATGACACCAATGCAAGTATGCCCTAGGACTTGACTTGATAGAGACAAGTCAATGACTTACTCTGATACCAATTGATGTGACATAACCTAGGACTCAACAAGCAAGTACAATTAAGCATTCAAAATGGACCGATAATAGCAACCGCTCACCCGATGCTCACTAAGACCCGGGGTAACTTGGCAATGCCAAGGGGAGGTTGTGTGGGCTAGGCCCTTGCTGGTAGAGGGCCAGCAAGGCCAAGGTTTGATTCCCCAAGGGTATGGCTGCCCAAATCAAGGGTCCGACGAAGTGCCAAAGGGCACGAGTTCCACTCTCTTCCCACGATGATCACTTATAGCAAATGAGCTTAAGGATCGGGCTCTCGTCACGGCCAGCGGAGTTTATGAACTAATATTGAAAGAATAAGCATGAATTAGAGCAAAGTTTTGGAGCACTCACTCGATCGGTTTGAAGAAACCGGTCCCGCTCGGAGACGAGGGCGAGCGGGGAAGCGTGGGTTCCCCACACGCCGCGCCGGGGTAGCTTGACCTGTTTAAGCTATTACAACACTACACCCCATGCAAGGGGGGGATCGTGGGGAAGGGAAGATGATAGTTACATCCAAACACTACCTCCACATAGGGAGGGGCCTTCAGCTGGCCAAGTGGGGAGGGGAATTTGAGAAGGGAACACCGAAGATGGGAGGTTGCCTATTCTGCCCAGTTCTGTGGGTGCTGATAGGAGACTGATGAATTGACTGCTGCAATTGCTACCGAATTTTTTTGGGGACGAAACCACCTGGAAAATCTTCGTAGTAGGCCGGAGAAGTTGTCCAAATTTTATTAATTTCTTCTGTCGTCGATGCTGGTCTGGGTGGAGGCCCGAACAGGGAGGCAGATTCTCGGACTGACAGCTCCTGGTTTCCAACAGCAGGTTGCAAAGGTTTCCCCGATAGCTCCCAAACTCAGAATCGAGCACCGTTGGAATCTTTGGAACCGTGGACGAGTCTTCTTCACAGAAAAACTGACGGGGAAGCCAAACGATGTCGGAGAAGTCCAGGAAACTATGAACAATGACGACAAGCCGGTGCAGACTGTGGGAAGCAGAACCGCATGGCTGAGGGAGAAAATTGATAAATCCTGGTACATGATGACGAACGGAGTTCCGCTTCTTGATTCTGAAAGTAGACAGAAGGAGAAAAAACTTTTCAGAAGGGCTCCTGTCCTGATTCATGATGGATTTGTCGTGGCAGAGCTTCCAATCACGTTCAGGTGCTCTGTCAGGAGAGCTTCGCGCAGTCGAGGGAGAACGGCTCTCCCGGGCAGCACGGTGCTCGGACGACAACGAAATCACTTCCGATGTGAAGAAGACAGGCAGACGCTTCCGACGATAGCTTTTGGACCTCCAGGGACACCAGGGGGAAGACGGGGTCGCTGCTGCACTCCACTGGTTCTCTGTAGGCTCTCAGCCAAGGTGGAGGAAGGGTGATGGGGTGGCTGCTCTTGGTAGAGTGGAGTGGAGGGAAGGGGATGGGGGTGGCCTACTCAATGGGGAAATGAGTTGGGCGACTTTGGGCTATGGAGGTAAGGGGATATTCAAATTCAAATGGTCTTGGGAGGTGGAGGGTTGCATGGGGGAGAGGGAAGGGTGCTTGGGAAAGGGATGAGGTGGTTGGAGGGTGGCTTAGTGATTGGGGATGCTCCCTTGGGACTAGGGGGTGGAGTAATGGGATGTGTGGGGAAGGAGAGTGGCCTTTAATGGGGGTAGGTGGGAGAGTGGTGGTTGGGAAGGGAGGAGAGAGAAAATTTTTGAAATTGGGTGCGGAGGAGAGAGAAAGGGGAGTGAAAGAGAGAGATTAAGAGAGGGATGGGTGGGATTCTCTCCCTAAGGCTTCTCACCTCACTAATAGATTCACTCCACCATAAACATAAAGATAGAACTCACAAAATGGTATTTTTTTTCATTCATTGATTCATTAAGTTGAAATGGGGGGAATGAGGTCCTATATATAGGAAACCCACATTTCTACAAAAGTCCCTGACAATTGACTTAATGACAAATAACCGAGGGGGTAGGGGGGAGCCCTTGGGCCAAGCCCAATGAATTGGGCCCAATAGCTAACTAGACAACCTAATTACACTCAAACTTAGGGAAATAAACACAAGACCTAGGAACATGACTCAAATAAAAGGGAAAATGTTGGGGAGAATGTTGTGCTAAAGTTGGGCATGTGTGGAACGTGAGTGTTTCTATTGTTTTGATGATGTCCAACTATGACTCAACTACTGATTGGTTCTATTGTTTTGATGTGATTCCAACTATGACTCAACTATGACTCATTTCTAGTGTTTTGATGATGTATGTCTTTAGAGTCATTTTGCTATTCATTATGCATTTGCTATGCATTTGATAAAATCAATTTAATATGCATTTTACTTTTTCTATGCATTTGATAAAATCCATTTGCATACAATTCAGGTCATTATATTGCCGATTCAACATATCAAGAATGGCTTGCAACCTTAACCAATTGGCCGCACAGAAATCAAGATCAATCCAAAGGAGCAAGCCATCCCAGGAGGACGATCAAAAGTCACTCATGATGCCAAGTGCATAATGCAAAGTACACTTTGATTGGAGTGGAAATATCAACTGTGCAAGCTCAACAGAATGCAACCAAAGAATGGAATGGGGGTGGCAAAATGAAAGTGAAATGAACACGTCTAAGCAAGGCCAAGCAAGGAAGAAAAGGCTCTAGCTAAGCAAGGCCAAGCAAGAAAGAAAAGGCCCAAGCAATGAAGCAAAGCTTCTACAAAGGACCGAGCATTCATACAAGATAATCCAAGGAATGGAGTGGAGTTGGTAAATGTGAAAGCTCAATGTTGCGCACTCTCACGCGGATCGACCTGCGCGGTCAGGTCGCGGGGAACAAAAATTTGATTGAAGACTCAATAATAAAATCTTCAAGACTGTCAAGGGCGATGCCAAAAACATGCACGGGCTGCTAATGGAGTTGAACGACGGAGCTGAAGCGGCTAACGGACCGACCCGGGCTGGACCGGGGTCTGCCCAGCTGGCGGTCGACCGCCAGCACAGGGGCGGTCGACCGCCCCAGCCAGGGACCGCCCAGGCCGAAGATCTTTCAGTGGCGGTCGACCGCCAGCTAGTGGCGGTCGACCGGAAATCCCAGGGGCCATTCGTCTACAATATTTTACAGTAGCGGTCGACCACCAGGAGCTGCAGGTCGACCGCCAGCCCCGAGCCAACCATGTTTGACCTCGAATTCCACCTCGTGGGCTGCCTAATTATCATGATTTCTTTAATCCCAAAGAACCCCAAAGTCTCCCAATCACCCACAAATTGTGGATCTGGTCTAGGGCTTCTCCAAGGACCATTCAAGGTCTATAAATACAACACTTGGAGAAGAAAGAAGAGGAGGGCTTCCATATGCTCAATTGAAGATCAAAAGAGGCCAAGTGTGATTTGTGGAGATCCAAAGGGGACGAGGTACTGTTCACGTGAGCAGTACTACGTGAAGAAGTTCTTCATCCAAGCAAGGTTGATTCAAGCTCAAATCAAGGCAAACAACTTTCAAGGAAGATCAGATGCAAGCTAGGCTATCAAGGTGATCTAAGGAAGCTAGTTTCATTCAAGATCTTCAAGAGAAATCATCTACATCATTCCGATTCATCCAAGGTGATTTCTGAAGCATTCAAACTCCTAGAAGCTGTTGAAGAAACAAGATTCAAGGTAGAATCAATTACTCTCTTCATCCACTTCAAGAAGATACAAAGAGAAGATCAAAAGAGGAGATTGAAGGAAGAGTTACTGTTCACGTGAACAGTACTCCGTGAAGAACATCTTCATCCAATCCAAGGTATTCAAAGTTCATATCAAAGCAATCATCTTCCAAGATCTGTGAAGAAGGAAGCAAGGAGCAAGGTAGCATCTATTCACTTCTTCATCCATTCAAAGAGATCAAAAAGAAGATCAAAAGAGGAGGATTGGAAGAACAGTTACTGTTCACATGAACAGTACTCCGTGAAGAACATTCATCCATTCAAGGGTGAATCAAGAAGATTGATTTGCAAGAAGAAGAGATCCCTGTTGCTGATCAACAAATCATTTCCATTCAAGGGCCAATTCCTTCTTACTCAATCTCTTGTTTTAGCTCCTTCACATTTGTTTTACTTTCAATATTGTTAAACATTAAAGTTGCGATTCGTCCCTACCGGTGGTTAGTAGGAAGGCAATTGGAGGGTGTTCCAATTTGCGGTTGACGTCCCTACCAGGTGGTTAGTAGGAAGGCAATCGGAGGTGTTTCCGATCTGCGGTGTAGCCGTCCCTGCCGGCTTTGTGTGTAGGAAGACAGAAAGAGGGATTTCTTTGTTCTGTGGTTTGGGGCGTGTCCCCGGGTCAAGCTGTGAGCCAGCAAGGAAGCCTCACCGGGTTTTGGTGAGGGGTGGACGTAGGTTGCGGGGTTGCAACCGAACCACCTTAAAATCCCTGTGTTGTGGGTTGTTTATTTTGTGTGATTGCTCTATATCTTCTAACCCCATTCGCAGGTTCGTGTGCTTCCATACTTGGTTATCTTGCTCACATACATATGCACTTTGAGTGATCAACATAGCATACACACACACGCACGGTTGTTGCAAGCTATTGCATGTTCATCTATGTGTTATGCTTTGTAATTCACTTAAAGAAGTGTGGACGTTTCATAGCTTGTAATTCAAGTCTTTTTATTTGAGCCACTCTACTTAATTCCGCTGTGCATTGTGTATAAGTGATTCATTCACTTTATAAGAGTGGTTTAAGCTTCCGCTAGCTAAGAGTTTTTAAATAGGCCAAAGCTTTTGATAGGATCTATTCAACCCCCCCTTCTAGATCCGTTTACACCTCACGGGACCCAACAGAAAATACATCAAATGACTCAAATAAAAATTACATAGGACTCAAAATTAAATAACTAGACCATGCTGGATGCAACCGGGGCGAGGAGACGAGCTGTGAACGTGGGCATGGGAGGTGATGTCCTCATCATGAAGATTTCCATCGGGAGAGGAGAATCCCCTTGTGCTAACACGGTCCATCTGTTTGCAGGAAAGAAGAAGGAGAGAGAGAGGTAGAACGTGAAGAAGGTGCTTGCATCGGCTGGAGAAGGAAGACGCAGTCGCCAATGACCGCATCTCATGATCCCGAGCTTGAAGCTGGAGGAAGCCATCGCTACTCTCTTCACCGGTTGCTGGCTTGGGCGTATCTATTAAAGAGGATGAGCTTTTCTCTCACAATTTTATCATTCTAAAGCACTCTTCTATTTTATCTCCGAGTTGTGTGAAGATTAAGGGGATATCTAAATCATTTCTATATTCTTATTTGAGATTAGCTTAAAGTTTGGGCTTATTATCTCTATCTATTTTTCAAGGTGAAGAAGAGCAAGGAGGAAAGGAAAGGGCCTTGAAGGACGTATCTATTCTTGGTGATTGGAGGAGTGTTTGGAGCGTGGGATTTGAAGGAGTACACCTTGAACCCTCAAGGAAGACAAACGGCTGTTCCGACACCCTGTGGATTCGACTTCCTCCGACCTGGACTTCAAGGGAGATTTTAATACACCCATTGGAAAACGAAAGGGAAAAGTTCTATATCTTTCACCCACTTGCTTGGGTTGGTTTTCTTGATCTAAATCTAGTGTAAGTGTTTATTGTTCATCCTTCAGTTTTTTAAACTTGATATATTACTCTGTGTGTGTGGACGGAGCTGTGACTCTGTGTGGTTCAGTGTTCGAGGCGTGTTTCCCAACGTTGTGTGTGTGTGTGCTGTAGTGGCAGCGTGTTGGGGCTTGTCTCCGTGTGTTTATTGCTGCGGAAGTAGCGTGTGTGGTTGGGGTTCGTCCCCGTGTTACTGCGTTTCGTAGCGTGGAGTGAAGCCTCACCCGGTTGGGTGAGGGGTGGATGTAGGGAGCATGTCGTGGTCCCGAACCACCTAAAAATCCTTGTGTCTTGTGTGATTGCCTGTGTGATTGTCATTTCCTCTATCTCCGTTCGTAGGTCCATTATATAGGTTTTTAATTCACTATACTGTCACACACTGCTACCTCCATTATCTGTGTTGAGCTTAATTTCTTTGATTAGTTGCATTAACTATCCGTGTGAGATCAGAAAGTTTGAGAGAACATTGTAATCTCACTTGAGTTTTAGTTAATCAACGCTGTTATTTTTAATTCTGTTGTAATTAGTTAAGAAAGTTTTTAAAATCTGCCATCTCAGTAAGGGGACAATTCAACCCCCCTTCTTGTCCGCCATCTCTCTGGGCCAACAAAGGACGTCGTCCTAGACCAAGCAGTCACGTGACTGCTTAAGTCATCACGTGACTGGGTGTCCTACTAGCAGACTGGATGATTTACAAATTTGAAGGCAATATCAATCGACTGATTTTCCCACAGGTTGACTGATTTTTCACTTTTTCAGTCTTCCCAGCTTGGGAAGGTCAACTAACTATTTCTTGTTACCGCTGGCTGTTGCTGCTGGCTACTGCCGCTGATGCTAGCTGCTGCTGCTTCTTATGCTGTTGTTGCTACTGTTGTTGTTACTTCTTGCATGCTGCCATTGGTTCTTGCTACTGCTGCTATTGCTTGCTAATGTTCTTGCTGGCCTTGGTTGTTGGCTGCTGAAGTTGTTGCTAGCTGATGTGTAGGCTACAGCTGTTGTTGCATGAGCTGTGGCTGCTAGCTGCTACTTGCTATATCCATTGTTATTGTTGGCCCAACTGCTAGCTTTGCTTGTTGCTATTGGCCTACTGCTATGCTGTTGTTGTTGCACATGTTGCTACTGCTGCTAGCTGTTGTTGCTTATGCTGGTGTTGTTGATACTACTCTGAGGCAATTCATCGAACACTTGGTGAGCATCAACACACGAGCCTTGCTGTTGCTTGTTGTTTATGTTGTTTGCTATCTGCCTTGCTTCTATTGAAGGTGTTGCTTCTGTTGTTGATGACTTTGCTGAAGCTGCTGACTGGTTGCTTGCAAATTGTTATTGCTACAGTTACTGCACTGCTGACCTTCAATTGCTAGCCAAGTTGTCATTACTGATGTTGTTGATGTTGCTACTGCTACTATGGCTGCTATAGATGGCTGCTAATGTTGTTACTGCTATTGTTGATGGTTTCTACTGCTGATGTTGTCGTTGCATAGCTGCTAGCTGTTATTGCTTGGTTTGCTAAAGAGCTTCAGTTGAGCTCGGTTTGAAGGTCGCGGTCTCAGCTGCACCGCATTCAAATGATCGCGGTTTGTCATCCCGCCGTGTTCTGAGTGGGTCGACTCATAGTCTCCCTGGCTTGGTGAATGTCAGTCGAGTACCTCGCATATCAGCCGACTGAGTTCTGCCAAATCGACTGATTTTCTCAAATTTAGTCGATGGATTTTTCTAAGGTCGACTGATTTTTCTAAGGTCGACTGATTTTTGGTCAGGTCGACTAATTTCTACTTTACTCTGTCGACCAACTGGCCAGACCTTTTGGTCTTTATTTTAGCAAGTCTAAAACCCCTTGCACCTTTGATCTTCATAGTTCCATGCCCTTCACTTGAGCTGTTGTTGCTGTTGCTTGTTGCTTGCAGAAGTCTGTCGACTTGCTCTGCCTGGATTCAAAAAATCTGTCGACTGAAATTGACTTCAGCCGACTGAATTCTAAAATCTGTCGACTTGAACCTGTTTGATGGCAACCTGAACTTCACACGTTTAGTCAATTTTGGTAAACTGTATAGCATGTGACTTCATGGCATTTGACAAGTTTTATGACCTTAGCAAGAAGACTCACTAACGAGTCATAGTTGAACACCATCAAAACCCGGGACATAACACGGAGGTGCAGCGCAGAGGTTCGTAGTTGCCAGCTCACCAGGCCGAGTGTGCACTCGGCGTAAGAGTACGTTCCTTTCCCCTGTAGATTGTACTTTGTTGGACTGGACTCTGTAGTTAGTTATTTAATTAAAAATGTAATTTTATTTCTGTCATTTAAACTGTTAATTATATAATTGTTTTCTACATTAGTTTAAAATTCAATGTGCCTCCACACTTTTTTATAACCCTTCCAAGCCCTCCAACTATTGGGTGGCGGGCCAAGATTCGAATGGTATCGGGTATTTCCCGGTATCCAGATCTTGGGTCTTTACAATGGATGTGGTCAACACATAGCAAGAAGGGAAGAAAACATATCAAACACAGAGGAAGCAAGACAGTGAAAACAAGAACACTAGATAGAGCATGCAGGCAAATTCCAACAGCACGGTGACAGGGATGACAGTCTAAAGCCACAGCTCCTCTAGTGCAGTAACTACTGGACCACTGTCAAGGGGGTAACGTGGTCATCAATAGGGGGCATTCTATTTGCAGTTGTCTGGGAAGCTAACTACATTCTCAAAGCGATCTGGAGCTCGCAACAAATAGTTTGTCACGCCATTTGAAGCTCGAGATCACTTAATTTCTTGTTATTTTCCATGTAATAATCAATGTAGGAGCCTCCTCATAAAGGATCTTGTCCCTTGGATCTTCCAAGAGGACCTTTCCCCTTCCCCGTCCTTCCTATACGTATCCCCCTCCCTCCACAATGAAATGGACAATGAGGAAATGATTTAGAAATTTGCTTTAGAGTTCCATCACGTGGGGTGAGAAGCCTTAATGTGAGCTATGAGAGCTCTACCCTCTGATGGAGGCAGAGTGTGAAGCCCCAGGAGTGTGAAGCTTCTCGATTGCATCATCTCCACGAAGGAGATGGTTGTGAAGCCCCAACCAACCTCCTCTCTATAAACCGCCTCTATTCACCACTACCACAGCCATTTCGTCGCTCTATAGCTTGCCACTGCTGGCCCAGAGCCACCATCATCCATTGGTTGCATCGTCTCTATGAAGGAGATGGGTGAGAGACCCCAACCAACCACATTTCTATCCCCGTACCACCATCTTCTCCTTCTCCAACCCCTCTGCGATTTCCACTCCTACTCTACCACCTGAGAACCCACCACCCACCACCCTTCCCGATAGTAGCAACCCCCAAGCAGGCTGCCCACGGATGCTAGCAGGCCACCAATGGATGCCACTGGCAAAGGAGAGGCAAACAAAGAACCATTCTAGGAGCCCCTAATCAACTTGCAGGGTTCATCTCGAATGTGATCGCTCGACAAGATGCGTTCATAATCGAAACATGGCCTCTCAACAAGAGGCATTTTGAAGGCGGTGTTCTCTCCAACCGTGTTCTACATCAAGTGACTACAAATCACATTAGTGTCTAAGGATGCGACATTCAAATCACGGCAAGTTGATGCGATGCGATTTGGCAAACAGTGAGACCCCCATGTTTGTCCCACATCAAATTTGGTATTAGAGAATGGTGGACCGATTTGTTCTATCAAATTGGGGTCCTAGCCTTTCAAGATTCAAGGACAAATCTTCTCCAACATGGGAAGTTTGACAAGGACGACAGTCCAAGGCCACAACTACTCCGGTGTAGCAACTACTAGATGGCTATCAATGGATTAACACGGTCATCAACAGGGGCATGTTCTGTTCGTGGCTGTTAAGGAAGTCATGTTCTTAGAGCGATTTGGAGCTTGCAGCAAATAGTTCATCACGCCATTCGAAGCTTGAGATCACTTAATTTCTTCTTGTTTTTCATGCAATAATCAATGTAGGAGCCTCCTTGTAAAGGATCTTGTCCCTTGGGTCTTCCAAAAGGACTTTTCCCCTTCCCCATCCTTCTTATATGTACCCCCCTCAACAATGGAAGGGACAATGAGAAAATGATTTAGAAATTTTCTAGGACATTCTGTCCCATGGGGTGAGAATCCCTAATGTGAGCAGTGAGAGCTCTACCCTCCGATGGGGGCAAGGTGTGAATGCCCAGGAGTGCGAAGCTCCCAGTTGCATCATCTCAGCGAAGGAGAGTGGTGTGAAGCCCCAACCGACCTCCTCCCTATCCACCATCGCCACTATCGTTCCCTCACTCTATAGCTCGCCACCACTACCCCAAAGCTGCCATCATCCACTGGTTGCATCGTCTCTATGAAGGAGATGGGTGAGAGACCCCAACCAACTCCACTTCCATCCCGTACCACCATCTTTCCTTCTCCAACCCCTCTGTGATTTTCACTCCTCATTCTACTCTACCAACTGAGAACCCACCCCCCATCGCCCTTCCCTATAGCAACAACCCCCAACAAGCCCCCACGGAAGCTAGCAGGCCGCCCACTGATGTCGTCGGCAAAGGAGAAGCAAACAGAGCACCATTCTAGGAGCCCCTGATCAACTTGTGGGGTTCATCTTGAACATAGCCGCCCAACAAGATGCATTCATAATCAGAATGCGGCCTCTCAACAAGGTGCATTTTGAACGCAGATATCTCTTCAACCACTTTTTGCATCATGTCACGTCCCGAACCGATAACAGCGGAACGTGTTCGTTTGCTCGGAACGTGACAGTTAAACAGTCGTGTCAAACAGAACATAGTCATAAGACCAAATATATTTAGACAAAATAGAATTTTATTGCAAATACAAGTTGATTACAAATTCTGGACCCAAAATAAAGAAAGACTCAATAGATGAAAATTACAAAGGGTTTCTCTAAACTAGACTTGACATAAACATAACGATAAGACCACGCAGTTCATCTAGGTAGCCGAGGCACTCTTCACTCTTGCCCTTACCTATCATGTTCGGTCTCGTCGTCACTAGGGTCATTACCTGAAAAATATTGCAAAACACTGGGTGAGCGAATGCTCAGTAGGACTTAATATCTCAAGCTCCAAGCTAGCTTTAAGTTAATTACCGGTTAACATGCTCATGCAGGTCATGCAAGATATAGAAATCGAGAACTATATGGGCACGAGATAAATTCAAGAACTATAATAATAGACAAGATGATTGACACTTTCAAGAGATATAAGAACAAGTAGATTGATGAAAGAATATATCAAGAACTTTCATGACGAGATAACAAGTACTTTCAATAAGGCAATTCAAGAACAATCACGGTGAACATTAAGCAAGTATAGAAGTAGAGCAATTATTTCTACCAGCACTATGTAGGATTGGCCAATACACTTAGGGACATCACAACAATATGACAACCCCAAATGGAAATAAGTCGTAGACCAATTTTGCTATATTTGGTGAATGCCAACAACCGATCATTCATGATACTGGTACACATTTGGACTTTGCCTTGCCCATGGGATTCAGATCAGGACCCGTTATTTTTTATACACTATCATTAAAATGCCATTTGTTTGGGACTCATAGCCCTGACAATATCTAGACCAATTCCACTTTGATGGCAAAGAGTTCCAAGGATCAAGCATGTAAGAACACTAGGGCAGATTCATAGAATAGAGATTCAAGAATGGACCTTGACAAGTATAGTACGATGACACATGAGACCGAATCAATTCATGAAATATGGGTAAAAAGGCATCCAATAAGGTCGCCGCCATTTCAGAATGTGCGCCCACTCTAGTGGCCGCCTATTCTTTGAACAGAAGAAGCTTGAAGAAGTCGCGCCTTATCGGACGATCGCTCTTTCAATAAGCGCCCATTTGTAAGGTCACAATTCACAAGCACAGGACAAGCTTTCAGAAAAGGCGCCCAAATGGACGGTCGCTCATTCAATGACAACTGGTCGCCCATTTAGACAGACACAGATTTCTCACAGAATCGCCAGAACATCGTTCTATAAGGGCCGGGTGTAATGTTTTCTTTAGAGTAACATGACTAATAGGGTTCTAGGGTTTTGATGGTACAACCAGCTCAGACGGCCTTGAGGGGATTCCAAGGCTACGTGGAGACTATGGAGGTCCCAATGAAGAAAGCACCAGTCCGTAGGAAGGAATATCCCGTGGAGGGTTCAATCGTCACCAAGAATTGAGTGTGTAAGCGATAGAAAATAAAATAGGGACTCCATCTATGGACTGAGATGAGAGTGCCAATAGATACAGCGATAAGGGTCAAAACTAGATAAATTAGGAGATAAAGAATCTATCTCTTTGAACCGACATCAATTTCTATTTAATTTATTATTTAAGAAAATTACGTTTCTTTAAAAGGATGCTTATCCAAATTTGATGTCATGGTTGTGGACGTCTATTCTATATTATATATATATATATATTTCCTTTGAAAGAATAAATGATGAAGGTGGGGTATTTTAAAAGAATAAGTAAGAGAAGGGGAAATATATATATGCATATAGGGTATAGAAGCCAATATGGGTTTTACAAGGTTGGTGGAAAAGTCTTCAAGAATTAACGACAATGCACTTTGTTGTTATTTCTTTAACATGTTACAATTAAGTACATAGTGTCACCTTTTATTTAAAAGGAATTTAACAAAATAAATTATATGAAAAATAAGAGAAAAATTCAAGGATCTTAACCCTGAAATATCATAATTTAATTCTATCTAATTTAAAAGATAAAAAATCATCAAAGATGATTCGGTAGTTTAACCCATAAACAGTGCCACTTTCTAATTTTAAATCTTTTCATGTATCTAAATACATGAAAATTAAAAGTAAACTGTGAGAATTTTAAAAATATGGGGGAGGGAGATTTCTGTAGCCCATCTAAGAGCGACTGAACCAGGTCCAGCAAGACCAAACGAGATCCAGCTCATCTAAGTGATCGCCCCATAGGGCCCACTTAGCATAAAAGCCCAATAAGTTCACTCGGGATCAAGCACTTCCTCGGCGACCATTAGGCTCGGGAGACCCGAGCATCGGTCTGATCGGAGGAAGACCCACGCCCGACTCATCCCCCTCGCCGGGATAAGGGCTGGCGCCCCGCACCCACTCCAACCGAGCCTCACCCGAGCTATGTCCCTCGCCCGGACAGGGCTGGCACTCTTCATGCTAGGGTCGACCGACGATTGCTTATCCACGCTGCCGTTGAGAGCCCTTTATGATAAGGAGTTTTACAAGGCTATAAAGATCCCACGATGAGGACGTAAAGAGCCCACGACGAGGACGTAACTCCCACCTGAAACTACTCAGCTTACGAGACTCATGAGGCCGGCGCACTATTTAAACTTGGGACTCCCTCCAACGAAAGGTAAGGCCAACACACGCCTAAAACACCCTGAGCAGGAACCACTTCACCACCTTGGTGGAGAGGGATATCGTGCATCTCCTTCCTCCTCCCTTCATAGCTTCCACCACTACTCTACTGACTTAGACATCGGAGGATTTTCCCCAGGGAACCATCCCTGTGCCCCCTGATCCGTTTCCCTTCCTTGCATTTCACTGTTCGGTGATCATCTTCTCCAGCTTAGGACCAGCGCCTGATCGCCCCTCTTCATCTGGCTCCGTCTGTGGGAAGCGATCAAAGAGCCATTATGGTGCGAAGGAGTTCAGGGAGGAGGTCCACCAGTGATAAGGGAAAGGCCATGGTAGCGGCGGGGGAAAGCCCCTCTCAGGACACACAGAACCCCCCCTCTAATGCCAACACCCCAGCCGACGATCCGCCTCCGCCCGTGGAAGTGGAGCAACCATCCAACGGGGGCGCTGACGCTTTCCAAGCCCTCAATGCAAAATTGGACGTCCTCATGGAACTCATCAGGACCCAGGCGGCCAGGGAAGGAAGGTCACGCGCCCCTCAGGAGATCCCCCCCGGAAGAACGCATCCCAACACACAGCCGGAGGCCGCTTCACCCTCCGAGGATGGCGGCTCATTCGCAATAAGTCAGGAGGACCTTCACAAGCCCCTCCTTCGGAGCAAGAGGCCTCCTCCACGCCGAAAAGGGGAAAACCTGGGGCATGCTATCTGCACCCAGAGACAGAAGTCCCTGGGGAACGCCAAGACAGTCCCCCCAGCCCCACGGCGCAGCGACAGCCGGAGCTATCTCTCCGGCTACGAGAGTTCGAGAGGCGCTTCGCAGAGCAGGAGCGCGCCTTACGCGCCCTACAAAATACCTCCCCGACGGAGGATGAGGAGAAATCCCCGTTCTCCGATTACATCTTGAAGGTGGAGATTTTTCCCAAAATCCCGTTCCTGACCTTCAAGCCTTACGACGGCCAGGGCGACCCGGCCGACCACTTCGACAGCTTTGACGCCCTGATGACCATTCACGGAGCGTCCGACGCCATCAAGTGCCGAGCCTTTGTGACCACCCTGGTCCAAGGCTCCCAAGCATGGTTCCGGGCCCTCGCCCCCGGATCCATCTGGGACTTCAAGCAATTCGGGCGAGTATTTAAGGAGAGTTTCACCGGCAGCGGCCCCCCAAGGTCGGTAGTGGGGCTATTGGCTCTCAAACAGGAACATGGAGAGAGACTCTGGGCTTATATCAACCGATTCAAGTCGGAAGCCCTGAGAATCCCCCGCCTGGATGTTGCCTCGGCCATAACCGTGCTTACCGGGGGCACCCGTGATGAGAACCTCTGCCGTGAACTTATCCTCCACCCTCCCTCGACCCTTGCCGAGCTAGTGACTCTGGCTTTACGCCATGCTGAGTGTGAAGAAGTACTCAGCGCATGCCGAGGCACAACCGGCTCGGGTCGGGAGGGGGACAAGAAGAGAGCACCCGAGCCAAGTTCGGGCCAAGGAAAAAGGTGGAACTCAGACGGGGACCACAGAGAACCGTCCCGGAAGTACGAGCGGTACACTCCTTTAACCGCTCTGGTGTACGAGATCTATGAAGACATCAAAGGCTCGGGCCTCCTCCTCCAACCCGAGCCAATGAAGTCAAAGAGCCGCAATCGCAACAAGCACTGCCTGTTCCACAGCGACCACGGGCATCATACCGACAATTGCCGCCAGCTCCAAGATGAGATCGAGCGCCTCGTCCGCTAGGGACACCTATCCCGGTTCGTGGCCGGGCATAAGGAAGACCGAGGCACCCCAGAGGAGATCGACAACGCCCCTCGCGAGGTCCACATCAATGTCATTGCTGGAGGAGCTGCATCATGAGGAGATAGTAGCCGAGGAAGGAAGTGTCATGTTGAGTGGGCGAGCCGAGCCATCGAGCCTCCCAAGGCCCCGCCAAGTGAGCCCCAAGTCATAGTCTTCTCCGACCAAGACCTGGAAGGGCTGACCACCCCGCATGACGATGCCCTAGTTATATCAGCTACGATAAACCATTGTAACGTAGATAGAATTCAAGTTGACAATGGAAGTGCCCTGATGTATTGTCTTATGAGTGCTTTTTTAAGATGGGGGAGAATCCGTCTAAACTCCGCCCGATCCGAACCCCCCTTTACCGATTCAATGGCCAGGCCACTTATCCCGAGGGAGCACTGAGCCTACAGGTTACTCTCGGCACCCCACCCAAAACCGTTACGGTTATGGTAGACTTCATCGTCATTAAAGATATGATGGCATACAATGCAATCTTCGACCAGGGAATCGTTAGCCGAACGAAAGCGGTGCCCTCTACCTATCACCAAAAAATGAAGTTCCCCACCGGTCGAAGCCACAAAGTGCTATAATATCTCGATCGAAGCCACAAGGCCGGACGGGAAGAACAAGGGCCCCCGGGAAGTTGAGGAAAAACCCGCAACATCCGAGCCTGGAGGCGAGTTGCTAACGGTTTTCCTAAACGATGACCTGACCCTAGGAGTAAAGATTGGAGCCGACCTACCATCCAAGGTTCAGTAGTAATACAAAGAATTTCTTTTCGGGTACATTCGAGTCTTTGCATGGTCTAATGATCAACTCCCCGGGATACCGGGAGAGACAGTAATGCATAAGCTTAACCTCGACCCGGCCGTGAAGCCCGTGCAACAACATAGAAGGAAGCACGCGCCAGAGAAGCAGGCGATCATCAAGGATCAAGTCACCAAGGGGCAAAAGACTGGTCTTTTTAGATCGGTCCTGTACCCGACGTGGCTGGCTAACATCGTCCTGGTGCCAAAAGCTTCGGGAAAGTGGCGAATGTGCATGGACTTCACCAACTTGAACAAAGCTACACCAAAAGATTGCTATCCATTGCTGAGCATCGACCAACTAGTTGACTCAACCTCGGGCAACGAGATACTCAACTTCCTGGATGCCTACTCAGGTTACCACCAGATCAGGATGGATCCAGAAGACATCGAGAAGACCGCCTTCATCACTGACTTCGGCATACACTGCTACACCCGGATGCCTTTCGGGTTGAAGAACGCTGGAGCCACGTACCAGAGGCTGGTCAACCATATGTTCGAGGGACAGCTCGGCCGGAACGTCGAGGCCTACATTGACGACATGCTCGTCAAGATCCCTAAGGCCGAAGACCACTTCGCCGACCTAGCCGAAACCTTCGACACTCTCCTGAGGTACAATATGAAGCTCAACCCTGCCAAGTGTGCCTTCGGAGTAAGGATCGAGAAATTCCTGGGCTTCTTGGTGACCCAGCGTGGGATCGAGGCCAACCCCGACAAGGTCCAGGCCATCCTGGACATGCGGCCGCCCACCTGCACCAAGGACGTTCAACGCCTTACCGGGCGCATTGCTGCGCTCAGCCGATTCCTGTCCCGTGCGGCCGAACGATGCTTACCCTTCTTCAAACTACTGAGGGGGCCCAAAATGGCATCTGCTACGTTCGCATGAGATGAGGAATGCCAAAAGGCATTTGCTGAGCTTAAGGAGCTCCTGGCTTCGCCTCCGGTGCTGTCCAAGCCCGTTCCAGGTGAAGCCTTACACTCTACCTTTCGGTGACTCCATCCACAGTTAGCTCGATCCTGGTTAGAAATGACTCAGGAGTCGAGAGACCGATCTACTACACCAGCAAGGTGCTCAACGAGGCTGAAAGAAGGTACCTCGCAATCGAGAAACTCATGCTAGCGTTGATTACCTCGGCCAAGCGCCTTCGACCCTACTTCCAAGGGCACTCCATCATCGTGCTGACCGGCGAACCACTGAAGAGGATCCTCGCTCACCCTGAAGTCTCGGGACCCCTCGTCAAGTGGGCCATCATGCTCGGGGCCTACGATATATCGTATCGACCTCGCTCGGCTATCAAAGGATAGACGCTCACTGACTTCATCGCCGAGAGCACCATCCCGACCAAAGAAAAATCTCCGTCTGCGCACGGGCCAACCTGGGAATTGTTCGTCGACGGATCCTCCAACTCGGCGGGGAGCGGCGCCGGCATCCTCCTGAAGTCCCCCGAAGGAGCAGAGCTACAATACGCCTTGAAGTTCAACTTCTAGGTGTCCAATAACGCCTCCGAGTATGAAGCCCTTATCTCGGGAGCCCGCATGGCCTGGCGGCTAGGGGCTGAGCGAGTCATAATTCACATTGACTCCCAACTGGTTGCTAGCCAGGTCAACGGCGATTACGAAGCTCGAGAAGCACCGATGGTCAAATACCTCCAGCTGGTCAGAGCCATGGCACAACAGTTCGAGAGTTTTGAGGTAGTCCGAATAGCTCGAGAAGAAAACTCCCGAGCGGATGCCCTCTCTCGGCTGGCCTCCTCTCTTGACCCCGAGGGTACTCGATCGGTCCTTCTCGAAGAGCTAGAGTGACCGAGCATTGATTCGGAGCTCCTGGCTGTTGACTCAGCCTCCCCAAGTGACTGGCGTACCCCCTACCTGTCGTGGCTCCAAGACTCTCAAGAACCTCCCTCCCCCTGGGAAGCCCGGAGATTAAAGTACCAAGCTCAACGATTCGTCATTTTGGATGGCACTTTATACCGCAGATCCTTCTCCAGTCCCCTCCTGAAGTGCATCAGTACTGACAAAGCTAGCCGATCGATTCAAGAAGTTCATGAAGGCCTATGCGGAGCGCATCAAGGAGGAAGGTCGCTCGCCAATATCTTGCTTCGGCAGGGTTACTGGTGGCCCACTCTGTAACGCGGTCGTTGCTCGACCTACGTGCAACAATGTGACCGATGCCAGCGATTTGACCACTTGGTCCATCAGTCGGCAACGGAGCTCATCACCCTAGTCGAGCCTTATCCCTTCGCTCGGTGGGGGATCAACATCCTCGGGCCGTTCCCTACGGCTCAGGCCCAGAAGAAGTTCATCATCGTCGCCTTCGACTACTTCACCAAGTGGATTGAGGCCGAAGCTACAGCTAGGACCACAGAGACAGTCGTGTGGAGTTTCATCTGGAAGTCGATCATTTGTCGCTACGGCATCCCCCATGTGATAGTGAGCGATAATGGTCGGCAATTTGATTCTCGCTATTTCCGAGACAGATGTGCCGACCTAAACATTCGCAATCACTTCACCTCCGTCGCCCACCCTCAAGCTAACGGGCTGGTCGAAAATGCCAATAAGACTATCTTAAATGGCATTAAGACTAGGCATAGCAAAGCCAAAGGCAGCTGGCTTGAGGAATTGCCGAATGTACTTTGGTCGCACAGAACGACTCCCAGAATGGAAACCGGTGAGAGTCCCTTTCAGCTGGTGTATGGCACCGAGGCCGTGATCCCTTTGGAGATCGGCAATCCCTCCCTCCGAGTCATCTGCTTCTCGCCCGAGGCAAACGACCAGAAACTACTCGAAAACCTCGACCTAGCAGATGAAGTTCGAGAGATTGCCAGCATCAATGCAACGGAATATCAACGCCGCCTCACTCGATACTACAATGCCAAAGTCCGAAACAGACACTTCCAGTCGGGAGACTACGTTCTCAGAAAAGCCGAAGCCTCTCGACCACTTGAGGCGGCGGGCAAGCTATCCCCTAGTTGGGAAGGCCCCTACCGAGTGGTCGAGACGCTCAGAAAAGGAGCATACCGGCTATCTACTATGGAAGGAGAACTCATCCCTCAGACGTGGAACGCGACTACACTACGCAAGTTCTATTTTTGAACATTTGGCAAGCATACACATGTAAGAAAAATAGAATAAATGCAATTCTTCTCTTCTTATTAAATTGTGATGTACATCAAGTAGGCCGTAGCCGATACAGTATGCATGTACAGAAAAGAAAAAATCACATCCCTTGATGCGAGCAGAACGCTCGGCCGACCTAGTAGGCGCTCCCACGTTCAGCCACTGACTCTGCCTCGTGCAAAAACTGGCTCGGATAAGGGACCACCGGCTTCATTGGTTTGAGAAAGCTCGGAAGAAAAAAGAAAAGATGGGAAACAACAAGAAGAAGAGGAAGGGAAACAAGAGACGGCCTCCTCTGCCAACTCTTTGGAAGGCAGAGAGTGTAGGCACCCCCAAAGAGTGAAAGAAATGATAAGAAGGGCAGAAGAGAGATAAAGAGGCTGCGGGGAGAGGAGGGGAGAAGCAAATCTTGAGAGAGATCCCCTCCAGAGAACGAGCGGGCGGGGACAAGAAAAGGGGTGCCTGATCCCCCCATTCATTCGCCGTTACGCCCCTCCCCGCAAGCGCCGGCCAGAATTGATAAAAGAAGGCGACGTGTTTCCACATGTCAAACCCTCTTTAGACCCGAAGCAGCAAGTTACTCTCTGCCCACCATCGTCTGCAACTTCATCTTCCAGAGCGTCTTCCATGCTTCAAACGTGATGGCACAACACTTCGTGAAGAAGGAGGGAGGAAATACTATCAGGGAAAACTCTAAGTGATGGAGAGGAAGAAACGCCCTTCAGACTTCTTATAGGCGAAGGGAGGCTATTTGCCTTAAATGATTCTCCCCTCGTAAACACGCTAAAGGGACCTCTCCCTACGAACGGTCACCTCAGACTCCTCGGCTCCGCCACAGCGGGGCACACGAAGCGGCCAAGCATTCAAAGCATGAGAAAATGGAAAGACACCCTGTCAGACGCCCGCCCATCCATCATGCGAGATCCTCATAGAAAGTATCGACACTTTCCAACTACTGCGATATGTTGGTCAAACCATGGCAACGGCGGTACAAAATAGTTAAGTCTTCATCATAACGCTACTGCCTTACGTTTTCGACCTTCCTTTACACAAAAGAGAAGTTTCTTCTTCAAAAAAGGAAAAACATACAAGAAGAAAAAGCAAAACATAACATCAGGCCTCTGGCCCATCCTGAGGCTCGGAAGAGGAAGGCTCGGACGGTCTGCCCCTGGCGCCCTCGGCGACGGCCGACCCTGGCACTGACTCCACCGGCGTGGGAACTGCCTCGGTTGCACGCCCTCCCAAGGCATCTAGAGTTGGCGACCCCTCAAACGAAGAGTCCCCCTCATCTCCTTCTTCTGACGACACCAAACCAGAGGAATCGGAGGACGACAAATCCGAGTCATAGCATTACCCGGATGGGAAATTGATGTTCTCGGACGCATGCTCCTCCGCGTAGGAGATGGCCCGGTCGTAGCCTTGCTTGAATCCCTTGCGGATGCCCCGGCGAAGTGCTGACTCGTAGTAGGGGAGGGCAGCCTCCTTAAGGTCGACCTGGTAGGCCTCCGAGCATTTGTACTGTTCGAGTGCCTCCGCACCAGCTGATCCCACCCTACCTGCAAGCTCAGACTTCTCCTGCTCCACCTCAGCTAACCTCCACTCGGCCTCAGCCATCTGCTTCTCCGCCTCGGCCCAATCAGCCTCGTCCTCCATTTGAAGACGCGCGGCTTCCTCCGCCCGGTCCACCAGCTCGGCGCGCTCAGCCTCCCACCGGCCATCTAGCTCGACGCGGCCCAAGCGCTCCTCCTCCAGAAGCTTGCTCTTCCTCTCGAGCTACTCGCGGGCCCGATCCAGTTGTTCGGACAGCGTCTGGGCTTCCACCTGGCTCATCCTCGCCAGCTCTCTAGCCAAGGAGAGCTCCCGCCGAAGCCCGTCACGCTCATCGGTAAGCCGAGCTACCTTCCTATCGGACGCGCCCAGGACCCAAGCAAGGTCCGCCCATTCTGACACCGACCGAGCGTAAGCCTCAGCCAGAGAGGCCCCCATCTGGGCCAGGACCAAGCCGCCCTCCATCACCAGCTCGAGGGCCGTGGGCGGGGAGCGCTGCTTGTCTCCTCCCTTCACCACCTTTGTAGCTATGCTGCAACATCTCCGGTACAGAGGGCCCTGGATGCCCAGCATCTCCAGAGCCGCCGGAATAGGGGGCCTCCCCTCCGAGCGGCATCCCCTCGGAAGCCCCGTCGGCCGGCCCGGATCGAGCCGCTGCTTCATCCGCCCCTCTTGCCTCGGTCGGTTGGGGCTGTGTTGCCGCTCCTCGTGACCCCCCGGCCTCAAACGGCTCATCCCCGACGTCGACACCCGGAGCGCCGCTTGCCTCGATCGACGCTCCAGTCTCGACCGCGGCCCTGGAGTCGCCTGCTTCACCCCCGGCCCCCTCGGCTCCTGTTGAGGGGAGAGCCGGGCCAGCGCCACCGCCAACCGCAGAAACAGCCCTTGCCTCCTCGGCCCCCTCTTGCTCGGCGGATGGGAGAGTCGGCCCGAAAGGGTCGGCCCTATCACGCTCGGAAGAGGGGAGAGCCGAGCCAGAGTCACCTTCGACCGCGGGGTCGGCCCCGGCCTTCTTGGCCCACTCCCTGGCCTTCACAGCGTCCCGTATCATGCCCTCCACGGGATCCTTGTTCTTGGACCCCCGTGGCCAGGAAGATCCTCCCCGGGTCACCCCCTTGCCCTTATCTCGGGCTCGGGAACGACCCTCGGGAGCTAACAACTCATCGGTAGCTGAATCATCACCCAGATCGATCACCTCCCGCTCGATCGTAAGCTTCTCCTCCACAGCAGGCCACATGGCGTCTGCACGAAAGATGATATGGTCAAGAAAAGGAAAAACGTGGCTTCATCAACCGGCGAGAAGGCTGATTCACGGTGCCCGTACCTGTCAACCGTAGCCACTGGAGAAGCCACCGCTCAATGTTCTCCAGGGTCACCAGCTCCTCCGTAGATTGGCAATGCTTCAGAAGAATGGCCGCATACTCTTCCACATCCGAAGAGAACTCGTCCTGCCTCGGAGGGATGTTCGGGGTGAAAATTGGGGATTACGGGGCACCTCCAAGACTCCTCCACCGAAAAAATCCCCACCCAGAAGAACTGAGTCTTCCACCCCTTGTGGAAAGAGTCCTTCACAGCCAAGGAGACGCAGCTCTTGTTCCGCCTCGCCTGGATGAAATAGAAGCCCTTCCCGGCCAAAGAATGGGCCTTCAACTTAAAAAAGTAATTGAAGAGCTCCAAGGAAGGAGGGACCCCGCACTGAAGGCAAAGGATGCGGAAGGCGGAGAGAAGAAGATAAGAGTTGGCCACCAATTGTATGGGAGCCAACCGGAAAAAATCGAGAAGGTTAAGAATAAAAGAGTCGAAGGGAAGGTGGAACCCTCCCTTCCACGACAGAAGGAAAGAACAAAAATGACCCGTACGATAATCCAAGCTCGTCTCGTTCTGGGTGGTCGCGGCAAAGTAATACTGATAGGGTAGGCGAAACTGGTGCTCCAGCCGCTTCACATCCGCCTCCCTCAGTTTGCTACAGTTCGGAGCCGGCGGTATCACCATCGCCCTCGTCTTAGGCTCGCCCTCAAACTCTTCGATCTCTGAATGAATGTCCGCCAAGAAATCCAAAGGGAAACTTGCAGAAGAAGGCGCCTCAGACTCCGAAGACTCTAGAGGAAGGGGAAGCTGCCAGACCGCCTCCGCGGTTATCTCCGCCAACTCTGCGAACGCCGATGCAAGCCTCTGATCTTCCGTCGTATCTCCGTGGTGCATCAAGAGAGCCCCGAAAGCAAGCACGAAGGAGAGAGCAAAACCCTAAAATGGAGGGAGTCTGGAACGACAACAAGCGCACAACGCTTATATCCCCACGCGGAAGGCGGCGTGTCGTTCCGACCTCCGAGAAAGGGAGGCCCCTTCAGTTCAAATCCGCCAGGATTATCATCATTACGGACACAGGTGACCATGACATGTGGATTCATAACACCGCCAGATCTCCACCCACCTGAGCCACGCTGGTCCAAAACCCTAACGGCTACTCTTCCGAGCCTGCCAAGGCTCGGGAGTAGGAGGGGGCCAAGTGGAGAGGGAGATTTATGTAGCCCATCTAAGAGTGGCTGAACCAGGTCCAGCAAGACCAAACGAGGTCCAGCTCATCTAAGTGACCGCCCCGTAGGGCCCACTTAGCATAAAAGCCCAATAAGTTCACTCGGGATCAAGCACTTCCTCGGCGGCCATTAGGCTCGGAAGGCCCGAGCGTCGGTCCGATCGGAGGAAGAACCACGCCCGACTCATTCCCCTCGCCAGGATAAGGGCTGGCGCCCCGCGCCCACTCCGACCGAGGCTCACCCGAGCTATGCCTCTCGCCCAAACAGGGCTGGCACTCTTCATGCTTGGGTCGACTGACGATTGCTTATCCATACTGTCGTTGAGAGCCCTTTATGAGTAGGAGTTTACAAGGCTATAAAGATCCCACGATGAGGACTTAAAGATCCCACGACGAGGACGTAACTCTCGTCTGAAACTCCTCAGCTTATGGGACTCATGAGGTCGGCACACTATTGAAACCTGGGACTCCCTCCAATGAAAGGTAAGGCCAACACACGCCTAAAACTCCCTGAGCAGGAACCACTTAACCACCTTGGTGGAGAGGGATCTCATACATCTCCTTCCTCCTCTCTTCATAGCCTCCACCACTGCTCTACTGACTTAGGCATCAGAGGGTTTTCCCCAGGGAACCATCCCTGGGCCCCCTGATCAGTTTCCCTTCCTTGCAGTTCACTGTTCGTCCCTCCTTGCTCGGTGCACTCCCTAGCTGGCCCTAGGGGGGTCTCCGGTCCGTTGTTCTCACCGAGTTTTCTAAAGTTTTATGAAAGGTGTTGCCGCTCTCGGGCACCCACCTCTAGTTGTTGGGTTCCGCCACTCCATGTGGGCGCGTTCCCTGTATCTCCCTTACGCTCGGGTCAAGGGGAGATGCTGCCGAATTTTTGTTAGAAACGATAACACATTAAAAAGGACTAAAAGAAAGTAACAAACAAATAAAAAGAACAATGGTAAAATGCTTTAACCGAGGTAAGGGAACCACAATCAATTCAAAGAGAGCCGAATCGAATGACAACTAAACCACTTGAATGCTTGCCCTCGTGAGAGAAAGGATGAAAGATAATCGAGAGAAAGAGAGAAGAAACCCATGCAAACTTAATAAAATCAAGAGAGAACAGAAAACAGGAAGAGACATAAGAAGGGAAGAGGAGTGGGCTCCCCATGCCCTTCGCCGGCACGCCCCCTTCAGCCACCTTCACCGGCACCCCCTTTCCGCCGCCTTCGCCGGTACACCCTCCAGCCACCCTTGGCCGGCACACCCTCCACCACTGCTCCACTGACTTAGGCATCAGAGGGTTTTCCCCAGGGAACCATCCCTGGGCCCCCTGATCAGTTTCCCTTCCTTGCAGTTGACTGTTCGGTGATCATCTTCTCCAGCTCAGGACCAACGCGAGATCGCCCCTCTTCAAATATATTTATCAAAAAAATTGACATAAGTTTGCATGATTATAAGTCTTTAACCATGTGTTAACTTTCACGAAAATATAATAACGTGAAAATGTGTTTTATGCATGCCTACTAAGTCACAGATGAACCTCAATATATATACATATATCGATTACAGGAAAATAACGCATTTGCACAATGGTGTTCTTTAATTATGCGACCCAGTCATGGTCACCTATTGCATTTCTTAAATATTATTATACATATATTTCCTTGATAGAATAAGGAAAGAAAGTTTGTTGAAGTTAGATGGACGCAGTCTATCTCCACGAAGTGTGGATCTAGAGGGGGGTGAATAGATCTACAGCCTAATTTAAAACCAGTTGTAGGTTCAAATGCGGAATAAAGGCAGATCTACTAAAACACTAACTCGAGTGTCTAAACTTAGCAAAAACACAAGTGATCTGTGAAGATAATCAAGAGATTCAGTAAGAGCAAACTCACAAACACAATGCACACAAGATTTTAGGTGGTTCGGTCAATGACCTACATCCACCCCACACTCAACCAAGTATGGCTTACTGCTGCGCAACACAGCTTGCGTCTGCTGGGCAATACAGCTTGGCCTACAAACCGCTGAGCAACACAGCTTGCTGTCCAGTGGAATCCTCCACTGCCCGCTGAGCAACACAGCTTGCTGTCCAGAGGATACACCTCTACAGACCGCCGGGGAAATACAGCTGAACCCGTCCGAGACCAAGTCTCGCCAGCTGAGGATTATAGCTTTACCTGTCCAGTGGAAACCTCCACTGCATCCGCTGATACACAGCTTGCTGGACAAAGATATCAAAAGCAATAAAATCAGAAACAAACGAAATGAAGAAAACCAGATAAATGTAGCTCAAGTATGAGCAGAGTCAGCTCTGGTTTCTGAACCAAGAGACTGACTTACAACATCTCAATAGACTCCTTTCAACTCATCACTCTCTTCTCGAACTCTCTCAACACATCTCTCTTTTCTCTCTGTATCTTCTTCTCTCCTTTTCTTCTCTGGATCTCGGTGGCTGCGGCTTCAGACTTAGTCTCACTGTATAGACTTGCCACACTCGATCAGTCTTCTTCTGTGGAAGAAGGCTCGTATATATAGCAGCAGCAGCAGCAGCCCCTGGGCGCGTGGCTTCCACATTTTCCCGCCCAAGGAATTCGCCAGATCCGAGGCAGCTTCATCCACATGGCAGCATCCTGTAATGGGGTGCTTCCACGTGTCACCATCTGATCACCCCTCGGATCACGTGCCCTCCTTAAGCTTCACGAGCAGAGGCACCTGTCAGACAGTCAAACAGAAACTCATCAATTTGGTGTCGACACTTTGTATAGACTCTGCGAAGCTAAAGCGATGTATATACTTGTGAAGGCGAATGCAGTGTACAGACTTTGCCCCAATGTGTAGACTTCAATGAGACTCAAATGAAGACAAGTGATGTATAGACTTTGCCAGGGCATGCACAATGCAATGCGTTGACGCTTCACTACATGCCAATGCACTGCGTTGACGCAATACAATGTGACTTTGAAGGCTGTGAACAACAAGGCATGCTGTACAGACTTTGATATAAAGCATGTAATGCAATATGGACAATGTATACACTTGAAGACTTTCAACGTCCTCGGTGTATAGACTTAGCCAACTAGAGACACTGTACAAACTATGAAGTACAACCAGTGTGTAGACTTCGTTTCAAGCACCGTAGGTAAAAACCCAATGTATAGACTTTAAAGAAATGCATGCTACAGTGCAATGTCTAGACTTGCTATATGCATGAGACGCTGATGAAGACGGTGGACTGTATAGACTTCTAAATGCTGATGGACATTGTACGGACTTGGCATAAGATGCAAGTAGAGACGGTCCAATGTCCAGACTTATGCTGTAACAGTCTGCTGTACAGACTTCATGAAACTCTAGACACTGAATGCTGTACAGACTTAGCCCATGCAATGAGACGCTGAATGAGACCCTGAATGAGACGGTCATTGTACAGACTTAGATGCCATTGACAAATGCATGCTACAGTCCAATGTGTGGACTTACATGAGACGCTCATTGTACAGACTTCGCCTTAGACTCTAAGTGAGACGGACAGTGTATAGACTTAGCCTTAGACTCTAAGTGAGACGGACAGTGTATAGACTTAGCCAATGCACTGTGGATGTATGGACTTTGATGCCTGCATGCTATGCAATGTACACACTTGGTGACTTCGCATGTTGTGCAATGTGCAACCAGTGTATGGACTTGTCGTGCCTACACAGGGCGTTGTACACACTTGCTGCCTGATGCTCATGTGCAGACTTTAGATGCACTACATCGATGTATAGACTTTGAGAGCGTACGCTAAATGAGACGGTGGCTGAGACAATGGAGTGTACAAACTTTAGATGACTTTAGATGCATGAACAAGACCAGTGTGCAGACTTCATGAATGTGCAAACTTGTCAACGAGATGCACAATGTATAGACTATGCACATAACAGAAGTCTAACACAAACAATATATCAGTCATACAGATGCATTTTCCAGATGATATATCAGTCACAGTCATGTTGCTATCATCAAAACACAATGTCATAAAGCACTCATTGTGTTGCTATCATCAAAATAAAATAGCATTGCTATCATCAAATCAACATAGCACATGCTTGTGTCTAAGGGGCACAACATTCTCCCCCTTTTTGATGATGGCAACACACTGTGACAGTGAGTCACACACAAAATTTTCTCCCCCTTTGATATAATCAAAAAGAGAAAAACAGTATAAACAAGTGTGCAACATGGCAATATGAATGCAAATACCCTTAGAACAAGAAACTCTCCCTGAAGATAGGACTCCCCCTGAATGAATTCTCCCCCTATGAAATGGGATATTGTGTTCAAGAAATCAGATATACAAAGGGAAACATCAAGACTTCATCTGACTGGCATTCTGAACAAGTAGTTCAGGAATAAGCATTCTAAAGCACAGAGTCTTTAGTCATATGAATTTAGAAACTACTTTCAGATAGAAGTTTGGTTTAAAGGTTATAAATTTTGAGTTCATGCACTACAATCAATGGATAAGTTGGCTGTGCATGATAAAACAATAAACCAGAATCACATTTGCATGAAAGATTCAGTTTCAAAATATCCTACTTTCGTATACTCATTAAAAGTTGTTAAGAGATGCTAGGTCATGAATTGAAAATAAACAAATTGACATCCATGAATTTTCTTTTGAAGAAACAGCATTATCAATATTAGTTTATTTAGGGCATTCAGGTACCATAAGTCTTTCTGCGTAAGGGTATAAATTTATCAGATGCCAATACCCCTAGATACTTAACAAGATGGACAATTCTGCCTATGATCAAATTCAACAGAACTGATTTACACCTTTTTGTGTGAGGGTACACGTTTATCAAACGCCAGCTACCCTCAGGTACTCGGTGAAACCAGCCTACTGTTTTGATCATTTTGTACAGAGATAGCTGATACACTTCATGACATGAGTGTTGTCCACTTCTTTGATGGATCACTCAGTTTCTCAGTGATTTACCAGTCATTGCTCTGCCAATGTTAATTTTCAATATTTTTTTAATATTTTTCAATATCTTTCTTAGCTGCCCTTTATTTGTTTCAGAATGACTTGTTTAAGGACAATACACATACTTAGCTTCTCTAATATGATTTCAGATGAGTTTTCAGATTTCAGATATGATTAGCTTTGTCTGACATGAAATAAGAAAGGGGTTGAGAGTTTTATCAATTTTCAGCTTTCTTATTTACTGATTGCAATCTTTAAACTTCAATGATTATAAAGTTTAAACCATTAAGTCAGTCTTTAAGCAATTTAAAATTCTTATAAGAGAAGAAGTCTGTTTTCTATTGCTTAGAAATCAGAACTGACTAACAGATTGCCATATGTCAGACTCAATCATTTAGAGTCAAGGATGAAATAATTCAATAGAATTGATGACCACTCTGAATTTCTAACAATACTCCCCCTGTCTATATGCATGCAATTTTGCTAATGAATGGCAAGAATTAAATGAGAGAGAGCTTATGCATGGGTCATGAATGAATGATATGCAAAGGCATGCAAAGACTCAGCAAACTCCCCCTAAATACATGCAATGTTTTCTCTGAAAACTGAACAAAGGATTTTGAAATTCATGCTCATTCAGACTGCCCTATCAAACAATATAACCCATGGTACTAGGCCGAGAACCTGGTCTCAAGGACCACCTCCAGACATATTTCCCTGCCCTTTAGTAGCTTACTATTTAGTATACCACGGTTATGCAGAAAAATGCAGTGCAAAGCAGTTTTATATGCATGTGATTTTAGACACATTCATGACTAAATGATATGCAATGATGATCACGAAGATATGAATGTCATGCATGATCATGAGTCTGTTGCAACATCCAGCATTCACAAAACCAGCAGAGAGTTTATTCATTAGAGAGCATCATTCGGGAGCAATCAATTCTTCAAGATAATTCAGTTTCTAGCATTCAGTGTACACAGTGCAATAGTATGCAAAGAGAAGAGAATCATCAGCTTTTGTGCAGAATTTAAATTCAGTAGCTGAGTCTTTAATGCAGACTGATCAGCTAGACAAGAAGAGAAAGTCAGGAATTAACCAATCAAATCGACATTACTTTCTCAATTCAATTCTGAAGAAAAGTCACTTACCTGCTTTACCTGACTGATTTATTTTTACCCTTAGTGTTCCATCAGATTGTTGACAAGGCCTCTAATCTCTTTTAGCTTTTGAATTTATGGCCTTATCTCCTGTCATATGCCTGAAGTAGCCACTATCCAAGTACCACAGATTTGTCCTTGGCTGCCAGACATACTTGCACACACAATTAGGGCAAAGAGTTTGGAACCCAAGTCTGATTGGGCTCCAATGCAGATGAAGTGCAAGTAAAGAAAGAAAGCATGGTTTTGGGAATCCACATTTGTTTGAAGCAGTTCTGTTCAGTGGATTTTCCAGATTTCTTTCTATTTTTATTTTTCTTCTTATTTACACCAGCATAATTATTGACAGTGTTGTTTCTTTGCCAGTGCCTTGGCCAGGGTGTGTTCACGAAGTTTTGGCCATAGTAGTTTCTGGGCTGACTGAAATAATGCATATTTCTAGGTGACCAGTTGCCATACCCACTAACCCAATTTCTAGTGTAAGGTCTATGATATTGTGCACCCTGATATGCAAGGCCTGCAAACCTTCCCGGAGTTCTAGTCCAACCTGACCTATTGAAATAGGTTGGCTGTGCATTGTAGTAAGTCTGAGCTCTGGGTTGATAGAAATAATTGGGTTGACTCCTGGCAGCATTCTGTCTCCCCTGTACTTTGGACCCTGCTGACCTATTCATGGGTGTGTATTGGGTCTTCTTCAGAGGTGATGGTGATGGTGGAGACTTTGTGGCCTTGACATGGGGTTTATATGACTGTTTAGGTTGGCCCCTAACCTGTGATTGAGCCTTGGAATTTTGCTTGGATGTGCTGGCTCTACTTGGCTCATTAACCTTTTGTTTGCCCTTCTCCTCAGCACTGGGCTTTTTCAGATTAGCAGTTTTGATCATTGACATGGTTGAGTTCATGCTAATTAGAGGTCCCTTTTCTTTTTGAGCAACAAATGAAATTGTTTTCATCCCAAATATTTTTGTTGCACTAGAATTAAATCCTAGGCCCTCTTTTCTGAAATTAACCTTTGACCCTAACAAAGCATTTAGATTCTCTGTACCTTGGGTCATTTTCTCAATGGTCTTAAGCTTGTCCTCATTGTCCTTTTGAATATCTTCAACAAATTTCTTAAGTTCAGTATTTACAATTTGGACAGCTTCATATTTCTCATTCACCAGCTTCATCTCACTCTCATATTTTTGAATTTTCAGTTTCCATTCATCAATTTCCTTTTCTAACCTCACATTCTCTTCCCTAGAAGTTTTTAACTCATTTTTGATTTCTTCTGATTCAGAACATGTGAGTTTGAGTTTATTATTTTCAGCTTCAAGACATGCAATTTTATCAGACAATGAGGTATCATTTTGCATGGAATTGATTTTTCTTTTTAGATGCATATTTTCCCTTCTAATATCATCTGCTTGATCAGCTAGTTTATGATAGGCATCTACCCACTCAACAATAGTAAAATTATCAAATGGAGAAATTACCTCATCTGAATCTTCTTCTCTATCTCCAGAGCTAGTTGCCATGAGACAGATGGGTTTTTCAGCTTCAACTTCACTGTCCGAAGTATTGCTGAGACAACCTTCATCCTCATCGCTCCATGTGCTGATCATGGCTCTTCCTTTCGTGTTCTTTCTATTTGATTTGTCCTTGTGCTTCTGGTTCTCCGGACAGTCAGCTTTCAGATGGCCAGAGTTCCTGCATTGGTAACACACGTAAGTTCCATATTGATTTGCAGGTTTAGATTTATTCCTTGTGTCCTACCGGCCGCCACTATGGTTCCTTCGGTTGAATTGTCCTCCTTCTCTCCTGAGGAACCGCCTGAACTCTCTAGTCATCATAGCCATCTCAGTATGAGTTATGTCTTGTTCATTCAAGCTCTCCTCGGATGATGATCTGCTAGAGCTGGATCGGTTTGATTTGCTGGATTTGCTAGCACCAGCCTTCAGTGCGATCGGTTTCCTCTTCTCTTCAGCTTCATCTACCTTCGGCAGATTCATCTCATATGCCATTAGAGATCCAATTAGCTCATCTGCCCTTGTATTGTGCAGATCTCTTGACTCTTCCATGACGGTGGCCTTGGTGTGCCAAATTGAAGTCAAGGATCGCAAGATCTTCCTGACTATATCATACTCAGAATACTTCTTCCCGAATCCTCTGAGGCCATTAGTAATAGTTGTCAATCTAGCATACATCTCCTTGATGGTCTCGTTGGGTTTCATCTTGAAGGCTTCATATTCAGACACAAGCAAATTGGCCTTCGTCTCTCTAACCTGAGAAGTCCCTTCATGAATTGCTTCCAGTGCATCCCACATCTCCTTAGCTGAATTGTAGGCTGATACTCGAGAAAATTCAGTGGGATGCAGAGAACATTGGACTGCATTGATTGCACTCCAATTGAGCGTGGACCTTCTGATTTCCTCCTTGGTCCAGACTTCCTCATTCGGGGACAGCTCATAAGGTCCCTTGCTGACTACCTTCCAAAGCTCGTAATCCTTAGCCCTCAAAAAGACCTGCATACGGTTCTTCCAGTATGCGTAGTTGGATCCATCGAAGTACGGGGGATTTGTAGTTGAGTGACCTTCAGCAATCATCCCTCGAACATCCATCTTGCCTTTCCTCTTCGGGCGATGAGTCCCTGTAGAAGAGTTAGGCTCTGATACCAAGTGTTGAAGTTAGATGGACGCAGTCTATCTCCACGAAGTGTGGATCTAGAGGGGGGTGAATAGATCTACAGCCTAATTTAAAACCAGTTGTAGGTTCAAATGCGGAATAAAGGCAGATCTACTAAAACACTAACTCGAGTGTCTAAACATAGCAAAAACACAAGTGATCTGTGAAGATAATCAAGAGATTCAGTAAGAGCAAACTCACAAACACAATGCACACAATATTTTAGGTGGTTCGGTCAATGACCTACGTCCACCCCACACTCAACCGAGTATGACTTACTGCTGCATAACACAGCTTGCATCCGCTGGGCAATACAGCTTGGCCTACAAACCGCTGAGCAACACAGCTTGCTGTCCAGTGGAATCCTCCACTGCCCGCTGAGCAACACAGCTTGCTGTCCAGAGGATACACCTCTGCAGACCGCTAGGGAAATACAGCTTAACCCGTCCGAGACCAAGTCTCGCCAGCTGAGGATTACAGCTTTACCTGTCCAGTGGAAACCTCCACTGCATCCGCTGATACACAGCTTGCTGAACAAAGATATCGAAAGCAATAAAATCAGAAACAAACGAAATGAAGAAAACCAGACAAATGTAGCTCAAGTATGAGCAGAGTCAGCTCTGGTTTCTGAACCAAGAGACTGACTTACAACATCTCAATAGACTCCTTTCAACTCATCACTCTCTTCTCGAACTCTCTCAACACATCTCTCTTTTCTCTCTGTATCTTCTTCTCTTCTTTTCTTCTCTGGATCTCGGTGGCTGCGGCTTCAGACTTAGTCTCACTGTATAGACTTGCCACACTCGATCAGTCTTCTTCTGTGGAAGAAGGCTCGTATATATAGCAGCAGCAGCAGCAGCCCCTGGGCGCGTGGCTTCCACATTTTCCCGCCCAAGGAATTCGCCAGATCCGAGGCAGCTTCATCCACATGGCAGCATCCTGTAATGGGGTGATTCCACGTGTCACCATCTGATCACCCCTCGGATCACGTGCCCTCCTTAAGCTTCACGAGCAGAGGCACCTGTCAGACAGTCAGACAGAAACTCATCAATTTGGTGTCGACACTTTGTATAGACTCTGCGAAGCTAAAGCGATGTATATACTTGTGAAGGCGAATGCAGTGTACAGACTTTGCCCCAATGTGTAGACTTCAGTGAGACTCAAATGAAGACAAGCGATGTATAGACTTTGCCAGGGCATGCACAATGCAATGCGTTGATGCTTCACTACTTGCCAATGCACTGCGTTGACGCAATACAATGTGACTTTGAAGGCTGTGAACAACAAGGCATGCTGTACAGACTTTGATATAAAGCATGTAATGCAATATGGATAATGTATACACTTGAAGACTTTCAACGTCCTCGGTGTATAGACTTAGCCAACTAGAGACACTGTACAAACTATGAAGTACAACCAGTGTGTAGACTTCGTTTCAAGCATCGTAGGTAAAAACCCAATGTATAGACTTTAAAGAAATGCATGCTACAGTGCAATGTCTAGACTTGCTATATGCATGAGACGCTGATGAAGACGGTGGACTGTATAGACTTCTAAATGATGATGGACACTATACGGACTTGGCATAAGACGCAAGTAGAGATGGTCCAATGTCCAGACTTATGCTGTAACAGTCTGATGTATAGACTTCATGAAACTCTAGACACTGAATGATGTACAGACTTAGCCCATGCAATGAGATGCTGAATGAGACGTTGAATGAGACGGTCATTGTACAGACTTAGATGCCATTGACAAATGCATGCTACAGTCCAATGTGTGGACTTACATGAGACGCTCATTGTACAGACTTCGCCTTAGACTCTAAGTGAGACGGGCAGTGTATAGACTTAGCCTTAGACTCTAAGTGAGACGGACAGTGTATAGACTTAGCCAATGCACTGTGGATGTATGGACTTTGACGCCTGCATGCTATGCAATGTACACACTTGGTGACTTCGCATGTTGTGCAATGTGCAATTAGTGTATGGACTTGTCGTGCCTACACAGGGCGTTGTACACACTTGCTGCCTGATGCTCATGTGCAGACTTTAGATGCACTACAGCGATGTATAGACTTTGAGAGCGTATGCTAAATGAGACGGTGGCTGAGACAATGGAGTGTACAAACTTTAGATGACTTTAGATGCATGAACAAGACCAGTGTGCAGACTTCATGAATGTGCAAACTTGTCAACGAGATGCACAATGTATAGACTATGCACATAACAGAAGTCTAACACAAACAATATATCAGTCATACACATGCATTCTCCAGATGATATACCAGTCACAGTCATGTTGCTATCATCAAAACACAATGTCATAAAGCACTCATTGTGTTGCTATCATCAAAACAAAATAGCATTGCTATCATCAAATCAACATAGCACATGCTTGTGCCTAAGGGGCACAACAAAGTTGAATAAAGATAAGAGGGGAAATCAGAGAGGGCATAAAGACAATTTGATACTTTTTAGGCAGATTGTGAGAAACCTTCAAAAGAATGAACGACCAAGCATAGGGTCGTTCATTCTTTTAGCATAAACAATGGGATGAATTGTAATACCCTGGATTCTTATTGGGTCTTTCGGATCCTTTTCGGAGAGTTTCAGATCGCTTTTGTGGGTCCTGAGTTGAGTTTTACGATCCACGTGGGTTGTTCTCTTGTACTAGTTACGGAAGCCTGTGGTGAGTTTGTTGTTAAGTTCATCGACTCGAGGATGCTACAGTTGCGATGTACTCGTTGAGAGGATCGTTTGTGGACACTAAAAAAATTACACGCACAGATATCCTGCTCGGCCCAGCATCAACAACGGCACCGAGTGAAGAGGCCCCGGAGAGACTAGTCACCCAGACTCCCCAAATATGCACACTGCCGTGAAGCCATCTCTGGAGTCACGACTGTTGAAGTTAGATGGAAGGCTTTATCACCACAGGATGTGGATCTAGAGGGGGGGTGAATAGATCAACTGGCTATTTAAAAATTTGGCCTAGAATCAAATGCAGAATTAGAAGAACACTAGACGAACACAGCCAATGCACCGAATGAAACACACAAGATCTGCTGAACAAGAAATCAAACACACGAGAGGCACAAGGCTTTTAGGTGGTTCGGTCAATCCGACCTACGTCCACCCCACATTCAACTCGAATGTGGATTACTGCTGATACACAGCTTCAAACTGCTGGGCTCTACAGCTTGCCAACAACGGCTGGGGCTTACAGCTTATCCCGACCTGAGGAACATCCTCTGCAACAGCTGAGCATCATAGCTTGCTCTGCTGGGCACTACAGCTTAGCCGACCAGAGGAACACCTCTGCAACCCGCTGCCTCACAGCTTGATCCCGCTAACTAACAGCTTGATAGAACAAGAGTTTTCAAAGGAAAATAACAAAGACTGAAAATAAACGAAACACACAATCGAATGGAAGAAAACCAAAACGACTGTAGCTCAAGGTTGAGCAATGTCAGCTCTGGTAACTGGACCAAGAGACTGATTCACAAGCTCTCACAATAACTCTCTCTCAACTCATCTCTCTTTTTCTTCTTCTCTGCCTATCTTCTTTATTCTCACAGTGGATCTCGGTGGCTGCTGCTTCAAGCAGGATGTACAGACTTTTCCAATCTTGATCAGCCTATACAGAAGATGAAGACTAATATATATAACAGCAGCAGGTGGATAAGGGCGCGTGGCTTCCATGCTTTCCCGCCCAATGGAATCTGCCAGCTTCGAGACAATTCCATCCACGTGTCAGCATTTGGTTCACGAGCCAGGCACCTTGGATCACGTGCCCTACAATTCAAAGATGTTTGATCAGTAAAAATCAAGACTGCTGCGTTGACTCCATCAGCCCATGGCGTTGACGCATCGATGATCCAGTGATCATGTCTTCAGCAGATGGGCGTGCTGCGTCGACGCCGCTTCACTACTGCGTTGACGCATCGGTGTGTACTAGCATCTAAAAGGTGTCGTTCCATCAACCTGCTGCGTCGACCCAACGAGCTACAACGTCGACGCTGCCAGGGTACTCCAGAGGTTGCAAGGAGTTACTTGAACTGCTGCATCCACGCTGCCAGTGGGTGGCGTTGACGCATCTGAGTAACCCAGTAACCCATTGGTTCTCTTTTTGTAACTGTTGCGTCGACGCTACTTGCTCAATGCGTTGACGCACCAGAATAATCCAGGAGCTTCTTTCTTGATTTGCTGTGTCCACGTGTCAGCCTCTCAGCCAGCTTCAGCACACGTGTCACAAGCATGTCTACCCTTCCAGCCTCGAATCACGTGCCCTCCATAAGCTTCACGATCAGAACACCTGTCAGACAGAGTATCGGATAAGTCATCAGTTTAAGTGAAGAACTCTGTATAGACTTGAAAAGACGATCATGCTGTATAGACTGAGTGTGTACAGTGTGAGGGAGTGTATAGACTTAGTTAGAAGGAGCCCGATGTACATACTTGCCTATGCGAAAGCCACTATACAGACATTGAAAACGTGAAGCCAAAATGTAGACTTCACGCTGTACAGACTTGAGGCTTTGATGAACGAAGGTTCAGTGTATAGAGTTGGAATGTAAGGCCCAATGTATAGACTTCAAAGTCCACTATGGATGTATAGACTTTATCAACTGAAGAAACTGAACTGAAGCGTCGACGCATCAGCTCAAGGAGTTGACGCACTACTGTATGGATAATGTTCAGACTTGCTGAAAGACCGATGTATAGACTTTCAAACCTGAAGGCCAATGTGTGGACTTTGCGTGAGACGCTCAATGTACAGACTTCACCTTAGACTCTAAATGAGACGGACAGTGTATGGACTTGGCCACTGCACTGTGGATGTATGGACTTTGACGCCTGCATGCTATGCAATGTACACACTTGGTGCCTGATGCTCATTTGTAGACATTGATGCCCAACAACGATGTATAGACATTGAGACTATGAGTGTGTGTTCAGTGTTAAGATAAGATTAAATGCATATAACACACAGACAATCTGATAAAGTGATTTCATCAAAACATAAACAGTGTTGCCAATTCATCAAAACAATGTGTTGCCATATGAAGTAAAGTTACATGTCAACACCATCAACACATAGGAGTCACAACAATCTCCCCCTTTTTGATGATGGCAACCCCCTATCATGTAGAGTGGCAACATCCTGTCATACAGATGCATTTTTAATGAAAGACATGATTTGTTATTCAGATTGTTATACAGGTGCACGTATATGCTATGATGACATGATGCATGCTACAAAATTTAAGCAACTCCCTGCCATACCTCCCCTGAATCAGAATTCTCCCCCTAAACTAAAGAAATGAATTCAGACAATATTCTCCCCCTTTGCCATCAACAAATAGGAGGGAAAGTGAATGGAAGCGAAGAGAAAGAAAGTTCAGCTGATTGGCATTCTTAGTAAGTAGTTCAGAAATTAAGTAACCAAAGCACAAAACCTTCAGTCATATGAACCTAGAAATGGCTTAGAAATTGAATTTCTGGTTTAAAGGTTATAAAAAAGAAAGTTCATGCACTACATTCATTGGATAAGGTAGATGTTCATGATAAAATAATAAACCAGAGTCATATTTACATGAGAGATTCAGTTTCAGAATATCTTACTTTAATAGACTCAGTAATATATGTTAAGAGAAATCAGGTCATATATTGAAATTAAACAATTGACATCCATGAAATTTCTTCTAAGGAACAGCATTTTCAATATTTTTTCATTTAGGGCATTTAGGTACCAAAAGTCTTTTTGCGTAAGGGTATACGTTTATCAGACGCCAATACCCCTAGATACTCAACATGACGGACCATCTTGCCTATGATCAAATTCAATAGAATTGATTGACACCTCTTTGTGTGAGGGTACACGTTTATTAGACACCAGTTACCCCCAGGTACTCAGTGAAAACAACCTACTGTTTTGATCATTTTATACAGAGACAGCTGATACACCTCATGACATGAGTGGTGTTGATGGATCACTCAGTTTCTCAGTGATTTACCAGTCATTGCTCTGTCAATGCTATTACTCAAATGATTTTCAATATTTTTCAATATCTTTATTAGCTGCCCTTTATTTGTTTCAGAATGACTTGTTCAAGGATAATACACATACTTAGCTTCTCTAACATGATTTCAGATGAGTTTTCAGATTTCAGATACAATTAGCTTTGTCTGACATAAAATAAGATAAGGGTTGAGAGCTTTATCAATTTTCAGCATCCTTATTTACTGATTGTAGTCTTTCAACTCTAAAGATTATAAATTTTAAACCATTAAGTCAGTCTTTAAGCAATTAACGTTCTTATGAAAGAAGAAATCTATTTTCTATTGCTTAATATTAGAACTGACTAAAAGATTGCCATATTGTCAGACTAAATCATTCAGAATCAAGGATTGAATAGACAGCGTCAACGCTGGAGTTCAAGGCGTCTACGCATCAGATGAAGAGACAAACAGTATAAGATACTGAGATAGTGACAGTGCGTTGAGTCCATGCTATTGCAGCGTCAACTCATCAGAATAGTGAAACAGAAATATTTCCAGATCTAGTTCATTGCGTCAACGCCACATTGTAGCAGCGTCGACGCAGTAGTTCACCTTGACAACTGACAAGACTCCCCCTGTCTATATGCATGATGATCATGAGTGCAATAAAAATATATGCGAGTCATGCATTATCATACGTCTGTTGCACAATGTTTATTCAATCTATCAATAGCAAATCCAAATCTGAAGTTTATTCAAAGCAGCTCAAATGTTTTATTCAAGTTAACAAAGAGTTTATTCATTATGCTGAAATTTACACAAGCCAAGTTCTCTTCTAAAAAATTTAAAATTTTCATTTCCAAGTGGCTTAGTAAAAATATCAGCAACTTGTTTGTCTGTTTCAATGAAGTCCAGTTCAATTTTCTTTTTGTTCACAGCATCTCTTAGAAAATGATGTTTTATTTCTATGTGCTTAGTCCTAGAATGATGAACAGGATTTTTAGCAAGGCATATGGCACTAGTATTATCACATAGAATTGGAATACATTCTAATTTTATCTGATAATCATCTAGTTGGTGCTTAATCCAAAGTACTTGGGCAGCACAATTACCTGCTGCAACATATTCAGCCTCAGCTAGACAAGGCTACAGTGTGTTGCTTCTTAGATGCCCAAGATACTAGACAGCCACCAAGGAATTGACAGTAGCCACTAGTGCTTTTTCTATCTACTCGACACCCAGCATAATCAGCATCAGTGTAAGCTAGAAGCTCTAACTCACACCTAGCAGGATACCATAATCCTAGCGCTTGGGTGCCTAGCAGATATCTAAAAATCTTTTTCACTGCTTTAAAATGATTTTCTTTAGGACTGGCCTGAAACCTAGCACATAATCCTACAGCGAATTGAATATGAGGCCTAGATGCTGTTAAGTAGAGAAGGGATCCGATCATACCTCTGTATAATTTCTAGTCAAATGGGTTACCTTTAGTGTCTTCATCCAAGCTTGTAGAAGTACCCATTAGAGAAGCTATCTCTTTAAGGTTATCCATCTTGTATTTCTTGAGTAGATCCCTTGTGTACTTGGACTGAGTGATAAACATTCCATCCTTTGTTTGTGTAACATGCAGTCCAAGAAATAATTTGAGCTCACCCATTGAACTCATTTCAAACTCATTAGTCATTGTTTCAGAAAATGCCTCACACAATTTGGGGTTAGTTGACCCAAAAATGATATCATCCACATAAATCTGTACAATAAGAATTTCAGAATGACTCACCTTTGTAAACAAGGTCTGATCAACTACTCCTCTAGTGAAATTTTGATCAGTGAGGAACTTGCTCAACCTGTCGTACCAAGCTCTGGGAGCTTGCTTAAGACCATAGAGAGCTTTATTTAATTTGTAAACATGATTAGGGAAATCTAGACATTCAAATCCAGGGGGCTGTCTAACATAGACATCCTCATTAATTTCCCCATTCAAGAATGCAGATTTTACATCCATCTGCTGGAGGATTATACCTAGGGAACATGCATAAGCTAATAAAATTCTAACAGCTTCTAATCTGGCTACAGGGGCAAATGACTCTTCAAAGTCAATACCAAACTCCTGGTTGTACCCCTGAGCAACAAGTCTGGCTTTATTTTTAACAATATTCCCTAATTCATCAGATTTATTCCTGAAGACCCACCTAGTCCCTATGACTGTTCCATGATCAGGAGGTGGAACCAAGTGCCACACATTGTTCCTGTCGAACTGATTAAGTTCCTCATGCATGGCATTAATCCAATGCATATCCTTGAGGGCACAGTCAATGGACTTGGGTTCAATTTGAGAGACAAGAGCATATGCATTTAATTCATGTTGAATTCTCAGGAGACCTCTAGTCCTAGGGGGGTCATGCAGCTTTTCAATTATATTATCTACAGGATGATCTTTAAGATATCTAATGTTAACAATTGAATTGTCATGTGATTGATTTACCTCCCCGTGAACTGTAGACTCCTCTTCATTAAGTTCTGTATGTCCTTTTTCATCCTCTGAATTGTCTTCAGGATCTCTTTCCTTCAAGATTTCACCATTGTCTTCATTCCTGCATTGACCAACGTTAGAATTTACCAAGGATTCATCAAAAATTATGTGTGGAGATTCTTCAACAGTTTTAGAGTTCAGATTGTACACTCTATATGCTCGTGTGTTTTCAGAATAACCAAGAAAGATTCCTGGTTCACCTTTAGGTTCAAATTTATCAAGGTCTCTTTTATCATTTATATGAATAAAACATTTGCAACCAAAAACCTTGAAATGGGCAATAGAAGGTTTCTTACCCTTTAAGATCTCATATGGTGTTTGCTGGGTAGAAGGTCTTACCATGACTCTGTTAATTACATAACAGGCAGTGTTCACTGCTTCAGCCTAAAATTTCCTTGGTAGACCACCTTCAGTAAGAAGTGTACGACCCATCTCCACTAGGGTTCTGTTCCTTCTCTCCACAACCCCATTCTGCTCAGGTGTCCTTGGTGAGGAGTACCTATGGTTGATTCCATTTGACCTGCAGATTTCATCAAACTGTGAGTTTTCAAACTCACCTCCATGATCAGTCAAAATATTTTCAATTTTCTGATTTATTTTAACATAGAACTCCTGAAATTCTGAGAAATCATCACTCTTATTAGATAAGAAATAAATCCAAGTATACCTAGAAAAGTCATCTACCATGACAAACCCATACCTCCTTCCTGATAAGCTGACAGATCTGGTTGGCCCAAAGAGATCCATGTGTATCAGCTCATAGGGTTTGGAAGACAGATTTTCAGTTCTAGACTTAAATGACTTTCTAGTTATCTTTGATTGAGTGCATGCATCACAGATTTTATTTTCTTTCTTGAATGAAACTTCAGGAAGTCCTCTAACCATGCTATGCTTGTTCAGTTTATGCAAAATGGTATAACTAGCATGGCCTAACCTACGATGCCATAAAAATGCTAAATCTTCTCTATTGGCAGTAAGACATAGGTTAGAATGCTGAATATCATCTAGATCTATCATGTATGTGTTATTTATTCTTTTTCCAGAGAATTTTATAATTTCTGAATCAGGTTCAAAAACCTTGCAGCATTGAGAATCAAATAAAACCTTATGACCCTTATCACACAACTGGCTGATACTAAGTAAATTGTAAGCTAACCCTTCAACCAGCATAACATCATCAATGCAGCAGGTAGAGCACTTACCTACCTTACCTGATCCAATGATCCTACCCTTTGTGTTGCTTCCAAAGGTGACAAGGCCTCATAGCTTTTCAGTTAGCATACAAAACTTGGCCTTATCTCCTGTCATATGCCTGGAGTAGCCACTGTCCAAGTACCACAAGTTGCTCTTGGCTGCCAGGCATACCTGCACACACAATTAGGGCAAAGAGTTTGGAACCCAAGTCTGATTGGGCTCCAATGCAGATGAAGTGCAAGTAAAGAAAGAAAGCATGGTTTTGGGAATCCACATTTGTTTGAAGCAGTTCTGTTCAGTGGATTTTCTAGATTTCCTTTTGTTTTGCTTTTTCTTGTTAACTTTCCTCTTATATGCACCAACAAAGTTATTCACAGAATTTTTGTTATTGTGCCAATGCTTTGGCCAGGTTGCATTCATAAAGTTTTGGCCATGGTAGTTCCTAGACTGGCTGTGGAAATATTGGTAATTCCTAGGCATCCGACCATCACACCCATTTTCCCAATTTCTGACATAGGGTCTGTAAAAGTGTGTAGGTTGATGAACATACCCTGTATACATCCCTTGAGTTCTAGTCCACCCATACCCATTAGGATAGATTGGCTGTTTGGGGTAGTAGGGCTGAACTCAAGGTGAATTGAATTTGTTGGGCTGACTTCTGAAAATGTTTTGTCTTCCCTGCACCCTTGACCCTACTGACCTATTCATAGGTTTTGGTTGGGTCCTTTTCTGTGATGATGGTGGTGAAGACTTTTTGGCATTCATATGAGGTTTGTTTATCTGAACAGACTGACCCCTAACCTTGGGTTGAGCACTAGAGCTAGGTTTGGAAGTGCCAATTCTACTAGGCTCACCTACTTTCTGTTTGCCCTTCTCCTCTGGATTCAGCCTTTTCAGATTCAAATTTGTCTTTATAGCATTATTAGAATTCATGTTGATCAGAGGTCCTTTCTCCTTTTGTGCAACAAAGGAAATAGTTTTCATTCCAAAGCTTTTGGTTGCACTAGAGTTGAATCCTAGGCCCTCTCTTCTGAAATTTACTTTTGACCCCAATAATGCATCTAAATTTTCAGATCCTTGGGTCATTTTCTCAATTGTTTTTAGCTTATCCTCATTATCTTTCTGAACTTCATCAATAGATTTTTTTAACTCATTATTCACATTGAGGACAGCTTCATATTTTTTAGAAACAATCTTTATCTCATTTTCATAATTCTGAATTTTCAGTTTCCATGCATCAATTTCATTGTCTAATCTCACATTTTCTTCCTTAGACATTTTCAGTTCTTTATTGATTTCTTCAAATTCAGAACATGTGAGTTTCAGCTTACTGTTTTCAGTTTCTAAGCAGGCAATTTTATCAGACAATGAAGTATCATTTTGCATGATTTTAATTTTTCTTCGAAGATGCCTTTTTCTTTTCTGACCTCATCTACTCTGTCAGTAAGTTCATCATAGGCAACCATCCAATCAGTAATAGTAAAATTTTCATAGCGAGAGGATACCTCATCAGATTCTTCCTCTCTATCTTCTGAGCTGGTTGCCATGAGAAAGATTGGCTTCTCAGCTTCAACTTCACTGTCCGAAGTGACGCTCAAAGATCCCTCGTCCTCATCACTCCAGGTACTCACCATAGCTTTCCCTTTTGTGTTCTTCTTCTTGGACTTGTCCTTGAGATTTTGATTTGTCGGACATTCAGCTTTAAAGTGACCCGCCTTTCTGCATTGATAGCAAACATTAGTTTCAGCTTTCTTTGCAGGGTTTGATTTATACCTTGTGTCTCGGCGGCCACTGTTGGGATTTTTTCGGCTGAATCTTCTTCCTTCCTTCTTAAGAAATCTCCGGAATTCCCTAGTAATCATGGCAATATCAGCATTTGCAACTTCTTCTTCAGACAAGCTCTCTTCAGTTGATGATCCGTTGGGGCTGGATCGACTGGATCTGCTAGCACCAGCCTTCAGAGCTATAGGCTTCCTCTTTCTGTCAGCCTCCTCTATCTCTAGCATATTCATCTCATAAGCCATTAGAGATCCGATCAGCTCATCTGCCTTAGTATTATGCAGATCTCTTGACTCTTCCATAACTGTGGCCTTGGTGTGCCACATTGGAGTTAAGGATCGCAAGATCTTCCTGACTACATCGTACTCAGAATATTTTTTCCCGAAGCCTCTGAGACCATTTGTGATAATGGTCAGCCGAGCATACATTTCCTTGATCGTCTCATTAGGCTTCATCTTGAAGGCTTCGTATTCTGAGACTAGTGTAGATCTGATTAAAAATCCTCACTTAGGAATGAAAAATAACATGCATAAGATGTGTATAAGAAATGCATAAGATGCAATAAAAATAGCACGAGGTGCTAAGGGGAGTTGTGATCGCCAGAGGAATTACCTCAATAAGAAGAAAAAGAGATCGCGTGTACCTGGTGGAAATTGGGATGCGGGATGGATGTGGATTTCTTCCTCCAACTTCAATCGGCCGGCCGATGAAGTGGGTCTTCTTAGTTGATTACCTTGCAAAACAAACAATGAAGAAACAAGCAAAGGGAGAGGGATCAGCCAAAGTGCTATAGTATCAATCAAGAACTAACATAAAATGATGAAAAGACATCAACGCACACACCTCTTTTTTTTGATTTCTTTTAAACCCCTAGAGAAGAACTAGGGAAAGGATGTGATATGATATGATATTTAATGCAATAAGAAAACTGATGGTGTGATGACAATGATGGAACTCAAATAAAATAAGCACGATATAGCCCTGCTCTCCCTGACGAGAGTGAAGGGAAACCGTGAAGACGTTGGGTGGATGCAGAAGACACCAGGATGCAGTAGGATGAAGCCCGATCGGATGCAGAGGATGCCAATATGCAGCAGGATGAAGTGCAAAGAGGGGGAGGTTCTGCTTGCAATTGCGATGTTATGGATTCAAGGAGTTCAACCTCTAATACGCCAACCTCTAATACGTCAACCTCTAACACGATCGATTGGGACTTCAATTTATAGCCTCAATCGGATGAGATCAAACAAGGTAAGATAGGAACGGGCAATGAGGCATTCAGGGAAGGATCAAGATCGAGCAAGAGTCCCATGGATAGCAGGGAACTGTGAGGGAAAGATGGAAAAAAGAAGGACTCTGGTGTAAAACACGACTTAGGACAGGGCGTCGATTTAAGAATTGACGACCTCCACAGAGGCGTTTCTTGAAACACGACCTAGGAACAGTCGTTTCTTCCTGGATTTATATTTAGAAATAAAACTTCCTTTGTTTAAAAACTGAGAGAACACTCCTGAGATAACGGCGTTTATTAAAAACACGCCCTGAAGAAGGGCGTTACTCACAAAATGCTTTTTACTTAGTTTTATCTTAAAACGGATAATTCCAGGAATTGACGCCTCCACCTAAGGTCGTCCTTTCTTTGAAAACGCCCTACGACAGGTCGTTACTTTGAAAAATAACGCCCTTCTTCAGGTCGTGAATCACGAAAATGCAGAAAAAAATGCATAAACTCACAAAAATAGAAAAACTTTATTTTATAGGAATATTGAAGTCCACTTGGGGCGTTTATATAATGACATGAGATTTGATCAACATAACGTCAATTTTGGCGTGTCTACAGCTGCCCCGCTTTGGCGTCTGCTTTGCAAGGGAGTGAGACAGAAATGGAATGGAGTGTAATGGAAGGAATGAAGTGGAACGAACTGATAAGGAGACGCCAAGGTGTGATGTGACACGCCTCAGACACTAAGCATTTGAAATCTTTCCAAGATTCTGAGTGAAACAACTCTGAGTGGTTCCAAGGAAACATCGATTTGTTGGATAAAAAAGAGGTTAAACTAAGTAAATAAAGGGTGTGCGCGCGGGCACGACAGGGAAAGACCATTGGAGAGCGAATACCAGCCAACGTGGATGTGCTACAACCAAGGTAAATTTTGCAGAAAAGTGAAGAGAATTGGGATAGAGATCCAACAAAAGGGATACTTTCAAGGAATCAGCTTGAACGGCTTCAAATAGAACGAAGTACTTGATTTGAAGTGGAATATCTCATGTCAACTCAATCAAGAGCGAGTGAACTTCATTATTGCCATAATATGAAGATTTTCAGCATGAAACTCAAAGTCCTATATGATGCATGCTGGGCTAAAAGAAAAGATTAAACAAACAAAATAGAAAATAATCAAGGATAATATTGCTAAGCTGTTTAGATCTGGTCAAGAATCCACATCTCTGAGCTAACACTAAGCCGAAGCCCGTTTATCCGCGCATCAACTCAGAAAGCGGAACCATCGTCCCAAGCCTTCAACAACTCAACGGCCTATCTGTGTGGTCAAGACTCACCTGAAATCGTCATCGTTTTTGACGAAGGGGAACTCAAATTTCAGGTTCATCAGAACTACAAGGTCCTTGACATACTATAATAGTGTAGATATCCTATAATAACAATGCTTACAAGGAATAGATACAAGGCGGCACGATGTTACTCCAGGAGTGGTTCAAACGCCTCGAATCCTGCAAACTTCTGTACTTGAAATTTATCAGCCTTCATCTATCAATTCAGAACATGACATGAACATAAGTGCTTAATCATAAACAACTTCACCAAAATAATAGCACTTAAATTCATTAAAGCATGGGAAGGACAAAATATGGGAGCCAATAAAACACGCCTAAGAATAGGGCGTTAACAGTGTAAAAGGCGCCTGACCATAGGTCGTTAATCTTTGAAACACGCCCTACTCAAAGGCGTAATCCGGAACGGGAGCTTAGAATGAGACGCCCCAGGTTAGGGCGTTACATAAAACACGACCACATGACAGGTCGTCAAATCCAAAATAAACGCCCTTACACAAGGCGTTAATTCAACACGAACCTCCATTTCTAAACCAAGAACACAGTCCTTAATCCAACCAAACTTCTATCTTCGGGACTCTTTAGGACTCTTCAAATCCTTATAAAAAGGAAGGCTTTCTTCAACACCCCCATCAGAACCTCCTTGCGCAACCAAATCGCTTCTTTTCCTTCTTTTTTCTGTTTCTGTTCTTCTTCATCTACAGACCTCTGTACGAGCTTCTTTTGCAAAATCAAGCAATGGACCGGGTGATGAAGAAACCTAGGCTTTCTACTCCCAGAATCACTGAAATACAAGGGCACATAAGCAATCGAATTGCTTTGAACCAGGTAAGCTATTCCTCTGTTATTTGTTTCTGTACTGTGCTTTTTCTTTTCTTTTGTTCCGCCGAACTCCCCTTTCATATGCTCATGTTGGTCACTGCATGTGTTATGTTCTCTTCTCACAGGATTACCCAACCCTTCCAAGAGCTAGAAGATACATAAAAGTCAAGTGGTTGCCCCTCATCCTCTCCAAATTCTCTTCAGATATGAGGGTATATGTAGCTAGATGGCATCTCTTAGGATTGATAACCCATGCCAAGCACTATAACCAAATCCATCTTGATTGGGGTGCCATGGGAGCATTGATTGAAACATGGCATCCTTCCACCCATACTTTCTTATTTTCCACATTTGAAGCCACCCTCTTGATGGAGGAAGTAGAGATGATCTTGGGTTTGAAAAGAATGAAACAAGGAGAAGAAGAGCACATGGCCAACATGCCAAGACCTATCTCATCTCATGAACTCTTAACCAGCCTTATACCTAGCCCAAACCTAGTGAATCAAATCAAAACCACCAAGGGAATCAACCTCTTGAAGCTAGCTTCATGGGTATACAAAAGAGTCGATCAAGCCAAGGAAGAGGAGGAGATAAAAAGAATAACAAAAGCCTTCGTGGTGTGCATAGCAGGCGCACTACTGTTTCCATCCACGGAGGACTTCCTTGAAGAGAGTCAAATAAGCGCAGTGGTGAGCTTATGGGAAGGCGAAAGAGTTGGGCCGGCCATACTAGCTTACCTTTACAGCGAGCTCACATCGGTGGCCATGGGGCGGCCCATATACGGCTGCATGCTAGCCTTCTCAAGTTGGGTGGACCTTCATTTTAAATTTGATCCATGCAATGAAGCCCAACAATCGTCACAGATCTTCTCCAAAAGTCCGCTTTCTTACATCGCCGGCTCGTTGGGAATAAGCAATAGGGTGACGAACCGCATTCCTCAAATCAAGAAAAGGGTGGAGTGGAGAGATCACCTCAAGGTAATGCCAAAAACCCTCTTTACTTGTGCTCCGGGAATACTCAAAATGCAGGGTCTTCGCGCAAGATTCTCCATTGGCACAGACCTTCGTCTTATTGGCGCATCCGAGCTTGTCTTGTACAATGCACACCGGTGCCTTCCTCAGCTCGGGCTCCCAAGGCAAATACTAGAAGACATCTCCCATCTTCCTTCAATCAAATCAAGGGATCTAGGCAGTAATGAAGATGGAGAAGAGACAATCACCATTCAAGCTCTGTGGAAACTAAGCAAGCTCCATCAACCTGTAGAAGACTTGGATGAAGACAAGGAACAGTGAAAAAGTTATGTAATCTTCTTGAGGAAGTTAAGGCCAAAAGTGGCTCATCAGACATTGTAGTTCCTTCTTCAAAATAATAAATATTTTTTTTGATTGAGCCAAATATGACTGTGATTATGATCGAAATCTTCCAAAACCCGCGTTTCTGTTGCAAATAACGCCTCAACTAAAGGCGCGAAATCAATAAATAACGCCTTACCTCAAGGCGCTTCCCCCGGCCCATCGTCAACAATTGACGCCTGAAGCAGTGGGCGTGACTTTAAATAACGACTTTAAGCAAGGCGTGAGTATTTTCAAACCCCGAAAAATATAATCGTTGAATCATCAAAATAACGCCTTTTCCATAGTCACTTCTAAATAATAAAACGCCCCCGACAGAGGCGTTATTTCAAGCCAGCAATGATGACTTTCATCACATCAATCAACGCCCATTCAATGCGTCTGACGACGGTTATTGTTCCCCATGCAAAACAAATTAACACCCTAATAAAAGTCGTCACTTTTCATAAAACGTCCAACGAATGGCTGTGAATACCATTAAAAACGTCTTTCTCAAGGGCGTGTCTCAGTTTCGAAACCCAAAAGCCATCGGCCCCCTTTCTTCTTCCTCCGTCCGTTCATTTGGCCCCTCATCTCTGCAAACCCTAACTGAAAACACCTCTCTCCATCTCCCTTCTCTCTCATTCTCTCAATCATTCTCTCAAACTCCCTCCCCCTAAACCCTAACCATGGCCAAACGCCAAAGAGTTAGCGCCCCTGATGTGGTCGATCTCGACGCCGCCCACGCCCAAGAAGGGGAAATCTCCGTGGAGGAGCTTGCCGTCGTGGCCTTTGATGAGGAGCCGGTGGTGGCCGGCGGTGACGAGGCCGAAGGAGCAACGGGCGAAGCAATAGAAGAAACAGTAGAAGGTGGAGACGGTGGAGAAGAAGGGGAAGAAGATGAAGAAGGAGAAGAAGAAGAAGGCGGACCGCCGCGCACGGCGGCGGTCGCTCCCCGGGGTCAACTCCGGCGACCCAGACAGCCACTACCTCGACAACAACCCCAGAAGCACAAGAAGGTAGGTTCCCTTCCCCAATTCCCATTTTTTTTATTTTATCTTCATTTTATTTTTTTTATTTTCCCTGATTTCCATAGCCTTCGGGCACGAACCTGTAACTCAGAAAAGACACGCCTCCTGTGGGGGCGTTACTCACAAACGAAATGCCCTGACCCAGGGCGTTTATTCCTTTTATTTTTCTGAAAATTAATTGATCTTCATGAAACACGCCCTGCAGCATGTCGTTTCTTAAAACTTATGATTTTTTCATTAATTCCATGCTCATTAAACAATTTTCAAAGATATTTTCATGAATTATTTCGCATGCCGTCGGTTACTTGATTTTCTGCTAAATTAAGAAACCCACGCCCTCCAGTAGGGCGTTAATTCAACAAGAGACGCCTAAACCAGAGGGCGTCGCTTCAATCATTAACGATTTAAAATTAACAACCCTTAACAAAACGCCCTACCGCAGGGCGTTAATTCAAAAGAAACGCCCAACACGGAGGCGTGATAAAGATGAACAATGCCCTTATCCAGGACGTTAAATTAAGAAAAAAATGCCCCCCACAGGGGCGTGAATTTATCAAGAAACGACTTGAGGGTGGCCGTGAATTCCAAAAACATTAAAATTCAATGTCAGGCTGATCCAAATGTAATTCCACATGAACAATTAAGCAAAATAATTCTCTTTTAATGCATGCAGGGGTTGATGAGGACCCGTATCTCATGGGTCATGGTCTGGGCAGCATACCAGGGTCTCCCCGACTTTCAGAGGGTTAGGGTAGAGGCCATGGGGTTTGGGGCTTTTCTATCCATTGAGCCTTTTAGACCTGACCTAGCACTGATCCAGGTTCTGAGGGAGAGATGGGATAGGGTTAGCCGGACTTTTCTGATGCCCTGGGGGAATATGGTTCCTAGTTTAGAGGATGTAGCCAGGATCACAGGTTTGCGGGTAGATGGTGAGGCCGTGAGTGGGTTCACCTATTCTGACTACACGGAGATGGCCCAGAGGTTACTAGGGCTTGATATGGTCTATGTGGTACCTAGCGAGTGCAGGACCATCTTCCGTACAGACCTGACTACGGTGATGGGTCTGGGAGATGCCAGGCATAGGTCGGGGGAGACCTTAGGTGAGTTTGCACAGAGGCTGACTGACGGGGTGAGAGCGGCATGCTGCCAGGACCCGACTGACCATGAGAGAGCGGACCGAGACCTGAGGAGGTTTCTGCTGCTGCTGCTCGGGAGATTGTTGCTGGGGACGAAAGCCGACGTCATCAACTGCCGCTTCCTGGGCATCCTTGAGGATCTGGAGACAGTTGGCACGTATGCTTGGGGGGCGGCCTTGCTGGCGCATTTGATAGCCAATCTGTCCACGGGGACAGGTCGTGAGACGACCGTCAGTGGCTTCTCACCTCTTCTTCAGGTATGCAATTTCTCATTTTTATATCTTTTCCTTTATTATGATGCATGTGAATGCCGTACTAATGCAATGCATGGGTGTAGGTGTGGAGCCACCTATACATGCCGATGGGGCGCGTTGACCCACAGCTAGGAGCTGAGGGATCCTTCCCTCTGGCGCGACGCTGGTTGCCAGTCGTCTTCGGTGCCCCACTCGACTACGAGTTGTGGGTTCTACGGAGAGAGTTCCGCGACTTCCCTCCCTCGCTGGTATGTATGAATGAATGATATGCATTTTCTTTTTGTTGTGTTTATTTGAATTGATAATGATGAAATGATAATGACGCGTGTTCATGAATGCAGGTGCAGTGGAGGCCATATGAGGGGATGACAGATGAGGGCCAGCCTTGGGTCGTATCGGGGCGACCTCGCTTCGGGCGTGAGCTATGGCTACACTGCTTGAGCGAGATTGAGCCGTTACGGCTTCGGCTGGTGATGAGGACCCTGGGCCTGCCCCAGAAGTGGATTGAGGTCGGAGAACCTCGAGGGATTGGCAAGAAGACCCGCGGTCGCACCAAGACGACTGACTAGAGGGTACGTTTTGAGGAGCAGTACGCCGACTGGCAGCGTGGCGGGACCAGAGTCGTTTCCCACGCGACTGACAGCTCCGAGTAGCTCCGGCGTTACTGGGAGGTTCACGCCGGCAGACCTCAGATGAAGGTCTTAGGGGTATGTATGAATGCAATTATTTCTAAATGCAGATGCTTATACATGTCTATTATGCAACTAATATGTGATGAATGCAGGATGCGCGAGACATCGCGGCGATGGATGCCCAGGCCCATCTACACGGCCTGGAGGACCAGCTAGCCGCCACACGGGCAGACCTAGAGGCCCTGGTGAGTGTTTAAATTACTTCCATATGTAAATGAATCTCTTTTTTTTTTGTTGAATTATTGATGATTAGCCACTGACGATCTCAATGAATGCAGCGTGCCCAGCAGGGAGTAGTGAGGAGAGATCCAGGGGAGGCCTCCAGCTCGAGGGGACCTAGCGCGGAGGTGACCGCGCTATCAGAGTAGCTAGCTGGAGCGGTTGCACGGGCTGAGGCAGCAGAGCGGGCTCTCGCCTCGCGGGTAAATTCTGAACTCAAACTCAGTCAGTTCATTTATTGATTAAGTATGGCATTGTGTACTGATAAAAGTTATGTTGCAGACTGAGGAGCTCCGAGCCGCCCTTGCTTGTGTCTGTGAGGGACAGCAGACGACGTCCTCGCTGGTGAGTGATTTACCTTCAACCATGTGTTGTTTATTTGCTTCATTGAATTGTGAATTTTGATGATTGGTTTGCCTGTTTTCAGAGTGCACAGCTGCGAGCGGCGCGTACCGAGTTGGCGATCCGCGAGCAGCGGATCATAGAGTTGGAGCGCTCTGCGAGGCGTCGGGAGGAGCTTCCCCAGGACGTGGCGGAGCTGTGGGTTGCCCTGGAGCTGGAGAGGCGCGAGCGTGCCCGAGAGCGAGAGGAGCACCAGACGGAGCGTGCCCAGTTCCTTGAGCTTCAGCAGGCGGAGCGTACCCGGTTCCAGGAGCAGTTGGCGGCACGGGAGCGAGAGCTAGCCGACTCGAGGACCCAGTTGATCCTTTCTCAGGAGCGGTTGTGAGTGTCCGAGGAGCGGTTGCAGCGAGGCCGTGAGCGAGCGCGGGCTGCGGGGTACTCCTTCACCAGCTCTACCTTCGTGGCGGGTTCTTCTCTTCGAGAGAGGAGTGAGGCAGGGGGCCAGGCTCGAGTTCCGGCTTCTTCACAGGGGCCCATGCCTCCTCCACCAGCACCAGCTCGGGATGGCGAGGAGGAGGTTGAGAGTAGGAGAGTAGAGGAGGGTGGAGGCGAGAGCTGAGAGACTTACTTGTATTCCTCCACCCTCACACCTATACTTAGACATTCATGATATATATATATATGAGATTGAGATTTCTTTTGTTACCTGAGCACTTTGTGTGGTTGTGGGCTTGTGTTTGTATACTTTTCTTCTCTCCACGTTCTTCATGTTTACTTTGCTTTTGCCCTGTATCTGTAGCTGCGGTTTTCACTTGAACAAACAGGTTAATTCATCTATTCGACTTGGCCCCTTGCCCGGTGAGCAAGGGGTGTAAATATTTTGACCTTAATAATGGGTCAAGGGGCCAAGCCTTTAATCAAATAAGGTAAAGTGAAATAATCAAAACTGGGGGATGCCTCATGCAATCACACATATGCAAACAATAATTTAAAAGATGTCCAGGCAAGAGTGTAGTTCATGCAATATGAAGAATTTATTTTAGTTCTTTTTAGTATATATTTTTTTTGAGGTTTTTCTGAAAAACACTCCTTAGATTAGGTCGTTACTATCCCAAAAGATGCCCTCGGAGACGGCGTGACTATGAAAAGATTTATGAATTTTGTTGAGAACACGTCCTTCCCAGAGGCGTTATTTAAAGAAACGACTGTAAACGAGGCGTGAATTAAAATGAACGCGCCTTGAACAACGGCGTTAATTTTATTCCTCCCAAATTGGGTTGATAAAGAGATTAAGGTTGTGGGCCCTACTTGGTCATCATCTAAGATCCATTAACCTTTCTTGAATAATCAAAAGGGGAATTGGCGTGCATATGGTTGAACTTATACACAAGATTTCGTACAGTGCATTCTCTTCAGTTTGTCTCGACCATTCTGCTGGTTCATGACTTTTACAAAATAAAAGAGGAGATATGAGGAAGCCCACAAAAGATTTAAAGATGCCTGAGGCAAAGCTACCTCTCCTACCCTATGCCTGTTGGGGTTCGGTCTTTGGCGTAGGGACGCTTTGTTGCCTCTTTGCCTCTTTTCACATTGCACGCATACGCCCAAGGTTTTCCTTGCGGGGACTTCGCCATCTTGACATGCTTTTCTTTTCACCATTTGACTTTTACTTTGGAATTGATTTGCATTGAATAGATTTGAACTGATGAACAACCTAATTGTACTTGGGCTTTTGTGGCATTTGTTCCCTTTTGGGCCCTGACTTACTCCTACTAGGGCGGCGGATAGGCTTGGCGTGTCTACCTCAAGACCTCCCTTCCTCCCTTGTGGGCCGAAGAAGAAAAAGAATGGATATGGTCTTTCGCCTTTGGTCCGGTTTTGACTTTCCATCAGATTTTGCACTGCTTGAGCTCAAGAGTAAAGTGCGTAGTGTGTGCGGGGTCAACTCCCATTTTAAATTAGCAAGACTGATGAATGGATTCTGAATTTTGACCTTTCGGACCGTGGACCTTTACATGTCATGTCAGCCAAAAAGGAGAACCATGTTTTGATTTTGAAAATATTCAATTTTTTTTGGATTATTTGGGAGATTTCTATTTTCTTGTGAAGTTTTCAATTTCTGTTTGGATTTTTGTTCAGGGGTGATATTTCTTGAGATACAAACCGTTCCATGGGTGAGTTAATTCTTCACCTCCAGCATTAACCAGTTTATAAGCATTGCCAGGATAAACATCTTTTATGATGAACGGCCCTTCCCAGTTGGGTTGGAGCTTTGAACGAGGGCCACCGGGTTTTACAAAAATTCTTTTGATTACTATTTCACCGACCTTAAATTTTCTTTCAATTACCTTCTTTTGATAAAAATGTGAGAGCCTGTTTTGATAAACGCGCGCATGTTCAGCGGTGACCATACGCTTCTCGTCAAGGAGTTCCAACTGGGCGAGGAGTGAATCACGACGCTCATCGATAGAGTGCTCCTTGTCCAATTGTACTCGCAGAGAGGGGATAAGAATCTCATAAGGGACTACGGCCTCCATTCCATAAGTAAGGGCGAAAGGAGTTTGCCCAGTGGGGGTTCGAATGGAAGTGCGGTAGGCCCAAAGAGCTTCAACCAGCTTGTCTGGCCAGTCCAAAAATTTATTAGCCTCACACGTCTTCTTAACAATTTTGATCAAGGTTTTATTAGTGGCCTCTGCTTGGCCATTGCCCTGCGGATAATAGGGAGAAGAATGATGCAATGCAATGTTATACCTGTTGCAGAGATCCTTGAGATCTTGAGAGATAAATTGAGGTCCATTGTCGGTGACGATGGTATTCGGGATCCCGAACCTCGTGATGATGTTCTTCATGATAAACTTGCAGACGGTTGACGCTTTAATTTCCACATAGGCTTCTGCTTCCGCCCACTTGGTGAAGTACTCCGTTGCCGTGAGGATGAATGATTTTTGCTTGGTCAGGAGGTTCGAGTCACCAAGAGGTCCGATGATATCAAAAGCCCACATGGAAAAAGGCCATGGGGAGGACGTAGGATGGAGTGAAGAAGCAGGAGAATGAATCTTGTCGGCGTGCAGTTGGCACTTAACACACCTACGAACGTAGATAGAGCAATCCTCTTCTAGAGTGGGCCAATAGAACCCTAGTCTAAGAATCTTCTTAGCTAGCATCTGGCTGTTCACATGACCACCACACACACCAGAATGCGCCTCCTCCACAACTTTCCAAGATTCATCATCATCGAGGCATCTCAATAAAACACCGGTGAGCCCTCTTCTGTAGAGCACACCTCCGACCAAAGTGTAACGTTGAGCCACTCTTTTTATTGCTTTCTTTTCTTCTGCGGTGGCTTCCCCGGGATAAGACTGATCATTACAGTACTTGGCAATCTCATAATACCAAGGCTTTTCTTCGTCAGCCAACTCTTCTTGCCAATCTAATAGCATGACCTCTTTGCCTTCAAGAGCTTCTTTCCGTCTAATCTTCTCAAGCACCTGATCCCTAATATCAAGAAAAGCACGATCCCTAATAGCTGGAGTATCATGCTGATGAATCAGGGGGACATGAAAATCACGCTCAGGAGGGAAAACTAAAGCGGAAGCTAAAGAAGCAAGTGCGTCAGCCAAGATGTTCTGGCTACGCGGGACATGAACGAAGATCAATTTAGTGAAGAGTTTGGCGTAAGCTGAAGCGAGTTCCTGGTAGGGCTTGAGCTTAGGATTGATGGTGCGACACTTGACCAACACTTGGCGTAGAATAAGCTGACTATCACCGACAATTCGCAAATGAGTGACACCATATTGATGAGCGGTTTTAAGACCGGCCAAAAGAGCTTCATACTCGGCTATGTTATTGGTGACGGGAAAAGTGAGCCGAACAGCAAATGGAATGGTGACCCCTTCGGGTGTTAAAAGAACCATGCCGATCCCTCTTCCTTGAGAATTAAGGGCTCCATCAAAATGTAATGTCCACATAGGATCGTGGGGTTGGTTAATGGACATTAATTCTTCATCTGGGAACTCTGAATTGACAGGATCAAAGCGGGGGAGAGGGTGGTGAGCAAGATGCTCGGCAATGGCATAACCTTTGATAGCTTTTTGCTGAATGTAAGTGATGTCAAATTGAGAAAGGAAGCTTTGCCAACGTGCTAATCGATCAGTGAGGACAGATTTTCCAAGGAGGAACTTGATTGGATTCATGCGAGCAATGAGGTGAACCTCGTGAGCTAGGAAATAATGTTTTAGCTTCTGAACTACCCAAACCAAAGCTGCACAAGTCTTCTCCATGGCCGAGTACCTCTGCTCACAGGGGTTAAGAAGTTTAGACAAGTAGTATGCTGCCCTCTCCTTACCTTCCTCATCCACTTGAGCTAAGACAGCACCTACGGAGTCATCCAGGACCAAAACATAGAGAATAAGTGGCTTGCCTGGAATTGGCGGCCTCAGGACAGGAGGATTGACCAAATAATCCTTCAATCCATCAAAGGCTGCCTGACATTTATCATCCCAATTAAACTTGACTCCCGGCTTAGTAAGCTCATAGAACGGCCTACACCTCTGCGAGTGCTGGGAGACGAAGCGGCGAATGAATTGCAACCTCCCTATTAATCCTCGAACTTTCTTCAAATTCCTGGGAGGAGGCATATCTCTGATGGCCTTTGCCTTATTGGGATCAACTTCAATTCCCCTCTTACTAACAATGAAACCAAGCAATTTCCCTGAAGAAACGCCAAATACGCACTTCTTGGGGTTCATTTTCAATTGAAATTCTCGGGATCTCTACAAAACCTTAGCCAGAACCCCAGGATGCTCAATCCTTGTCCTTGACTTCACAACCAGGTCATCTACATACACCTCAATATAAATGTGAATCATGTCATGAAAAATTGCCATCATAGCCCTTTGATAAGTGGCTCCAGCATTCTTAAGTCCAAAGGGCATGACCACATAACAATATGTGCCCCATGGTGTAGTGAATGAAGTTTTCTCTTGATCTTCTTCAGCCAGGCGAATCTGATTATAGCCTGAAAAGCCATCCATAAAAGAAAGAGTCTCAAATCCTGCCGTGTTGTCGATCAACACATCAATATGAGGGAGGGGGAAGTCATCTTTAGGACACGCCCGGTTGAGGTCCCGGAAATCTATACAAATCTGAACTTTTCCATCTTTCTTCATAACCGGGACAATGTTAGCCACCCAATTGGGATAAAGGACGACTCTAACGAATCTAGCCTTGTGGAGTTTATCGACCTCTTCCTTCATTTTCAAAGTCATACTAGGGTGGAAACGCCTCAACTGTTGTTTTACCGGGACAGACCCTGGCTTAAGTGTAAGGCGGTGTTCAACGAGCGCAGGGTCTAATCCAGGCATATCTTCATAGCTCCACGCGAACGTGTCCTTGTATTCTTGAAGAACTAAAATGAGCGCCTCCTCTTCGGAGGGCGGCAAATTCTTACTTATGAGGACAATCCTAGGGTCTTCCTCGGTACCCAGATTGATTTCTTTGGTAGGTTTTTCTACGGAGGCTGATGGTTCATCGAATCTTCTTATACCACTAGCAAAAGCATCAGCCTCGTCCTCATATTCTTCATAATTTTCATCCCCCTCTTCAATAGGGTCTTCATCATTCATGATTTCATAAATGCCCAAACCCTCATAAGAAGCAACAGAATCCTCATATTCTAACTCTGGCAGGATAATTGGATCTTCCACAAACTCAGGGAGGGCTAAACAAGCTTGGCATCTGATGGCCAATTCCAACAAAAATCTGCGAGGAATCTGCTTACCCTTGGCCTTCTTGTGTGAATTTACCCCATGATTTTTATTAGAAGAAGAGGAAGAAGAGGAGGAAGAGCAACTGGCTTGATTAGAAAGGAAAGAAGGAGGTGAAAAAGTGGATACAGGAGGTGATACAGAGGAGGACCCCTCGTCGGAGGGGGAGAAAAGACTTACCAAGGAATCTTGGAAGAGCGGCCCCTGGATCGGGACGCACTCGGGAGAAAAATAGGAGGTTTCCTCAACAGAAATGGAGGATTGGAAAGTTGGGAAATCGGCATTTTTTTTTCATTTTTATCTTTTTCGTCGTTTTTATTTTCTTTTTCAAGTAAAAAGCAATGCGAGGGGAGAATAGCGGGGTGAGCGGAAATTGCAAGATCAGAGAAAGCTTCAATTAATAATGGCCCACGCGGGGGCGAGATGGAGAGTGTGGAGAATCGCTCGCGGAGCGAAGGAGGAATCGGGAGGGAAATCTGAATTGAATCAGGAGACAAGTTGATTATGAATGGTGGTGGTCGTGGCACGTGACCAAACCAACGGGAATACAAAGAAGCCAGCAAAGATGGATGCACAGAAGTGAGGGAAAAGAGGCTGGCCCACAGCCTGTCCACGGTAAAACCTTCCTCAAAGGGGACATCTGGCTCCCCAGTATCTATGTAGTCACTTAGCAACTGTCTCTTATCTGTGATTGCGGCAGGCATTTCAATCAATTCTCGAATCAGTGGCGGCCATTCTGGATCTGTCGGCATGAACAGACGGCTTAAAGAAAAAGTGATGTCATTCATGTCGAACCACCTGTACCAATCGCATTCCGGATCGTCCATTTTCCTTCTTTTGTCCGGCCTTAAAGACTCCAGGGCTTTATAAGTGGCCAGTGGGGCAATGTGCCGAGCAAACTGTCTGGCGTGAACATCCTGACAATCTAGCAATGAAGTAATTACTGTAGTCTACTCATTATTTTGAATGCCACTGGTAACAAAATGTGTCTTTAATGTCCAGGTGAGCGGCTGGCGATCTGGCTTGAACGTAGAAGTCATAAATGCCCATGGTTCTTCTTTATTTTTGCCTGGCCCTTTATAGCCCAAACCGCCTCGTACAAGTAGTTTCTATGGCTTGATGGGCCTAACCCTACCCTGACATTTTGCGCCTAGGCCCTTGCCGTCTTGATACCCCATTTTCAACAGAATGTTCCAGCCAGGGGTGTTAATCATATTCTTTTTCTTCTTCCCCTTGGAAGGTAGGGGCGTCATGGCAACTGTGGTGACGGTCTCATATGGCCTCGGTTGCGGACGGGGGACGTCCAGCACAGACAGAAGTGGCTTGTTGGCTGGCCAAATGGAAGGAACTGATGAAGCTGCATGAATATCTTCCTCTGGTAGGATAGGCATACTGGTCACCTTGATAATGCGGCCCTTGTGGGGGAATTTAATACACTGATGATTTGTAGATGGCACCGCATCAAGCTGCTGTATGTAGGGGCGACCCAGAATGCCATTAAAGGTCGGGTCCATGTCCAGAATATGAAAATCTACTGTTATGGAAGCTGGACCCAGACTGACTTTTAAAGTGACCATGCCTAGAGGAGGTTTCTTGGTATTATCATAGGCAGTGACCGTTATAGTGGACGGCCGAATCTGATCTTTCGGAATACCGCACAACTTTAAAGTGCTCGGTGGTAACACATTGATGGAAGCCCCTGTATCCACCAAACACTGCTTGACAGCCACTTTGTTGATGTCGACCGTGATACAAAGAGCATATTTTCTTGCCTGAAGAGGCGCTAGTTCATGCTCATGGAAGGTGATTGCTGGCTGACTGCTAGTAGGTGTCAAGACTGTAATTATCTGTTCAACCGGAAGGTCCTCATTGACCATGACCTTCTGCAGGTATTCCTTTAATGCCAGCTGATGAGTGGTGGACCGTTTGATCAATTCAAGAATAGAAATCCTGGCGGGAGTGTGGTCCAAGTGCTTTAACAGATCATACTAAGTTCCTGGCACTGCATCTTGTTCCTGTTCCTGCTCTTGCGGCCCCTGCACGGGCCCTAGCTCTCTCTGTGGGAAAATACGGTGGAACATCCGTCCACTACGGAGCGGCGCCACGCCTTGACGCGCCTCTGTCGGGGCGGAAATGGGAGGAGGGTTGGAAGAAGACGAAGGAATGTCGGTAACAGAGACCCCGCTAGGGGATATCGACGGGGAATTCAATAAAAGAGGTGCCCCCGTAGGAGGCGTAGGAGGAACTTTTGACGGAGATGCCCCCGCAGGAGGCGTGGGAGAAGGGAGAGATATCCGAATGCGAGGAGCATTGGCAGGTGGTGGAATAAGGAGAGATCGTGGCACAAAAGGTGGTCGCACTGATGGTGGAGGTATCCTTGCCGGTGGGGGAGTAGTGGTGGCGGGTGTTACCGGTGCTGACGGAGAGCGAAGCAAGAGCGACCTGGATGGCGCGGGTGTGGGATTGGTGATGGATGAAGGAGTGGCAGGTTGCGGGGGTGGTAAGTGGTTAAGAAGAGAGCGAGCCGGCAAGGCCGTGGAATTGGTGGTGGTAGATGGGTTGACGGGGCGTAAAAGAGAACGTCCTGATAGGAGACTAGAAGAAGAAGGAGGAATGCGCAACAGGCGCGGAGTTTGATTTTGGTTTGGATCATGGTGAAATGCCCCGACAGAGGCATTTTCTTCGTGCCATCCCTGCCCTCTCTCCACCTCGTAGAGAGACGTGACAGGGTTCACGTGTTGATTAGGAGCGTGCTCCGGTAATGGATTACGGACGATCCCCATATCCTGCTGGGGTGCTGGAGCTTGCTGTGGAGCTGGCTGCTGTTGTTGCTGATTTTGCTGTTGCCGAGGAGGCCTTCTTTCTTTCATGGTGGCGATGACTTGCCTCATTTCATCCCAATTAATGCCCCCCCTGGTCATTCAAATCATAAATGTGATCTCTGAAATGGAAACAACGATCAAGGTTGTGACCAGGGGCGCGGTGAAATGCACAGTAACGGGATGTGTCAACATTGTCGGGCCACACCGTTCTTTCTTTTGGTAAGACGAGCAGGTTGGCGGCCATCAAAGCATTAAAAATGTCAGGGAGACTCTCTGGGAGTGGTGGATAATGGGCCCTTATGGGGCCAAGTGGTGGTCTCCGTTGTTGTTGGCCATAGTTGGTGGGTGGAGGGACCTGATGGTATTGCGGCGGTGCTGGAGGGTCAATGCGAGGCGCTTGGCTCGGTGATGGAGCAAAAGAGGGTTGGGGTGCGAAGTGACGTTGTGGAGCGGAGGCAAAATGGGGGTTTTGCTGTGGAGTTGGCGGAGGTCGTGGGTTTGACTGGTGGTGGGGGTGGCCAACTACGCCAACCTGCTCGTTTGTGACAGTGCCCTCAGTCGTGGGCCCACTATTAACATTTGTATTCTTTTTAAATAGTCGAGGCTTCGGCTCAAACATGCCCATGATGGGCGAATCCTTCATTTGTGTTTGTATATAACGAGCTCTTTCATAGAGCTCTTCCATAGTTGTCAGCCGATTCATGGCCAAAATATGCCGGAATTGAGGAGTTGCGTTAGAAATAACCATTTTCACTTGCTCCTGTTCTGACAATGTGTCCTTCAATTTCTCGGCCATAGACCGCCACCTATCAGCAAATAAAATGAAGTCCTCCTCGGGCTTCATTTTCTCAGCGACCAGATCTGTAACAGAAAGGGAAGGTCCCACCCGGTCTCTGTACTTTTGCAAGAATTTTCTTTGGATAACATCAAAATCGCCGACATCAGCTGGCTCTAGAGAATAAAACCATTCGAGGGCGGGTCCCTCAAGAGATATCCTGAACAGATAGGCCAGGGAGGCCTTATTGTCTTGCCAGAAAGAAGTCTCATATCGAAAATCCTTTAAATGAATGAATGGGTTACCGGTTCCATTATATCGCCGAAAATGCGGCATCTCAGAAGGGGGTAAATGGAACACCGGCAACGTAGGAAGAGAAATTTATGGAGCATTCTTAGTTGCCGTAACTTTCTTAAGCTGCTCCTCCATGCTGGCTAGCTTTTGAAGCAAGAGAGTGTTGGTATCGGGCTCGACTGGGGCCTGATTCTAAACAAAAGAATGCGGTATAGGCGCTCGTAGAATCTGAGGAGGTTGTGAAGATTGATGCCTAACCGCCGAATAGCTCGCCTGCTGGGCCGGCATGGCCGCAGTAGGCGTTTGTGGATGGGAGGAGGGGGAATGGAAGACCGCCTGGTCATTAGCAATCTGATGGCCACTCACAGCCGGAGGGGGATTAGAGGAAGATGAAAGGACGGATTTCCCCTTTAAAGCGGCCTGAATGGCTTGCCGCTGGGAGTCATCCAACTGGGAGAGAGCTTGGATCAAATCTGTGACGTTGATGGATGGGGAAGGGTTCCCCGAAGTATTGGAAGATGGAACTTGAGACGGAGGGTCCGCCTCATGAATAGTGGTATCAACCACATGAACTTGTGAGTAATGAGGATGAGGAGGGAGATAATTTCCCTCATAATAAACGGAATCTTGGTAAGGGTCACCATATTGACCAAATATGTTCTCATCCTCATCATCATAAGAGTACCCGTTGCCTGACATGTTGATGGTTTTACCTGAACGGAGTTTCATTCTTAAGAGAGAGGATGTTTAATGAAGGAATTATCACAAAAAAGGCACTTTAATCAAAACACTTCAATCAAATCAACCCAACCAAGTTATGCAAACAATGTTGGAAAGCACGGCAGATTTTAATGTTTGGATGTTTTGAGATTAAAGTGGATTATTTGTGAATAGTTCACTCTTTTGCCAAATGAAACCTAGTTTGATCCGAGTGTGACTTCCGGGTCAACTAGATTTTCTCTCTCTTTACCAACGAATAGGATATCTAAACTCCGGGTACTTCGTGGGTACAACCAGCCCGGCGTCCGTGAGGGAATCCACGGGTGCGGGGACTTATGGAGGTCTTAGAAAAGGGATTTTCGGTCCAAAGAGACGGAATGCTCAATGGAGGGTTATCCCGATTCCAAGAAAGGTGTGTGGAATCCTTGGCTAGAGAGAGGAGGTCTCTCAACCAAAAAAACCCACAAATATAACGATGCCAATATAAATCACAGCAATATATATCAAGGCAGATCAATATAACAAGCAATGAATCACGAATAAGGCAGTAAGAGGCTGCTGTGAAAACTCAGTAAAGACACGACCTGGAACAGGCCGTTACAAGCTCAGCAGGAAAAACACGACCTGAAGGGGGTCGCTACAAAGAAAAGAAAAGTAAAATTTTTGCGAGGGGCTCACAGAGAGAAGCAAATCACGCCTTAGAGTTAGGCGTTTTCATGAAAGGACGCCTCCAAGGGAGGGCGTCAAATGAATAATACACGCCCCAATGACAGGCGTCAAAACACAATAAAACGCCCTAGATGAGGGCGTGACTCCTCAGACAGTGCAAGACAGTATGAATAAAGCAGGGAAAATTGATGAAACGCCCTTATGACAGGCGCTTAAAATAAATGGCACGCCCTGTGGTGAGGAGTGAATTCGCAGACGATGCAATATAGCATGAATAAGTCAGAGAAAATTAATGAAACGCCTTGACACCAGGCGCTAACAAACAATGACACGCCCTAGGATGGGGCGTGAATTCTCAGACAAAAATAAGTAAACGCAAGAGCGACAGGAGATATGCAAAAGACGCCCAAAGCAGGAGGCGTTAATCAAATAAAAACACGCCCTTGAAATGGGCGTGAAATCCAAATACGCCCTCGTGGAAGGCGTTACTAAGCAAAAATTGACTGATCCGGGAAGTGTGCAGGGTGCACAGTGGAGGATGCCCGAGGGGCACAAGGGAAAGGGTACCGAGGGTACCAAAGGGAAAGGGCACGCGAGGGTGCCTAAGGGGAAAGGACACACGAGGGTGTCAAGGGGAAAGGGCACGCGAGGGTGCCAAAGGAGATGGTAATCAGTAAAGAAAACAGTGGAAGTCCCACCGTGATCGCCAATTTGTAGATCGGATTAAAAATCCTCACTTAGGAATGAAAAATAACATGCATAAGATGTGTATAAGAAATGCATAAGATGCAATAAAAATAGCACGAGGTGCTAAGGGGAGTTGTGATCGCCAGAGGAATTACCTCAATAAGAAGAAAAAGAGATCGCGTGTACCTGGTGGAAATTGGGATGCGGGATGGATGTGGATTTCTTCCTCCAACTTCAATCGGCCGGCCGATGAAGTGGGTCTTCTTAGTTGATTACCTTGCAAAACAAACAATGAAGAAACAAGCAAAGGGAGAGGGATCAGCCAAAGTGCTATAGTATCAATCAAGAACTAACATAAAATGATGAAAAGACATCAACGCACACACCTCTTTTTTTTGATTTCTTTTAAACCCCTAGAGAAGAACTAGGGAAAGGATGTGATATGATATGATATTTAATGCAATAAGAAAACTGATGGTGTGATGACAATGATGGAACTCAAATAAAATAAGCACGATATAGCCCTGCTCTCCCTGACGAGAGTGAAGGGAAACCGTGAAGACGTTGGGTGGATGCAGAAGACACCAGGATGCAGCAGGATGAAGCCCGATCGGATGCAGAGGATGCCAATATGCAGCAGGATGAAGTGCAAAGAGGGGGAGGTTCTGCTTGCAATTGCGACGTTATGGATTCAAGGAGTTCAACCTCTAATACGCCAACCTCTAATACGTCAACCTCTAACACGATCGATTGGGACTTCAATTTATAGCCTCAATCGGATGAGATCAAACAAGGTAAGATAGGAACGGGCAATGAGGCATTCAGGGAAGGATCAAGATCGAGCAAGAGTCCCATGGATAGCAGGGAACTGTGAGGGAAAGATGGAAAAAAGAAGGACTCTGGTGTAAAACACGACTTAGGACAGGGCGTCGATTTAAGAATTGACGACCTCCACAGAGGCGTTTCTTGAAACACGACCTAGGAACGGTCGTTTCTTCCTGGATTTATATTTAGAAATAAAACTTCCTTTGTTTAAAAACTGAGAGAACACGCCTGAGATAACGGCGTTTATTAAAAACACGCCCTGAAGAAGGGCGTTACTCACAAAATGCTTTTTACTTAGTTTTATCTTAAAACGGATAATTCCAGGAATTGACGCCTCCACCTAAGGTCGTCCTTTCTTTGAAAACGCCCTACGACAGGTCGTTACTTTGAAAAATAACGCCCTTCTTCAGGTCGTGAATCACGAAAATGCAGAAAAAAAATGCATAAACTCACAAAAATAGAAAAACTTCATTTTATAGGAATATTGAAGTCCACTTGGGGCGTTTATATAATGACATGAGATTTGATCAACATAACGTCAATTTTGCCGTGTCTACAACTAGTAGATTAGTCTTAGTCTCTCTGACTTGTAAAGTTCCCTCATAGATGACTTCAAGTGCATCCCACATTTCCTTCGCTGAGGAGCAAGCAGATATTCGTGAGAACTCGGTGGGATGCAGAGAACACTGGATTGCATTGATTGCACTCCAGTTGAGCGTGGACCTTCTGATTTCTTCCTTAGTCCATACATCTTCATTTGGAGACAGCTCGAAAGGTCCCTTGCTAACCACCTTCCAAATTTCATAATCTTTAGCCCTCAAGAATACCTGCATACGGTGCTTCCAGTATGCGTAGTTGGTTCCATCGAAGTATGGGGGCTTGGATGTGGAGTGTCCTTCAGCTATCATCCCTCTTCCGTCCATCTGTGCTTATCCTCTTCGGGCGGTAAGTCCCTGTAGAAGAGTCTAGCTCTGATACCAAGTGTTGAAGTTAGATGGAAGGCTCTATCACCACAGGATGTGGATCTAGAGGGGGGGGTGAATAGATCAACTGGCTATTTAAAAATTTGGCCTAGAATCAAATGCGGAATTAGAAGAACACTAGACGAACACAGCCAATGCACCGAATGAAACACACAAGATCTGCTGAACAAGCAATCAAACACGCGAGAGGCACAAGGCTTTTAGGTGGTTCGGTCAATCCGACCTACGTCCACCCCACATTCAACTCGAATGTGGATTACTGCTGATACACAGCTTCAAACTGCTGGGCTCTACAGCTTGCCAACAACGGCTGGGGCTTACAGCTTATCCCGACCAGAGGAACATCCTCTGCAACAGCTGAGCATCACAGCTTGCTCTGCTGGGCACTACAGCTTAGCCGACCAGAGGAACACCTCTGCAACCCGCTGCCTCACAGCTTGATCCCGCTGACTAACAGCTTGATAGAACAAGAGTTTTCAAAGGAAAATAACAAAGACTGAAAACAAACGAAACACACAATCGAATGGAAGAAAACCAAAACGACTGTAGCTCAAGGTTGAGCAATGTCAGCTCTGGTAACTGGACCAAGAGACTGATTCACAAGCTCTCACAATAACTCTCTCTCAACTCATCTCTCTTTTTCTTCTTCTCTGCCTTTCTTCTTTATTCTCACAGTGGATCTCGGTGGCTGCTGCTTCAAGCAGGATGTACAGACTTTTCCAATCTCGATCAGCCTATACAGAAGATGAAGACTAATATATATAACAGCAGCAGGTGGATAAGGGCGCGTGGCTTCCATGCTTTCCCGCCCAATGGCATCCGCCAGCTTCGAGACAATTCCATCCACGTGTCAGCATTTGGTTCACGAGCCAGGCACCTTGGATCACGTGCCCTACAATTCAAAGACGTTTGATCAGCAAAAATCAAGACTGCTACGTTAACTCCATCAGCCCATGGCGTTGACGCATCGATGATCCAGTGATCATGTCTTCAGCAGATGGGCGTGCTGCGTCGACGCCGCTTCACTGCTGCGTTGACGCATCGGTGTGTACTAGCAGCTAAAAGGTGTCGTTCCATCAACCTGCTGCGTCGACCCAACGAGCTACAACGTCGACGCAGCCAGGGTACTCCAGAGGTTGCAAGGAGTTACTTGAACTGCTGCGTCCACGCTGCCAGTTGTAGACACGCCAAAATTGACACTTTGTTGATTAAATCTCATGTCACTATGTTGACGCCCCAAAGAGAACTTCAATATTCCCATAATATAAAATTTTTTTATATTTTTGTGTGGTTTGATTTGTTCCTGCATTTTCTGATTAGCGACCTGAGTAGGGCGCGTTTTAAATAACGACCTTACCTAGGGCATTTTTAAAGAAAGGATGACCAATGATTAGGGCGTCAATTCCTGGTATTATCCTTTTTCAAAATAAAATGAAATAAAATGCATTTTATGAATAACGTCCTTCCTTAGGGCGTGTTTTTAAGAAACGCCTCTTTTTCAGGCGGCTTTTAATCTTTTTCAAATAAAGGAAGGTTTTATTGCCAAAATTGAATCCAGGAAGAAACGCCCTGGCTTGGGTCATGTTTTATGAAATGTCGTATGGGTAGGTCGTCAAATCAAGAATTGACGCCCTGTTGAAGGGCGTGTTTCACCTCCGGTGTCCTACCTTCTTCCATCTTTCCCTCACAGAGTCCTACCTTGTTTGACGTTCTTGCTCGATTGGGCTCTTGCTTTTGATAAACATTACCATTGCTATCTCCCGTCCATGTTTATCCTTTGATCTGAAACTTATTTAAGGGAGTCCTGATCGACCCTTTGAAAGGTTACGTAGGTACCGAGGCCGAGATTATCAAGTTCAAACTTCCTATTGCATCCTGCTGCTTCCTCTTCTTCCTATCTCGGTTGCCCTTTTACTGTCATCAAGGGACAGCGGGGCTTTGGTGTTGTTTTTATTCTGTTTCTATCGCTTTGCATCTTTTCATCGCATCTCCGTCCCGTCCGCAATTATTTTCCATCCTGTTTGCATCAGTTGCATACTTTTCATCATATCTCCTCTCCTAGTCTCTCTAGGGGTTTTAAAAAAAAACAAAAATAAAAGGTGCGCATGTTGATTTCTTTTCATCATCATATGTTTTATTTGGATTGATACTACTGCACGTTGGCTAATCCCATCTTTTGCTTTGTTTCATTGTCTTTTTTGCAAGGTAATCAAAAAAAGAACCCTTCTCATCGGCCGGCTGATTGAAGAAGGAGGAAGGAACTTCACATCATCCCACGTTCCAATCTTCACCAGGTATTCGCGATCTCCTTTTTTATTATTATTGAGGTAATCCCTCTGGCGATCACATCTCCATATTTGCACCACGTGCAAGCTTTTCTTCCCTTATTTATGCATTAATCATCATTATTCTCCCTGTTTTCACATAATTATTCTCTTGTGATTGTGTGGGATTTATGCCCATCCACAAATTGGCGATCACGGTGGGACTTCCACTGTTTTCTTTTTGATTACCATCTCCATTGGCACCCTCGCGTGCCCTTTCCCCTTTGGCACCCACGCGTGCCCTTTCCCCTTGGTACCCTCGGTACCCTTTCCTTTGTGTCCCTCGGGCACCCTCCACTGTGCACACTGCACACTCCGGGATCAGCCAGCTTGCGTTTGCGTATTTCCCTGAATTAACGCCTTCCACGAGGGCACTTTTCGATTTAACGCCCTTCACAGGGGCGTGTTGTATTTTATTAACGCCTCTTTCCAGGGCGTCTTCTAGCATATCTACTGCTTTGTTTTTTGCTCATTATACTGTCTGAGAATTAACGCCCCCCTCCAGGGCGTGTTATTTATTTTTAGCGCCTTTAATCAGGGCGTGTCTATTTGATTTGACGCCCTCCAGTGGAGGCGTCCTTTCCTTATAGCGCCTTACACTAAGGCGTGTTGTTTCACTGCCTGTGAGCCCCTCACAGAGATTCACGACAGCCACGCTGCCGTCTCCTGATTTGGTAGCGACCTTTCCCAGGTCGTGTCTTTCCTGCTTTTTCACAGACACTCCTCTCTGTGCTCATTTCTGATTCATTGGTTGGCATATTGATTATTTGGATATATTACTGTGGTTTGTTCATATCTGCTTTGCACTTGGTGGCTTTTGGTTGAGAGACCTCCTCTCTCTACATTAGGATTCCACACACCCTTCTTGGAATCGGGACGACCCTCCATTGAGCATTCCGTCTCTTTGGACCGGAAATCCCTTTTCCAAGACCTCCATAAGTCCCCGCACCCGTGGATTCCCTCACGGACACCGGGCTGGTTGTACCCTTGAAGTACCGGAGTTCTAGAGAACCTATTCTTTGGTGAAGAGAGAGAAAAACCTAGTTGACCCGGAGGTCACACTTGGATCAAACTAGGTTTCATTTGGCAAAAGGAGTGAACTATTCACAAATAATCCACTATAATCTCAAACATCAAACATTAAAATTTTGCGGTGCTTTCCAACATTGTTTGCATAAACTTAGTTGGGTCGATTTAATTGTGTTGTTTGGATTAAGTGCTTTGTGTGATAATTCCTTCATTAAGCTCTCTCTCCCTTAAGCATGAAACTCCGTCCAGGTAAGATCATCAACATGACAGGCTACGGGTATTCTTATGATGATGAGGATGAGAATGTCTTTGGTCAATATGAGACCCCCCTCCAGGATTCCATCTATTATGAGGGAAATTACCCTCCTCCTTAGTCCCATCATCCTCAAATCCATGTGGTTGATGCCACTCCTCAGGAGGTTGCGCCTTCCTCCCAAACTGTGCCTTCCAACACTTCGGGGAACCCTTCCCTATCTCTCAATGTCACAGATTTAATTAATGCCTTATCTCAGTTAGACGATTCCCAGCGGCAGGCTATTCAGGCCGCTTTGAAAGGGAAGTCGGTTCCCTCTTCATCTTCTAATCTCCCTCCGGCCGAGAGTGGCCATCACCCCGTTAATGGCCAGGCGGTCTTGCATAAACCTCCTTCCCGTCCACCAACGCCCAGCGCGGCCATGCCGGCCCAACAGGCGAGTCATTCTGCGGTTAGGCACCAATTTCTCCAACCTCCCCGAATTCTACGCACGCCTATACCGCATTCCTTTATTCAAAATCCGGCCCCGGTCGAATCCGACACCAATGCTCTCTTGTTTCAGAAATTGGCCAGCATGGAGGAGCAACTGAAGAAAGTTACTACGGCTAAGAATGCCCCTGAAATTTCACTTCCTACATTGCCAGTTTTCCACTTACCACCATCTGAGATGCCGAACTTTCGACGATATAACGGGACTGGCAATCCTTTTATTCATTTGAAGGATTTCAGGTACGAGACCTCCTTTTGGCAAGATAACAAGGCCTCTTTGGCTTATTTATTCAGGAGGTCTCTAGAGGGGCCAGCCCTTGAATGGTTCTATTCGCTGGATTCTGCTGATGCCGGCGACTTTGATGTTGTCCAAAGGAAGTTTTTACAGAAATACAGAGACCGGGTCGGACCATCCCTTTCGCTCACAGATCTGGTCGCGGAAAAGATGAAGCCCGAGGAGGACTTCATAATGTTTGCTGATAGATGGCGGTCTATGGCCGAAAAGTTGAAAGATACACTGTCCGAACCGAAACAAGTCAAGATGATTATCTCCAATGCCACTCCTCAGTTCCGGCACATACTGGCCATGAACCGGTTAACTACCATGGAGGAGCTCTATGAGAGGGCTCGTTATATTCAGACACAGATGAAGGATGCGCCCATTATGGGCATGTTTGAGCCGAAGCCACGGCTATTCAAAAAAACCACCAATATCAACAACAGCGGGCCCACGACTGAGGGCACCATTGCAAATGAGCAGGTTGGTGTAGTTGGCCACCCACACCACCAAGCTAACCCACGACCTAACCCACCTCCACAACAAAACCCCCATTTCAACTCCACTCCACAACGCCAATTCGCACCCCAACATTCCTTTGCTTCACCGCCAAACCAAGCGCACCGCGCTAACCTTCCAGCTCCACAACAGTACCACCAGGTACCACCACCTACCAACTACGGCCAACAACAACGGAGACCACCGCTTGGCCCCAAAAGGGACCACTATCCCCCACTACCAGAAAGTCTCCCAGATATTTTCAATGCTTTAATGGCCGCCAATTTGCTCATGTTACCAAGGGGAAGAACAGTGTGGCCCGCTAATGTTGACACATCCCGTTACTGTGCTTTCCATCGTGCACCTGGTCACAACCTTGATCGTTGCTTCCACTTCAGAGATTACATTTATGATCTAAATGACCAGGGTGACATCAATTGGGATGAGATGAGGCAATTCATCGCTACCATGAAAGAAAGAAGGGCTCCTCGACAGCAACAAGCTCAGCAGCCACAGCAACCAGCTCCACAGCAGCAACAACAATCTCCAGCGCCTCAGCATGATATGAGGATTGTCCACAATCCACTGTCGGAGCACCCGCCAAACCAGCACGTGAACCCTGTCACGTCTCTCTATGAGGTGGAGAGAGGGTAGGGATGGAATGAAGAAAACGCCTCTGTCGGGGCACTTCATCACAATCAAAATCAGCCTCCGCGCCTCTTGTGCACCCATTCTTCTTCTTCTACTCCTCAATTGGGCCGATCCCTTCTGCGCACCGTTAACCCACCTATCCCCGCCTATTCTCCGACCTTGCCGGTTCGCCCCCTTCTTACACGTATACCACCTCCACAGCCTACGCCACCACAAAAACCATCCACCACCAACCCTTCACCATTGCCATCTAGGCCACTCCTCATCCGCCCATCACCAACACCCACTGCGCCCGCCATCACTACTCCTTTACCGGCAAGGATCCCCCCACCATCGGTTCCGCCACCTTTTGTACCCAGAACCCTTCTCATTCCACCCCCCACCAATTCCCCCCGCATTCGGGTATCCCTTTCTACCTCTACGCCTCCTACCAGGGCACCAGCACCCTCTACAGGGATTCCCTCTGTGGGAACTCCCACCCCACCACTTCTTAACACCAACACACCTTCTTCTTCTTCTAATCCTCCTCCCACACTTGCCCCGATAGAGGCACTACAAGGCTTGGCACCGCTCCACAGTGGACGGATTTTCCACCGTATTTTTCCACAAAGAGAGCTAGAGCCTGTGCAGGGGCCGCAAGAACAAGAGCAAGAACAAGGGTCCGTATCGGGCACTGAATATGATTTGTTAAAGCATTTGGACCGGACTCCAGCAAGGATTTCAATCCTGAAATTGGTCAAACGGTCCACCACTCATCAGTTAGCATTGAAAGAATATCTGCAAAAGGTGATGGTCAATGAGGACATTCCAGTTGAGCAGATAGTCATGGTTTTAACGCCTGCTAGCAGCCAGCCGGCGATTACTTTCCATGAACATGAGTTGGCACCACTCCCAGCAAGAAAATATGCTCTATGCATCACAGTTGATATCAACAAGGTGGCTGTCAAGCAATGTCTGGTGGACACTGGGGCATCCATCAATGTCTTGCCGCCTAGCACTCTGAAGTTGTGTGGTATTCCGGAAAGCCAAATCCGGCCGTCCACTATCACAGTCACTGCATATGATAACACGAAGAAGCCTCCTCTAGGCATGATTACTTTAAAGGTGAGTTTGGGTCATGCAGCCATCACGACAGATTTCCACATTCTGGACATGGATCCAACATTTAATGGCATTCTAGGACGCCCCTACATTCAGCAACTCGATGCGGTGCCCTCCATAAATCACCAATGCCTTAAATTTCCACACAAGGGCCGCATTATTAAAGTCACCAGTATGCCAATTTTGCCAGAGGAGGATATTCATGTGGCTTCGTCAGTTCCTTCTATGTGGCCTGCCAATAAGCCACTATTATCTGTGCTGGACGTCCCTTGTCCACAGCCAACGCCATCTGAAACTGTCACAACAGTTGCTATGACACCCCTGCCTCCCAACGGGAAAAAGAAGAAAACAATGATGAATACCTCTGGCTGGAACATCTTAATGAAAATGGGGTATCAAAGTGGCAAAGGCTTGGGTATCAAACTCCAAGGCAGGACTAGGCCTGTTAAACCTCAAAAGCTGATTGCACGAGGCGACCTAGGTTATAAGGGGCCATGTAAAAATAAAGATGAACCATGGGCATTTATGACATCCACTCTGAAGACAGATCGCCAGCCGCTTACTTGGACATTGAAGACACATTTTGTCCCAGGTGGCTTTCAAAATGAAGAGCAAACTACCATAATTACTTTCATATTAGACTGTCAAGATGTTCACGCTAGACAGTTTGCTCGTCATATTGCCCCGTTGGCCACATATAAAGCCCTGGAGTCTTTAAGGCCTGACAAGAGAAGGAAAATGGATGATCCAGAATGTGACTGGTACAGGTGGTTCGATATGCAGGATATCACTATTTCCTTGAGCCGCCTTTTCATGCCGACTGATCCAGAATGGCCGCCATTAATACACCAATTGATTGAAATACCAGCTGCAATTACAGACAAGAGGCAGCTGCTGAGTGACTACACTGATACTGGAGAGCCAGATGTTTCGTTTGAAGAAGGTTTTACTGTGGACAGGCTGTGGGCCGGCCTCTTTTCTCTCACTTCCATACATCCATCTGTGCTTGCTTCTTTATACTCTCATCAGTTTGGTCGCGTTCCAAGACCGCCTCCGATTATAATCAATTTGTCTCCAGATACAATCCAAGTTTCTCTCACAATTCCTCCCTCGCTCCTCGAGCGATTTTCTGAACTCTCCATCATGCCCCCGCGCGGGCCGTCACTGATTCAATCTTTCTCCAATCTTGCAATTTCCACTCCTCTCGCTATTCTCCCCACACATTGCTTTCTTCTTGAAAAAGAAAATAAAAATAAAGGAAAAGATAAAAACGAAAAAAAAATGTCAAATTTCCAATTTTTCAACCCTCCATCTCCGTTGAGGAGACTTCTTATCTCTTTCCCGAGTGTGTCCCGACCCAGGGGCCGCTCATTCCAGATTCATTGTTAGATCTATTCTCCCCCTCCGGTGAGGGGCCCTCATCTGTATCACCTCCTGTATCTGCCTTTTTACTTCCTTCCCTTCCTTCTTCTGATCAAGCTAGTTGCTCCTCCTCTTCCTCTGCTAACACTAAGATTCAAGGGGTAGATTCACATAAGAAGTCCAAGGGTAAGCAGATTCCCCGTAGGTTTCTGTTAGAGTTAGCCATTAGATGTCAGGCTTGTTTAGCCATCCCCGAATTTGTGGAGGACCCGATCATCCTGCCATAGTTAGAATATGAGGATGCTGTTGTTTCTTATGAGGGTTTGGGTGTCTATGAAATCATGAACGATGAAGACCCTATTGAAGAGGGGGACGAAAGTTATGAAGAATATGAGGACGAGGCTGATGCTTTTGCTAGTGGCATAAGATGATTTGACGAACCATCAGCCTCTGTAGAAGAGCCTACCAAAGAAATTAATTTGGGTACTGCGGAAGACCCTAGGATTGTCCTCATGAGCAAGAATTTACCGCCCTCTGAAGAAGAGGCGCTCATTTTGGTTCTTCAAGAATACAAGGACACGTTTGCGTGGAGTTATGAAGATATGCCTGGATTAGATCCTGCGCTCGTTGAACACCGCCTTACACTTAAGCCAGGGTCTGTCCCGGTCAAACAACGGTTGAGGCGTTTCCACCCTAATATGGCTTTAAAGATGAAAGAAGAGGTCGACAAGCTCCATAAGGCTAGATTTGTTAGAGTTGTCCTCTACCCCAATTGGGTGGCTAACATCGTCCCGGTTATGAAGAAAGATGGAAAAGTTCGGATTTGTATAGACTTCCGGGACTTCAACCGAGCGTGTCCTAAAGATGACTTCCCCCTCCCTCATATTGATGTTCTAATTGATAACACGGCGGGTTTTGAGACTCTCTCCTTCATGGATGGCTTTTCAGGTTACAATCAAATTCGTCTGGCTGAGGAAGATCAAGAGAAGACCTCGTTCACTACACCATGGGGTACTTATTGCTATGTGGTCATGCCTTTCGGACTTAAGAATGCTGGAGCCACCTATCAGAGGGCTATGATGGCGATTTTTCATGACATGATTCATATTTATATTGAGGTGTATGTGGATGACCTAGTAGTGAAATCAAGGACAAGGATTGAGCATCCTGGGGTTCTAGCTAAGGTCTTGCAAAGATCACGAGAGTATCAGTTGAAGATGAACCCCAAGAAGTGCGTATTTGGCGTCTCTTCAGGGAAATTGCTTGGATTTATTGTCAGCAAGAGGGGAATTGAAGTTGATCCCAATAAGGCGAGGGCCATTAGAGATATGCCTCCTCCCAAGAATTTGAAGGAAGTTCGAGGATTAATCGGGAGGTTGCAATTTATTCGCCGCTTTGTCTCCCAGCATTCGCAAAGATGTAGGCCGTTTTACGAGCTTACTAAGCCGGGAGTCAAGTTCAATTGGGATGACAAGTGTCAGGTAGCTTTTGACGGATTGAAGGATTATTTGGCCAATCCTCCTGTCCTGAGGCCGCCGATTCCAGGCAAACCACTCGTTCTCTATGTCTCTGTCCTGGATGACTCTGTGGGTGCTGTCCTAGCTCAAGTGGACGAAGAAGGTAAGGAGAGGGCAGCATACTATTTGTCTAAACTTCTTAACCCCTGTGAACAGAGGTACTCTGCCATGGAGAAGACTTGCGCTGCTTTAGTCTGGGTAGTGCAGAAGTTAAAACATTATTTCTTAGCTCACGAGGTTCACCTCATTGCTCGCATGAATCCGATTAAATTCCTCCTTGAAAAATCTGTCCTCACTGATCGATTAGCACGCTGGCAAAGCTTCCTCTCTCAATTTGACATCACTTACATTCAACAGAAAGCTATCAAAGGTTACACCATTGCCGAACACCTTGCTCATCACCCTCTACCTCGTTTCGATCTTGTCAATTCGGAGTTTCCAGATGAAGAACTGATGTCCATTAATCAACCCTACGATCCTATGTGGACATTACATTTTGATGGAGCTCTAAATTCTCAAGGAAGAGGGATCGGCATGGTTCTTTTGACACCAGAAGGGGTCACCATCCCATTTGCTGCTCGGCTCACTTTCCCCGTCACCAATAATATAGCTGAGTATGAAGCTCTTTTGGCCGGTCTTCAAACCGCTCATCGATATGGTGTCACCCATTTGAGGATTGTGGGCGATAGTCAGCTTATTCTGTGCCAGGTGTTGGTCAAGTGCCGCACTATCAATCCCAAGCTCAAACCCTACCAGGAACTTGCTTCAGCTTATGTCAAGCTCTTCACCAAATTGATTTTCGTCCATGTTCCTCGTAGCCAGAACATCTTGGCTGACGCCCTTGCCTCTTTGGCCTCTGCTTTAGTCTTCCCTCCTAAGCGTGATTTTCATGTTCCCCTGATTCATCAGCGTGACACGCCAGCTATCAAGGATCGCGCATTCCTCGATATTAGGGATCAAGTGTTTGAAAAGGTTAAGCAGAGGGAATCTCTTAAAGGTAAAGAGGTCATACTTTTAGACTGGGAAGAAGAATTGGCTGACGAAGAGAAGCCTTGATATTATGAGATTGCCAGGTATTGCAATGATCAAACCTATCCCGAGGAAGCCACTGCTGAAGAAAAGAAAGCAATTAGAAGAGTGGCTCAGCGATATGTTTTGATTGGAGGTGTGCTCTATAGAAGAGGGCTCACCGGTGTTTTGTTAAGATGCCTCGACGATGATGAATCATGGAAAGTTGTGGAAGAGGCGCATTCTGGAGTGTGTGGTGGTCATGTGAATAGCCAGATGCTAGCTAAGAAGATCCTTAGGCTAAGTTTCTATTGGCCAACTCTAGAAGAGGATTGTTCCATCTATGTTCGAAGGTGTGTTAAGTGCCAACTGCACGCCGACAAGATTCATTCTCCTGCTTCTTCACTCCATCCTACGTCCTCCCCATGGCATTTTTCCATGTGGGCTTTTGATATCATTGGACCTCTTGGTGATTCGAACCTCCTGACCAAGCAAAAATCATTCATCCTCACGGCAACGGAGTACTTCACCAAGTGGGCGAAAGCAGAAGCTTACGTGGAGATCAAAGCGTCAACCGTCTGCAAGTTTATAATGAAGAACATCATCATGAGGTTCGGCATCCCAAGCACCATCGTCACCGACAATGGACCTCAATTTATCTCTCAAGAAATCAAGGATCTCTGCAACAGGTATAACATTGCATTGCATCATTCTTCTCTCTATTATCCGCAGGGCAATGGCCATTCAGAGGCAACTAATAAAACTTTGATAAAAATTATCAAAAAGACGTGTGAGGCTAATAAATTTTCGGATTGGCCAGATAAATTAGTTGAAGCTCTCTGGGCCTATCGCACTTCCATTTGCACACCCACTGGGCAAACCCCTTTCGCCCTTACTTATGGAATGGAGGCGGTAGTCCCTTATGAGATTCTTATTCCCTCTCTGCGAGTACAATTGGATAAGGAATTTTCTATGGATGAACGTCGTGATTCACTCCTCGCCCAATTGGAGCTCCTAGACGAGAAGCGTCTGGTCGCCGCTGAGCATGCGTACGTTTATCAAAATAGGCTCTCACATTTTTATCAAAAGAAAGTAATTGAGAGGAAATTCAAAATCGGTGAGATGGTAATTAAAAGAATTTGTGTAAAACCCGGTGGCCCCCGCTCAAAACTCCAACCGAATTGGGAAGGACCATTTATCATAAAAGAAGTTTATCCTGGTAATGCTTATAAACTGAGTAATGCTGAAGGGGAAGAGTTAACTCACCCTTGGAATGGTTTATATCTTAAGAAATACTACCCTTGATTCAACAAAAAATCCAAAAATATATATATATCTTCAAAAAAAAATTGATTCAAAATCTCTAAAAAAAAATAAAATAGAAATTCTTCAAAATCAAAAAAAGAGAGATTCTCCAAAATTGGTGCCATGGCATACGAAGGATCAAGGTCCGAAAGGTCAAAATTCAGAATTCATTCATCAGTCTTGCTAATTTAAAAGGGGGTTGACTCCCGCACACACTACACGCTTTATTCTTGAGCTCAAGCAGTGCAGAATCCGATGGAAAGTCAAAAACCTGACTAAAAGTGAAAAGTAATACCTGTTCTTTTCTTCTTCGGCCCATAAGGGAGGAAGGGAGACCTCGAGGTAGACACGCCAAGCCTATCCGCCGCCCTAGTAGGTGGAAGTCAGGGCCCAAAAGGGAACAAGTGCCACAAAAGCCCAAGTACAATTAGGTTTTTGTTCATCAATGCAAATCGATTCCAAAGTGAAAGTCAAGTTATGAAAAGAAAAGCATGTCAAGAGGGCAAAGTCCCCGCAAGAAAAACCTCGGGCGTATGCGTGCAATGTAACATGGGCAAGAAGGCAACAAATTTCCCTACGCCAAAGACCGAACCCCAACAGGCATAGGGTAGGGGAGGTAACTTTGCCTTGAGCATCTCAGAATCCCTTATGGGCTTCCCTTATATTTTCTTCCATCCTTTCTATGCGGTAAAGTCACGAACTGGCAGGATGGTCAAGACGGACTTAAGAAATTACATTGTGCGAAATCTCGAATACAAGTCAATTATGGTCACGTCAACCCCCTTTTAACTACTCAAGAAAGGTTAATGAATTTTAGATGGTGACTATGTAAGACTCATGGTCTTGATAACCTTGAAGCCCTTTTTGCAGAATAATTTAATTAACGCCTTCGGCTAAGGCGCTTTTTATAGAATTAACGTCCTAGATTAGGTCGTCTCTTTCAGAATAACGTCTCTCAGCAGGTCGTTACTTTCTCAAAAAATCAGATTTCCTTTTCAAATTCACGCCGTCTCCTCGGGCGTCTTTACGCGAATCACGACCTACTTGCATGAGCATCTTTTATTTAGGGTTTGCATATGCGTACTGTGCATGAGGCATCTCCCCGCTATCAGCTATTTTATTGCCTTATTTGATTAAAGGCTTGGCCTCTTGACCCGTCATTAAGGTCAAAATGTTGCTACCCCTTGCTTATCGGGCAAGGGGCCAAGTCGAACAGATGAATTAACCTATTTATTCAAGTGTGAACAGCAGCTGCAGAAACAGGGCAAAGCAAAGCAAAAACGAAGAACGTGGAAAGAGGAAAAGGCCACAACCACACAAAGTGCTCAGGTAACAAAAAAATCTCAATCTCATGTATATATACATCATGAATGTGTAAGTACAGGTGTGAGGGTGGAGGAGTACAAGTAATTCGCTCAGCTCTCGCCTCCACCCTCCTCTCTCCTACTCTCAACCTCCTCCTCGCCATCCCGAGCTGGCGCTAGTGGAGGAGGCATGGGCCCCCGTGAAGAAGCAGGAACCCGAACGTGTCCCCCTGCCTCGCTCCTCTCTCGGAGGGAAGAGCCCGCCACAAAAGTGGAGCTGGTGAACGAGTATCCCGCAGCCCGTGCTCACTCACGCCCTCGCTGGAGACGCTCCTCGGACACTCGTAGCCGCTCCTGAGAAAGGATCAACTGGGTCCTCGAGTCGGCCAGCTCTCGCTCGTACGCTGCTACCTGCTCCTGGTACCGGGCACGCTCCGCCTGGTACTCCTCCCGCTCACGAGCTCGCTCCTCGCGTTCCCGGGCTCGCTCCCGTCTCTCCAGCTCAAGAGCTACACGCAGCTCGGCCATGTCCTGAGGAAGCTCCTCTCATCGCCTCAGGGACCTCTCAAGCTCTGAGATCCGTTGATCACGGATCGCCAACTCGGTACGTACCGCCTGAAGCTGAGTCGCCTGCAAGCAGGTAAACAAATCATCAATTCCATAATTAATGCAATAATTCAGTAATCTAGCAATTCAAGCAATACATGATTGAACTACTCACCTGTGCGCTCGTCGTGCGGAAGCCCTCATCTACGCAGGTAAGAGCGGCTCGAAGCTCCTCAGTCTGTAAATTGAATTTCATCAGTGCACAATTATATAATCATATTTGAATGGATCTGTGTTTTGGAATTTACCCATGAAGCGAGGTCGCGCTCTGCTGCCTCAGCTCGTGCCACCGCTCCCTCTAGCTGCTCTGCCAGTGCAGTCACCTCTGCACTGGGCCCTCTCGAGGTAGAGGCCTCCCCTGGGTCTCTCCTCACCGCTCCCTGCTGGGCACGCTGCATCCATTGAGATCGTCAGTGGCTAATCATCAATAATTCAACAAAAATATACATTTGCATATAGAAAATAATTTAAACACTCACCAGGGTCTCTAGGTCGGCCCGTGTGGCGGCTAGCTGGTCCTCCAGGCTGTGTAGGTGGGCCTAGGCATCCATCGCCGCTATGTCCCGCGCATCCTGCATCCATTACATATTAGTCACATGATAGTCACATAAGCATTTGCATTCAATTTAGAAATAAGTGCATTCATACATACCCCTAAGACCCTCATCTGGGGTCGGCCGGCGTATACCTCCCAGTAGCGCCGGAGGTACTCGGAGCTGTCAGTCGCCCGGGAGGTGACTCTGGTCCCGCCTCGCTGCCAGTCGGCGTACTGCTCCTCGAACCGCACTCTCCAGTCGGTCGCCTTCGTACCACCGCGCGTCTTCTTCCCAATGCCCCGCGGCTCGCCTACCTCCACCCACTCCTGGTGGAGGCCTAGCGTCCTCATCACCAACCTAAGCCGTAACGGCTCGATCTCGCTCAAGCAATGAACCCAAAGCTCACGCTCAAAGCGAGGACGGCCCGCTACGACCCACGGCTGGCCCTCGTCCGTCATCCCCTCATAGGGTCTCCACTGCACCTGCATTCATAAACATACATGTCATCATTTCATCATCATCATAATAAATTCAAAAATAAAGATGTGTAACCTTCATACATACCAACAAGGGAGGGAAGTCACGGAACTCTCTCCGTAAAACCCACAACTCGTAGTCGAGTGGGGCACCAAACACGATCGGCACCCAGCGCCGTGCTAGAGGGAAAGCTCCCTCACCTCCAGGCCGTGGGTCAACGCGCCCCATCGGCATGTAGAGATGGCTCCAAACCTGCATCCATGCATTGCATTAGGAAGGCATTCACATGCATGTTGGTTTCGGTGCAGTATTCAGAGGGGGGGTGAATGAATATAACCCTTCAAAAAACTTTCACCCAATTAACATATTAGGCTCACTAACAATATAGAATGCTAACTAGACAGATTTATCCAATCTGAAAGACTAATTACCCGATGCGGAATTTGACAACCAGTTAGTGAGCACTCTAACAAGACAAGTTAGACGAACGATAGCTCAAATTGAATATCGTTTACTTAACAGGTTAGGACACTCTAAGAGAGCTAATCAACTTATCTGCTCAACCAGAAGGCCAACACATAGTCCGCCCCTAATCAATCATCTACCGGAAGCAAACCACAAGAATCAAACCACTGCTCAAAAGATTTTTAGGTGGTTCGGTCCAGCAGACCTACATCCACCCCACACTCAATCCGAGTGTGGCTTCCACTAGCTCACGCTAGAAACCGCAGACTCAGTCTGCAACAAGTGCTGCCACACAGCTTGACCAGGGGAACAACCTCCCCTCTTCCTCCTAACCGGAGGGAACCACTAGTGACACCAGTCACTAGCAAACCAGAGACACACGGTCTCTCTTCCTCCAGACCTGGAGGGAACCCCTGGACTTGAATCCACAAGCCCAGAACCGGAGACAAGTCTCCCTTCCTCCAAACCGGAGGGAACCCACAAGTAGCTCCCAGCTACTTGCAACTGGAGATCAGATCTCCCTTCTCCTGATCCACAGGAGGAACCCCGACCTCTCTATAGAGTATCGGAAAGCACAGCAAGCCAGAACACAAAGGAAAAAGCAATAAACGAAAATAACTTCAGCACACAAAAGCCGAAACACGAAATACACAATGTGGCTCTCAACGGAGCTGACTGGCCTGGATTTGATCCACGGTCCAGTAGACGAATCTTCAGGTAAGCTTTTCTTCCTCTTCTCTTCTCTTCTTCTTCTTCTCTTTCACTCTCTCAATCTCTGCTCTTCTATTCTCTTCGGCTCACTCTTCTATCTCTCTCTCTCTTTTCTTCTCCTTCTGCTCTACTTCTTTCTCTCTTCTTTTTCTCTGGATCGTGGCTCTCTATATGGACTTTTCTTCTTGCCAACACGATCACCTTCATCTGTGGACGAAGGTCTCATATATATAGCAGCAGCAGCATCAGCCACGACGTGTGACCTCCACATTTCTAGCCCTAATTATTCGGACCACGTGGCAGTCTCTCAGCAGGCTTCATTCCAGCCTCGGATCACGTGCCCTCCTTAAGCTTCACGATCAAAGCACCTGTAAAACAGAGTATCGGATAAGTCATCAGTTTAAAGAACAACTCTGTATAGACTTTATCAGAAGAACAGTGTTTTAGAAGAAACCTGGACGAGGTTAGAACGAAACAACACGAGCTAACAAACGGCAACAACACGGAGATAACACGAAGACAGAATAAGGAAACGACACGAAGTCACTGTAACAAAACAAGCACTACAAAAGGAACGACACGAGGTACATACGAAGACAAAATAGAAACCAATCATGAAGTATGGTTTCAACAAACGAAAGACACAAGGTCTAGGAAGAACAACACGAAGACAGAATAAGAAAACGACACGAAGTGAAATGACAAAAACCATCACGAGTTGAAAATAACACGAAGACGAGCACAGAAGTTGACACGGGGTTGAACAAGTAGACGTAAAAGATGACACGAGATTCACTGGGAAACGACACGAGGTGGTATACAGAAAGCAACTCGAGGTGCTGCAATGTTCTGCACGCAGTGGAACAAAAACGACACGAAGACACAGAAACAACAGTAACCGACACGAAGTACATGAGAGGAAAAATGACACGAAGTCATGAAAACAGAGAAGTAATTTGACACGAAGTCAAAAATGACAAGAAGTAAAACGACACGACGTCGTGAACAGAAATCAACACGAAGTGTGTTTTCAACATAAGAAAGACATGGACTGATAACGACACGAAGTCGAAACAGTATTTGACACGGAGTAACACTACACGAGGTAAGACGACACGAAGACGAAATACAAAGAGACGACACGAAGTGAAGTTGACACGAAGTGAAAACAACACTAAGTGAAAGACAACACTAAGTGAAACAGTAATCGACACGCGGTGAAAACAACACGACGACAGTGAGAACAACACGAGGTGTAGAAAATCAAGAAACGACACGAAGTGTGGTCAAGGCGAGAAAGACACTAAGTCAAAAACGAAAGACCAACACTAAGACAGAAACATAAAAATAACACGGAGACGTAGACACTAAAACAACACGAAGATGAAGACACTAAAACAACACGAAGATGAAGACAAGGGAAACAACATGAAGTCTAACCTCATACAAGCTTTCCTGTCACGCATGGAAATCAACACAAAGTTTTGTAAGCTCATACGACACGAGATCTTTTCGTGTTAGTGAGGGGAAACTACACGAAAACTCAAGTACAGAAACAGCACGAAGATGATGTACAATCTGATGTACAGACATGAAGAACAGTCCAAAGTATAGACTTGCATGAGCGAGCTACAGTGCCAAAGTATAGACTTCACGCTGTACAGACTTGGAAGACCAGTGTTGATTGTACTTGACGATGTAAACACTTAGCCTATGCAGACCAATGTACAGACTTTGGCGAAGCAAAAGGCTGTATAGACTTGGAGACCCAAAGCCATTGTATAGACTTTTGTCTAAGACAAGGCATGAGCTGACATTGTATATACTTAGCCAATGCAAACCAGTCCGATGTATAGACTTTAAGGAAATGCATGCTACAGTGCAATGTCTAGACTTGCAATGTGTTTGCCAAATGCACACTACAGTCCAATGTTTGGACTTAGACGAATGATGCATGAGACGCTCAATGTATCGACTTTGAGCTTGCTGTGCAGTGAATAGACTTAGGGCATAAACCCCACGAAGCACTGTATAGACTATGCACATAACATAAGTCTAACATAAACAATATATCAATTGTACCAGTCACAGTCATGATGCAATCATCAGGGCACAATGTCATGAAAACACTATATCATTGCTATCATCAAAATACAATATCAATCATCAAAACCACAGCAATGAATGAATGCTTTATGCATCAGTTTAACATGTAACAAGACTGAACATCAAATATCTAAACTGAGTAGCAAGATGACTGAACATTTGATTGAACATTTGATTAACTCACATCAACAATCAATCACCAAAACCATCATCAAAACCACAGGGGCACAACAATGCATAACAAAAATAAAAAAACAAAGAAAAGAAGAAAAATGCATACCTGAAGAAAAGGTGAGAAGCCACTGACGGTCGTCTCTCGCCCTGTCCCCGTGGACAGGTCGGCCATCATATGTGCCAGCAGCGCCGCTCCCCAGGCGTAGCTGCCAACTGCCTCCAGGTCCCGAGTATCCCCAGGAATCGGCAGTTGATGACGTCGCCCTTTGTCCCGAGCAATAGCCTCCCGAGTAGCAGTAGCAAGAACCTCCTCAAGTCTAGGTCAGCTCTCTCCCTGTCAGCTGGGTCCTGGCAGTACACTGCCCTAGCCCCGTCTATCAACCTCTGTGAGAACTGCTCTAGGGTCTCCCCTGACCTGTGCCTAGCATTCCCTAAACCCATCACTGTAGTGAGGTCGGTGCGGAAGATCGTCCTACACTCGCTAGGTGTCTCATAGACCATCTCTAGCCCTAGCAACCTCTGGGCATGCTCAGTGTAGTCTGGGTAGGTAATCCCACTCACAGCCTCTCCATCTACCCTCAACCCTGTGATCCTGGTCACGTCCTCTAGGGTAGGAATCATGTGTCCCCAAGGCATCAGGAATGCCCGGCTAGTCCGATCCCATCTCTCCCGTAGAACCCGAATGAGTGGTAAGTCTGGCCTAACTGGCTCTATGCTGAGGAAGGCCCCGAACCCCATGGCATCTACCCTCTCTCTCTGGAACTGGGGGAGACCATAGTAAGCTGCCCGGACCATGACCCATGAAATGTGCATCCTCATCAGCCCCTGCATGCATAAAGTGAGAATTTTTTGGCTTAATTGTTTTGATTATTCATGATTATTTCACTTTGATTGACCCAGGTCGAATTCTGATGTTATTATTATTTAACGACCTTCCTCAGGTCATTTTTTGTTGAAGCGGCGCCCTTAAGGGGGGCGTGGTTCTGTTTATAAGTTAACGACCTACCCTAGGTCATTTTTCATCTATGAAACGCCTCTATGTTGGGCGTGTGTTGGTGGTTAATTTCTAAAAATCCTAAAAGTTTTATCAATTCACGCCCTTGGGTGGGGCATTTTCCAATTTGGGTTCGTTAATTAATCAAGGATCGATGAATGGGCGACCGCTATTTTGGTCGTCTGTTTTTGAATTGACGCCCTGGTGTGGGGCGTGGTTTCCAGTTTTTCAGAAAATGAAAGAAAAATAAGAGCATGCGAAAATGAACAGCATCATAACAAATTTAAATGCGCGACATGCTTTAGGGCGTGTTCTCATAGAATTATTTAGTTTTTCAGGAAAATAATGTGATTAACGCCCTTGGGTTGGGCGTGTATTTTGAAATCGCGACGCCCATGAGGGCGCCTTCTTTCTGGGTTGCAGGGTTTATACCCCGAGGGCCATGGGAAAACAGTAAAAATAAAATTAAAATAAATAAAAATGGAAATTTGGGTTGGGGCTTACCTTCTTGTGCTTGGGTTCCTGCGGTTGAGGCCGTGGCTGCCGTGGCCGTCGGAGTTGGCCGGCACGGGGAGGGGGCGCCGCCGCGCGCGGTGGTTCATAACCACCTTCTCCTTCTTCTTCTTCTTCTTCACCTTCTTCCACTTCTTCTCCTGATCCTTCTGTTCCAGCATCACCTCCGTCGTTGGCCTCCTGGCCTTCTTCGGCCGTCACCGCCGGTGCGTCTTCAACCGCCGCCACGGCGTCGTCTTCATCGCCGTGGGCATCATCGCCCAAGTCCACCACCTCGGGGGCGGCCACCCTCTACCGTTTCAAGCCTCCGCCGGTCATAGCTTAGGGTGTAGAAGGGTGTAGAAGGGAGAGAGATAGAGAGAGAGATTGAGAGAGAGAGGGAGGGGGTTCTCGGTTAGGGTTGCAGAAGAAAGAGGGAAAGAGGGAAATGGACGGAGGAAGAAGAAGAAAGGAGGGAAGGTTAAGTCGAACGGTCAAAAAGAATTAACGACTTAAGGAAGGCCGCGTCTTGTGGAATCAACGACTGACATAAAGGCATTTCTTAATAATTGACGACATTTCTTAAGGCGTTATTTTTGTTTGCATGGGGAATGATAATCGTCGTCAGACGCATTTAATGGCAATTGATTAATTTGATAGGGATAATCATTACTGTTTTTGAGTAACGACTACGATGGAGGCGTTGTTTATATTAAACGTGGCTTTACTGAAGGCATTACTATTGGGATTTCAACGAATATGTTTTGGAATATGAATCGTATTAACGCCTTGCCCTAGGACGTTTTTCAGTTAACGCCCATTGGTAAAGGCGTCAAATTTGTGAACTGGAATGTTGAAGACGACCTGTTGTGAAGGCGTCCTTTTATGAATTCACGGCGTTGCTTAAGGCGTTATTTGCAACAGAATCAGAACGTTGGAAGAGTTGATTAGAAACAATAAGATGGCTCAATCAAAGAAAATATCATTGAGTTATTGGAAGGAAAAGATTACAATGTTTAATGAGCTATCTTGGGCCTCAATTTCCTCAAGGCTGTTACATATGCCTTCCACTGTTCTTTGTCCTCTTCTAAATTCTCTACAGGTTGATAAGTTTTGCAGATTTTCCAGAGAGCTTGAATGGTTATGCATTCTTCACCATCTTCATTGCTGCCTAGGTCCCTTGATTTGATTGGAGGGAGGTGAGAGACGTCTTCTAGGTGTTGCCTTGGAAGTCCAATTTGAGGAAGGCATCTGTCAGAGTTGTATAGTATGAAGTCCGAAGCGCCGATGAGACGAAGGTCCATCCCGGTGGAGAATCGTGCACGAAGTTCCTGCATTTTGAGTATACCCGGGGCACAAGTAAAGAGGTTCTTTGGCATTACCTTAAGGTGCTCTCTCCATTCCACTCTCTTCTTGATTTGAGGGATGCGGTTCATCACCCTATTGCTTATTCCTAACGAACCGGTTATATAAGAGAGGGGGCTTTTTGAGAAAATTCTTGAGGGTTGTTGGGTCTCATTACATGGATCGAATTTGAAATGGAGAACTATCCAACTAGAGAATGCTAACATGCATCCGTAGATAGGCCTTCCCATGGCCGCCGAAGTAAGCCTGCTATAGAGATAGGCTAGAATAGCCGGTCCAATTCTATCTCCTTCCCATAAGCTCACTACGGCGCTTAATTGGGCCTCTTCTAGAAAGTCCTCCATGGATGGAAACAAGAGTGCTCCTGCTAAGCACACCACGAAGGCCTTTGTTATCTTTTCTATCTCCTCCTCTTCCTTAGCTTGATCCGCTCTCTTGTACACCCATGAGGCGAGCTTCAAGAGGTTGATTCCTTAGTGACCTTGATTTGGTTCACTAGATTTGGGCTAGATATCAATGAGGTGAGTAATTCATGAGAGGAGATTGGCCTTGGCATGATGGCCATCTTTTCTTCATCCCCTTGTTTCATCCGCTTTAAGCCCAAGATCAGTTCTAATTCTTCCAATAGGAGGGTGGCTTCAAAAGTTGAGAAGAGAAAGGTATGAGTGGAGGGGTGCCATATTTCGATTAAAGCTCCTATGGCAGCCCAATCTAAGTGGATTTGATCATAGTGTTTTGCATGGGTTATCAAGCCTAGAAGATGCCATCTAGATACGTATACCCTCATATCTGAAGAAAATTTGGAAAGGATCAGTGGCAACTATTTTACTTTGGTGAATCTTCGAACACCAGGGACATTTGGGTAGTCCTGTGGAAGGAAGAACATAAGAAACAGCGCCAGACATGAGCATATATAAGAAATAGCTTGACAGAAGAGTTCAGTAAGAAGGAAAGAAAAAAAGGGATATGAGCAGAAGAAGAACAGAAGAATTCGCCAACCTGATTTTGGGCAATTCGGCTGCAGATGTGCCCCTGTATTTCAGTCAATCTGGGGGTGGAAGATCTGGGTTTCTTGATCACCCTCTCCATCTTTTGCTTTGCAGAAGAAGCTCGGACAAGTGCCTGCAGAATAAGAACGAACAGAAAAGTAGAACAGAGCCGGCTGCAGAGCTCGAAGGATTGCTTTGATTGAATCTAAGGAAGTGTCTGCCTTTTATAAAGATTTGAAGGGTCCCGAAGGTTGTTCGGAGTTAGAAGGTTGAGGGCTATTAGGATTTGGTTTTGCTTTCGATTTGGAAACGGAAGCGTTGGATTGATTAACGCCTTTTGTTAGGGCGTCAATTCTTGAATTGACGACCTTGCATAAGTCGTGTTTTGTGTAACGCCCTTGCCAGGGTCGTTTTCTTCTTGAACTATCGATGATGTTCACGCCTTGATAAAGGGCGTGTTTCTAATTTTGACGCCCTCACTATAAGGCGCCTTTCATTGTTTTGACGCCGTTCAGTGCAGGCGTGTTTTGTGAGCTTATGAATTTGCTTTTTACGTGCTCTGATGAACTTAAGTGCTATTATTTCATTGGAATTCTATTTTATTTAGCACTTATGATCATGTCATACTTTGAATTGAGGATTATTTATATTGCAATTTTGAGAGAACTAATGAACTTTTGAGTACAGAAGATTGCAGGTTTCGAGACGCTTGGGTTGATCATGGGAGTACCATCGCACTCATCATCTTGTATTTCTTTCGTGTAAGCATTGTTACTATATGGTACCTACGCTATTATAGTATATCAAGGACCTTGTGGTTCTGATGAACCTGGAATTTGAGTTCCCCTTCATCAAAAACAGTGATAATTCCAGGAGAGTCTTGATCACACGGATAGGCCGTTGAGTCGTTCAAGGTCTGGGACGATGGTTCCATTTTTCTGAGTTGATGCGTGGACAAACGGGCTTCGGCCTAGTGTCAGTTTAGAGATCTGGATTCTTGACCAAATCTAGATGGCTTAGCAATATTATCCTTAGTTATTTTCTATATTTTTAGTTTATTTTATTCTTTTCTTTTAGCCCAGCATGCATCATGTAGGACCTTGAGATTCATGATGAAAATCTTCATATTATGGCAATAATGAAGGTCACTCGCTCTTTATTGAGTTGGCATGAGATATTCCATTCCAAATCAAGTACTTTGTTCTATCTGAAGCCGCTTAGGCTGATTCCTTGGAAATGTCCTTTTGTTGGATCTCCATCTTAATTCTCTTTATTCTTCTGTAAATCTACCTTGGTTGTAGCACGTCCACGTTGGCTGGTAACCGCTCTCCAATGGTCTTTCCCTATCGTGCCCGCGCGCACACCCTTTTGCCTTACATTTTTACTTGCTTAGATTAGTCTCCTTTATCCAGCAAATCGATGCTTCCTTGGAATCATTCAGAGTTGTTTCGTTCAGAATCTTGGAAAGATTTCTAATGCTTAGTGTCTGAGGCGTGTCACATCACACCTTGGCATCTACTTATCAGTTCGTTCCACTTCATCTCCATCTCACTTCATCTCCGTCTCACTCCCTTGCAAAGCAGACGCCAAGGCGGGACAGCTGTAGACACGCCAAAATTGACACTTTATTGATTAAATCTCATGTCACTATGTTGACGCCCCAAAGAGAACTTCAATATTCCCATAATATAAAGTTTTTCTATATTTTTGTGTGGTTTGATTTGTTCTTGCATTTTCTGATTAGCGACCTGAGTAGGGCGCGTTTTAAATAACGACCTTACCGAGGGCGTTTTTAAAGAAAGGATGACCAATGATTAGGGCGTCAATTCCTGGTATTATCCTTTTTCAAAATAAAACGAAATAAAATACATTTTATGAATAACGTCCTTCCTCAGGGCGTGTTTTTAAGAAACGCCTCTTTTTCAGGCGGCTTTTAATCTTTTTCAAATAAAGGAAGGTTTTATTGCCAAAATTGAATCCAGGAAGAAACGCCCTGGCTTGGGTCGTGTTTTATGAAACGCCGTATGGGTAGGTCGTCAAATCAAGAATTGACGCCCTGTTGAAGGGCGTGTTTCACCTCCGGTGTCCTACCTTCTTCCATCTTTCCCTCACAGAGTCCTACCTTGTTTGACGTTCTTGCTCGATTGGGCTCTTGCTTTTGATAAACATTACCATTGCTATCTCCCATCCATGTTTATCCTTTGATCTGAAACTTATTTAAGGGAGTCCTGATCGACCCTTTGAAAGGTTACGTAGGTACCGAGGCCGAGATTATCAAGTTCAAACTTCCTATTGCATCCTGCTGCTTCCTCTTCTTCCTATCTCAGTTGCCCTTTTACTATCATCAAGGGACAGCGGGGCTTTGGTGTTGTTTTTATTCTGTTTCTATCGCTTTGCATCTTTTCATCGCATCTCCGTCCCGTCCGCTATTATTTTCCATCCTGTTTGCATCAGTTGCATACTTTTCATCATATCTCCTCTCCTAGTCTCTCTAGGGGTTTTAAAAAAAACAAAAATAAAAGGTGTGCATGTTGATTTCTTTTCATCATCATATGTTTTATTTGGATTGATACTACTGCACGTTGGCTGATCCCATCTTTTGCTTTGTTTCATTGTCTTTTTTGCAAGGTAATCAAAAAAAGAACCCTTCTCATCGGCCGGCCGATTGAAGAAGGAGGAAGGAACTTCACATCATCCCGCGTTCCAATCTTCACCAGGTATTCGCGATCTCCTTTTTTATTATTATTGAGGTAATCTCTCTGGCGATCACATCTCCATATTTGCACCACGTTCAAGCTTTTCTTCCCCTTATTTATGCATTAATCATCGTTATTCTCCCTGTTTTCACATAATTATTCTCTTGTGATTGTGTGGGATTTATGCCCATCCACACCAGTGGGTGGCGTTGACGCATCTGAGTAACCCAGTAACCCATTGGTTCTCTTTTTGTAACTACTGCGTCGACGCTACTTGCTCAATGCGTTGACGCACCAGAATAATCCAGGAGCTTCTTTCTTGATTTGCTGTGTCCACGTGTCAGCCTCTCAGCCAGCTTCAGCACACGTGTCACAAGCCTGTCTGCCCTTCCAACCTCGAATCACGTGCCCTCCATAAGCTTCACGATCAGAACACCTGTCAGACAGAGTATCAGATAAGTCATCAGTTTAAGTGAAGAACTCTGTATAGACTTGAAAAGACGATCATGCTGTATAGACTGAGTGTGTACAGTGTGAGGGAGTGTATAGACTTAGTTAGAAGGAGCCCGATGTACATACTTGCCTATGCGAAAGCCACTGTACAGACATTGAAAATGTGAAGCCAAAATGTAGACTTCACGTTGTACAGACTTGAGGCTTTGATGAACGAAGGTTCAGTGTATAGAGTTGAAATGTAAGGCCCAATGTATAGACTTCAAAGTCCACTGTGGATGTATAGACTTTATCAACTGAAGAAACTGAACTGAAGCGTCGACGCATCAGCTCAAGGAGTTGACGCACTACTGTATGGACAATGTTCAAACTTGCTGAAAGACCGATGTACAGACTTTCAAACCTGAAGGCCAATGTGTGGACTTTGCGTGAGACGCTCAATGTACAGACTTCACCTTAGACTCTAAATGAGACGGACAGTGTATGGACTTGGCCACTGCACAGTGGATGTATGGACTTTGACGCCTGCATGCTATGCAATGTACACACTTGGTGCCTGATGCTCATATGCAGACATTGATGCCCAACAGCGATGTATAGACATTGAGACTATGAGTGTGTGTTCAGTGTTAAGATAAGATTAAATGCAGATAACACACAGACAATCTGATAAAGTGATTTCATCAAAACATAAACAGTGTTGCCAATTCATCAAAACAATGTGTTGCCATATGTATGAGTCACAACAACGACAGTGAAGAGAAATCAACCACCAAGAGCCCCGCAATCCATGGGCCTCGAAGAAAATCAAATGGGCCGCAACTCGTGCTCACAACGGGCTCAAAACTGCCCATTTAATTGTTCAATGGCACGCCCAAGGCCCTTCAGCGGCACGCCCAGGCCCTTCAATGGCACACTATTTTAAGCCTTCAACGGCACACTGTTTTAAACCTTCAACGGCACACTATTTTAAGCCTTCAACGGCACACTATTTCGGGCCTTCAACGGCACACTATCTCAGGCCTTCAACGGCACACTATTTCAAGCCTTCAAGGGCACACCATTTCAAGCCTTCAGCGGCACACTTCTTGGGTCTTCCAACGGCACGTTGTTCTGGCCCTTCAACGGCACACCTGGGCATTTTCTTCCCCGACACTTCCGGAAAATCAAATCTTATGCCCATGCCCTAGGGATTCTTGGCGCGCAGTGGGCTTCCTGGGGTATCGCCCAGGGAGAGGGCCACGTTGCCTATTCCCCCCTACCACCAAGGACGACAGCTCAAATACCCAATCAATGCCTCCGGTTTCCCGCCTCCGACTACCGTGTTCAAGTGCTCCCGCCGCTGGGGGTATAAAAGCCCCTTCTTCGGCAAACAGAAAGGAGGAGAGGAGGCCAGTGGAGGGAGCCACGACCGAGCTGCCAGAAAAGAGAAGAGGAAGAAGAAGAAGAGAAGAAGAAGAAGAAGAAGAGAAGAAGAGAAGAGGAGGAAGGGAGGCTCTGCCCCCCCTTCTGCTGCCCCGTCAACTGCCGTCCGCGCGAAGAGAAAAGAGAAGAAGAGAAGAAGAAGCAGAAGAGAAGAAGAAGAGGAGGGGAGGCTCTGCCTCCCTCCCCCGTTGCTCCGTCCACCGCCACCTGAGCGGAGAGAAGAAGAAGAAGAAGAGGGGAGGCTCCGGCTTCCCCACCCCGTTGCTGTCTCGTCTCCCACCATCGATGTGAAGAGAGGAAGAGAAGAAGAGTGAGTGGAGAGAGAGGATGAGGTCTGGGAGGGGAGAAGTCCGTGCTCCCCCCATTGTATCTTCTTTCTTTCTTTCTTTCCCCCCCCCCCTTGTTTTCTTTTCCGTCGCCATGTATTAGCTTCCTTGGGGCACTCCTTTTGCGAGAATAAAAGTAGAAGGCTTGCAAATATTTTCTTTGGACGTCTTTCTAAAGCCTTTCTTCTATGTTTGCATCCCTCGGTGCTTCACGCCCCTTTCCCTTTCTCCTTTCGTTACGGCTTGCTTCCTCCCGGGCATTTTTATCTTTGCCCACCCCTGGGTGCCCTCAGCAGCACACCCTCCATATGCCTTCAACGGCACGCCCTTGGGCATCCCCAGTGGCACGCCCACGGGGATCTTCGCCGACACGCTCTTGCCGCCTTCAGCGGCACGCCCTTGCCCCCCCTTCAGCGACACAGCCCCTCAGCGGAACACCCGGGCTTCCCCCAGTCCAGCACGCCCTCTCGTGCCTCCCTTGCCCGGCACACTCGTCCCTCCTTGCCCGGTGCACTCCCTAGCCGGCCCTAGGGGGGTCTCCGGTCCGTTGTTCTCACCGAGTTTTCTAAAGTTTTATTAAAGGTGTTGCCGCTCTCGGGCACCCACCTCTAGTTGTCGGGTTCCGCCACTCCATGTGGGCGCGTTGCCTGTATCTCCCTTACGCTCGGGTCAAGGGGAGATGCTGCCCAATTTTTGTTAGAAACGATAACACGTTAAAAAGCACTAAAAGAAAGTAACAAACAAATAAAAAGAACAATGGTAAAATGCTTTAACCGAGGTAAGGGAACCGCAATCAATTCAAAGAGAGCCGAATCGAATGACAACTAAACCACTTGAACACTCGCCCTCGTGAGAGAAAAGATGAAAGATAATCGAGAGAAAGAGAGAAGAAACCCATGCAAACTTAATAAAATCAAGAGAGAAAAGAAAAGAGGAAGAGACATAAGAAGGGAAGAGGAGTGGGCTCCCCATGCCCTTCGCCGGCACGCCCCCTTCAGCCACCTTCACCGGCACGCTCTTTCCGCCACCTTGGCCGGTACACCCTCCAGCCACCCTTGGCCGGCACACCCTTCACCGGCACACCCGCTCACGCCCTTGGCCGGCACACCCTTCGCCGGTACGCCCGCTCGCGCCCCTCGCCCGCACGCTCCCGCGACCCCTTCACCGGCACGCTCTCTTTACGCTCAGCGGCACGCTCGCGCCCTTCGCCGGCACACTCTCCCAGCCCCTCGGCGGCACGCTCCCCCTGCCTTCGCCGGTACACCCTAGTCGTTCTTCGCCGGCACGCCCCTTTAGCCTTTTTTAGACCTCTAGCGGCCCACTCTCTCTCCCAAAAAAAAAGAACACATATATAATATAATAATAATAATAATAATAATAATAAATAAATTAATAAAATTTCTGATAAATAAATAAACCTGAGTATATATATGGAATAAATAAATAAAAAGAATGTGAAATAATAATAATAATAATAAACAAAAAAAGAGAAAATATAATAGTAATAATAATAAACGAAAATGGAGAAATCACCCGGAATAAATACATAAAAGAAAAATAAACATGCATATAATTTAAAGCCCAGATAAAAGAATAGTAAAATCCACATCGCAGCCCCGTCTCTCCCGTGACCCGATGCCGAAGGAATAATCATGCCGCCCTTCCAGGTTGGGCTTGAGTCTTGGGAATTATCCCAAAATAGCCACGACCTGACCTCGCCTCGGGCCGATATTCCGATTAAATCGGACTCGTTTCTCGGGCCGGATCCCTTCCGAGCCACTACTAAAATTGTCGCACGTTCGGCAGACATTTTGAACGGGTTCACCTCGATTCCCGCCGCGTTTCTATTACGGACCGGTGTCTGAATATGAAAAGGTCCATGCGTGACCGATATGGCCGACGGCTCCCATCCCGACATGGTCGTAACCCGGCATTCCTCTGGGCCAATAGCCTGTCGAATCGGATTCATCCTAATGGGATTTGTCCCCGCTCTTTCATTGAAATTGCCGCGAACTCGGCATACATTCGTACGGGGTTGTTTCTATCTACGTCGTACCTTCAATATGGACACTTGTCCGAATATCAAGTGGTCCGCAAGTGACCGACAGAAATCGGAATAGAACGAGACGGCTCTCGTCATCCCTGGACCCTACACATGGGAATATCAATAAGGCCTTCGTGGGTTATGCTTGGACCTCGGGACCGTCCCGATTATAGTCATTGTCTGACCCATATCCACGGCCTACAGCCCGCTCCCGTTGAACACGTTTTCAGTTTTGGAACCTAGTCCCGGGACTCTTCCTCGCTGCCCTCCGGCACCGAGAACATTAATGATGCCCACGCAAGCCCCGTTTGGACCGTGGGAGGAGCCCCCGGCATGGTCCTGACTCGATCTTGCACCGGGCCAACAAACTCATTGGTTTCTTGCTATACTAACTGAGATTTAACTGAATGTTTTCAGAGTCTCGGAATAATATGTTTGTTGTGTCCCGGCATACATATGTTCTAGGTCCTTCTGTGACGATTACGGTATTCTCAAGCCGGACACCCGTCCGAACATTAAACGGTCTCCCGAATGACCGACACATTTCGAACGTCCGCTTCCCTAGACATAGGGCTTTCCAGCCGATTCAAGGGATATTCCCTCGTTTCCCATTGGCACCGGAAATATTAATGACGCTCATGCAAGTCTTGTTTCGACCGCGGGGGGCCCACCGCAGTATGGTCGCAGCTTGCTCTTGCACCGGGCCAATAGATTTACTGGTTTTGACCGCTCCAACCGAGGCTCAGCCGAACGTTTTTCGCTCTTCCGAACAATAAATTTGCCGTACCTCGGCATACATGCGTTCCGGTTTTCCCGTGACAACCGCGATTTTCTCTAGCCGGACATTCGTCTGAACATTAAATGGTCAGTACACGACCGACATGACTGCGAATGGGTTTCTTCTCACCCTCGCGTGAGGATTTCAATACCTCGTAATAGACCTTTTGATGTGGCACAACCTAGGACCTAAATTGCAAGCATCCCAACGAGTTGGTCATGTCACATAAGCGGACTCACTCGCGTTGGCACACTCGGGTCCGCAGGTGGACCGGCGATGGGGTGAGGGTCCGAGGTTGGACCGGAGGTTTCCAAGGGTACGGCTGGCTTGGGGAGGACCCCTATGGGTCAGGGGTTGCCCAAATTCACGGGCGGTCAGCACTCCGAAGGCTTGGGTTGAATGATCACTCTCACAACTCACCCGCGGTAGCCACACAATTAAACGCTAATTCGGGTTCAGGCACTCTCTTAACGCCGACGGCACTAAGATGCAATACTAATTAAGCAAAGAAATCCAGCAAAGAGGAGTGTTTAGTGGCTCACCTGATCGGTGTGAAGACACCGATCCCGGCCGGAGACGAGGGCGAGCGAGGAAGCGTGGGCTTACCCGCACGCCGCGCCGGAGAAGCTTCAACCTGAAATTTCAGATTACATGCACTACACCCCATGCAAGGGGGGGACCTTGGGGAAGGGAAGCCAGTGACTACACTCAAACACTACCTCCACGTCGGGAGGGGCCTTCAGCCGGCCAAGCAGGGAGGGGAGAAACCAAGCTAGAAGTAAAGAACGGTAGCCGATGCCGATGCTGTCCACTCTCTGCGCTTCAGGATAGACAGTTGGTTCTCTGGACGCTATGGACAATCCAGAATTTTTCCGATGACGAAACCACTTGGAGATTGCTCATAGCTGAGCTGGGATGATGTCTGAATTTTGATCATTTCGTTGGGCACCGGTGCTGGTCGGAGTAGGAACTTGAACAGGGGAGTAGATTAACAGTTCTGACTGTCTCAGGATGTCAGCATCAGGAAGCAGAGGATGCCACGACCACTCCCGAACTCCGAATCAGGTGCCTCTAGAGTCGTTGGAACTGTTGACGAGTCCTCTTCGAATAAAAACTGGCGGGGAAGCCAAACGATGTCGGAGAAAACCGGTGGGCTCTGATCACTGATGAGAGGTCGGTGCAGACTGTGGGGAAGCAGAACCGCACACCCGGGGGAGAAAACTGATAACTCCTGGTTCCGGATGCCAAATTGAGCTCTACTTTTTGGAGAAGAAAGAAGACTCATAGAAGAAGCTTTTTGAAGAAGAACTCTCGATCAGATTCCAAGGAGGATTGTTGCAGTCGGGCGTCTACTCCGGCTCTAGTCTCCTGCCAGGGAGGCTTTGCGCAGTCGGGGAAGAATGGCTCCCTTGGGCGATCACGAACTCAGAAAGGGATGGGACCACCGCCGTTGCGAAGAGGACTAGGAGACGCTTCCAACGATGGCTCTTGATCCTTCAGAAACGTCCGGAGGAAGCCGTGGTCACCTCTGCAAGCTGCTAGTCTTCTACAGATCTTCAGTTGAGAGCTGTAGGTTGAAGATGACGGGGGGGAATGGGGTATATGGGAGGGGAAATGGGGGTGGATGAGTGTGGGGAAAGCCCGGGCTGTGAGGGGGTCTAGGAGGGGGTGTTCGAAGGTGGGGGAAGGGAAGAATGGGGCCTGGAAGGGGGTCTAACAGGTGGTGTGAGGAGGAGCTACGAATTTGGGCTTGGAGGGAGAGGGGAAGGTGAGGGGGGCACAAGTTGGTGGAGGGAATGTGAGTTTAAATTTTCCTTAATGGAGGGTATTCAATGGTGGTCTTGGGGATGGGAGGGGTTGTGTTGGGGAAGGGAAGGGGTGATTGGGGTAGTGGGAAGGGTGCTTGGGGAAGTGGGTGGGGTAGTTGGGGGTTGGGAGGTGGAGCTAGGATTGGTGGAAGCTCTCTTGGGACTAGGGGGTGGAGTAATGGGATGTGTGGGGAAGGGGAGTGGTCTTTAATGGGGGTAGGTGGGAGAGTGGTGGTTGGGAAGGGAGGAGAGAGAAAATTTTTGAAATTGGGTGTGGAGGAGAGAGAAAGGAGAGTGAAAGAGAGACATTAAGAGAGGGATGGGTGGGGAATCTCTCCCCTATGGTCTCTCACCCAAATAATGGAATCTCTCCACTAGATAAGAAGTTTGAACTCTCAAAATGGCAAGTTTTTCATTCATTGATTCATTAGTTCAAAATGAGGGGAATGGGGTCCTATATATAGGCAACCCACATTTTATAAAAAGTCCCTGACATTTGACTTAATGACGAATAACCGAGGAAGGTGGGGGGCGCCCATGGGCCAGCCCAATGAATTGGGCCCAATAACAACCTAATCAATCCTAATGACACTCAAACTTAGGTAGATGACTCAATGACCTAGGTACTTGACTCAAATAAAAGGAAAATTACAATGACATGCCTCAAATAAAATATGAAAATTACATGACTCGATTCAGAAAAAATATGACGGACACAATGGAGCTATGCCGACGAGCAATCAAAGCTGTGGAAAAAATGTGAAGGGCGAGAGATGCCCCCATCATACGCCCGGGGTGCGAAGAACTCGACTCCGTCGAGTATAGGTCCGCCGGAGAAGAGGTCCTCCAATGCAGCTCTGGGTGAGCCACAACCTCCAAACTCAACCTCGCGTCCTTAGCCGGGGACTGCTCTTCATCCTCTCAAGGTGGCTCGGGCACACCATCTTGCTGGCGATGGTACCCTGCTTGCTTAGTATTGCCTCCGTGCACACGTCGGACTCTCAAGCTGATATAAGGAGGCTCTCCGAGGATGTCACTCATAAAGGTTGGGGTAGGTTCAAGCTGCTCATTGGGATCCACTGTGGTGCCCTTAGAGGGTGCCAGATCCGCCACGTGATAAGTGGGGTATATCCCAAAATCCCATCGGTAAATCCAACCCGTAAGCCAGGTTGCCAAAGCCACTCGGAACATGGAAGGTCCAAGTCCTCGTGCCCTCGATTTGGAGGTGACCCTAAGATTGAGCCATTCCAAAGCCACCATCGTAGGTTTACCTACTTGGAATCCTAAGTGGCACTCGTGAGTTTTTGCCCGCTCATTATGAACCTCATCGCTCGTTGCGGCTTGCTTGCTTGGATGCACATGACATGTATTACGGGGCGGTGGGTGTGTGAAAATGTGTGTGGATAAAGGTGGACCAGGACATCCATAGATGGACCTATCATGCCATGATGCCATATAGACCTTGATGAGCCTTGGTGGGCCGAGGAAACCAAATGTGACCCTATCATGCATAGACTCTCTAACAAAGGTTGGAGGGCCGGGGCATCTGTAGGTGATCCGGTCATACATGGGGGTGACAAATGCCGGGGGACCCGGACATCCAAGAATGCTCCTATTATGCTTAAGACTTATGATGAGTGAAGGTGGATCATTACATCCAAATTTGGACCACTCATGCTTTCTACTTGACATGTGGGTGATATGAATGAATGGACCCAACATAGTGTTCATGCCAAGTGGAGTGGTAAGCCTAGACACATACATGCTTTTCCCAAAGGTTACTTCCATGTGTATAGGTGTGGGACAACCTTTGAACTCCCATTGGAAAGGATCGAATGGATCCAAGAAGGTGGTCATCATGGGGTGGGGAACAACCACATTACATAGGGATATGTGGCCTAAGGTCATGGCTCCCAAGGTGTAACCCGGGTCATGGATGAGGTGGGTTTGGCCCAATATGGTGGGTGGGGGTAGGAAAGGGTGGGCGGTGGGTAAGATGGTTGGGCCATATGGGTATAGGAAGGGGTCAAAGGGATCGTGGAAATGGTTACCCAGAGAGAGGAACTCCACATCCTCAAAGCCCCAAAAATATGGGTCATCCTCCTCCAAGATAATTGGGCCATGGTCATTAGTGGGTTGGCCGACCAAAGCACTTGGGATCTCAATGGTAGGGGAGTGGACCAAGATGGGTTCTTCCACCATAGGGAGAAGGAAAAGAAGGTCGCTAGTGTAGCAACCAATGGTACAAATCGAGGTGATAGACCCAATGCATAGGTGTAGGAGGCCAAGGCTCCTAGGTTGTTCGGCCATAGGGGTCAAAATACTAGTGAACTCAATTTGCCATGCTAAGCCCCTAAGAAAATCCTCTAAGGTCTCCACTTGATAGGATGCTTGGATTGTGGTGTGATAGGAGAAGAAGGGCACTAGGGGAAAATTTTGTTCTATGGGAGGGCAAACATGGGCCGAGATCTCTCTAATTAGGCTCTCCCTTAGCCACCTAACAAGGGACTCTTCTAAGATGATTTCGGCCTTATCTAGAGGGGGTGGTGTAGGGTGAAGATCCTTATGCGAGGCTTCCTCTTCAATTGGGACATGGGTGCTCTCCATGGAGGGGATATGTTCCCGAGGGGTATTTGTCTTCATGTGACAAAGCGGGTGGACTACTTCTTCCAAAGCTAATGGAGTGGGAAGGTTCTTTGATGGTGGGCTGATGATGGCCGGAGTATGGTGCACCCGGGGTGGTGAACAAGGGCGGGATTCCCGCAGGTGGGAGAATACATGGTTGTTGAATTTAAAGGTTCCCGAAAGGTGTGGCGGATGCACTAGGCAAGTCCGACGTGTTGGGTCGATGTCGGCATTCCTTTCATCTAACCATTTCTTACCTAGGATTATACATGGACCCGCCAATGTTCCCTTTTGACACGAAGCCCCATCCAAATACTTAGTCTTCCCGAACCATTTATGGATATCAATAAAGACTTGGTCTCCATTGTGCACAATTTGTCCGGTCCTACAAAGAGAGGTAATGATATCGGGGGACACCCAATTTTCAGATTCTAGGTCAATGAAATCAATTTCTACGGGCTCTCCATTAGGTAAGCATGCATGGGATATGATTGGGAGAGGGGCCATGTGACCCAAGACTCAATGTTAACAATGATGGTTTGACAATGCACGGTTCGGACAAGAATGCAAGCATGCCCTAGGACTTGACTTGATAGAGACAAGTCAATGACTTGCTCTGATACCAATTTGATGTGACACAACCTAGGACCTAAATTGCAAGCATCCCAACGATTTGGTCATGTCACATAAGCGGACTCACTCGCGTTGGCACACTCGGGTCCGCAGGTGGACCGGCAATGGGGTGAGGGTCCGAGGTTGGACCGGAGGTTTCCAAGGGTACGGCTGGCTTGGGGAGGACCCCTATGGGTCAGGGGTTGCCCAAATTCCTGGGCGATCAGCACACCGAAGGCTTGGGTTGAATGATCACTCTCACAACTCACCCGCGGTAGCCACACAATTAAACGCTAATTCGGGTTCGGGCACTCTCTTAACGCCGATGGCACTAAGATGCAATACTAATTAAGCAAAGGAATCCAGCAAAGAGGAGTGTTTAGTGGCTCACCTGATCGGTGTGAAGACACCGATCCCGGCCGGAGATGAGGGCGAGCGAGGAAGCGTGGGCTTACCCGCACGCCGCGCCGGAGAAGCTTCAACCTGAAATTTCAGATTACATGCACTACACCCCATGCAAGGGGGGGACCTTGGGGAAGGGAAGCCAGTGACTACACTCAAACACTACCTCCACGCAGGGAGGCGCCTTCAGACGGCCAAGCGGGGAGGGGAGAAACCAAGCTAGAAGTAAAGAACGGTAGCCGATGCCGATGCTGTCCACTCTCTACGCTTCAGGATAGACAGTTGGTTCTCTGGACGCTGTGGACACTCCAGAATTTTGCCGATGACGAAACCACTTGGAGATTGCTCGTAGCTGAGCCGGGATGATGTCTGAATTTTGATAATTTCGTTGGGCACCGGTGCTGGTCGGAGTAGGAGCTTGAACAGGGGAGTAGATTAATAGTTCTGACTGTCTTAGGATCTCAGCAGTAGGAAGCAGAGGATGCCACGACCGCTCCCGAACTCCGAATCAGGTGCCTCTAGAGCCGTTGGAACTTTTGACGAGTCCTCTTCGAAGCAAAACTAGCGGGGAAGCCAAACGATGTCGGAGAAGACCGGTGGGCTCTGATCACTGATGAGAGGTCGGTGCAGACTGTGGGGAAGCAGAACCATGCACTTGGGGGAGAAAATTGATAACTCCTGGTTCCAGATGCCAAATTGAGCTCTGCTTTTTGGAGAAGAAAGAAGACTCATAGAAGAAGCTTTTTGAAGAAGAACTCTCGATCAGATTCTAAGCAGGATTGTTGCAGTCGGTCGTCCACTCCGGCTCTAGTCTCCTGCCAGGGAGGCTTTATGCAATCGGGGAAGAATGGCTCCCCTGGGCGATCACGAACTCAGAACGGGATGGGACCACCGCCGTTGCGAAGAGGACTAGGAGACGCTTCCAACGATGGCTTTTGATCCTTCAAAAACATCCGGAGGAAGCTGTGGTCGCCTCCGCAAGCTGCTAGTCTTCTGCAGATCTTCAGTTGAGAGCTGTAGGTTGAAGATGACGGGGGGGAATGGGGTATATGGGAGGGGAAATGGGGGTGGATGAGTGTGGGGAAAGCCAGGGCTGTGAGGGGGTCTAGGAGGGCGTGTTCCAAGGTGTGGGAAGGGAAGAATGGGGTCTGGAAGGGGGTCTAACAGGTGGTGTGAGGAGGAGCTACGAATTTGGGCTTGGAGGGAGAGGGGAAGGTGAGGGGGGCACAAGTGGGTGGAGGGAAGGTGAGTTTGAATTTTCCTTAATAGAGGGTATTCAATGGTGGTCTTGGGGATGGGAGGGGTTGTGTTGGGGAAGGGAAGGGGTGCTTGGGGTAGTGGGAAGGGTGCTTGGGGAAGTGGGTGGGGTAGTTGGGGGTTGGGAGGTGGAGCTAGGATTGGTGGAAGCTCTCTTGAGACTAGGGGGTGGAGTAATGGGATGTGTGGGGAAGGGGAGTGGCCTTTAATGGGGTAGGTGGGAGAGTGGTGGTTGGGAAGGGAGGAGAGAGAAAATTTTTGAAATTGGGTGTGGAGGAGAAAGAAAGGAGAGTGAAAGAGAGAGATTAAGAGAGGGATGGGTGGGGAATCTCTCCCCTATGGTCTCTCACCCAAATAATGGAATCTCTCCACTAGATAAGAAGTTTGAACTCTCAAAATGGCAAGTTTTTCATTCATTGATTCATTAGTTTAAAATGAGGGGAATGGGGTCCTATATATAGGCAACCCACATTTTACAAAAAGTCCCTGACATTTGACTTAATGACGAATAACCGAGGAAGGTGGGGGGCGACCATGGGCCAGCCCAATGAATTGGGCCCAATAACAACCTAATCAATCCTAATGACACTCAAAATTAGGTAGATGACTCAATGACCTAGGTACTTGACTCAAATAAAAGGAAAATTACAATGACATGACTTAAATAAAATATGAAAATTACATGACTCGATTCAGAAAAAATATGACGGACACAATGGAGCTATGCCGACGAGCAATCAAAGCTGTGGAAAAAATGTGAAGGGCGAGAGATGCCCCCATCATACCCCCGGGGTGCGAAGAACTCGACTCCGTCGAGTATAGGTCCTCCAGGGAAGAGGTCCTCCAATGCAGCTCTGGGTGAGCCACAACCTCCAAACTCAACCTCGCGTCCTTAGCCGGGGACTGCTCTTCATCCTCTCAAGATGGCTCGGGCACACCATCTTGCTGGCAATGGTACCCTACTTGCTTAGTATTGCCTCCGTGCACACGTCGGACTCTCAAGCTGATATAAGGAGGCTCTCCGAGGATGTCACTCATAAAGGTTGGGGTAGGCTCAAGCTGCTCACTGGGATCCACCGCGGTGCCCTTAGAGGGTGCTAGATCCGACACGTGATAAGTGGGGTATATCCCAAAATTCCATCGGTAAATCCAACCCGTAAGCCAGGTTGCCAAAGCCACTCGGAACATGGAAGGTCCAAGTCCTCGTGCCCTCGATTTGGAGGTGACCCTAAGATTGAGCCATTCCAAAGCCACCATCGTAGGTTTACCTACTTGGAATCCCAAGTGGCACTCGTGAGTTTTTGCCCGCTCATTATGAACCTCATCGCTCGTTGCGGCTTGCTTGCTTGGATGCACATGACATGTATTACGGGGCGGTGGGTGTGTGAAAATGTGTGTGGATAAAGGTGGACCAGGACATCCATAGATGGACCTATCATGCTATGATGCCATATAGACCTTGATGAGCCTTGGTGGGCCGAGGCAACCAAATGTGACCCTATCATGCATAGACTCTCTAACAAAGGTTGGAGGGCCGGGGCATCCGTAGGTGATCCGGTCATACATGGGGGTGACAAATGCCGGGGGACCCGGACATCCAAGAATGCTCCTATTATGCTTAAGACTTATGATGAGTGAAGGTGGACCACTGAAGTTCGAGAGGAGCCAAGAATTTCTCCGGCTACGAGAGTTCGAGAGGCGCTTCGCAGAGCAGGAGCGCGCCTTACGCGCCCTACAAAATACCTCCCCGACGGAGGATGAGGAGAAATCCCCGTTCTCCGATTACATCTTGAAGGTGGAGATTTCTCCCAGAATCCCGTTCCTGACCTTCAAGCCTTACGACGGCTAGGGCGACCCGGCCGACCACTTCGACAGCTTTGACGCCCTGATGACCATTCACGGAGGATCAGACGCCATCAAGTGCCGAGCCTTTGTGACCACCCTGGTCCAAGGCTCCCAAGCATGGTTCCGGGCCCTCGCCCCCGGATCCATCCGGGACTTCAAGTAATTCGGGCGAGTATTTAAGGAGAGTTTCACCGGCATCGGCCCCCCAAGGTCGGTAATGGGGCTATTGGCTCTCAAACAGGAACATGGAGAGAGACTCCAGGCTTATATCAACCGATTCAAGTTGGAAGCCCTGAGAATCCCCCGCCTGGATGTTGCCTCGGCCATAACCACGCTTACCGGGGGCACCCATGATGAGAACCTCCGCCGTGAATTTATCCTCCACCCTCCCTCGACCCTTGCCAAGCTAGTGACTCTGGCTTTACGCCATGCTGAGTGCGAAGAAGTACTCAGCACATGCCGAGACACAACCGGCTCGGGTCGGGAGGGGGACAAGAAGTGAGCACCCGAGCCAAGCTCGGGCCAAGGAAAAAGGTGGAACCGAGACTGGGACCACAGAGAATCGTCCCGGAAGTACGAGCGGTACACTCCTTTAACCGCTCCGGTGTACGAGATCTATGAAGACATCAAAGGCTCGGGCCTCCTCCACCAACCCGAGCCAATGAAGTCGAAGAACCGCAATCGCAACAAGCACTGCCTGTTCCACAGCGACCACGAGCATCATACCGACGATTGCCGCCAGCTCCAGGATGAGATCGAGTGCCTCGTCTGCTAGGGACGCCTATCCCGGTTCGTGGCCAGGCATAAGGAAGACTGAGGCACCCCAGAGGAGATCGACAACGCCCCTCGCGAGGTCCACATCAATGTCATCGCTGGAGGAGCTGCATCATGAGGAGATAGTAGCCGAGGAAGGAAGTGTCATGTTGAGTGGGCGAGCAGAGCCATCGAGCCTCCCAAGGCCCCGCCAAGTGAGCCCCAAGTCATAGTCTTCTCCGACCAAGACCTGGAAGGGCTGACCACCCCGCATGATGATGCCCTAGTTATATCAGCTACGATAAACCATTGTAACGTAGATAGAATTCAAGTTGACAATGGAAGTGCCCTGATGTATTGTCTTATGAGTGCTTTCTTAAGATGGGGGAGAATCCGTCTAAACTCTGCCCGATCCGAACCCCCCTTTGTCGATTCAATGGCCAGGCCACTTATCCCGAGGGAGCACTGAGCCTACAGGTTACTCTCGGCACCCCACCCAAAACCGTTATGGTTATGGTAGACTTCATCGTCATCAAAGATATGATGGCATACAATGCAATCTTCGACTAGGGAATCGTTAGCCGAACGAAAGCGGTGCCCTCTACCTATCACCAAAAAATGAAGTTCCCCACCAAACATGGGGTGGGGGAAGTCCGGGGCAACCAGGCGTTTGCCAAAAAGTGCTATAATATCTCGGTCGAAGCCACGAGGCCGGACGGGAAGAACAAGGGCCCCCGGGAAGTTGAGGAAAAACCCGCAACATCCGAGCCTAGAGGTGAGTTACTAACGGTTTTCCTAAACGATGACCTAACCCTAGGAGTAAAGATTGGAGCCGACCTACCATCCAAGGTTCAGCAGTAATACAAAGAATTTCTTTTTGGGTACATCCGAGTCTTTGCATGGTCTGATGATCAACTCCCCGGGATACCGAGAGAGACAGTAATGCATAAGCTTAACCTCGACCCGGCCGTGAAGCCCGTGCAACAACATAGAAGGAAGCACGCGCCAGAGAAGCAGATGATCATCAAGGATCAAGTCACCAAGCGGTAAAAGACTGGTCTTTTTAGATCGATCCTCTACCCGACGTGGTTGGCTAACATCGTCCTGGTGCCAAAAGCTTCGGGAAAGTGGCGAATGTGCATGGACTTCACCAACTTGAACAAATTTACACCAAAAGATTGCTATCCGTTGCCGAGCATCGACCAATTGGTTGACTCAACCTCGGGCAACGAGATACTCAACTTCCTGGATGCCTACTCAGGTTACCACCAGATCAGGATGGATCCAGAAGACATCGAGAAGACCGCCTTCATCACTGACTTCGGCATACACTGCTACACCCGGATGCCTTTCGGGTTGAAGAACGCTGGAGCCATGTACCAGAGGCTGGTCAACCATATGTTCGAGGGACAACTCGGTCGGAACGTCGAGGCCTACATTGACGACATGCTCGTCAAGACCCCTAAGGCCGAACAACACATAGGAGTCACAACAACGACAGAGAAGAGAAATCAACCACCAAGAGCCCCACAATCCATGGGCCTCGAAGAAAATCAAATGGGCCGCAACTCGTGCTCACAACGGGCTCAAAACTGCCCATTTAACCGTTCAATGGCACGCCCAAGGCCCTTCAGCGGCACGCCCAGGCCCTTCAACGGCACACTATTTTAAGCCTTCAACGGCACACTATTTTAAGCCTTCAACGGCACACTATTTCGGGCCTTCAACGGCACACTATCTCAGGCCTTCAACGGCACGCTATTTCAAGCCTTCAAGGGCACACCATTTCAAGCCTTCAGCGGCACACTTCTTGGGTCTTCCAACGGCACGCTGTTCTGGCCCTTCAACGGCACACCTGGGCATTTTCTTCCCTGACACTTTCGGCAAATCAAATCTTATGCCCATGCCCTAGAGATTCTTGGCGCGTAGTGGGCTTGCTGGGGTGTCACCCAGGGAGAGGGCCACGTTGCCTATTCCCCCCTGCCACCAAGGACGACGGGTCAAATACCCAATCAATGCCTCTGGTTTCCCGCCTCCGACTACCGTGTTCGAGTGCTCCCGCCGCTGGGGGTATAAAAGCCCCTTCTGTGGCAAACAGAAAGGAGGAGAGGAGGCCAGTGGAGGGAGCCACGACCGAGCTGCCAGAAAAGAGAAGAGGAAGAAGAAGAAGAGAAGAAGAAGAAGAAGAGAAGAAGAGAAGATGAGGAAGGGAGGCTCTGCCCCCCCTTCTGCTACCCCGTCAACTACCGTCCGCGCGAAGAGAAAAGAGAAGAAGAGAAGAAGAAGCAGAAGAGAAGAAGAAGAGGAGGGGAGGCTCTGCCTCCCTCCCCCGTTGCTCCGTCCACCGCCACCTAAGCAAAGAGAAGAAGAAGAAGAAGAAGAGGGGAGGCTCCGGCTTCCCCCCCCCCCCCCCCCGTTTCTGCCTCGTCTACCACCGTCGGTGTGAAGAGAGGAAGAGAAGAAGAGTGAGTGGAGAGAGAGGATGAGGTCTGGGAGGGGAGAAGTCTGTGCTCCCCCCATTGTATCTTCTTTCTTTCTTTCTTGGCCCCCCCTTGTTTTCTTTTCCGTCGCCATGTATTAGCTTCCTTGGGGCACTCCTTTTGCGAGAATAAAAGTAGAAGGCTTGCAAATATTTTCTTTGGATGTCTTTCTAAAGCCTTTCTTCCGTGTTTGCATCCCTCGGTGTTTCACGCCCCTTTCCCTTTCTCCTTTCGTTAGGGCTTGCTTCCTCCCGGGCATTTTTGTCTTTGCCCACCCCTGGGTGCCCTCAGCGGCACACCCTAGCCGTGCCTCCAACGGCACACCCTCCATATGCCTTCAACGGCACACCCTTGGGCATCCCCAGTGGCACGCCCACGGGGCTCTTCGCCGACATGCTCCTGCCGCCTTCAGCGGCACGCCCTTGCCCCCCCTTCAGCGACACAGCCCCTCAGCGGAACACCCGGGCTTCCCCCAGTCCAGCACGCCCTCTCGTGTCTCCCTTGCCCGGCACACTCGTCCCTCCTTGCCCGGTGCACTCCCTAGCCGGCCCTAGGGGGGTCTCCGGTCCGTTGTTCTCACCGAGTCTTCTAAAGTTTTATTAAAGGTGTTGCCGCTCTCGGGCACCCACCTCTAGTTGTCGGGTTCCGCCACTCCATGTGGGCGCATTCCCTGTATCTCCCTTATGCTCGGGTCAAGGGGAGATGCTGCCGAATTTTTGTTAGAAATGATAACACGTTAAAAAGGACTAAAAGAAAGTAACAAACAAATAAAAAGAACAATGGTAAAATGCTTTAACCGAGGTAAGGGAACCGCAATCAATTCAAAGAGAGCCGAATCGAATGACAACTAAACCACTTGAACACTCGCCCTCGTGAGAGAAAGGATGAAAGATAATCGAGAGAAAGAGAGAAGAAACCCATGCAAACTTAATAAAATCAAGAGAGAAAAGAAAAGAGGAAGAGACATAAGAAGGGCAGAGGAGTGGGCTCCCCATGCCCTTCGCCGGCACGCCCCCTTCAGCCACATTCACCGGCACGCCCTTTCCTCCGCCTTCGCCGGTACACCCTCCAGCCACCCTTGACCGGCACACCCTTCGCCGGCACACCCGCTCGCGCCCTTGGCCGGCACACCCTTCGCCGGTACGCCCGCTCGCGCCCCTCGCCCGCACGCTCCCGCGACCCCTTCACCGGCACGCTCTCTTTACGCTTAGCGGCACGCTCGCGCCCTTCGCCGGCACACTCTCCCAGCCCCTTGGCAGCACGCTCCCCCTGCCTTCGCCGGTACACCCTGGTCGTTCTTCGCCGGCACGCCCCTTCAGCCCTTTTTAGCCCTCTAGCGGCCCACTCTCTCTCCCAAAAAAAAAGAACACATATATAATATAATAATAATAATAAATTAATAAAAATTCTGATAAATAAATAAACCTGAGTATATATATGGAATAAACAAACAAAAAGAATGTGAAATAATAATAATAATAATAAACACAAAAGAGAAAATATAATAGTAATAATAATAAACGAAAATGGAGAAATCACCCGGAATAAATACATAAAAGGAAAATATGCAATAAAATAAACATGCATATAATTTAAAGCCCATATAAAAGAATAGTAAAATCCACATCACAGCCCCGTCTCTCCCGTGACCCGATGCCGAAGGAACAATCATGCCGCCCTTCCAGGTTGGGCCTGAGTCTTGGGAATTATCCCAAAATAGCCACGACCTGACCTCGCCTCGGGCCGATATTCCGATTAAATCGGACTCGTTTCTCGGGCCGGATCCCTTCCGAGCCACTACTAAAATTGCCGCACGTTCGGCAGACATTTTGAACGGGTTCACCTCGATTCCCGCCGCATTTCTATTACGGACCAGTGTCCGAATATGAAAAGGTCCATGCGTGACCGATATGGCCGACGGCTCCCATCCCGACATGGTCGTAACCCGGCATTGCTCTGGGCCAATAGCCTGTCGAATCGGATTCATCCTAATGGGATTTGTCCCCGCTCTTTCATTGAAATTGCCGCGAACTTGGCATACATTCGTACGGGGTTGTTTCTATCTACGTCGTACCTTCAATATGGACACTTGTCCGAATATCAAGTGGTCCGCAAGTGACCGACAGAAATCGGAATAGAACGAGACGGCTCCCGTCATCCCTGGACCCTACACATGGGAATATCAATAAGGCCTTCGTGGGTTATGCTTGGACCTCGGGACCATCCCGATTATTGTCATTGTCTGACCCATATCCACGGCCTACAGCCCGTTCCCTTTGAACACGTTTTCAGTTTTGGAACCTAGTCCCGGGACTCTTCCTCGCTGCCCTCCGGCACCGAGAACATTAATGATGCCCACGCAAGCCACGTTTGGACCGCGGGAGGAGCCCCCGGCATGGTCCTGACTCGATCTTGCACCGGGCCAACAAACTCATTGGTTTCCTGCTACACTAACCGAGATTTAATCGAATGTTTTCAGAGTCTCGGAATAATATGTTTGTCGTGTCCCGGCATACATATGTTCTAGGTCCTTCTGCGACGATTATGGTATTCTCAAGCCGGACACCCGTCCGAATATTAAACGGTCTCCCGAATGACCGACACGTTTCGAACGTCTGCTTCCCTAGACATAGGGCTTTCCAGCCGATTCAAGGGATATTCCCTCGTTTCCCCTTGGCACCGGAAATATTAATGACGCTCATGCAAGTCTTGTTTCGACCGCGGGGGGCCCGCCGCAGTATGGTCGCAGCTTGCTCTTGCACTGGGCCAACAGATTTACTGGTTTTGACCGCTCCTCCCGAACGTTTTCCGCTCTTCTGAACAATAAATTTGCCGTACCTCGGCATACATGCGTTCCGGTTTTCCCGTGACAACCGCAATTTTCTAGAGCCGGACATTCGTCCGAACATTAAATGGTCAGTACACGACCGACATGACCGCGAATGGTTTCTTCTCGCCCTCGCGTGAGGATTTCAATACCTCGTAATAGACCTTTCATGCAATTAATTTCTTGGCCATGAGGCCCTGAATCTCGGCGATTAATCAAGGGTGTTCCCTCGTACGGGGGATGTAAATGACGTCGTGACCTTTATGGCGCGGCGGGTTTTGGTCCCGACACGAACCACACAATCGTCTGACGACGTCAGATCGAGCGCACCATGGGCTCTTCGAAGCCTGAATAAATCGTCACTTTGTGACTGGCACGCCCACGCACTCAATAGATGAACCACTTGAATAAGCGAATTTTAGTGCGTCCACAAGTCTGGCACGCCCGGTGGGACTTAAACTACCCTTCATCTCTTCACCGGGATTTAGGGCCTCATGGCCCCCCTAATTAACGATGTTTGCCGGCTTTGATGAATGGCAGGTGCTGTCTTCGCCAGCCCTATGGGGAGAAAATCCAGACTCGGTGCAGCTGCCTTCGTGGCCTCGAGGATGCTGCTTCGAAGCATATGCAGCTTCCAGGAATCATGGGGGCTGTTATAAAGAAAAAGAGAGAAGAGAAAGAGAAGAGAAGGGACAGGAAATCAAACCCCCCTTTCCTCAAGAAGAAAGAGAAGAAAAGAAGAAAAGCAGAAAAGAAAGAAGCAAAAAGAGAAGAGAAAGAGTCGGCGAGAGAGGGTTGTAAGGCCACGTCCATCGAGACCCGTGCTGAATAAAGATTACCATTGTGGGATTGATGCGGTGGAGCGAACCACTCATCCCCTCCCTGAGGGGGTGAGCGCTCTCCTGCACCTCCACCCTGGTCAATCATACAAGAAGAAAAAAAAGAGAAAAAAAAAGAGAAAGAAAGAAGAAAGGAAGAAAAGTTGGCCAGCATCACCGACTAAAAGAGCAAGAAGAAACCCAACATCCCGCCCGACTCTAGGAGGCCCCGAGTCCGCGGTGCAATGACCCCGACCGTTCCTCCTTCTTGCTGCCTCCATCCGGCACAAACCCCCCCCCCCCCCGAGTGGTTGTTAAAAGGCCCAGCGAGCCACAATTGTAGCTTGGTGAATGGCTGCCCACTATGGGGAATGCTTTATAGCAATGACGCCAAGCACGGCCACCACTCTCGAAGAGAGCATGCACATACCCCACCATGGGGGATAAGAAGAAGAGTTATACCCCACCATAGGGGCATAAGAAAAAAAAATGTATACACCCTGATCTAGGGGCACATGAAGAGAATCCACCCCGACTCAGGGGCACAGCAGACGACAAAGCCACACCCCGGCTCAGGGGCCTTTGAAGAAGAAACATACCTCGCCTGGGAGCACAGAAGTGAAGAGACATACCCCCCGACCTAGGGGGCAGACGAAGAAAATCTACACCCCCACTCTGGGGGGGGCATATGAGGAGGAATACGCCCCGTCGGGAGGGGATAAAAGAAGCATAACATGCCCCCGCCCTGGGGCATAAGAAGCAGCAAGAATGCACCCCGGCTCAGGGGGTATTTGAAGAAGAAATATGCCCCGACTGAGGGGTACATGAAGAGAAATACACCCCCGCCCTAGGGGCATATGAGACAAAACTATACCCCGATTCGGGGGCATTTGAAGCAGGACAAACAACATTCCCCGGCTTAGGGGCGCATGAAGAAAGGAATGCACCCCGCTTAGGGGCACATAAGCATAAGAAGAAGAGACTGCCCCGGCCTGGGGTCATGAGAAGAAATAGAGTTGTACCCCGGCTTAGGGGCATATGAAGAGGAGTGTATGCCACCCTGTGGCATAAGAGGCGGAAGAATCAACCCCTACTTAGGGGTAACTGAAGAGAATCCACCCTGCTCTAGGGGCACAAAAAGGAGATACACCCCACCCTTGTGGGGCACAAGAAGCAAAACACACCCCGCCTTAGGGGGCATATGAAGCCAAGAATCACACCCCGTCTTGGGGGTACTTGAAGAAGAAGCATACCTCGCCTCGAGGGCCTAGAAGCTATAAAGAACACGCCCCGACTCAGGGGCATATGAAGAGAAGTCCACCCTAGCTTAGGGGTATTTGAAGAAAAGACAAACCCCGCCAGTGGGGGCATAGAAGCCATGAAGAACGCGCTCCGACTTAGGGGCATTTGAAAAAGCTGCATCCCGCCTTGGGAGCATAAGATGAAAAGAGTCCACCCCGGCTTAGGGGCATCTGAAGAAGGAATACATCCCGGTCTCGGGGTCCATGAAGCAACATATATCCCCCCCCCCCCCCCCGGGGGCATCTGAAGCAGAACAAACAACATTCTCCGGCTTAGGGGGAGCATATGAAGAAAGGAAAACACCCCGATATGGGAGCACATAAGCAAAGAAGAAGAGTTCACCCCGCCTCGGGGGCATAAGAAGCAAGAATCACACCCCACCCTGGGGGTATATAAAGCAACATACACCCCGCCTGGGGGCATAGAAGCCATAGAGGAGACTCCCCGGCTTGGGGGCCCCACCTGGGGGCATAGAAGCCTTGAAAAATACGCCTCGCCTGGGGGGCACAGAGGCAAAGAGGCAAAACACACCCTCAGGGGGATGCATACCAAATAAAGCTACACCCCAACCTGGGGGCACGTTAAGAGAAATACACTCCATCGTGGAGCGTGGAAGCATTAATGAGAAAAGAAGAGCAGAATAAAGAAAAAGGCACGCATGAGGCAGATGTGGTCTTCGAGCCCTCCTCATCACACAAAAGAAGAGAAGAAAAGAAAGAATACACATGAGGTAGACGTGGTCTTCGAGCCTGTCTCATCACACAAAAGAAGAGAAGAAAAGGAAGAAAAGACATATGAGGCAGATGTGGTCCTCGAGCCCGCCTCATCACGTAAAAGAAGAGAAGAAAAGGAAGAAGAGACACATGAGGCAGACATGGTTCCTGAACCCGCCTTTTCACACAAAAGAAGAAGAGCAGAACCAAAAGAAGACACATGAGGCAGACGTGGTCCTCGAGCCCGCCTCATCACGTAAAAGAAGAGAAGAAAAGGAAGAAGAGACGCATGAGGCAGACGTGGTCCTTGAACCCGCCTCTCCACAAAAGAAGAAAAGAAAGAACAGTCACGAGGCAAACATGGTCTTTGCGCCTACCTCTCCACAAAAGAAGAAGAAAAGAAGAGAAAGAAGAGTCACGAGAGGAACATGGTCTTTGTACCCGCCTCTCCACACAAAAAAAAAAGAAGAGAAGAAGAAGGAGAACAACCATGAGGCAAGAATGATCTTTGCACCCGCCTCTTCACACAAAAGAAAAAGAGCAGAACCAAAAGAAGACACATGAGGCAGACGTGGTCCTCGAGCCCGCCTCATCAAGCAAAAGAAGAGAAGAAAAGGAAGAAGAGACGCATGAGGCAGACGTGGTCCTTGAACCCGCCTCTCCACAAAAGAAGAAAAGAAAGAACAGTCACGAGGCAAACATGGTCTTTGCGCCTGCCTCTCCATAAAAGAAGAAGAGAAGAAGAGAAAGAAGAGTCACGAGGGGAACATGGTCTTTGTACCCGCCTCTCCACACAAAAAAAAGAAGAGAAGAAGAAGGAGAACAACCATGAGGCAAGCATGATCTTTGCACCCGCCTTTTCACACAAAAGAAGAAGAGCAAAACCAAAAGAAGACACATGAGGCAGATGTGGTCCTCGAGCCCGCCTCATCACGCAAAAGAAGAGAAGAAAAGGAAGAAGAGACGCATGAGGCAGACGTGGTCCTTGAACCCGCCTCTCCACAAAAGAAGAAAAGAAAGAACAGTCACGAGGCAAACATGGTCTTTGCGCCTGCCTCTCCACAAAAGAAGAAGAGAAGAAGAGAGAGAACAGTCACGAGGCAAACATGGTCCTTGCACCTGCCTCTCCATAATAGAAGAAGAGAAGAAAAGAAAGAACAGTCACGAGGTAAACATGATCCTTGCACCTGCCTCTCCATAAAAGAAGAAGATAAAGAACAGTCATGAGGCGAACATGGTCCTTGCACCTGCCTCTCTATAAAAGAAGAAGAGAAGAAGAGAAAGAGCAGGCACGGGGCGAACATGGTCTCTGCACCTGCCTCTCTACAAAAGAAGAAGAGAAGAGAAAAAGGAGACATGAGGCGAACATGGTCCTTGCACCTGCCTCTCCATAAAAGAAGAAGAGAAGAAGAGAAAGAGCATTCACGGGGCAAACATGCTCTCTGCACCTGTCTCTCTACAAAAGAAGAAGAGAAGAGAAAAAAGAGACATGAGGCGAACATGGTCCTTGCACCTGCCTCTCCATAAAAGAAGAAGTGAATAAGAGAAAGAACAGTCACGAGGCGAACATGGTCTCTACACCTGCCTCTCCATGAAAGAAGAAGAGAAGAAAAGAAAGAACAGTCACGGGGCGAACACGATAGTTGAACCCGCCTCTTCACACAAAAGAAGAGAAGAAAAGAAAGAAATGACCATGAGACAAGCATGATCTTTGCACTGCCTCTCCATAACAGAAGAAGAGAAGAAGAGAAAGAAGAGTCACGAGGCAGACAAGGTCTTTGCACCTGTCTCCCCACATAAAAGAAGAAGAAAAAAAAGAGACATGAGATAGACGTGGTCTTCGAACCCGCCGCTTCACAAACCCTTCTCCTCGGCTCACGTATCCTACTACCCGATGCCCTTTGGCTAAGTCATTCCGGCCAAGGCCCACTGTCATGATTAATCCACCCGTCCCACCGCGCTCTCCGATATCTTTTCGGCTTTACAGCCTACTCCTAAACATCTCCCGACTTGTCACATGCTCCCAATATCCCTTGGCTTTTTAGCCTACTTCCCAATATCTTTGGCTCTCGCAGCCTGCTTCCCAGAATTCGGCCTTCACGGCCTGCTTCCCAGAATTCGGCCTTTACGGCCTGCTTCCCAGAATTCAGCCTTCACGGCCCGCTTCCCAATTTTGGCTTTTGCAGCCCGCTTCCCAATATCTTTGGCTCTCGCAGCCTGCTTCCCAGAATTCGGCCCTTGCGGCATGCTTCCCAGAATTCGGCCCTTGCGGACTGCTTCCCAGAATTTAGCCTTCACGGCCCGCTTCCCAATTTCGGCTTCTGTAGCCCGCTTCCCAATATCTTTGGCTCTCGCAGCTTGCTTCGCAGAATTCGGCCTTCACGGCCCGCTTCCCAGAATTCGGCCTTCACGGCCCGCTTCCCGTAACTTCGGCCCCTGCAGCTCGCTTCCCAATTTCGCTTCTGCAGCCCGCTTCCCAATATCTTTGGCTCTCGCAGCCTGCTTCCCAGAATTCGGCCTTTACGGCCTGCTTCCCAGAATTCGGCCTTCACGGCCCGCTTCCCGTAACTTCGGCCCCTGTAGCTCGCTTCCCAACTTCGGCTCCTGCAGCATGCTTCCCATAATTTGGCTCTCGCAGCCCGCTCTCCTCGATTTTTGGCTATTGTGGCCTACTTCCAATATCAACTTCGACCTTCACAGCCCGCTTCCCTAATGTCCTTTCAGCCGTTCGTGGTCTGCTTCCCTAATACCTTTACCACCACTACACTTATAGGTAACAGTAATATTTTCTTATGCAAAAAAAAACAAACAAACAAAAAATAAAAAACAAAATAAAAAGAAAACAACAAAATGAACACAAAAAAAAGAAAGAGAAAAGAAAGAAGAGAATGCATGATTGCCCTGCTCGCATGGTTGCTTAATATAGAATAATACACCTCCCTGGAATTTTCTAGGACCGTGCTTCCTTGCTAAATAATATCGCCCCGATTCCAGATGCACGGGCGTCACGGCGCACGCTCAAAGGGAACCTGATTATGGTAGGTGCACACGTCAAGGGGAAGAGTCATGGCTGAATCGCTAAGCCCAGCTCACAAAATAAACCTGAGGCAACGCTCCCACACTTAGCACTTAATGTGTTCAATAGCCTTCGACTATAGGGATTGCCCGAATTTCTTCTTAGCACTCTACGGAGACTTGAATTCCTGCACTCGCGTGAAAGGTAATCGTGAGGAAAAAGCTGCCTACCCCCACTGTAAAAAAAAAGAGAAAAGAAAGAGAAAAAAAAAGAAAAGAGAGAGAAACGCGGAGCCGAGTAGCCGGGAATCCCCACTGAAATAAATGAGGAGACTCGCGTGAAATGGTGAAGCGAATCACAATAAGGACGAATCTTAGTAGTCGAGAATCCCCGTTGAGACACGTGAGGAGACTCGCGCCGAACGGTGAAATCCGCTACCAAAATAAACAGATAGGGGCTGTGTGAAGCTACCGAAAGTCGAAAGCCTGGAACTAATGTGTAGGCGCTAGAGTGATCCTCGAGTGTCACCAGGAAAACCTGCATATCCCTATGGTTAGGGCCCTTTGTTCACACATTTGCACTGCCACGCCACAAAGAATTGCCTCGGGTGAAATGCGTGAATTTAGGCTATGCATGCAAGACACGCGATATCCTCTTGACAGTGCACCACCCCTCAATTGTGCCTCGCGGCCCGCACCGCATCTACGAATTACGGGCGATGTCCCTATCCTATCCCCTATAGAGGGAGATGCCTTACTCATATCTATGATATGCCTGCTAATGAATGCTTGCATGCTTGAATAAAAAAATTATATATAGTAATATATATATATATATATAATAAATAATAAAAATGTGTGTACACAATAAACTCAATTTCGGCTATCGAAGCCTACTTTCCCTGCGCTGGCTCATAGAGCCCAATCTTGGCCCCCATGGCCTACCTCTTGCCCTCGCGACTCGTTAATCTCCCAACTCCGGCTTCTATAGTCCGCTTCCCCGATTTGGGCTTTCACATCTCGCGCCCTAATTTCAGCTCTTGCAGCCCGCTTCCCAACATCTTTGGCTCTTGCAGCCTACTTCCCAGAATTCGGCCTTCACTGCCTGCTTCCCAGAATTCGGCCTTCACGGCGCGCTGCCCATAATCTAGGCTCCTGCAGCCCACTTCCTAATTTTGGCTCTTGTAACCTGCTTCCCCGATTTGACTTCCGTAGCCTGCTCCCTATAATTTTGGCCTTTACGGCCCGCTCCCCAGCTTTGGCTCTCGCAGCCTGCTTCCCCTCGGCCTTCATAGCCTACTTCCCTTTGGGCCCTCGTGGCCTGCTTGCCAATTCTGGCTCTCATAGCCTGCTTCCTAGAATTCGGCCTTCACGGACTGCTTCCCATAATTTCGGCTCTTGCAGCCGGCTTCTCAATATCTTTGGCTCTTGCAGCCTGCTTCCTGGAATTCGGCTCTCATAGCCTGCTTCCCAGAATTTGGCCTTCACGGCTCGCTTCCCATAATTTTGGCTCCTGCAGCCCGCTTCCCAATATCTTTGGCTCTTGCAGCCTGCTTCTCAGAATTCGGCTCTCATAGCCTGCTTCTCAGAATTCGGCCTTCGTGACTCACTTCTCATAATTTCGGCTCTTGCATCCCGCTTCCCAATATCCTTGGCTTTATAAGGTGCTCCCCCAATTCGGCCTCCGCGGCCCGCTTCCCGACTTTGGCTCTTTTGGCCTGCTTCCCTTTGGCTTTTATAGCCGGCTTCCTAACTTTGGCTCTCGTAGCCTACATACCTCGGCCCCCATGGCCCGCTTTCCCAAGTCTGGCTCAGGCAACCTGCTCCCCAAATTTTAGCTTTCGCATCCCGCTTTCCTGATTTGAGGACACGAAATAGATTCTCACCCCATGTTTACGTGCAAGGGAATATAGAAGAGGAGAAAAGAGAAGAGAAGAAAAATAAGAGAAGAAGAGACGAACAAACCATGTCAGCTCCCGGCACCCTGTCGGTGATGACGAAGAGACAAAGAGACCAACAAAGTATGTCAGCTCCCGGCACCCTGTCGGCGCTGACGAAGAGACAAAGAGACCAACAAAGCATGTCAGCTCCTGGCACCCTGTCGGTGCTGACGAAGAGACAAAGAGACCAACAAAGCATGTCAGCTCCTGGCACCCTGTCGGCGCTGATGAAGAGACCAAGACACAACAAACCAGGTCGGCTCCCGGCACCCCGTTGGCGCTAACAAAGAGACAAAGAGACCAACAAGGCATGTCAGTTCCCGACGCCCCGTCGACGCTGATGAAGAGACAAAGAGACCAACAAACCAGGTCAGCTCCCGACACCCCGTCGGCACTGACGAAGAAAAGAGGAGATAAACAAGTCATGTCGGCTCCTGACACCCCGACGACACCGATGAAGAGGAAAAGAGGCCAGTACACCCGCGGGCACCGCCCGGCTCATCCTTCGCCCGCGCTACCTGTGGGTGGGGGGCATTTGTGGACACCAAAAAAATTACACGCACAGATATCCTGCTCGGCCCAGCATCAACAACGGCACCGAGTGAAGAGGCCCCGGAGAGACTAGTCACCCAGACTCCCCAAATATGCACACTGCCGTGAAGCCGTCTCCGGAGTCACGACAGTGAAGAGAAATCAACCACTAAGAGCCCCACAATCCATGGGCCTCGAAGAAAATCAAATGGGCCGCAACTCGTGCTCACAACGGGCTCAAAACTGCCCATTTAGTCGTTCAACGGCACGCCCAAGGCCCTTCAGCGGCACGCCCAGGCCCTTCAACGGCACACTATTTTAAGCCTTCAACGGCACACTATTTTAAGCCTTCAACGGCACACTATTTCGGGCCTTCAACGGCACACTATCTCAAACCTTCAATGGCATGCTATTTCAAGCCTTCAACGGCACACCATTTCAAGCCTTCAGCAGCACACTTCTTGGGTCTTCCAACGGCACGCTGTTCTGGCCCTTCAACGGCACACCTGGGCGTTTTCTTCCCCGACACTTCCGGAAAATCAAATCTTACGCCCATGCCCTAGGGATTCTTGGCGTGTAGTGGGCTTGCTGGGGTGTCGCCCAGGGAGAGGGCCACGTTGCCTATTCCCCCCTGCCACCAAGGATGACGGGACAAATCCCCAATCAATGCCTCCGGTTTCCCGCCTCCGACTACCGTGTTTGAGTGCTCCCGCCGCTGGGGGTATAAAAGCCCCTTCTTCGGCGAACATAAAGGAGGAGAGGAGGCCAGTGGAGGGAGCCACGACCGAGCAGCCAGAAAAGAGAAGAGGAAGAAGAAGAAGAGAAGAAGAAGAAGAAGAGAAGAAGAGAAGAGGAGGAGGGGAGGCTCTGCCCCCCCTTCTGCTGCCCCGTCAACTGCCGTCCGCGCGAAGAGAAAAGAGAAGAAGAAGTAGAAGAGAAGAAGAAGAGGAGGGGAGGCTCTGCCTCCCTCCCCCGTTGCTCCGTCCACTGCCACCTGAGCGAAGAGAAGAAGAAGAAGAAGAGGGGAGGCTCCGGCTTCCCCCCCCCCCCCCCCCCCCCCGTTGCTGTCTCGTCTACCACCGTCGGTGTGAAGAGAGGAAGAGAAGAAGAGTGAGTGGAGAGAGAGGATGAGGTCTGGGAGGGGAGAAGTCCGTGCTCCCCCCATTGTATCTTCTTTCTTTCTTTCTTGGCCCCCCCTTGTTTTCTTTTCCGTCGCCATGTATTAGCTTCCTTGGGGCACTCCTTTTGCGAGAATAAAAGTAGAAGGCTTGCAAATATTTTCTTTGGACGTCTTTCTAAAGCCTTTCTTCCGTGTTTGCATCCCTCGGTGTTTCACGCCCCTTTCCCTTTCTCCTTTCGTTAGGGCTTGCTTCCTCCCGGGCATTTTTGTCTTTGCCCACCCCTGGGTGCCCTCAGCGGCACACCCTAGCCGTGCCTCCAACGGCACACCCTCCATATGCCTTCAACGGCACACCCTTGGGCATCCCCAGTGGCACGCCCACGGGGCTCTTCGCCGACATGCTCCTGCCGCATTCAGCGGCACGCCCTTGCCCCCCCTTCAGCGACACAGCCCCTCAGCGGCACACCCGGGCTTCCCCCAGTCCGGCACGCCCTCTCGTGCCTCCCTTGCCCGGCACACTCATCCCTCCTTGCCCGGTGCACTCCCTAGCCGGCCCTAGGGGGGTCTCCGGTCTGTTGTTCTCACCGAGTTTTACGAAGTTTTATTAAAGGTGTTGCCGCTCTCGGGTGCCCACCTCCAGTTGTCGGGTTCCGCCACTCCATGTGGGCGCGTTCCCTGTATCTCCCTTACACTCGGGTCAAGGGGAGATGCTGCCGAATTTTTGTTAGAAACGATAACACGTTAAAAAGGACTAAAAGAAAGCAACAAACAAATAAAAAGAATAATGGTAAAATGCTTTAACCGAGGCAAGGGAACCGCAATCAATTCAAAGAGAGCCAAATCGAACGACAACTAAACAACTTGAACACTCACCCTCGTGAGAGAAAGGATGAAAGATAATCGAGAAAAAGAGAGAAGAAACCCATGCAAACTTAATAAAATCAAGAGAGAAAAGAAAAGAGGAAGAGACATAAGAAGGGAGGAGGAGTGGGCTCCCCATGCCCTTCGCCGGCACGCCCCCTTCAGCCACCTTCGCCGGCACGCCCTTTCCGCCGCCTTCGCAGGTACACCCTCCAGCCACCCTTGGCCGGCACACCCTTCGCCGGCACACCCGCTCGCGCCCTTGGCCGGCACACCCTTCGCCGGTAGGCCCGCTCGCGCCCCTCGCCCCCACGCTCCCGCGACCCCTTCACCGGCATGCTCTCTTTACGCTCAGCGGCACGCTCGCGCCCTTCGCCGGCACACTCTCCCAGCCCCTCGGCGGCACGCTCCCCCTGCCTTCGCCGTTACACCCTAGTCGTTCTTCGCCGGCACGCCCCTTCAGCCCTTTTTAGCCCTCTAGTGGCCCACTCTCTCTCCAAAAAAAAGAACACATATATAATATAATAATAATAATAATAATAATAATAATAATAATAATAATAAATTAATAAAAATTTTGATAAATAAATAAACCTGAGTATATATATGGAATAAATAAACAAAAAGAATGTGAAAGAATAATAATAATAAACAAAAAAAGAGAAAATATAATAGTAATAATAATAAACGAAAATGGAGAAATCACCCGGAATAAATACATAAAAGGAAAATAAGCAATAAAATAAACATGCATATAATTTAAAGCCCAGATAAAAGAATAGTAAAATCCACATCGCAGCCCCGTCTCTCCCGTGACCCGATGCCGAAGGAACAATCATGCCGCCCTTCTAGGTTGGGCCTGAGTCTTGGGAATTATCCCAAAATAGCCACGACCGGACCTCGCCTCGGGCCGTTATTCCGATTAAACCGGACTCGTTTCTCGGGCCGGATCCCTTCCGAGCCACTACTAAAATTGCCGCACGTTCGGCAGACATTTTGAACGGGGTCACCTTGATTCCCGCCGCGTTTCCATTACGGACCGGTGTCCGAACATGAAAAGGTCCATGCGTGACCGATATGGCCGACGGCTCCCATCCCGACATGGTCGTTACCCGGCATTGCTCTGGGCCAATAGCCTGTCGAATCGGATTCATCCTAATGGGATTTGTCCCCGCTCTTTCATTGAAATTGCTGCGAACTCGGCATACATTCGTACGGGGTTGTTTCTATCTACGTCGTACCTTCAATATGGACACTTGCCCGAATATCAAGTGGTCCGCAAGTGACCGACAGAAATCAGAATAGAACGAAACGGCTCCCGTCATCCCTGGACCCTACACATGGGAATATCAATAAGGCCTTCGTGGGTTATGCTTGGACCTCGGGACCGTCCCGATTATAGTCATTGTCTGACCCATATCCATGGCTTACAGCCCGCTCCCTTTGAACACGTTTTCGGTTTTGGAACCTAGTCCTGGGACTCTTCCTCGCTGCCCTCCGGCACCGAGAACATTAATGATGCCCACGCAAGCCCCGTTTGGACTGCGGGAGGCGCCCCCGGCATGGTCCTGACTCGATCTTGCATCGGGCCAACAAACTCATTGGTTTCCTGCTACACTAACCAAGATTTAACCGAATGTTTTCAGAGTCTCGGAATAATATGTTTGTCGTGTCCCGGCATACATATGTTCTAGGTCCTTCTGCGACGATTACGGTATTCTCAAGCCGGACACCCGTCCGAATATTAAACGGTCTCCCGAATGACCGACACGTTTCAAACATCTGCTTCCCTAGACATAGGGCCTTCCAGCCGATTCAAGGGATATTCCCTCGTTGCCCCTTGGCACCAGAAATATTAATGACGCTCATGCAAGTCTTGTTTCGACCGCGGGGGGCCCACCACAGTATGGTCGCAGCTTGCTCTTGCACCGGGCCAACAGATTTACTGGTTTTGACCGCTCCAACCGAGGCTCAGCCGAACGTTTTCCGCTCTTCCGAGCAATAAATTTGCCGTACCTCGGCATACATGCATTCCGGTTTTCCCGCGACAACCGTGGATTTCTCGAGCCGAACGTTCCCTCGTACGGGGGATGTAAATAACGTTGTGACCTTTATGGCGCGGCGGGTTTTGGTCCCGACATGAACCACACAATCGTCTGACGACGTCAGATCGAGCGCACCATGGGCTCTTCGAAGCTCGAATAAATCGTCACTTTGTGACTGGCACACCTACGCACTCAATAGACGAACCACTTGAATAAGCGAATTTTAGTGCGTCCACGTCGTTTCGACTATTTTTATGAATTTTTCTGAATTAGTCCATTTTTGACTCAAAAATCAGAATTTTAAAAAATTAGAAAACTTTCTTAATTCTTTTCTTTTTCTTTCTTCTTCCTCTCTCCTCCCTCTCATTCGCCGCCGCGACCCTCACTCTCCCATTTTCTCCCTTCTCTCACCTCCCGGCTCCTGCTACAGACGGAGGAGGCTCGGGCAGGTAGTGGAGATGCTATGGCAGTGATCGGGTGCGCGATGGGGTGAGGATCGGACCGTTTCGAGCGTGATCCCGAATGGTGGATTCAAAGCCGACCGTCGTGCTCGCGATGCGGTTTTCGGTGCGGTTTAGTCACTACGGTGCACGGAATCTTCGGTGGTGGTAGGGAGACGGATGATCGCCTACTCCTCTGCTACGTTCCCTCATAGTTTCACGTCGAACGGTGAGCATATGAGTGGGTTTGTTTAAAGTTTGAGAAAATCATACTTTTGGGGTGTTCGTTGGGTTCGCTGGAAAACGGCGACGGTTTTCAGCTAAATTGGCGTCATTGGAACCCCCAGCATGTTAGCATTCCATTTCCGTCAGTTTTACGACGATCGGTGGCCATTTGGCGTCGGTACGAGCCCGGGAACCCCGGTTACATGATTTGGGTCGATTCGGTAGAATCGGGGGTTTCTTGCATTTTTGGTGTCGTTTGGACCCCTTTCAGTTTGTTGGAATGCTTGTATGGTCATTAGGGATGTATCCCCTTCTTTTAGACGCGAATGGGGCATGGAAAGGCCAAGATCGGCCGATCCCATCGTTTTCTCGCCGTGTCGCCCAAAATGGTTTAACAGTAACCATTTTTAAGCTTTGGCGGTCCAGTCTTAACCGTTTTATTCTTGGAGCGGCCCATCAGGAGATTGTTTCCATGTTTTGAGCGGTTCTATGTCAACCGTTCATTTGTTGGAATAGTAGGTCGGTTCAGGATTGCACGGCTCTACGATAGACCGCCATGTGGCCTAAGCGGCCCTTGGCAGACCGTGCATATTCACAGTTTTGGTCAACATTTTAAGTCGGTTTAGGGGGTTGACTGGTTGAGCGGCCAGGTTGTGACCGCTCCGGTCTTTGCGCGGCTAAGTGGTGACTGTCCTGCTCAAGGTACGGCCCCACGATAGACTATTTACCCTCTTCCTTGCTTTAGTAGTCTCTGAGCTAAGCGGCCATGTCTCTGACCGCTCATCTCAGTTGCGCTACCTTGGTCGGACCGTGCATTTCCTTGAACGGAATAGCTCAGACCGTTCAGTGTATGGCACGGCCCTTGGGTGACCATCCATACTTCTGCACGGCTTGATCTAAACCGTGCATTGGTTTTAAGCGATCCTGTCCATGACCGTTCTAGTCATTAAGTGGCCAGTCGTTCGACCGTGTTTGGATGGAGAGGCCCTTAGTTGACCGTTTAATGCCTGCGTGTCATTTCCCGATGTGCTGATTTCCCTGTACCTTGGCTTGACCTCGTGGTTTTCCCATTGCCCTGTGGATGTCTTTTGATGTCCTATGAGGGCTATGACCATGTTATAAGGCAGCCAAGTGTACCCTGCTATTGGTTAGGTTTCTGTACTGCTTCTGAGTCGTCATTAGGTTCTGGTCAACCCGGTGAAACCCAGTGGTTGACAAGTAACCTTGCATGTGTCTCGACTACTCTGGCTAGCTCGAGACAATGGTTCTGGATGCCTAGAGGTACTATCTTACCTCGATTTGCATGTCCAAGTGCTTTGAGCATCTTGATGGTCCCTCGGGTCTCCCTGAGTCATTTTATACGGTTCTGTGGATCCGATGATCCATTGTCATTTCCTGTGGCTTAGGATTAGACCGATTGGCAGTTCGTCACTACCGTCACGTGACGATCTTGGTTCCGAGTCATGAGACTCAAGGATCATTGCGTTGGTAGGTCAAGTTATCATGTCCTAAGTCTGTTGGCAGTTTAGTATACTGCTTGGTGCTTCGTAGTACATGCGACAATGCTTGCTTAGCCTGTCTGTACTTCAGCACTCGTATTTTCGAGTCTCTGTGTCTAGTGAGCCTCCACTAGTCGTAGCCTCACAACCTCGAGTGTCGGCCCACCTGGGAGTGGTGGTGGGGCAGTTCTCGATATACAGTTTTTTAGGGTAGTTTCGTGGGCCCCTACTTTACGGTAGCGTCCTGCTGGGGGGGGGGAAACTAGCTAGAGGCCTGGCTCTAGGCATGAGCTAGTGTGTGGACACGTGGTCAGGGGCGTTTGAACGAGCGCCGACGGGCGTGACCCTGACTAGTCACTCGTTACTGTAGTTCCTATTCTAGTTCTGTGTGTATCTCAGTCTCCGTCGTTCTCGATGTCCGTAGCGAGATACCTATGGCGCAGTGTAAGACGTCAGTGGACGCATCTGGCTGTTCTTCTAGTGAGGAGGTGCTTCCGTCACGTGACACGTGACTCTCACGTTTCTCGTGCGTCGTGACCTTCTCGAGTTAAGTCTTTTCTTGGCCTTACCCGAGGTCAGTGCTGTGTGGTATGCATGATGATCCAGTCATGTATGCGTTTACGCTTAGGGAGCGTGCATGACAATCTAGTCGTGTAGGCTTTAGTGTGCCGTGTCTGTCTAGGTCTCTTCTAGGTCTTTTGCCTGTCTTTGTAGGCCTTCGCCTTTGGCCTTGTCCTTGGCCAACAGATCGGTAACTCCTGACTCTGTGAGATCAGGGTTCGCCTTACTGTTGCTGTTGGAGTAGCGTAGGAGCCGAGGTTCTGGTTCGGTTCGGCTTCTTTTCTCTTTCTTTTAGCTGTTCCTACTCCTCCCGTTTCCGGCTTTCTGTTACAGCTTTCTAGTAGTAGTTTAGCTTTTCCTGCTTTACTACTCCTGCTGTTTTAGCTATTGTTCCGTGTTACTCTGTACTTTTTTGTGGGGATCCGCGTGACCCTTACTGAGCCAGTGACACGAGGCTCACCCCTACTTTTCAGGTGTGGTCGTCTCTGCTTCCCTTGTGGTTCCTAGTGTGGCGTGCTCGTAGTTGCCAGCGGGACCTGCGTCGGGCTTCCCCCGACCTCAGCGTACATTTTTCTTTCTGTTGGACTGTACTTGTCTTTCCTTTGGACTGGACTCTAGTATAATTTTTAATTTTAACTGCTAATTAAAAAGTAATTTTATTTCTGCTACTTTAGCAAACCTAGTTAATGAAATTTAAGTACTTACTATTATATCTACGACTTCAATGTACTACACGACATTCCTTTTATCCATTCGGAGCTTTACAGCTCTTGGGAGGCTTCACGGATTCCAAGTGGTATCGGGTCTACTCGGTAGTCCTATCGGGTATATCCGGTATCCAGAGTCCGGGTCGTCACAGGTGGTACAGAGCGGTTGTTGTGTGAAGTACATGGGAATCCGAGATATATAGTGTCAAGAGTCTTGAAAGTTCAATACAGTCTTTCGCTGGCTTAGGTTTTGCGATTCCTTGTCGTTTTGTTTTCCGTAAGTGATCTTGTGCGTGCTGTGTTAGCACTGTGCGAGATGGTTTTTCTCTCGTCTCGATGTGACGGGACGTTCCTTTTTGTTGTGATGCTTGTTTCGATTGTGTTGTACTTGGCAGAGTTCGCCGATAGGCGTGAATCCGCAATGCATTGCTCGAGATTTTTCCGTGGTTTGTTCAGGTGGCTGGTGACTTTTCGAGTTGGTGTGATGGCCGTACACATTCTTATGTTGTTTTGGTCATCCCAGCTTAAGTCTGTGCAACTCCTAAGGTGTTTCATTTCTGTTGAAGTGGTTGCTTTGTTTCCTCGACTGAGAAGATGCTCAAGCGAACCTAGGATATTCCTTCCTGGTGAGCTACTGTTAGTGAGCTTGGTGCTTCTCATCCTGTTTGGTGGCATCGTTTCAAGGTAAGCCTTGGAATTGCTGTCTTAGTGACACCTTTATCCTGTGTCTGCTTCGGTGTGGACAGTGTTTATTCTGAGCCTGATCTGCTCTTTGTTCGACGGTTGCTTGGCTTTGGACCTAAACTTTATGTTAAGAGCCGTTGTGCACCTTGTTTGTCGTGCCGTGTCTAGCGGTCGATGTGTTGTGAAGGCTCATCTATTGTTTCCAGGATGTAAGGGTAAGCTGAGATCGGTCTTTCTCTGCGCTTTGTGCTGAAGCTGGTGCTCTTCTTTGTTTGCACTTAGGTGACTTGTGATCGGTTGTTCGAAGGATCAGTATTCGTGGCGTGTTATATTATGATTTTAATGAAATTACGATGGCGCAGAGTGTGTGCTGAGATGCAAATATCGAGATATTTCTGATGCCTGTGTGCATTGTTTGAGTGCGCAGCAGAAGCGTGTGGGCTGATAACCCACGGGTCGAGGATCGTTGGTTGTAAGCTTCTGACCAGTCGAGAGAATTATTTTTCTTGATGTGACTTCGTCTTGGCTTTGTGTGCCTTGATGTTGTCTGTTGCCACGCCGTTGTTCTTGAAGGCATACTGGTGTTGGCACTGCCATTTGTGAGTATTGAGGAATCTGTTGGCATTTTTGCTGGTCGAGTACCCTCTGCTCTGTAATTCTTTCTTTTGTGTTGTGCTCTCGGGGCGTGATAGTGGTCCTTGAGATATGTTTCCCGAGATCGTTGTCCTTCTTGTTGTCGTGGGTATTTTCTTGGTGAGGTGCTCGATGCATGACTAGTCCATTGTAGTCGTGTGTTCAGCTGTTATTGTGCCTTGTTATGACCCAGCTTGCAGTTGTGTTCCGTGGTTCTGTGTTCAGTACGGAGCCGGGATCCTACAAGTGCAGCTGTCATTGTTATCATTTTGTCATTGTTTCCCTATGAATCTGTCTTAGCATCGTGTGGACCGTGATCTTGTCGGTTGGTTGTGCTGTACTCTTCTTCCCTGATAGAGTTAGCCTGCGACTCGATCAGATGTAATATCTGAGTGAGGACTGACTTGATTATGTTTATGGTCCGGTGCTGTCATTGGCATCCTATGTGCCAGGTTTCGTTGTTGCCTGTGGCACTGGAGCCGATGATGTTGAGCTGTCAGCTGAGAGGACTATGCTTTCTTGTTTAAGCTGATGCTTGTCGTGTCTGTCGTTTTGGTTTCCCGATATCTGTTATCGTGGCATGAGTCATGTCCCCTTTCCTGTGAGACGTAAGCAACGTTGCCTTGCTTCGGAGGTGTCAAACTTGTGTTCACTGGTGTGCCATGCTCGCCTTTTGGATAGATTTGCCTTGAGATCCAGAGCGTGTGCTTGTGATGATGGTCTGGCGGTGTTCCTCTGAATTATGTTTTCGAGATTCGTGCTATTTTACGTTGTGTCTTGGGGTTTGTTCATCCCTACTTCTTCTCGTTCGCTCTTTAAATTTCGAGGATGAAATTTCTTGAAGGAGGGGAGGCTGTAATACCCTGGATTCTTATTGGGTCTTTCGGATCCTTTTCGGAGAGTTTCGGATCGCTTTTGTCGGTCCTGAGTTGAGTTTTACGATCCACGTGGGTTTTTTTCTCATACTAGTTACGGAACCCTGTGGTGAGTTTGTTGTTCAGTTCATCGAATCGAGGACGCTACAGTTACGATGTACTCGTTGAGAGGATCGTTTCGACTATTTTTACGTATTTTTCTGAATTAGTCTATTTTCGGCTCAACAATCAGAATTTTTAGAATTTAGGAAAATTTCCTAATTCTTTTCTTTTTCTTTCTTCTTCCTCTCTCCTCCCTCTCATTCGCCGCCGTGACCCTCTCTCTCCCGTTTTCTCCCTTCTCTCGCTCTCCCGGCTCCGGCTGCAGACGGAGGAGGCTCGGGCAGGTAGTGGAGATGTTGTGGCTGTGATCGGGTGCACGATGGGGTGAGGATTGGACCGTTTCTGGCGCGATCCCGAACGGTGGATTCAAAGCCGACGGTCAAGCTCGCGATGCGGTTTTCGGCGCGATTTAGTCACTACGGTGCACGGAATCTTCGGTGGAGGTAGGGAGACGGATCGCCTACTCCTCTGCTACGTTCCCTCATAGTTTCACGCCGAACCGTGAGCATATGAGTGGGTTTCTTTCAAGTTCGGTAAAATCATGCTTTTGGGGTGTTCGTTGGGTTCACCGAAAAACAACGACGATTTTTAACTAAATTGGCGTTATTGGAACCCCCAGCATGTTAGCATTCCATTTCCGTCAGTTTTGCTGCGATAGGTGGCCATTTGGGGCCGGTACGAGCCCGGGAAGCTCGATGACTCGATTTGGGTCGATTATGCTGAATCACCCGTTTCTTACATTTTTGGTGTCGTTTGGACCCCTTTCAGTTTGTTGGAAGGCTTGTATGGTCATTAGGGATGTATCCCCTTCGTTTAGATGCGAATGGGGCGTGGAAAGGCCAAGATCAGTCGATCCCATCATTTTCCCGCCGTGTCGCCCTAAACGGTTTAATAGTAACCGTTTTTAAGCTTTGGCGGTCCAGTCTTAACCATTTTATTCTCGGAGCGGCACATCAGGAGACCATTTCCATGTTTTAAGTAGTTCTATGTCAACCGTTCATTTGTTGGAACAGTAGGTCGGTTAAGGATTGCGCGGCTCTACGATAGACCGCCCTGTGGCCTAAGAGGCCCTTGGCAGACCGTGCATATTCGCAGTTTTGGTCAACGTTTTAAGTCAGTTTAGGGGGTTGACTGGTTTAGCGGCTAGGTTGTGACCGCTCCGGTCTTTGCGCAGCAAAGTGGTGACCGTCCTGCTCAAAGTACGGCCCCACGATAGACCGTTTACCATCTTCCTTGCTTTAGTAGTCTCTGAGCTAAGCGGCCATGTCTCTGACCGCTCATCTCAGTTGCGCAGCCTTCGTCGGACCGTGCATTTCCTTGAACAGAATAGCTCAGACCGTTCAGTGCATGGCACGGCCCTTGGGTGACCGTCCATACTTATGCAAGGCTTGCTCTAAACTGTGCATTGGTTTTAAGCGGTCCTATCCATGATCATTCTAGTCATTAAACGGCCAGTCATTCGATCGTGTACGGATGGAACGGCCCTTAGTTGACTGTTTAATGCCTGCGTGTCGTTTCCCGATGTGTTGATTTCTCTGTACCTTGGCTTGACCTCGTGGTTTGCCCATTGTCCCGTGGACGTCTTCTGATGTCTTATGAGGGCTATGACCATGTTATAAGGTAGCCAAGTGTACCCTACTATTGGTTAGGTTTCTGTACTGCTTCTGAGTCATCATTAGGTTTTGGTCAACCCGGTGAAACCCAGTGGTTGACAAGTAACCTTGCGTGTGTCTCGACTATTCTGGATAGCTCGAGACAATGGTTTTGGATGCCTAGAGGTACTGTCTTACCTCGGTTTACGTGTCTAGGTGCTTTGAGGGTCTTGATGCTCCCTTAGGTCTTCATGAGTTATTTTATACGGTTATGTGGATCCGATGATCTATTGTCGTTTCCTGTGGCTTAGGATTAGACTGATTGGTGGTTCGTCACAACCGTCATGCGATGATCTTGGTTCCGAGTCATGAGACTCAAGGATCGTTATGTTGGTAGAGCTAGTTGTCCTGTCCTAAGTCTGTTGGCAGTTTAGTATACTGCTTGGTGCTTCATAGTACGTGCGACAGTGCTTGCTTGGCATGTCTGTACTCCAGCACTCGTTTTGCCGAGTCTCTGTGTCTAGTGAACCTCCACTAGTCGTAGCCTCACGACCTCGAGTGTCGGCCCACCTGGGAGTGGTGGTGGGGCATTACTCGATATATGGTTTTTAGGGTAGTTTCTGTGGGCCCCTACTTTACGGTAGCGTCCTGTTGGGGGGGGGGGGAACTAGCTAGAGGCCCGGCTCTAGACATGAGCTGGTGTGTGCACACGTGGTCAGGGACGTTTGGACGCGCGCCGATGGGCGTGACCCTGACTAGTCACTCGTTACTGTAGTTCCTGTTCTAGTTCTGTGTGTATCTCAGTCTCCGTCATTCGCGGAGTCCGTAGCGAGATACATGTGGCGCAGTGTAAGACGTTAGTGGACGCATCTGGCTGTTCTTCTAGTGAGGAGGTGCTTCCGTCACGTAACACATGACTCTCATATTTCTCGTGCGTCATGACCTTCCCGAGTTAGTCTTTTCTTGGCCTTACCCGAGGTCAGTGCTGTGTGGTATGCACAACGATCCAATCGTGTATGCATTTGCGCTTAGGGAACGTGCACGATAATCCAGTCGTGCAGGTTTTAGTGTTCCGTGTCCATCTTGGTCTCTTCTAGGTCTTTTGCCTGTCTTTGTAGGCCTTCGCCTTAGGCCTTGTCCTTGGCCAATGGATCAGTAACTCCTAACTCTGTGAGATCAGGGTTTGCCTTTCTGTTACTATTGGTGTAGCGTAGGAGCTGAGGTTCTGGTTCGGTTCGGCTTCTTTTCTCTTTCTTTTAGCTGTTCCTACTCCTCTCGTTTTCGGCTTTCTGTTACAGCTTTCTAGTACTAGTTTAGCCTTTTCTGCTTTACTACTCCTATTGTTTTAGCTGTTCTTCCGTGTTACTGCGTGTTTTTCAGTGTGGATCCGCATGACCCCTATTGAGCCAGTGACAAGAGGCTCACCCCTACTTTTCAAGTGTGGTTATCTCTGCTTCCCTTGTTGTTCCTGGTGTGGCATGCTCGTAGTTGCCAGCAATACCTGCGTCGGGCTTCCCCTGACCTCAGCGTACATTTTTCTTTCGGTTGGACTGTACTTGTCTTTCCTTTGGACTGGACTCTAGTATAATTGTTAATTTTAACTGTTAATTAAAAATTAATTTTATTTCTGCAACTTTAGCAAACCTGATTAATAAAATTTAATTGTTTACTGTTATATCTGCGACTTCAATGTACTACACGAGTTCCTTTTATCCCTTCGGAGCTTTATAGCTCTTGGGAGGCTTCACGGGTTCCAAGTGGTATCGGGTCTACTCGATAGTCCTATCGGGTATATCCGGTATCCGGAGTCCGGGTCGTCACATGAATAGTGACACTTTTAATTTATCAAGAATTTTATGAAATAAAATATATGAAAAATATGAGAAAAATATAGGGATTTTAATCATATGCATATCAAGATCTTATCTTGTCCGGTTTACTAGATATAAAAGTTTGAAGTTAAAACGATATTTTTACGGAATAAACTGGGTCACTTTTATTCCAGCATGATTTTAATAAAAATAAATCATGAAAAATATCAGAAAAATCTAGGGATCATAAAAACATGCACTTTACTATTTTTATTAACATGGTTTATTGGATATATAATTTTAAACGTTACTACAATTATTAACTAACCCAAAATATTCATGTATTCTTTTAACAAAACACGCAACAGGGATCATGGAACAATGCTACGTGCATTATCGTTTAGCATGCAATCTTAGTCTTGATTTTGCTTGGGAGATTGCCTACATTTGGTGTTCTAACGGACGGAGTACAAAATAGCAGAAAAATGATGATGGACATAGCGGTACATTCGACAGTAGAGGAAGAAGTAGACAGGGGAAGAAGCCTTGCTTCTTCTTCTTTTTCCATGTACTGACAACGCCAACCGCTCTGAGCAGAGTAGGAAGAAGACGAAGCCTCTTCCACATACAGTAATGACAGCACAGGCCCAGCCGTAGGGGAAGAGGCAGGTCGACGCAGGGCGATAGCGGCATGGCTTTCACGAACGCAGCAGCAAAGAGGGCGCTCGTTCGATAGCCAGGGCTTTTGTAGGGATAGAATCCTAAAGGAGGGTGGAATCCGAACGAGAGTAAGGATCGACGTATTCACCTTTACGTTATTGTCCTTCGTACTATAACAACCGCCGCCTTCTATTATCAAGTGAGAAAAACCCTAAAGGCTAATCCCTCGAACATGCACGTGGGTATGTGGGTTGGCATATGGGGTTGGCTGTGGTTGTTGGGTTCACCATGGCCCAACCCATTAGTGCATATAATTCGTTAGATGCCCAGCCACTTCATCCTTTTGTTCATGTTTTAAGCCCATGCATAAAGGAATCAACATATATATATTTATATATGTTTATATATATATTCCAAGCCCAAGGTTCTTAAGCCCATTTAGTTTGGGATATACAAGACTATTGATATTTAGGCATTTATATATTCTTTTATGAGCCCCTTATTATCCATATATATATCGTTATGTACATACCCATGTACCTTCTAGCGTGGGGAGTCCATGGGTTTAGGCCCATTTATTCTTTTCAAAGCCCATTAAATATAACTCTTAGCTTAACATTATATTTATTAAATTGAAAGTTTAATTAATGTAGAACGTGGTATGGGGATTTTTATTTCTTTTAATTTTTTTAATCTCCACCGTTATCTCAGGTATCAGAGTCGGGTTCGATCCTATGGGAGTCTTTATAGATATGTATGTGTATAAATATATTTTGGAATGAGATTCCTTCTAAATACTTGGATTGTATTTCCAATTTAAGCCATATATAAGTAAAAGGATATATTCGATTTCCATTTCTCAATTATTTAGTTATACCTTCATTGATGCCCATTAATTAACATTTAGGCTCAATAACTATTTTAGCTAATTATCACTTTTCCTTTATCAAAATTTTAATTCTCATAATTTTCTATGACTAATAATTATAGTTATTTTTATTTATTCTAAATAAAAAATTTTGGGGTGCTACACCCTCCCCCACTTAAAAGAATTTGGTCCCCAAATTCACATGATTTTCTTCCAAAATTAGTGGGGTAAGATCACCATATCTAAAACATGTGTTCTAACAAGATCCATTCTCGCAGCATGCTAAGTACTTAAGGTCATATCCGATTCATGTAAATTTTAGATGAGATAGGTTTATAAAGTTACCTTCCAGGGCTTGCGGTGCTTCTTCCTTTAAGAATGGACAACGAGCAATCTTATGATCTTCCCTTCCGCAATGGATGCATTTCCCGAGTTTATTCTTGCAATGTTCACATTTTCCTTTGGCCGGAACAATTTGTTGCTCATCATTCTGGGGTTTCTTATCCTTACGGAAACCGTTACCTCCATTGGACCTCTTCTTGCCATTCACGGGTTCCGTATTCTTGGATCCATTCACTTGCTCCTTCCTGGCTATCTTTCCTTTGACTCGTTCCATCATATCCATGGCATTCTCCAAGAGCTATGCCTTTCTAACCATCTCCGTGTAAGTTTGGATTTCCAGTGGAGCTAATTGAGAAATAAGTTCCACCTTCAAACCATTCATAAATCTTCTTGCTCGCATCTTCTCCGTGCAGACTAGGTATGGTGCATATCAGGCTAACCTAGAAAACTTCACCTCGTACTCTACTACGGATAGACTTAGGCTGTTTCAAAGCCGCAAACTCCATGGCCTTCTTCTCACGGATCCATTCTGAGAAATACTTCTCATTGAAGTTTTCTAAGAACTCATCCCAAGCCACTGGACCATTGGACAGAATTGTCTTCCACCGATCCCCACCAAACCCTAGCATCCTTTTCTAGTTGATAGGTTACCAGTAATACCTTTTCTTCGTCAGTGCATTGCATGACCCTAAAGGTTCTTTCTATTTCATGCACCCAATTCTCTACTTCATCCGAGTCGGTAGACCCACCAAACTTAGGGGGATTCATCTTTTGGAACTTCCTATGCAAATCCCCGGCATCATGTTGTGCTTCTCCTTACGCGACTTGTTGTGAGGCTTGTGTTAATCCTTGGACAGTGCGTTGCATCTCTCTCCATTGAGCTCGCTCGACAGTCATTTAGCTGATAGCGTAGACGGAACATATTTTTATTGATTAGCCCATAGCTCTACCCAAATCTCATGGAGTTCCTATAGGATAACTGACAAGGAGAACTCAACTTATAACTGGGACTTGATGACCTAGGGATTTAAAATGCCTAGGCTCTGATATCACCTTCTGTCACATCCCGAACTGATAACAGCGGAACGTATTTGTTTGCTCGGAACGTGGCAGTTAAACAGTCGTGTCAATCAAAACATAGTCATAAGACCAAATATATTTAGACAAAATAGAATTTTATTGCAAATATAAGTTGATTACAAATTATGGACCCAAAATAAAGAAAGACTCAATAGAAGAAAATTACAAAGGGTTTCTCTAAACTAGACTTGACATAAACATAACGATAAGACCACGAGGTTCATCTAGGGAGCCGAGGCACTCTTCACTCTTGCCCTTGCCCATCATGTTCGGTCTCGTCATCACTAGGGTCATTACCTTAAAAATATTACAAAATATTAGGTGAGCGAACGCTCAGTATGACTTAATATCTCAAGCTCAAAGCTAGCTTTATGTTAATTACAGGTTAACATGCTCCTGCAGGTCATGCAAGATATAGAAATCGAGAACTATATGGGCACGAGATAAATTCAAGAACTATAATAATAGAGAAGATGATTGACACTTTCAAGAGATATAAGAACAAGTAGATTGATGAAAGAATATATCAAGAATTTTCATGACGAGATAACAAGTACTTTCAATAAGGCAATTCAAGAACAATCACGGTGAACATTAAGCAAGTATAGAAGTAGAGCAATTATTTCTACCAGCACTATGTAGGATTGGCCAATACACTTAGGGACATCACAACAATATGACAACCCCAAATGTAAATAAGTCGTAGACCAATTTTGCTATATTTGGTGAATGCCAACAACCGATCATTCACAATAGATCAATTTCTATTTAATTTATTATTTAAGAAAATTACGTTTCTTTAAAAGGATGCATATCCAAATTTGATGTCATGGTTGTGGACGTGTATTCTATATTATATATATATATATATATATTTCCTTTGAAAGAATAAATGATGAAGGTGGGGTCTTTTAAAAGAATAAGTAAGAGAAGGGGAAATATATATGCATATAGGGTATATAAGCCAATATGGGTTTTACAAGGTTGGTGGAAAAGTCTTCAAGAATTAACGACAATCAGGGTTTGCCGTCCCGACCGTCCCGGTCGTGGCATGGGACGGTACGGGACGGTACTGTATCGCTTTGTACCGGTTTGAAATAAAGACTTTAATATAAAGATTATAAATAAAATATCACGAAGTGTTCATTAGCTTAGTTGGTTACACGGTGTCATTCTTAAATCAGGCGACCTGGGTACGATTCTCCTTAGTATCAAAGGATTTTAACATTTTGTTTCCATTTGATAGTTAAAAAATGTGGAAAAAAATGTAAAACTTGATGCGTCTTTGGAGCTTCGAACCCAGGGCCCTCAAGTAAGCGTGAAACACCTTTTACCAACCGACCTATCGATCAAATTCAATTATAAAATATTATTGTCCCGCTGAATTGGCAAGCAAGAGGGGGGTGAATTGGTTGCCAGCTAAATAAAATATTTGATTAGGCTAGAACCAGAAATTAAAAAAAAATTCGAGGCAAGGCACAGATCAAGAACGAAACAGCAAAATATAGAAGATGACCAGCACGCTTATGAATGGCAAGTTAAATACTCGAGCGCATTCAGTCACTGAGATGAGAGCGGTGAAGTGAGAGACTGCGCAACACACCATAAGGAAATATGCAAGCAACCACACAAAGAGCAAACCATAGGACGCAAGAATTTTTTAGGTGGTTCGGATGCACCCAAGTGCAATCCTACGTCCACCCCTCTCAACTCGAGAGGATTGCACAATAACCACGCTGGTGATAATCCAGCCAGAACATACACACGAGGTCCAAGACCCAAGAACACACGCCCCTTCGCAAAAGTAATGACAGGAGCTCACACTCGGAGACAAGATCTCAAATAGACTATGTTTCAAATAGACTATGTTTCCAGAATATGTGATTACAGGGGTCGACCCATCTGCCAGATGGGTCATCCCATCTACTATCCAGAGGCTAACCAGAAGCAAGGTTTTTACAGGGGTCGACCCATCTGCCAGGGGGGGTCGACCCATTGAACTTTGGGTAGAAAAACACATTAAACCTAGATCAATTTAAAGGATCTTTAATCAATATAATCCTAAAACATGTGAGATGAATTTCTTACCATGTTTAACATGTATTGACCATTCTTTCTCACCTTTCATGAAGACCATACTTGACATTACCTCCACTTCACACTTGGTCTGTTCTTTGGTGAAGCCTTGAGTTGTTTCCCATCATTTCCCTCAGCTCACCATGTCTCACAATGGAAAAGCTAACTATGGTTAGCATGAACATTCGTCATGTGGATAGGTATTTGAAGGATAAAGAAAAGCAGCTCAATGGTTTGAGTGAAACCAAGATGAATCTACACCATGGAGATATAGAAGACTCAAAGACAAAGTGTGAAGGAACATGAACACACATAATGCATTATTCAATGGTAAGGTGTTTTGTCATCGTCAAAATCAACAGGGGCACAACAATCTCCCCCTTTTTGACGATGACAAAAACCTAATGCAATTTGAGCTCTATGAAGGACGATTATGATATTTAAGCCAAGAAGAACTCCCCCTAAATTTCAGCCAAGTTTGAATAACAAGAAGTTTACTTTCAATAAGAGCAAAAAGAGCCTATGAACAAATGCAGCACTAAGCCATTTAGAACCAAACCATGTAGAGGCATGCCAAAGGCATTCAGTTGTTCTTCAATCTTGTTCAAAGAACCAAAAACATGAGCATTCTAGATACCCAAAAAAATGAATGTAGCAAGACATGTTCACCGAATACTACCAGCAAATTGCAGTCACTTCTCCCCCTTTTGTCATGAGCAAAAAGGAGATGTGCAGAGTAAGTTCACAAGAGTAGACTTAACATAATGCAACTGGGTAGAATCAAAAAGTTAGAGAGAAACAAGATGACCAACAAAAGAGACTCGAACATGGGCACACAAGCATTCAGTCATGCAACTAGATACATATATAATTAATCAAGGAGCCTGCTAGGAGGGTTTAAACAAAATGGGCAGCTTCATAGATAGGATTGACGGAAGACTGCTCCTAGTTAGACTTATCGGCCGGTCCCGAAATAGAATCCCAGATTCGCTGCAGCATTTGGCCTTGGGCATCAAGAGTCTTGGAAATGGTATCAAATTGGAGCACGAACAACTCGTGATGCAGCTTCAGTCCACCCACTTCCTCAGTCAACTGGTCCACCTTTTGTTCAATTCGATCGAGACGAGATCTAGAAGGCTCTTGTCCAGAACTGCTTCGTTTGGCCCGAGAGGAGCTAGGAGGTGGCTGAGCAACATCTGTAGCAGCAGGAGCTTCTTCTTCGTCATGGTCACTATCTTCATCAGTCTGGTCTGCTTTTCCTTTGATTTTCTTCAGATGTCGAACAAGCTTCCCATGTTTATCTTTCTTGTAGCCCATATTGTTGCATAGAATTTATCCAGTATATACATCCTTGTGTGGCAGTTCTTCACAGACTTCTTTATCCAAGTCAAGAGGAAGGTGTTTAAAAATAGCAGTTAATTGTGCAGGATATGGAAGAATGCGTCTCTTTTCTCTATGACATAGTAGCATTAAATCCAGCATGATACTTGGAAGGTCAGCTACACAACCATTGTAAAGGCAGTGGAATAGAAATTTGTGGATTCTATTGACTTTGTGTCTACTGCCTCCCCTGGGATAAATAATGGTGGTGAAGAGATGGTGAAGAATGCGCTGGGCAGGGGGAAAAACATTGGCATTCAAAGCCTGTGGAATATCATCTTCATCAAGGATTACTGTATCATCGAAGCCCATCATTATTTTGTAAACATCCACTTCATCCAACACTACATCTTCTAGTTTTGTAGCAGAATCACTTGGAAGTCCAAAGATGCGACTGAAAAGTCTGGGATTCAGCATGATAGATTTGTTGTTGATAGCTGTGTAGACTTTGTTGTTCTTAATCACCATATTTTGATAAAATTGTAGAACTAATGAGGGATAAAACTTGCGATGTTCAGACATGAACTTTTCCCAATTTTCCTGGGAGTCAATCAAATCATATAGCTCAGGGACCATGAGAGTAACATCATTGAAGTCCACTGCTCTGGGTCGCATAATCGTACGAGGATATATGCTAGAAAATATGGAGCCTTTTAGTACCTCATCATGAATCCTTTTTGTCCGCCCCTCTGGTTTCTTTCCTGCCTTGATAGGAATTGCTTAGGGAGCTTCATCTTCAGGGCTAGAAGAGTGTGGATCAACTGCAGACGATGAAGCCTTTGTAGCAGTCTGACGCCTTGGACGCTTAGCCATAGCCTTTGTCCGCAGAGCCATTGAAGAGCCCAGACTCAAACCGCAAGAAACTCGCCTTTCTCTCCTTGAGATGGAGGTTTACAGTCGACCTTCGAAGAAGCTTCCCTCCACCAGTCAGGGTTACTTTGCACCTTCGTGGGAAGCTCAAAGAAGAGACCTTGATGCCCGCAATAGGAGGGGGCGGTGGTAGCCGCGTGTGTTGTCCGCCGGACCTAAGGTGTGCGAGAAGGGCAAGGACGAGAGGCCTTTGGTGTACAAGGGTTGCGGCTGGGTTTAGTAGGAGACGCCCATTATAATAAAAGGTGCGGTCAAAGGATGGTTCAAGGGGGTTTGACCGACTTTAGTGGAAGGCGCCTAAGAAGGCCAAAGGCAGAAGGGTCGACCCTTGCCTGGGATGGGTCGACCCTTGGGCATCCCATAGTATTATTAACAAGACAAAAAGCATGGCTCAGGGAGATGATGAAGGTTACTCACTGGACCATTAGATTTGATGGTTTTGGGTGCAAAAAATATGGGTCCTAGTGAGAAATGCTTCAGCGAGATTTAGAAAATTGTTCAAGACCTTTCAATATTATCCAAAGAAGGAATTAGTCAAGCCATCAGCCTAAAATTGAAGCTGCACCTTATTTCAGTCAAATGAACTAAACAAGCCTTCAACATAATAACAAGAGGATTATTCCAAAACATGGTTATATCAGGCAAGACAAATTCAGGCGTTAATAGTAATAATAGGTTCATTGTTGAATGAGTGGCACACAACTATGCATATGCAAGAGAAGTAGTATATGGACAGTGATTTGGGCTCGTAGTTGTACTTTATGAGATGCATGGAAGAGAGGATTTGTTATAAAGACTCAATGCAATGGGTAAGATGCAGTGTTATGTGAACACATGAAATTATTAACGTAGGACAGAATGAGTGACACATGGATTGAACAGAATGTAGAAATGCAAGTCCATCTAAGTGCTTTCTACTCTGCATATTCCTAATTCTATTCTGAGGGAGGTGAACTGCTCTTTGCTGAGAGGTTTAGTAAAGATGTCCGCTAGCTGATTATTAGAATCAATACATTTTAATGCAAAATCCCCTTTATTTACATGATCTCTTAAGAAATGGTGTCGGATGTCTATATGCTTAGATCTAGAATGATGAGTTGGATTCTTTGATAAATCAATGGCACTCTTATTGTCACACATGATGGGAACACACTTCACAAACACATCAAAATCAACTAGCTGATGTTTGATCCAAAGAACCTGTGCACCACAACTACCGGCAGCCATGTACTCGGCTTCGGCAGTCGACAATGCCACGAAATTTTGTTTCTTGGAGGCCCAAGAGACTAGGCAACCTCTGAGAAACTGGCATGTGCCGCTTGTGCTTTTGCGATCAATAAGACACCCAGCATAGTCGGCATCAGTAAATGCCACAAGCTTAAAATCACAACCACGTGGAAACCAAAGTCCTAAATCAACAGTACCGGCAAGATAACGGAAAATTCTTTTCACGGCACCTAAATGAGATTCACGAGGACTGGATTGATATCTAGCACAAAGACAGACTGCAAAATGTATATCAGGCCTACTTGCTGTCAAGTATAAGAGAGAGCCTATCATACCTCTGAACAATTTTGGGTCAATATGTTTACCTTTGCAATCTTTTTCCAATTTCATACCGGTTGACATTGGTGTGTCATATGGTTTCGCGCCCTCAAACTCGTATTTCTTCAAGAGTTCCAACAGGTATTTCTTTTGGTTTATGAAAATCCCGTCCTTCCGTTGTTGGATTTGCAGCCCCAAGAAGTAATTGAGTTCGTCTATCAAACTCATTTCAAATTCAACATGCATTAACTCAGAAAACTTCTTGCATAGAAATTCATTTAGTTGATCCTAAAATAATATCATCGACATAGACTTGAACAAGAAGCAGATCTTTTTTAGCATACTTGGAAAATAAAGTTTGATCTACTGAACCCCTTTTGAAACCGTGTTCAATCAAGAAAGCGCTTAGATAGTCATACCAAGCTCGTGGGGCTTGTTTTAGACCATACAAAGCTTTATCTAGCTTGAACACATGATCCGGGTTTTTCATGTCCTCAAACCTCAGAGGTTGCTCAACAAATATCTCTTCCTTGATAAAACCATTTAGAAATGCGCTCTTTACATCCATTTGATACAGTTTGAATTTTTTAGAGCATGCAAATGATAATATGATGCGCACGGCTTCAACGCGAGCAACTGGTGCGAATGATTCATCAAAATCGATTCTAAGCTCTTGGCAATATCCCTTGGCCACGAGTCGGGCCTTGTTTCTAACAACCACACCTTGATCGTTCAATTTGTTTCAGAATACCCATTTTGTTCCGATCACATTGTGGTTATTAGGACGGGGCACTAGTTTCCACACCGCATTCCGTTAGAATTGGTGTAGTTCCTCGTGCATTGACATCACCCAGAATTCATCTTTTAATGCATCATCAACATTTTTGGGTTCAAATTGAGATGTGTGTGCAAAGGCATTCAAAACTAGCATGAGTTTCAGGGATGATCGAGTTTTTATACCTTCATTTACCTTATCCAGAATGTTTTCAGCTGGATGGTCCTTAAGGTACTTCCACGAGGGAGGCAAATCTTGATGAATTTGAGGTGCATCTTCTACTTGTTCTGTACTTTTTCTTTCAGCTTCATTCTTCTCATCAGTTTTTGTTCCAGAGGTGGATAGATCTTGTTGCTTTTCTTGTTTTGTGTCCCCTTGGCTTTTGTCCTGCAAAAAATATGATTCTTCATTAGTTAAAGTGGAATTCTTGAAAACACCTTCATCAACTATAACATGTGGGCTCTCTTCAATTACCATGGTTCTTTTGTTGTAAACACGAAAAGCTCTAGAATTGTTAAAGTAGCCTAAGAAAATCCCAACATCACTCTTTGCATCAAATTTCTCTAGATCATCCTTACCATTATTTAAAATGTAGCAAACACTCCCAAAGGTTTTAAAGTATGAGATGTTCAGTTTCTTACCTCTGTAAAATTCATAAGGAGTTTTATTTACAAAAGGTCTTACCATTGCGTGGTTTATGATGTGGCAAGCCGTATTTACCGCTTCAACCCAAAAATAACGAGGAAGGCTCCGCTCACTCAGCATTGTTCTTGCCATATCAATTAGTGTTCGGTTCTTCCTTTCAACCACGCCATTTTGCTCTGGCGTCCTTGGTGCAGAAAAATTGTGAGTGAATCCTTCATTCCTGCAAAATTCATCAAAGCTTATGTTATCAAATTCACGTCCATGATCACTCTGTAATCGGGTAATCATATAACCCTTCTCATTCTGAACCCTTCTGCAAAAGACTTGAAATTCCTGCAATACATCAGATTTGCTGCTCAAAAATAGAACCCATGTAAAGCGTGAGAAATCATCAACTATAACAAAGCCATAACACTTACCCCCTAAACTGTGAGTCCGAGTTGGACCAAAAAGATCAAAGTGGAGAAGCTCCAAGGGGCGAGTGGTAGAGATGATGTTTTTAGATTTGAAAGATGATCGTGTTTGTTTTCCTTTAGCACAAGCTTCACAAATTTTATTTACATCTAACTTCATTTTTGGAAGCCCTATGACAAGATTATTTTTGCACAGTTTAGAGATAACACTACTACTGGCATGGCCCAATCTATGATGCCAAATCCAAAAACTGTCGGCATCATTGGCAACTAAACACATGTGTTTGCAAGGAACCTCATTCAAATCAATTGTATATACATTATTTTTCATAAGTCCTAGAAATTTTATTTCATTTGTAAGACTATCTACAATTGTGCAATATGATGATTCAAAAGTTACTTTATGTCCCCTATCACATAGTTGACTGATACTCAAAAGATTATGATTAAGACCATCTACTAACAAAACATTGTCGATGGTGTTGGAGTTATTCACACTTACCTTTCCAATACCAACGATCTTACCTTTGTCATTCCCACCGAGAGTAACAAAACCTCCTTCTTTTTCTTTAAGCTCAGCAAATACCTTCTTGTTTCCGGTCATGTGCCTCGAACAGCCGCTATCTAGAAACCAATGTGAATCCTCGGCCTTGAGGCATCCCTACAACAAGACATAAACTCAAGGAACAAATTTTGGTACCCAAACTGAGTTGGGTCCGTGCTTGTGAGTTTTGTTATTCATAAAAGCATTTCTAGACTTGCGAACATAAAAGTCATCATCTTGACTCAATGTACAACAATACGACATAACATGGCCAACACGACCACAATAGTAACAATAAACTTTGTTTCTTCCTGACTTTCCTTTCTTCAAACCTGAAGACCCTTTTTGGGTGCTTGAGTTAACCTTCAATTCTTCATGCAAGGAAGACTTACCATTAGTAGCAGGCATAAAAGACACAAAGGATGTCATCAACTTTCTTTCAAATGATTTGTTTTTAACCGGTTCATAGCCGATTCCTTCTTTTTGAAAATTGACTTTAGTTCTAAGAACATTCTCAAGGTTATCTTTCCCTTTAACAAATCTAGCCCAGGCATCTTTTAACCTCAATCTCTTTGTTTAAGATGAGAGTTTTTTGATCGGATTGATTTAGTTTTTCATGGCACACCGAAATTTGATCCCACATGATTTTATTATCATTTTTCATCCTCTCATTTTCATCCTCAAGATTTTGGATTTTAGCATCAGCTTCTTCACTGCTATTTTCATTTTCAGAATTGTGGAGCTGGACATTTTTTAGATTTTCTAGTTCACCCTTGAGTTGCAATTCATTCTCCTCATGGCTTTTAATTTTTTCAAGCATGGCTTCATTTTCAGCCTTCATATCAGCACAAGCTTTAGTTAGTTCAACAATTTTATCATTTGAGACATCAGCATGCATCATAAGCTCAACTTTCTTTTTCAGCTATTTTTTTTCGGATCTTGTTTTCTTGAATTTAGCATAAAGTGCAACATATTCAGACTCCCACTGTTCTATAGTAAGAGTATCTGAGTCAGAGAGTACCTCATCTTGTTCTTTTTCATGTGCCATTAGACACATGCTCTTCATCAGCTCTTCTAATTCCGCATCATCTTCATCATCCCCGTCCACTTCGTCGTCGCTCCAGGTAGCGACCATAGCCTTGGGCTTCTTCTCTTTGTCCTTCTTGAATTTCTTTTTCAGCTCTGGACATTCGCCACGCATGTGGCCAGATTTTTTGCATTCATAGCATATCACATCCTTAAGCTTGCTTCCTTCCGTCTTCCACTTGGACTGTTTCTTGAATGGTTTCTTAAACTTTCTTGAAAACTTCTTTCTTGCTATGAGAAATCTTCTCACCTTCCTAGTCAACATAGCTATGTCTTCTGCTTCTCCAGTGTCTTCTGTGGAGTCTTCATCACTTGAACTAGGCTGCTCTAGGTTTGCCTTTAGTGCCATTGACTTCTTCTTCTTGCCTTCTTCTTCAGTTCTTTTGATATTGATCTCATAGGTCATAAGTGACCCTATGAGCTCATCCAATGACAGAGCAGACAAATCTTTCGAGTCTTCAATTACCGTGGCTTTAGTGTGCCACGCTGGTGATAAGGACCTCAATACCTTGTGAACTAGATCTGAATTTGAGTAGTCCTTCCCTAGTGCCTTCAGCCCATTTGTGATCTCCATGAGCCTAGCAAACATTTCTGATATGCTCTCCTCCGGCTTCATCTGAAATAGCTCATAGTCTCTGATTAGCAAATTCACCTTGGTCTCTTTGACTTCTGACATCCCTTCATATATAAGCTTCAATTTGTCCCACATTTCTTTGGCACTGGTGCACATAGAGACCCGAGCATACTCGTTAGGATGAATGGCACATTGGATAATGTTCAAAGCATTGAAATTTGTTGTAGCTTTCTTAATGTGTTCATCAGACCATTTTTCTTCTTCTGCTGGCAGAGTGTGTGGACCTTTGTTGGCAACGGTCCAGATCTCATGACTTTGAGCGCGAAGAAATACAGTCATTCGGTTCTTACAATAACTGTAGTTCGTCCCGTCAAAGAATGGTGGTCGATGAATCGAATGCCCTTCGGGCATCAACCCTTTGTTTGCCATTTCAGAAAAGGATCACTCTAAGAACTGTGAGGTTCTTCTAGAATTAGAGCCGAGGCTCTGATACCAATTATTGTCCCACTGAATTGGAAAGCAAGAAGGGGGTGAATTGGTTGCTAGCTAAATAAAATATTTGATTGGGCTAGAACCAGAAATTAAAAAAAAAATTCGAGGCAAGGCACAGATCAAGAACGAAACAGCCAAATATAGAAGATGACCAGCACGCTTATGAATGACAAGTTAAATACTCGAGCGCATTCAATCACTGAGATGAGAGCGGTGAAGTGAGAGACAGCACAACACACCACAAGGAAATATGCAAGGAACTACACAAAGAGCAAACCATAGGACGCAAGAATTTTTTAGGCGGTTCGGATGTACCCAAATGCAATCCTACGTCCACCCCTCTCAACTCGAGAGGATTCCACTATAACCACGCCGATGATAATCCAGCCAGAACACACACACGAGGTCCAAGACCCCAGAACACACGCCCCTTCGCAAAAGCAATGACAAGAGCTCACACTCGGAGACAAGATCTCCACGTACACACACGAGTTCTCTTAAGAGTTTGTAAAATAGGAATCAGATGTATACAATGAGCTCAAATAACAACTCAATAAGGATTGACAGAAGTTTTCCCCCTTGGTATATCGCTGCACCCTTGACTTGGAGTAGTGAGGCAGAGTTGGCCGATGAGGTCCCCTACTGTGAACATATGGAGGAAGATGAAAGCAGTGTTGGGTTCGGTGCGTTCGATTCAGAGGGGGGTGAATGAATCTCCCCTTAAAAACTTTCGCCCAATTAAAATTCTTCCTAATACAAACAGAAGGCTAATAAGCAATTGCGGAATAACAATGTTAAAGGACACTCAATACCACTGTCAAACATATAGTGTGCGCAGCAATAAATGAACACATATAGAAAATCAACCCATATCGTCCCTATGCATTCATCTAGCGCCAAACACACAAAGAGATCAAACAACTACACAAAGAGTTTTTAGGTGGTTCGGTCTGCCAGACCTACGTCCACCCCACACTCAACCCGAGTGTGGATTACTGCTGACTCACAGCTTGAACCGCAGGGCATCACAACTTGCCTACAAACTGCTGAGCCTCACAGCTTGCTGTCCGAGGTATCCACCTCGCCCGCTGAGCAACACAGCTTGCTGTCCAGTGGAATCCACCACTGCAACCGCTGGGGATTACAGCTTGACCCGTCCAGAGGCAGCACCTCTACAAATGCTGACTAACAGCTTGAAGAAAGGTATAAAATGGAAAACGAAAACATGAACCAAACAGCAACAGAAAACTGTAAATAAAGCACAAGAAATATAGCTCTCGAAGGAGCAGTTCTGGCTTGGATTTGATCCAAATGCCAGACACCCACTATCTCTCTCTCTCTCTGCTCGAGCTCTCTATCTCTCTCTTTCTCTTCTTTCTCTTCTGCTCTTCTTCTCTTTCTCTTTTTCTTCACTGCTCTTCTCTTCTTTCTTTTTCTTCTTCTTCTCTTCACACTAGATCGTGTAGGCTATCCTCTGCTTCTACTTCGATCACCTTCTTATGATGGGAGAGGCTTCATATATATAGAGCAGCAGGAAGCAGATAGGGCGTGTGTCTTCCACATTTCCCGCCCAGAACTTTTGGCCACGTGTCATCTTCCTGTCAGCCCTTCCAGCCTCGGATCACGTGCCAATCATCAGTCTCTACGAAGTGTCCCTGTCAGACATTCGAACAGATTTATCAGTGTAAGGCTAAAACCTTGTACAGACTTAATGAAGGCACTACAGAAGCGATGTACAGACTTCATGAATGCAGAGCAATGCAATGTTCAGACTTTATGAATGCGTGGCTATGGCATTGTATAGACTTGGTGAATGCAGAACAATGCCATGTACAAACTACATATATGCAGTGCTTTGGCCTTGTACATACTTCACGCATGCAGGACTGTGGCATTGTAAGGCGTGTACAGACTTCGTGTATGCGAGACTGAAGCGTGTATAGACTTAGTGAATGTGACACTGAAGCATGTACAGACTTCACGTATGCAGACTATGAGCATGTATAGGCTCAGTGAATGCTAAGCAGCAGCATGAATAGACTTCATGTATGTGAATGCAAAGCAAAGTATGTACATCAAGAACGAATGCACAATGGCTGTATGGACTTGCGTTCTGAACGATGTACATACTTACCCCTTGAAGCGTGTACAGACTTCATGTTCAGTGCTATGGCATGTGCAGACTTCGTGAACATGTAAGTGAGCGATGTACAGACTTGCTAAACAATGCATGCACAAGACGCTAAGGAATGTACAGACTTTGCGAGCTCTGTACAGACTTAGTTTCTTGAGTATAGTGATGCACAGATCAATATATAGACTTGACTGAAGTGCAGGCATGCAGTAAATGTATAGACTTGACGAAATGTCCATACGATGCAACAGGACTCTGTACAGACTTAGGCTGAGCAAGGGCTGTACAGACTTTAAATGATGAAGCACATGATGCATTGTGTGGACTTGGTAGATGATGTATGCACCTCAATGTACAGACTTGCTGGATGCACTGTAGTATGCATATAGTGCAATGTATAGACTTATAAGTGTGTGCGACCAGACAGTATGCAGACTTCAGCTCTAAGTCTATACAACCAAAGTGCAGACTCAACGTGCCACAATGTGTAGACTTTGATGAGACGGTGGATGTACAGACTATGCATATGATGTACTGATTTTAGACATCATGCAATGTATAGACTTGTCTGCATATAGAGGCTAAGTGAGACGTTGGACCCTGTACAGACTTAGCCGATGCATGCTGCAATGTATAGACTTAGCAATGTATGGACTATTCACATAGACGCTAAGAGAGACGGTCCAATGTATAGACTTCAACCCATGCAAGCAAGGGCTGTACAGACTTGCAGGTTCAACGTAGGTAAAGGTCCCAATGTATAGACTTCCAAGTTCAGCTGGTGAATGTACAGACTTCACCAATGTATCGACTTGGAAGTTGAACTGATGGATGTACAGACTTCACCTCGTGCAAGCTACAGTGCAGTGTATGGACTTAGAATGAATGTGCATGCATTGTATAGACTTTGAGCACAAACACAACAATGCAATGTATAGACTTGAACAGTGAGACACAAAGAGAGACGCTGAATGAGACGTTGAAGTCTGTATAGACTTTAACAGTGAGACAGTGTACAGACTTTCAGCAACACTGTGGCGTGTAACTAATCAATGTGTAGACTTCAGAAATACATAGAGACGCACATAGGCTGTATAGACTTGAGATATGCATGAGACGTTAAACGCTGAACGCTGTACAGACTTTGAGACTTAATGCATGGTGGCGAATGTACAGACTTCGCATGAGACGCTACAGTCAGACAATGTATAGACATTGGAAATGCTTGAAACACACAATGCAGCGATGTATAGACTTTGCATATGCTCTGACAGAATGCAATGCATCGACCAAGTGTTTGCATATGCAGTAACTAGCAGTAATGCAGTGTATAGACTTTAGCGTGCAGACAGGACCTCACATGCATCAGTGTATAGACTGTATGCCTGATGGATGCACTGATGCAGAGTATGCTAAACACAAAGACTATATTAATGAATAGATCAGACAAAGCAAACTCATGCATTCTCCACATAATAGATCAGTCATATGCATTCATGTTGCTATCATTCAATGTGATGTTCTTAGCAAAATAATATGGTGACTCATTCATGTTGCTATCATTAAAACACCACATAATCATCAAAGAACAAGGGGCACAACAATCTCCCCCTTTTTGATGATGGCAACATAATGAGTCACACTGACTCGTCAAACTATTCTCCCCCTTTGACATAAGCAAAAAGGAGATGGTTTGAGAGACAAAATTCAGCACACAACAATCTCTCCCACAAATTCGGAATACAGAGAATGAATCATTGAAATGGAGTTCCCCCTTATGATAAGAAAACATCTCTCCCCCTATCAAAATGCATGATTGACTACTCTCCCCTTAAATGCAGATGACCCATAACTGCATGAATCAGAATGAAATAGAAAAACCACAGAACCAGAACTGGTTGCAAAACAAGATGGAAGATTCCAACAGTGTGGAGAGAAGTACATCTCAGGAATCAATCTGAAATCCACCACCATAAGGATTCTGAAGTTCAGAAGGCTGCAAGTGAACAAGGTAATAATGGGAGTGGCACCTCACATTTGTATGGTCAGAAAAATGCAGATGGAATCAGTCAACTGATAAGAGAGGAGTTGACAATACAGTTTCTGTTGATCATGAATGAATCTGATCATGAGGGATTTTAATGCTTGCACCACTACAATAAGTCTTAAGAAGAATAGACTCTTCTATCATAAAGGGTTATGAAGTGGCAACTTAACCAATCTGATTTAATTATGATGTATACCAAATTTGTCAAATTAAACTCAATACTCATATGTGAATCCAAGTTTTAATAAAGGTGAACCAGATAGTCAGATAACACTCAAAAATAATCATCTTTTATCTTACACACATGATCTCAATAGCTCCTTTGAAAGAACCACAGATTAGTACAGAGGTTAAACACTTTTCTAAGAACATGAGTTGACAAAATTTTCAAAATATTTTCATTTGAAGTACATTATATTTTTCCTAAGCAATTCAAGTTGATCAACACCTTTTTACATGAGGCACAACACGTCTCAGGTGAAGTGACCCAGTTACTCAGTGTGATAACTGTCATTGCCTCTCAACTTAGAGAACAGAGTTAGCAATATAAGTATCTTTTTACATGAGAAGACACCTTGATCAGAGGCCAGACTCCCCAGTCACTCAACATAGAAATGTTATTGCTCTGTCAAGTTCTCAACGAATTTTCATTTTAAGTGACTTTGACACTTCATGACTTGGGTTCACTCCATTTCTTTAATGGAAGACCCAGTTTCTCAGTGAACAAAGTCATTTCATTACTCACTGATTTTCCTTCCTGTCAAATTTTTTAAAGTTAATGTTTAACAACAATACTCACTCTATGCATCTTAACCAAAGTAGCCCTGATTTCAAATTTTCAGATATCTGATGAGTGACTCTAAGGTTTTTATGACACATGTGGTTAAAGTTTATTAAACCTTATCATTCAGATATTTTCAATTCATTTAATTACAAATCTGAGAATACATTAATCTTATATCAGTCTGATTCAGTGGTAATTCTTAAACCTATATGATAGGAATTTCTACAAGGTTCTCAGACTGAATTGCATGACATGCAGCTTAATTTCCTCAGACCATATCAATAAATTTAGCTGACCAACAAATCAACAATAGAACCAATATAGTCACACCAGCTAAGAGATATATGAAGGATGAGTATAAGCTGGTGGAAGAGTCAATCAGCAAGAGGGAATAAAAGTTTAAAGCCAATAGCAGAGATTGAATTTCAGTCAGACAAAAAAAAACTCTCCTTCAACAGATTGAGGATTAGCAGCCAAATTCTCAGATTCAAGAAAGTATGAATTCAACATAGTCAATTGATGATTTGAAAGAATGTAGACAGTGAGAATTTCAAATAGTGTCAAAAATATTATAATGCTCCCCCTGTCTATATGCAATGACTCACATAAGACTCAACAAAATCCCCCTGAATTTATGTAATTTATGTAAAATGATTATTCAAACATCAGAGCATTCTTTATTCAGAGAGCATCATGCGAGAGCAATCAACTTTTCAAGATAAATCAATTTAGCACAAACAGATTATTATGATATGCATTACACTTCTCTATATGAAGACTTGACCCTTGGTACTTGGAGGAGAACCTGGTCACAAGGACCATCTCACACAAAGTAAGAACTTCCAGACAGATTTCCCTGTCTTTTGGTAGCTTACCATTTGATATACCAGGGTTATGCAAATGATATATGCAGTGGAAAGCAGTCCTATATGCATTGAAAGTCATGCAAATGATATATGCAGACATTAGACACATGCATTGACTATGTGCACTAGATGACCCATTCAAACTCAGTGCAAGGTATGCAAAAAAAAATTGTGCAGTGCATCTGGCATCTTATGTTCACAGTGCAATAAATGAAAGAGAAGAGCATCAGATATATGCAGAGTCAATTCAGTAGCTGAGTCTGGAATGCAGACTGATCAGCTAGACAGGAAGAGAACATCAGAAATCAAACAAGCAAATCACCATGAAATTCACATCTTTCATACTCACAAATTCAGATGATGGAATTTAAATACAGAGTTTTAGAACTAACCTGAATAGTGCAATCATGGGGTTTTCATTCTTGAGTGCCTTGGTTAATTCAACCCCTTTTATTTCTCCCACCAAGGCACACCTGCAAGTTATCAACTATTTTGCATAAATAGGCACCCAAGATGTCTTAGGTCCTGACATGACAATCACATATCTAGCAGGTATGGTAGCCAATTTCTGTGCATGAAGGTCATCAATTCTCATCACATGGCAATCATTCATTGAATGACCTATCTTACCAAAGTAGTGGCATGATGCAGCAGTTCTGAAATTTATTTTGTGCACATTCCTATGAGCATGAGTTCTATGTGCATATGCATGAAGATTTTTGTTAACAGAATTAAAATTCTGTTTACCAAAACCAGTCTGGTTTTGATATCCTGCCACCCAACATGTTGCAGCCCTGTGGCCAGATCTTCCACATTTGAAACATGCAAAGGATTTTTCTTTAAAAATAGATTTGTTTCTATCAGCATCATAATGAGCAGGGAATTCTACAGATTTAGAATTCAATCAATTTCCCTGAGCATGCCAGCAAAAAGCAGCAATGTGACCAAAATTCCCACAGCAATAACATTGAGTTTTCTTTCTCTTATCAGTAGAAGGTTTCCTAGGAAGATGATTTCTAGGATACTTCCTAACAACATTCCTTTCATCATTTATCAATGTAACACAGTCATGCATAATATGTCCAAGCTTCCCATAATAGTGACATGTTACCACCTTTTTATTTACATTCACTTGTTTGACAAAATTGACATTCGCATGAGAGTGTGAATATGTGTGGGAGCAGTTAGCAGCATGCACATGTGAATCAATGACAGATTTGGACTTCTTTAGATCAACACTTTTCTTTTGTTTTTGAATCTTTTCCTATTTCTTATCTGAATTTTCAGCCTTCTTAGCAGTGAATTGAAAAATAGAAGAACTAGATTGATTAGCCTGTTCAGAGCTTTTCACGAATATAGTTGACTTCTTCTTTTAATTCACTTTCTTATTAACAGGCACATACCCAAGTCCTTCTTTCTGGAAATTCACTTTAGAACCAAGTAGCTTATTCAGATTATCTCTTCCTTTAACAAATTTTGACAAAGAGTTTTTCAGATCTTCAATCTCATAATTCAATGAAGCAATACTCACTTCATACTTGGATAGCTCAGATTCACAAACAATCAGCTGCTGTTGCAAAGCATCATTCAGGTTCTTCAGAGTTTCATTTTCTTGTTGAACCATTATTTCAATGTTGTTCTCATTTTCCTTCACAACTGTTTTTCCTTTTTCAAATGACAACCATCTTTCAGAGAAGATAGTATTAAGAACCATTAGCTTTTTATTTTGATCTTTCAAGTAACTATTTTCTTCAAACAATTTTTCTCCACCTTTTTCAACCTCAATTTTCTTGGCCAATAATAATTTGTTTTCTTCTTCAAGAGATTTGATTAATTCCTTTTGCGAATTATCATCATGGTCTATATTATTAATCAATTCTTGGAGAATGGCACAAGCTTTGCAAGTATTATTTTCACTGATGAGTTTGTTACTAAGGTTCTCATTTTCAGATTTCAACTGATTCAACTCATCTTTTTTTTTATTCATGTCAGATTTCAAATTTTCATTCTCTGCCTTCAAACGAGTGACTTCGTGAGTCATTTCTTTTCTCATTTTTCTCTTTTCAGATTTGATTCTATCGTATTTAATCAATAAATGCTCATTCAACGCAATCATGCTTTCCAGAGAAAAATTATCAGTGTCAGAGTTTACCTGTGACGAAGTATCCTCCACATAATCTTCGTCTTCTTCTGTTGCCATTAGACATTTCGCTTTACCCTGGCTTCTGCTGCTTGCTATTATCTCGATCACTTCGGAGGCACTGCAGCAATCAACTACACAAGGAAACTTGTCAGTGTTTATCGCCCTTTTGATTAGATTCAGGGCCCTTTGATTTGTAGAGAATTTTCGTCTGTCTGAAGTTTTCCATAAGGATTCATCGTTTGGAACTTCATAAGGACTGTGTGCAATGACTATCCACAGATCTGGATTAGTCTGCATCACATATTCCCTGAAGTGATTAAGCCAATTGTAGAAGCTTTGACCCTCGTACTTCGGAAGATCAATCATGAATTCCATGCTCAAACAAGATCAGAATTCTAAATAAAAAGAGATTAAAACAGTGTAAGCGAACGGATCAACTTAAATAGCACTGAATCCAAATAAGTATCGGATCTACAGGTCGCTGGACCCTTTGTGCAGACACCCGCTCTGATACCAAGTGTTGGGTTCGGTGCGTTCGATTTAGAGGGGGGTGAATGAATCTCCCCTTAAAAACTTTCGCCCAATTAAAATTCTTCCTAATACAAACAGAAGGCTAATAAGCAATTGCGGCATAACAATGTTAAAGGACACTCAATTCCACTATCAATCATATAGTGTGCGCAGCAATGAAATGAACACATATATAAAATCAACCCATATCGTCCCTATGCATTCATCTAGCGCATAACACACAAAGAGATCAAACCACTGCACAAAGAGTTTTTAGGTGGTTTGGTCCTCCAGACCTACGTCCACCCCACACTCAACCCAAGTGTGGATTACTACTGACTCACAGCTTGAACTGCTGGGCATCACAGCTTGCCTACAAACCGCTGAGCCTCACAGCTTGCTGTCCGAGGTATCCACCTCGCCCGCTGAGCAACACAGCTTGCTGTCCAGTGGAATCCACCACTGCAACCGCTGGGGATTACAGCTTGACCCGTCCAGAGGCAGCACATCTGCAAACACTGACTAACAGCTTGAAGAAAGGTATAAAATGGAAAACGAAAACATGAACCAAACAGCAACAGAAAGCTGTAAATAAAGCACAAGAAATATAGCTCTCGAAGGAGCAGTTCTGGCTTGGATTTGATCCAAATGCCAGACACCCACTATCTCTCTCTCTTTCTTTGCCCGAGCTCTCTATCTCTCTCTTTCTCTTCTTTCTCTTCTGCTCTTCTTCTCTTTCTCTTTTTCTTCTCTGCTCTTCTCTTCTTTCTTTTTCTTCTTCTTCTCTTCACACTGGATCGTGCAGGCTATCCTCTGCTTCTACTTCGATCACCTTCTTCTGATGGGAGAGGCTTCATATATATAGAGTAGCAGGAAGCAGATAGGGCGTGCGTCTTCCACATTTCTCGCCCAGCACTTTTGCCCACGTGTCATCTTCCTGTCAGCCCTTCCAGCCTCGGATCACGTGCCAATCATCAGTCTCTGCAAAGTGTCCCTGTCAGACATTCGAACATAGTTATCAGTATAAAGTTAAAACCTTGTACAGACTTAATGAAGGCACTACAGAAGCGATGTACAGACTTCATGAATGCGAAGCAATGCAATGTTCAGACTTTATGAATGTGTGGCTATGGCATTGTATAGACTTGGTGAATGCAGAACAATGCCATGTACAAATTACATATATGAAGTGCTTTGGCCTTGTACATACTTCACGCATGCAGGACTGTGGCATTGTAAGGCGTGTACATACTTCATGTATGTGAGACTGAAGCATGTACAGACTTAGTGAATGTGACACTGAAGCATGTACAGACTTCACGTATGCAAACTATGAGCATGTATAGGCTCAGTGAATGCTAAGCAGCAGTATGAATAGACTTCATGTATGTGAATGCAAAGCAAAGTATGTACATCAAGAACGAATGAACAATGGTTGTATGGACTTGCGTTCTGAACGATGTACATACTTACCCTTTGAAGCGTGTACAAACTTCATGTTCAGTGCTATGGCATGTGCAGACTTCGTGAACATGCAAGTGTGCGATGTACAGACTTGCTAAACAATGCATGCACAAGACGCTAAGGAATGTACAGACTTTACGAGCTTTGTACAGACTTGGTGTCTTGAGTATAGTGATGCACAGATCAATGTATAGACTTGACTAAAGTGCAGGCATGCAGCAAATGTATAGACTTGACGAAATGTCCATGCGATGCAACAGGACTCTATACAGACTTAGCCTGAGCAAGGGCTGTACAGACTTTAAATGATGAAGCACATGATGCATTGTGTGGACTTGGTAGATGATGCATGCACCTCAATGTACAGACTTGCTGGATGCACTATAGTATGCATATAGTGCAATGTATAGACTTATAAGTGTGTGCGACCAGACAGTATGCAGACTTCAGCTCTAAGTCTATACAACCAAAGTGTAGACTCAACGTGCTACAATGTGTAGACTTTGATGAGACGGTAGATGTACAGACTATGCATATGATGTACTGACTTTAGACATCATGTAATGTATAGACTTGTCTGCATATAGACGCTAAGTGAGACGCTGGACTCTATACAGACTTAGCCGATGCATGCTGCAATGTATAGACTTAGCAATGTATGGACTATGCACATAGACGCTAAGAGAGACGGTCCAATGTATAGACTTCAACCCGTGCAAGCAAAGGCTGTACAGACTTGCAGGTGCAACGTAGGTAAAGGTCCCAATGTATAGACTTCCAAGTTCAGCTGGTGAATGTACATACTTCACCAATGTATAGACTTGGAAGTTGAACTGATGCGGGACGGGACCACGGACACGACAAGCTCGCGGTTGTCCCTTAACGAGGGAAGCGTCGGACGTGCGCGGTTGAGAAACCGGCAATGAGCTAGGGTGATCGGCTCTCTCGTGTGCCCGGATCGGGTCACGGGACGGTCTCACACTCTCTCGCAGTAGCGGTAATGAATAGATAAAGTGAGCTAGATATCCCTACACATGCTCTCTAGCAGCGGCATAAACAAATATATATGAAGTAAGCAAAATGCCAAGTAAGGGAGCGAATGCGATACCTCCACACGCTCGGCGTGGGGAAGACGGACCCGGCTGAAACTCGTACTCCCGGGATAAATATTACACAATGAAGACAGCAATGAAATATCACCCACTCCACGTAGGGAGGTAAAGGGATACACAACTGGGCCCGGGAGGGCCGAATTCGGGTTGACGGGCGGCTTCTCGCGTTGATTCGGCAACACCCGAACACGTGACGGTGGGGCCCACGTGCCGTCCGGAGGGACCGTGCGGGACCCGGTGTCACCACTGTGGTGGGGACACTTGTGGAAGTGTTCCCTGGGCTGGTGGCACGCTGGTTCGCCGGCCGGAGGCCGGGCGGCTCCGATCGGCACCGGTCGGAATAACCGGCCACGGATCTGCCGGTTCTGTTTTCTGGCGCGCGCTCCGGCGAGAACGGACTCTGTGATCAGCCCCGACGTCGGAATGTGACGAAACTGGCACCGTTGGAAAGATGCTTCGAAGGGCTTCAACCCAAGGGGATTACAGAAAAATAATCAAGCCTGTACTTCTAATTGGCGAATTTTGAAGGTTGCTGTTGTATAGTGTCTGAACTCTCAGACTAGCAGGGAACTTTCCTGAGAGTTGCCTTTGACAGATATGAAGACCTCGGATTCACACTTCGACTTGTTCATGAAAGTTGTAGGAAATCAAGTAAGGAAACCAGGACTATTTTTGGATCTTGATTTGGAGGTAGTGGTGATTTTTTATGATTTTGTAAGTGGAGAGTGGTCGGATCTGGGATCTGACTGAAAACACTATAGCAGAGATAGAACACAAATTTTTTAAAATGGATAGAGGGCGGATAAAAAATCAAGAAATATTGGATGTAGGGGATGACGGAAAGAACTCTCAGTAAAATTGAGAGCTCTAACAAAAATCAAATAGAGGGTCGGAGGGAAGAAACACATGGCTACTGTCACTGTAGACAGAGACAAAATAGAACTAGGAATGAAAGATGCACGAAAATGGAAAAATACTAAACGATGGAATTTGGGCGTGAAAATTTAGGTGGAGCTTGGGATTCAAGGGAAGAACACACCATAAAAATGGCAGACCATGAAGAGGCCGTGGATGATAGCAGGAATTTCGGGAAGAGACCTCTATCCTGCAGGGCAGAACACCGAGAACGGTTTCGCGGCGGCTCGAAGGCGGCACGAACGGCGGCGGCGGCGGCACCAGTGATGATCAGAAGTTGAGAGGGGGAGATGGAAGATTGATACACTCTAGAATGTGGGTTTGAGAAGAGGAAACCAGGAGGAGAGAGGAAGGGGGTGCAAGAATCCTTCTTGGATTTCACAAAATTTCTGATTTTTCATTGATTTTCTCATGAAAATACAAGCTTATATATGCTACCAATCTAATCTAATGTGGACCCTTGGATCAAGGGTTGGGGATTGAAGGGCTGGGATTGCATGCCACAAACACAAAAAAAAAGCATTAAATAATAGGGGAAGGGGGCGGCCTATTGACTATAAGGGGAGTTGAATGGGGTAGGTGGCCAACCTATTAGAATGTTGACCCATTCAAGCACATGTGTCCATATGACCAGCCCACCCTTCTAGATGTCCACCTAGGAAGGTTGACCAGGCCCACAAAGTGACATGGACCAATGGGAAAGGGCTGAGGGCCCCCTTGCTGGTCCTACTGCCTAATTGCATAAAAACCCACACAATCCATGGGAATGACTCCTTGGCTTATAAAGCCTTACATTTACGTACATACTTTTCCAAGGATATAAACATAAACTAAAAGGACATAAATGTAATAAAAAAGGTACAGGCTCGGTGTCGATTCCCATCAACTCTCCCCGGGTGGGAGGAACTCGACACCGTCGAGTAGGGGTAGGGATGCTCGAGTACTCCGGCGGATCCGTCACCGTGCCAAGTAGCGCGGGTATGCTCCACTCCAAGTGGCCGTCACCTGCTCATTCCATATATACTCGATATGCACAAGCTGCTATGGGCTAGAGGTGGACACTCCGGGTGGGGCACTCTCAAAAGGGAAGGGAGTAGCTCAAAGATTCACTAGGAATCACCGCTGAGTCCCTATAAGTGACTGATCCGGGTATGGATGTGGAACCGATCCCATACTCATCAAGTGAGTCCACTCGCCTCTTACTCATAAGAGAACGACAACGAGCTTACACAAGACGCATGCAGACAAACAAACGACACACAAACCATGCAAACAAACCACACAAAACAAACCACACAAGGAAAACACACCGACTCATATATGACCCTAGACTAAGATGGTGACACAAGCCCACTAGGTGGCGGCATCCTGGGCGGTGGGTGAGCCATCCAACTCTCCCCCCAAGGCATAGTACTCATCGGTTAGTGCGTCATCGGCCTCATAATTGACACACTCAAGCTCGGGAGGTGCGGGCTCTCCAACACCTAAGGCTAGGGTGGCGCGAGCGGGACACTCGCTGGCAAAGTGGCCAAATCCATGACAGTGGAAACACTGCACTCTCGACCGACTACTCTCTCCTATAAAAGGGGCCTTACCCTTATCATCCCGTTGGGTAGGGGGTGTAGGCAGCAATGGGGGAGGTGTAGGTGCCTTGGACAATAGTGGAGGGGGGGCCGGTGCCAGAGGATAGGCCATAGGAGCCGGGGGACGGGCAACGGGTGCCGGTGGTTGGGGTGGAAATAGGTCCCGGGGTGGAGGAGGGCGAGGTCGAGGAGCAAAGTGCTCCTGACGGGTGGGCTCCTGAGGTCGAGCCATGGGAGGCCGAGGATGTGGGCCTATAGAGTGACGGGGCTCGGTGCTACGGAGAGGGGTGGGGCCCAACCGATGACTAGAGTCAAACTCTCCCTCGAATTGCTCTAACTCGAGAGCAACCTGGTATGCCTCTTCCAACGTCTTGGCATTGCGGCGGAAAAGCTCATACTGATAGTGTGGCCGCAAACCACGTCGAAAGCGGGAAACTGGCATGGTACTCTCCTCCGTGACACTACATCGTAGAAAGTACTCATCAAATTCAGCGATGTATTCAGAGACTGACCGATCTCCTTGGCTAAGACTTTGCCATCTATCGATGAGTCGCTGGCGGTATGTGGGAGGAAGGTACTTTTGCCGAAGTTTATTCTTCATCTCGGCCCATGTGTCAATCGGGGGTTCTAGCCGCTGAAGTAGCAGGCTCTCCACATTCTTCCAATAGGTTTGCGCCTGCCCCATGAGCTTCATGGTGGCAAATCGGACCCTTCGGCGCTCCGACATATCATACCACTCAAAATAACGGTCCATGCCGAACTCCTAATCTAGGTAGACTTTCGGATCCAAAGACCCATAAAAAGAGGGAGGGTCCGCTCGCACGGTCTTAAGGACCCTATCATCATCCTCATCTCGTTGTGGCTGAAAACCACGACGGCGTTGACCATACCCCTCATAGGCATTGTCAGACCCATAGTCCTCGAGACCAAGGTCACGGTGCGGTAGTTCGGGAACCCGAGGAGGGGCGGGTGGAGGAGCCTGTGGTGGCTGGTTTTGGGCCGCGGGAGCGGCTTGGACTTGGGCCATGGGAGCGGGTTGGACTTGGGCCACCGCGGGAGGAGGTGCGGGTGGGCCTTGGCCTGCCCCAGGAGGGTCCCCTTGTGACATCCTATCCAACCGCCCAACGAGGTCTTGGACCGACCTATCAGAGGTCTCCATGCGTCCCTCCATGGCTCTAAGGCGACCATCCATATTATCGGAGAAAGTCTGAAAGTTAGCATCGGATTGGTCCAACCTAGTCATAATGGCCATCATCGCCTCGTGTAGCGAGTGGAAGTCTCCCGAGGTGCCATCTCGTGGGTTAGCCATAGGGGAAGGGCGATGGTATTGGGTACCTCGCCGAGTGGGCATGCAACGACACGGACTAGGAAACACCGACTAATGCAAATGCACACTAATATGATGCACCTAGACCTAAACCAATATCCGGTACGTGGCGAAGATAATCGACCCGAAGGTCACTCGCACAAGTGTGCGGCCTTCCCGATAGGCGTAGCCTAATGTTCGGACAACACCTTTTGATATACCGAATTATCGGGATGAAATGCAATTTAAAAACACTCTCCTTTTGTGTTTTAGAAATATGATGATCCTAGACTCGACTTAAACCGACTAATGACTAGACGTAAATGACTTTTTTTTTTTTGGACACCCTAGACTCAACCTTGCTCTGATACCAAATTGATGCGGGACGGGACCACGGACACGACAAGCTCGCGGTTGTCCCTTAACGAGGGAAGCGTCAGACGTGCGCGGTTGAGAAACCGGCAATGAGCTAGGGTGATCGGCTATCTCGTGTGCCCGGATCGGGTCACGGGACGGTCTCGCACTCTCTCGCAACAGCGATAATGAATAGATAAAGCGAGCAAGATATCCCTACACATGCTCTCTAGCAGCGGCATAAACAAATATATATGAAGTAAGCAAAATGCCAAGTAAGGGAGCGAATGCGATACCTCCACACGCTCGGCGTGGGGAAGACGGACCCGGCTGAAACTCGTACTCCCGGGATAAATATTACACAATGAAGACAGCAATGAAATATCACCCACTCCACGTAGGGAGGTAAAGGGCTACACAACTGGGCCCGGGAGGGCCGAATTCGGGTTGACGGGCGGCTTCTCGCGTTGATTCGGCAACACCCGAACACGTGACGGTGGGGCCCACGTGCCGTCCGGAGGGACCGTGCGGGACCCAGTGTCACCACTGTGGTGGGGACACTTGTGGAAGTGTTCCCTGGGCTGGCGGCATGCTGGTTCGCCGGCCGGAGGCCGGGCGGCTCCGATCGGCACCGGTCGGAATAATCGGCCACGGATCTGCCGGTTCTATTTTCTAGCGCGCGCTCCGGCGAGAACGGACGCTGCGATCAGTCCCAACGTCGGAATGCGACGAAACTGGCGCCGTTGGAAAGATGCTTCGAAGGGGCTTCAACCCAAAGGGATTACAGAAAAATAATAAAGCATGTACTTCTGATTGGTGAATTTTGAAGGTTGCTGTTGTACAGTGTCTGAACTCTCAGACTAGCAGGGAACTTTCCTGAGAGTTGCCTTTGACCGATATGAAGACCTCAGATTCAGACTTCGACTTGTTCATGAAAGTTTTAGGAAATCAAGTAAGGAAAGTAGGAATATTTTTGGATCTAGATTTGGAGGTGGTGGTGATTTGTTCTGATTTTGGAAGTGGAGGGTGGTCGGATCTGGGATCTGACTGAAAACACTATAGCAGAGATAGAACGCGAATTTTTAAAAATGTATAAAGGGTGGATAAAAAATCAAGAAAAATGGTGGATGTAGGGAATGATGGACAGAACGCTCAGTAAAATTGAGAGCCCTAACAAAAATCAAATAGAGGGTCGGAGGGAAGAAACACAGGGCTGCTGTCACTGTAGACAGAGACAAAACAGAACTAGGAATGAAAGATGCACGAAAATGGGAAAATACTAAACGATGGAATTTGGGTATGAAAATTTAGGTGGAGCTTGAGATACGAGGGAAGAACACACCATAAAAATTGAAGATCACGAAGAGGCCGTGGATGATAGCAGGAATTTCTGGAAGAGACCTCTGTCCAGTAGGGCAAAACACCGAGAACGGTTTCGCGGCGGCTCGAAGGCGGCACGAACGGCGGCGGCGGCGGCACCGGTGATGATCAGAAGTTGAGAGGGGGAGATGGAAGATTGATACACTCTAGCATGAGGGTTTGAGAAGAGTAAACCAGGAGGAGAGAGGAAGGGGGTGCAAGAAGCCTTCTTGGATTTCACAAAATTTCTGATTTTTCATTGATTTTCTCATGAAAATACAAGCTTATATATGCTACCAATCTAATCTAATGTGGACCCTTGGATCAAGGGTTGGGGATTGAAGGGTTGGGATTGCATTCCACAAACACACAAAAAAGCATTAAATAATAGGGGAAGGGGGCGGCCTATTGACTATAAGGGGAGTTGCATGGGGTAGGTGCCCAACCTATTAGAATGTTGACCCATTCAAGCATATGTGTCCATATGACCAGCCCACCCTTCTAGATGTCCACCTAGGAAGGTTGACCAGGCCCACAAAGTGACATGGACCAATGGGAAAGGGCTGAGGGCCCCCTTGCTGGTCCTACTGCCTAATTGCATAAAAACCCACACAATCTATGGGAATGACTCCTTGACTTATAAAGCCTTACATTTACGTACATACTTTCCCAAGGATATAAACACAAACTAAAATGACATAAATGTAATAAAAAAGGTACAGGCTCGGTGTCGATTCCCATCATGAACTGATGGATGTACAGACTTCACCTCGTGCAAGCTATAGTGCAGTGTATGGACTTAGAATGAATGTGCATGCATTGTATAGACTTTGAGCACAAACACAACAATGCAATGTATAGACTTGAACAGTGAGACACAAAGAGAGACGCTGAATGAGAAACTGAAGTCTGTATAGACTTTAACAGTGAGACAGTGTACATACTTTCAGCAACACTGTGGCGTGCAACTAATCAATGTGTAGACTTCAGAAATGCATAGAGACGCACATAGGCTGTATAGACTTGAGATATGCATGAGACGCTAAACGCTGAACGTTGTACAGACTTTGAGACTTAATGCATGGTGGCGAATGTACAGACTTTGCATGAGATACTACAGTCAGACAATGTATAGACATTGGAAATACTTGAAACATACAATGCAGCGATGTATAGACTTTGCATATGCTCTGACAGAATGCAATGCATCGACCAAGTGTTTGCATATGCAGTAATTAGCAGTAATGCAGTGTATAGACTTTAGCGTGCAGACAGGACCTCACATGCATCAGTGTATAGACTGTATGCCTGATGGATGCACTGATGCAGAGTATGCTAAACACAAAGACTATATTAATGAATAGATCAGACAAAGCAAACTCATGCATTCTCCACATAACAGATCAGTCATATGCATTCATGTTGCTATCATTCAATGTGATGTTCTTAGCAAAACAATATGGTGACTCATTCATGTTGCTATCATTAAAACACCACATAATCATCAAAGCACAAGGGGCACAACAAGCACCGCCTGGATGAAGAGGTTGATGAGAGGTCGCCTTCTAAACTCAGAGCCACACGTAGGAGGGACGTTCACCTCCCCTTCTCTTGAGATTCTCCCCCTTGGTATGCTCGACGGCGACTCTCCAGGGAATGAAGATGAAAGCTCGTATGCAACCTTTTCCTCTCACTTCTTTCGACGCCCTAATCATTGGCATTTATACTCCACATAAAAGTGCCTGAAAAGCCGATGAAAATTCTCTGATCTGGACAGAAAGGATGATTGTTGTCCTCCTTGATTGGCCCTTTATGGCTGACATGGCAACCGATTGACCACAGGTTGAAAACTATGATTTAAATGCAAAAATATGGGTTAGTATGCTAAACATCAAACAAAAATTTTTAATAAGGGCTAGCCAACTTCCCATTAGTTGAACCCATGTTAACATGTGTTTTAGAATCAAAAGATTAGCCCTTAATTATTTAGGAGAAATCATAACTCGAAATTCGGAGAAAAAATGGACAAATTTAGAAAGGGTCGACCTATCTAGCAGGTGGGTCGTCCCTTGTCTCAAACAGACTCTGTTTCCAGAATATGTGATTACAGGGGTCGACCCATTTGCCAGAAGGGTCGTCCCATCTACTGTCTAGGGGATAACCAGAAGCAAGGTGTTGTGCCTCTTAGGCACAAGCATGTGCTATGTTGCTTTGATGATAGCAATGCTATTTGATTTTGATGATAGCAAGACAGTGAGTGCATTTGAGTGCATTTGATATTGTATTTTGATGATAGCAATGTTATTGTGTTTTGATGATTGCAATAAACAAAGTGCATTTCTATGCATTCTTATTCTTGAGCATTCTGCATATGATAGTAACATGAATGATGATGTTTAGCATTGATGGCATTTGTTCTTTATATATATGCATTGCATTTTGTCAGATATCATGTCTCTGCATGTATCTACAGTCTGAACAGTAGTGGGTCGACCCACCCTTGCTGATGCGTCGACCCATCAGAACATTGATTGTTTGGGAAGCAAAGTCCATACACTGCAGGGTAAAGCCCAATGTCTAGGCATTGCTGCATCGCTTGCATTTCAGAGTCTATACATTGGTTTTCATGCACATAGACTTCCAAGTCTATACATTCCTGCATTAGTGTGCTTCACGCTTTGTTCATGGCTGAGAGTCTATACACTGGGCTTGAATTGTATACATTGAGCGTCTCAATGAGCATCTCATGTAAGTCCATACATTCATAGTGCATTGCATTGACTAAGTATATACAACGTCAGTTCATGCATGACTTAGGCAAAGTCTGTACAGAGTCCAGCGTCTTTGTTAGCGTCTCATGCATTGGGCTAAGTCTGTACATCATTCAATGTCTAGAGCTTCATGAAGTCTGTACATCAGACTGTTACAGCAAGTCTGTACATTGTCTGTCTTCCTTAGCGTCTTGATATTTGAAGTCTATACATCCATCGTAGAGCTTCATGTCTACACATCGCTTAGCTCCATCAAGTCTGTACAGTGGGCAAGTGTGTACAATCACCAGTGAACACATCAAGTCCATACACCGCATGTGTTCATCTGATTTTCATGAAGTCTATACATCGCTTGTCTTCATCTGATCATCATGAAGTCTACACAGCGCCTGCCTTCATCTGAAGCTTATGAAACCTTTGTATTCATCAAGTCTATACACTGCGTTGTGTATACTTTACATTGCTTTCGCCTTCACAGCAAAGTCTATACAATGCAATGCATATACTTAGAACTAATGACTTCATTTCATCTGTCTGACAGGGACTGAAGAGGCTAATGAACCCCTTAACGCAAGAGGGCTGAAGACATCCAATTTTAGCTGCTGGAACACACCGATGCGTCAACGCCTTGATCAAGTGGCATGGACGCAGTAGTTCAAATAATCAAGAAAGAAGCTTACTGGATTACTTTGGTGCGTCAACGCATTCATCAAGTGGCGTCGACGCAGCAGGTTGATGGATCGACAAGGTGACCAGAGGGTGGACGCAGTTGCACAATGCGTCAACGCACTCCACACGAAACGTGAGAGGGCTGAAGCCATCTAAGTTCAGATGCTGGAACACCAATGCGTCAACGCAGCATGCTGAGAGCGTCGACGTAGCACGCCCATCTGCTGAAGACTTGATCACTGGATCACCGATGCGTCAACGCAGTAGGCTGATGGAGTCAACGCAGCAGACTTGAGTTTTGCTGGTCGAATGTCTTTGAAGGCTGCGTCAACCCTTTGGAGCAAGTGTGTTGACGCCACCTCAACTCCAGTTGCTGAGCGTACTAATGAAGGGCACGTGATCCGAGGTGCCTGGCTCGTGATCCAAGGATGGACGAGATACCAGGATGCTGCCACGTGGTCCGAATTTCTAGGGTAGGAAATGTGGAAGCCACACGCGCCCAGTGTGCCTGCTGCTGGTATATATACGAGTCTTCATCCTCTGTAGAAGATTGATCGAAGAAGAAGCCTGGAGGCAGAAAGAGTAACAGTAGAGCAGAAAGCTCTTCGATCCAGCAGAAGCTGAGAGAAGAAAGGGAAAAAGAAGAGAGAGCTTCCACGATCCATCAGAAGAAAAGAAAAAAGAGAAAGAGAGAAAAGGAGAACAGAGATCGAGAGAAGAAGAGAAGTGCAGCAGAGAAGAAAGAGAAAGAGAGAGAGTGAAGAAAGAGAGTGAGATCGAGGGAGATCTGTTCCTACTGGACCGTGGATCAGATCCAGGCCAGTCAGCTCCGTTGAGAGCCACATTGTGCATTTCATTTTTCAGCTTTCTGTTTGCTGAAGTTATTTTCATTTCGTGTTTTTGTTTTTCCTTTTTCATTTGATTATCCTTGTTCTTCCGATCCTCTGGACTGAGGTCGGGTTCCTCCTGGTGGGTCAGGAGAAGGGAGATCTGATCTCCGGTTTGCAAGCAGCAGGGGGCTGCTTGTGGGTTCCCTCCGGGCTAGGAGGAAGAGAGACTAGGCCTCTGGTGGATTGCTGGTAGCAGAGTGCTACTGGCTGGTTCACTGGTAGCGGGGAAGCTACTAGTGGGGTTCCCTCCGTGTAGGAGGAAGAGGGGAGGTTGTTCCCCTGGGTAAGCTGTGTATCAGCGTCTGTTGGCAAGCTGTGTTGCCCAGCTGTTAGTGAAGCCACACTCGGGTTGAGTGTGGGGTGGATGTAGGTCTGCAGGACCGAACCACCTAAAAACCCCTCTTGCATTGTGGTTTGATTGCTTATGATTTACTTCCGCTAGATGTTTGCATAGGGGCGCTCCAAGTGTTTGATCACAGGTTCATTAGATGATTTGATCAGATTTTGTTCTAAGTGTTTAATCTGTTGAGTGAGCGAAATTCTAATTGAGCGAAAGTTTTTATTGGGTGAAAGTTTTTATAGGCTATATTCATTCACCCCCCCTCTGAATACTTGCACCGAACCCAACAATTGGTATCAGAGCGGGTCTCTGATCTATCAGATCTAACAATCTGCAGAGGATCCTGCTATTTGTTTGGTGCATTTCAGAGTGCGTTCTGTATTCGTTGTTTAGTTTCACTGATTTAGTGCATTGCGTTGCTCATCTGTTCTAGCGCATTTCTCGTCGATTGCTTTGTGTTCTGAATCTGTCTGCTATCTGATTTGATGGCTAATATTCCAATGTTCAGAGGTGATAACTTCGATTCTTGGTTAGACAAAGTTCATCGGTATGTGGAATCAATTGATCCTAATCTCTGGAAGGTAATGAATCACGGTCCATATAATTTATCAAGAGATAAATCTAGATGGACTGAGAAGGATAAATTGAAAGATTCTGTCAACACCAGAGTTGTAGTTTTATTAACAGAATCAATTGATAGATCTCTAATTGAATGCATTTCTTCTTACAGGTCTGCCAAAGACATTTTGGAAAAACTAAAGTTAATCAGCAATCACAGCAAGTGCTTAATGGCTGATCGTAGAAATGCTGATGATGAAACTTCATCCGAGATAAGCTCTGAATCAGAAGGATACTCTTTCGATGAATTGATAGAGATGTATGAAAATTTGTTAGAAGTTTCCAAGAAATTGAAATCTGAAAATAAAAAATTAAAAAAGAAATGTGATAGAATAAATCTGAAAGAGTCCTGTGAAAACTGTCCAAATATGAAAAAGTCTTATGATGCTTGCATGCTAGATGTTCAAAATCTTAAGAAACAAAATGATTCTCTAAAAATTGAAAAACAAACATGGTTGGATAAAATGTCAGAAATAGAGAATCAGCTGAATGATAAGAAAAAGGAGCATCTAAAAGGCATGCAGGAATTCACTCAAGTTAATTCTGAATTGGATAAACTAAAAATTGAGAATGAAGAGTTTCAAAAGAAAATTGAAAATCTTATGGGTATAATAAATGAAATCAATGGGGAGGCTTCACATTCTTCTTCTGCTCAATTAACTTGTCATATGTGCTCAGCTCTAAGAGAACGAAATGAAGATCTTTATAGTGAGAATGAATGGTTGAGTAAACAAATTATCTCACTTAAAGAGGATCACAAAAACTTGGTGGCTGAGAAAATTAGAGTGGAGGAAAGAGAAGAGGAATTAATTGAAAAATTGGAACTAATGTCTGGAAGAGAAAGATGTACTAACAATGAAATTCAGGATAAAAATCTTGAGGAAGAAAATACTGAATTAAAAGCTGAAGTTGAAAAACTAAAGTGGTTGAACACTGGCTTGTCTGAAAGACTTCTCACTATAGAAAAAGGAAAGGCTGTCTATGATGAAAATTCAGAAATTTTGAACAGTCTAAAACAAGAAATTGAGAAGTATAAAACTGCAAACCAAGTTCTAAGCGAATGTGTTAATTGCAGTGAACAGGAAATAGCCAGTTATGAACTTCACATTGCTAGCTTGGAAGATAAAATTCATAATCTGGAAAATTCAGCTATTGAGTCTGCCAAGATTAAAGGAAAAATGAAAACTGTTGGGAAGAGGAAGGATGATAACTCTGAAGGGGGAACAAATTGCTGTTCTGATGTTAAGAAAATCACTAAAGACCAGCTATATACCACTTTTGTCCAAAGCACTGATGTAGCTGGTACTTCAAGGCAATCCCCAAAACAAAATGAAAATCAGAAGTCACCTTCAAAATCTATCTTTTAGTTTAAAGCTCAGAAAATTGAAAAGCAAACAAAACCTGTTGAGGATAATCAGAAATTGACAAGAAAGAGTCAAACAAAAAGGGCAAAGAATAATTCTGGTTATACTCTAAAATTTGTTAGCTCTGCTGAATCTGATGGGTCAATGCAAAATGCTCATGCTTCTTGCACTCATTCACATGCATCTGTGAATTCATCTGATAGAAACCATGCCCCCAGGAAATGTAATGATTCATGCTATTATTGTGGTAGGTATGGTCATTTAATGAATGAGTGTTATGCTTTGAAATTTGATGACAGAATGCATGCCAGATACACCCCAAATCATCATGAGCACAAAAGAAACAAACTCAAATTTAATCAGCATATCATTTGTTTTACTTGCAACAAGCCTGGGCATAAGGCTAATGAGTGCTGGTCAGGAAATCATTGGGGTAAAAATGAATCAAGAAGCAAGCATCTTAAATGCTTTGAATGTGGTAAGTATGGGCATGCAGTCAAAGATTGCTGGCATGCTCAGGGAAATAGATTAAACTCTAAATCTGTCAAATTCCCTGCTTTCTATGATTCTGCTAGAAATAACTTGAGAGATAAAAAGAAAAACTTTGCATGTTTTGAATGTGGTAAGCTAGGCCACAAAGCTGCCAATTGTCGGCTGGCTGAGCATGGAAAGAAAAATTTTCATGTCAATAAAAGAAATACTCATGCTCATACACATAATTTTCATACTCATATGCATGCACATGGGCATCATGTTTCTGCTAACATGAAGAATAAAAACAAAAATTCTGTGGCTTCATTTATTATTGTGGAAAAACTGGACATTCAATGTTTGAGTGTAAACTGATGGAATATGATGATCATGTTGCTAAAAGATTGTTTAGAACACCTGTTAGGGCTCATACAGGACCCAAGGCAGCTTGGGTTCCTGCAGGATAAAAATAATCCAGTTGTTGCAGGTGTGCCTTGGAAATGAATAAGAGGGGTTAACCAAGGCACTCAAGAATGAAAACCCCATGATTGAACTTTTCAGGTCAGTTCCAAAACTCTATGTTTAAACTTCATTATCTGAAATTGTTGAATTGTCTGTTTGATTAGCTGATCGGTCTGTATTCCAGACTCAGCTATTGAGTTTAATTTTGCACATATCTGATGCTCTTCTCTCTTGCTAGTTTTTGCACTATGAACATAGGATGTTTGATGTTCTGCTCAATCATTTTTGAGTCGATGCACACCTTGTACTGAGCTTGAATGGTTCTTCAGTGTATAGAGTCAATGCATGTGTCTTGTGTCAATGCATTGCATGCTTGATTACATACTAGGACTGAGCTTGAATGGGTCAGTTAGTGCATACAGTCAATGCATGTATCTAGTACTTGCATACATCATTTGCATGACTGTCATTTGCCTATTGTCGTAGACTGCATGTTTTTCAATGCATAATAGGGCTGATTTGCACTGCATTATCATTTGCTTAACCCTAGTATATCAAATGGTATGTTACTAAAAGGCAAGGAAATCTGCCCGGAGGTTTCTACCATGTGTGAGATGGTCTTTGAGACCAGGTTCTCCGCCAAGTACCATGGGTCCTGTCTTCATGTAGAACAGTGCACTGCATCATATGTTGAAAAATCTGAAAAAGGATGAAAATGCTTATAACTTGGATGCATAAACCTGAATTGATTGCATACTTGTCTCATGTATCCTTGGTGCATAGTCTGCATGTAGGACAGTATGTACATAGCATATCTCTTGCATCATGATGTCAGGGGGAGCTGAGAGTTCTATTCAATTCATTGAATCCTATTCACTTCTCAGTGTTCTCATTCAAATGATTCATATTCTTTGACATCAGTTGCTCATTGAACCATATTGCCAATTGCTATCTTTTCCCCATCATTTTCATTAAAATAACAGCTTTGCATCTGGTTTAGTACATTGAATGGTGATTATTACAATTGTTCACTTATAAGAATCACACTTACAAATTGAAAGGAACTAAAGGTTTAACTTTTATAAATTGGAGAGTTAAGTGTCTGCACTTCAGAATTTGAGATAAAAGAAAACTTTTATAGCTCTTAATCTTTGTCTCATGGCTAAAATAGAAAAAGTTTTTGTAATGCCTAAATGTGTTGAACTGGAGATGTCTAGAACAGGTTAATAAGAGTGTGTACTATTTTTTTTTTAAACAATCACTCTAAAAGAATTAAGGGAAGCAGTAAATAAGATCATTAATGTTAAGAACTGAACACATTGACAGAGCAATGGCTGATTGCACTGAGAAACTGTGAACTCCTCCAAAGAAACAGGAGAATTCACATGTCATGAGGTGATTCAGAATATCTCTGTTCATAGGGTCAAATCTATAGGGGGAGTCCTCACCAAGTAACTGAGGGTACTGACCTCTAATCAAGGTGTACCCTTAATGTCAAAAGTGAAGACTATCCTTTGTGGGTTCTGATCTGAAATAGGTCTAGTAGTTTATGCCTAGTAACTGGGGGTACCTGCCTCTGATCAAGGTGTACACCTAATGTCAACAGCATAAATGCCATTGATCTATTTACTTAGTTCAGGTTCTGAAAAATTCAAAAGTGAAAATCAAACTGCTGTAACCTTTCGAAAAATCAAAAGTCAATGAGTGAAAATTATTTTTATCAATACATCTTCAAGTTGCCTCTCTTGAATTTCCTTGTTTAATCACAAAAGGGTATTATTTCTGACTTATCTATTAATACCATGTGCCCTAGATTCACTGCTATAAATGGAATCAATAAACTCTTGTTCAGGGGTCAAATATTTTACTCTAGATCTATCACTGTTAAACCTGAATTTTTCTCAAAATTGTATGTTGCTGATTCTTATACTTTAACAAGTTATTTACAATCATGCTTCCCTTCTAAACCTATGATTCAGCTGTTGTCAAGTGACCCTCCTACCTTCTCTATCTTGTTATCTGTTCATATTCCTTCTCAAAGGGGGAGCATTTTTTTTAGGGGGAGAAAAAATTCAGGGGAGTCTTACATTCAGGGGGAGAATGTTCTAGAAGAATTTGCATGCATAATGTACTTTGCACTCTTATTTTTAATGTTTTTCTCTTTTTGATCATGTCAAAGGGGGAGAAAATCTTGTGTGTGACTCACTGTCACATTGTGTTGCCATCATCAAAAAGGGGGAGAATGTTGTGCCTCTTAGGCACAAGCATGTGCTATGTTGCTTTGATGATAGCAATGCTATTTGGTTTTGATGATAGCAAGACAGTGAGTGCATTTGATATTGTATTTTGATGATAGCAATGTTATTGTGTTTTGATGATTGCAATAAACAAAGTGCATTTCTGTGCATTCTTATTCTTGAGCATTCTGCATATGATAGTAACATGAATGATGATGTTTAGCATTGATGGCATTTGTTCTTTATATATATGCATTGCATTCTGTCAGATATCATGTCTCTGCATGTATCTACAGTCTGAACAGTAGTGGGTCGACCCACCCTTGCTGATGCGTCGACCCATCAGAACATTGATTGTTTGGGAAGCAAAGTCCATACACTGCAGGGTAAAGCCCAATGTCTAGGCATTGCTGCATCGCTTGCATTTCAGAGTCTATACATTCCTGCATTAGTGTGCTTCACGCTTTGTTCATGGCTGAGAGTCTATACACTGGGCTTGAATTGTATACATTGAGCGTCTCAATGAGCATCTCATGTAAGTCCATACATTCATAGTGCATTGCATTGACTAAGTATATACAACGTCAGTTCATGCATGACTTAGGCAAAGTCTATACAGAGTCCAGCGTCTTTGTTAGCGTCTCATGCATTGGGCTAAGTCTGTACATCATTCAATGTCTAGAGCTTCATTAAGTCTGTACATCAGACTGTTACAGCAAGTCTGTACATTGTCCGTCTTCCTTAGCGTCTTGATATTTGAAGTCTATACATCCATCGTGGAGCTTCATGTCTACACATCGCTTAGCTCCATCAAGTCTGTACAGTGGGCAAGTGTGTACATTCACCAGTGAACACATCAAGTCTATACACCGCATGTGTTCATCTGATTTTCATGAAGTCTATACATCGCTTGTCTTCATCTGATCATCATGAAGTCTACACAGCGCCTGCCTTCATCTGAAGCTTATGATGCCTTTGTATTCATTAAGTCTATACACTGCGTTGTGTATACTTTACATTGCTTTCGCCTTCACAGCAAAGTCTATACAATGCAATGCATATACTTAGAACTAATGACTTCGTTTCATCTGTCTGACAGGGACTGAAGAGGCTAATGAACCCCTTAACGCAAGAGGGCTGAAGACATCCAATTTCAGCTGTTGGAACACACCGATGCGTCAATGCCTTGATCAAGTGGCGTGGACGCAGTAGTTCAAACAATCAAGAAAGAAGCTTACTGGATTACTCTGGTGCGTCAACGCATTCATCAAGTGGCGTCGACGCAGCAGGTTGATGGATCGACAAGGTGACCAGAGGGTGGACGCAGTTGCACAATGCGTCAACGCACTCCACACGAAATGTGAGAGGGATGAAGCCATCTGAGTTCAGATGCTGGAACACCAATGCGTCAACGCAGCATGCTAAGAGCGTCGACGCAGCACGCCCATCTGCTAAAGACTTGATCACTAGATCACCGATGCGTCCACGCAGCAGGCTGATGGAGTCAACGCAGCAGACTTGAGTTTTGCTGGTCGAATGTCTTTGAAGGCTGCGTCAACCCTTTGGAGCAAGTGTGTTGACGCCACCTCAACTCCAGTTGCTGAGCGTACTAATGAAGGGCACGTGATCCGAGGTGCCTGGCTCGTGATCCAAGGATGGACGAGATACCAGGTTGCTGCCACGTGGTCCGAATTTCTAGGGTAGGAAATGTGGAAGCCACATGCGCCCAGTGTGCCTGCTGCTGCTATATATACGAGTCTTCATCCTCTGTAGAAGACTGATCGAAGAAGAAGCCTGGAGGAAGAAAGAGTAACAGTAGAGCAGAAAGCTCTTCGATCCAGCAGAAGCTGAGAGAAGAAAGGGAAAAAGAAGAGAGAGCTTCCACGATCCATCAGAAGAAAAGAAAAAAGAGAAAGAGAGAAAAGGAGAACAGAGATCGAGAGAAGAAGAGAAGTGCAGCAGAGAAGAAAGAGAAAGAGAGAGAGTGAAGAAAGAGAGTGAGATCGAGGGAGATCTGTTCCTACTGGACCGTGGATCAGATCCAGGCCAGTCAGCTCCGTTGAGAGCCACATTGTGCATTTCATTTTTCAGCTTTCTGTTTGCTGAAGTTATTTTCATTTCGTGTTTTTGTTTTTCCTTTTTCATTTGATTATCCTTGTTCTTCCGATCCTCTGGACTGAGGTCGGGTTCCTCCTGGTGGGTCAGGAGAAGGGAGATCTGATCTCCAGTTTGCAAGCAGCAGGGGGCTGGTTGTGGGTTCCCTCCGGGCTAGAAGGAAGAGAGGCTAGGCCTCTGGTGGATTGCTGGTAGCAGAGTGCTATTGGCTAGTTCACTGGTAGCGGGGCAGCTACTAGTGGGGTTCCCTCCGTGTAGGAGCAAGAGGGGAGGTTGTTCCCCTGGGTAAGCTGTGTATCAGCGTCTGTTGGCAAGCTGTGTTGCCCAGCTGTTAGTGAAGCCACACTCGGGTTGAGTGTGGGGTGGATGTAGGTCTGCAGGACCGAACCACCTAAAAACCCATCTTACATTGTCGTTTGATTGCGTATGGTTTGCTTCCGCTAGATGTTTGCATAGGGGCGCTCCAAGTGTTTGATCACAGGTTCATTAGATGATTTGATCAGATTTTGTTCTAAGTGTTTAATCTGTTGAGTGAGCGAAATTCTAATTGAGCGAAAGTTTATATTGGGTGAAAGTTTTTATAGGCTATATTCATTCACCCCCCCTCTGAATACTTGCACCGAACCCAACACAAGGTTTTTACAGGGGTCGACCCATCTGCCAGGGGGGGTCGACCCATTGAACTTTGGGCAGAAAAACACATTAAACCTAGACCAATTTAAAGGATCTTTAATCAATATAATCCTAGGACATGTGAGATGAATTTCTTACCATGTTTAACATGTATTGACCATTCTTTCTCACCTTTCATGAAGACCATACTTGACATTACCTCCACTTCACACTTGGTCTGTTCTTTGGTGAAGCCTTGAGTTGTTTCCCATCATTTCCCTCAGCTCACCATGTCTCACAATGGAAAAGTTAACTTTGGTTAGCATGAACATTCGTCACGTGGATAGGTATTTGAAGGATAAAGAAAAACAGCTCAATGATTTGAGTGAAACCAAGATGAATCTACACCATGGAGATATAGAAGACTCAAAGACAAGGTGTGAAGGAACATGAACACACATAATGCATTATTCAATGGTAAGATGTTTTGTCATCGTCAAAACCAATAGGGGCACAACAAATATAATATAATATATATATCGTCCCGGTTGCGTCCCACAGACCGACCGTCCCGGTCTGTGGCTAGGACGGTCCGGGACGGACGATTCGGCCCGTCCCGGAATGGTTTGGCCAACCCTGACGACAATGTACTTTGTCGTTATTTCTTTAACATGTTACAATTAAGTGAATAGTGTCACCTTTTATTTAAGAGGAATTTAACAAAATAAATTATATGAAAAATAAGAGAAAAATTCAAGGATCTTAACCTTGAAATATCATAATTTAATTCTATCTGATTTAAAAGATAAAAATCATCAAAGATGATTCGATAGTTTAACCCATAAATAGTGCCACTTTCTAATTTTAAATCTTTTCATGTATCTAAATACATGAAAATTTAGAGTAAAATGTGAGAATTTCAAAAAGATATTTATCAAAAAAAATTTGACATAAGTTTGCATGATTATAAATCTTTAAGAATATGTTAACTTTCACGTAAATATAATAACATGAAAACGTGTTTTATGTTTGCATGCTAAGTCACAGATGAACCTCATTATATATATATATATATATATATATTCGGTTACAGGAAAATAACGCCTTTGCACAAGGGCGTTCTTTAATTATGCGACCCAGTCATAGTCGCCTATTGCATTTCTTAAATATTATTATACATATATTTTCTTGACAGAATAAGAAGAAAGTTGAATAAAGACAAGAGGGGAAATCAGATAGGGCATAAAGACAATATGATACTTTTTAGGCGGATTGTGAGAAACCTTCACAAGAATGAACCAGGGTTTGATGGATCGGGCCAGGTCGGCCCGACCCGCACGACCCGCCCCATCCCAGGTGCCCAGCGGGTCAGGCGGGGCGTGGGACGTGGCCGGGTCGGACTGGCCCGCACCGACCCGTCCGTCCCGCCATGTACCAGACCGGTCCGTGGACGGGAAGGGCTGGTACGTGCGGGTCGGCCCGCTCGTGCCGGTCCGCCCATTTAACGGGCCGGTGGGGGGCATCTCCAGGCCGCGGGTAGCTGGGCGGCGAGCGGCGGTGGACGTCCACGAACGGCGGTGGGAGGCGGCGGTGGATGGCGGCGAACGGCGAGCGGCGGTGGACGGCGATCGGAGGTAGGTTTTAGTTTTTGAAAAAAAAAATTTAATACGGGGGAGGGTGGCCGGTGGGGGGGCATGGGAGGGCGGAGGAGGTGGTGGGGGGGGGGGCACCAGCCAGATCTGACCGGTGGGAGGCCGGAGGGGGAAGGGGGCGGCGGTGGTGGGCCTGGCGGGGGAGGTGGTGGCCCTGGGCGGCCGTGGCGGGGAAGGTTGCGGCCCTGGGCGGCCGTGGCGGCGGTGGGAGGTGGGGGTGGGGTAGGGGCGGCCCTGGGCGGCCGTGGTGGCGGTGGGTAGGGGTGTAAACGGATCCGTCGGATCCAAAAACCTGATCCGAATCTGAAATTTTTTTTGGATTCGGAGCAACATCTTTAATTCAAAATGACACGTTTACGTAGATCCGGGGAGGGACTTTTCCGATTCGAAATCCTTCATCTCGGATCGGTTTTCGGGGCGGCCATAAAATCCCTCCCGTCAGGGCAGGCGTTATCTCCATCTCGATCGGTTCTGGCAGCTTGGCCTTCCCTCTCGTTGCTCCAATCGCCATGTCACGCTCCTTCAGCTTCTCCATCTAGGGTTCCATCGCCGCCATGGGTAGGAAGCCCGCGTTTGACGAGCAGTCCTCCCGGAAGGCCGCCAAGCCCAAGGACGCTGCTTCCGCCTCTTTCAATGACGGCGGGAAGGAGAAGCTCTCCGTCTCCGCCCTCCTCACCTCCATGGATCAAAAGTCCAAGGGATCCTCCTTGGCCGCCGCCCGGAAGCCCAAAGCCGAAGCATGGCGTGTCTTCCTACGCCGACGGCATCGATCTGCCCCCGTCCGACGAGGAGGAGGTGGAAGATGATGCACCCGACCTCACGGGGTGTCTTTACGGTGGTCATCAGGAGCTGATGAAGAATGCCACCATCAAGATCTCCCATGGGAAAAGGTACGGCCTTGTCCCCCACCCGTCTCCAGTCGGAAGCCCGGAGGAGAGCGGAGGAGCTCGTCGACAGAGGAGAGGAGAAGATGTCGTGGGGCACGGGTTGCGGTCGCGAACGAGGGACCTCTTCGCGAGACCGTTCAGAAAGAAGGGGTACATCCCCCTGACGACGTACCTGAGGACCTAAAGGATCGGCGAGTATGTTGACGTCAAGGTGAACGGCGCCGTCCACAAGGTTATGCCTCACAAGTTCTACCACGGCCGCACCGGCAGGGTCTGGAATGTCACCAAGCGCGCCATCGGCGTGGAGGTCAACAAGCAGGTTGGCAACATAATTATTAAGAAGAGTGTCCATGTCTGTTCATGGGTTCTTTTCAATAACTATGTTCATTCTTTACTCCCTCGACAATAGTGCACTTTCATTTATTACATAGAGATGTCATAAACAACAAGCAGCACCCATGCTCTCGTCCCCTTTGTTCTCTCTGTTGCTCTTTCTAATGTGTTCCATGTGCCTCTCGGGTGAGGGAAGTGGGAAGAGTTCTTGGGGGGGGGGGTTGTTGCACAGGGATTAAAGAATTGGGTATGGAATGATGGCATCGAAAACCAAATCAACCAACACAAAATTAATGCTATTGAAGTGTGGTATGGGGTGGGGTGGACATTTTAGAAATTGCGCCTCTGCTGCAACCCCATTCTGATTGAAATCGGGTGCCAGAGGATTCAATGCATGGCATGATGTTGCTTGTTTGACTAAATCGGGTGCCAGAGGATTCAATGCATGGCATGATGCTACCTGTTTGACTAGGCTTCAAAGAGAGAGAGAGAGAGAGAGAGAGAGAGAGAGAGAGAGAGAGAGAGAGGTGCATTGTCAGACTGGAGAGAAGCTGTCCATTTAAAAGGACGTGCAACAACAGCAGGTGGGCAGAAGGGACAGGGGAGGGGGCGAGCAACCACTGCTTATCAGTTGCCATCTCATCGCACTCTCACCCCAGAGTATATAAAAAGTAACGCTCGAGGGGAGGAGGGTGGGGGTACTTGGCTTACGAAAGCAAAGCCAAGCCATGCCAAGCCTATATGTGCATTTAATGGGCGACTGCAGGCTGAGGCTGTAGCTTCCTACGGCTGCGCCAGCGCTCTTTTTTCTGCGTTCGTCTTTTTATTACATGGATTGCTTTTAAAACGGAGGTGGTCTTCCGCCTATCACCGGTCCTCCGCCGCAGTTTTGTATGTGGATTTGATAATTGCTAGGATCACGGGACGCTTCCATTTTAACTTTAAAATGTTAGAGGAGGGGGATTTACAGTGAGTAGAGAAAATTTGCAGTGGGTAGATAATATTTCGGATCAGATCCGAATCCGAAAGTTAAAGTTCAGATTCGGGTCATATCCGAATTCGAAATATTATTTCATTCTACATTTGGGTTGGATCTGGATTTAGAAATATCAGATCCGGATTCGGATCCTAAAGGATCTGACCCGGATCCGATCCATTGACACTCCTAGAGGTGGGGGTGGGGCAGGGGCGGCCGTGGCAACCCTGGCCGGGGAGGTGGCGGCCTTGGGCGGCCATGGCGGCGGTGGGAGGTGGGGGTGGGGCAGGGGGCGGCCGTGGGCGGCGGTGGGGGACGGTGGGAGGGGGGGTCCACCGGTAGGGGACGGTGGGGGTGGGGGAGGGGGGGAGAGATAAAAAAAATTAATTGAATATTTAATTTATATAATTTTTTCTTTGATTTAAAATTTTAAGAATAGAATTTGTTAGATATTTTAAATTTATTTTTGATGTATTTTTTAATTCATGTAATTAGAGATGTTTTTAATTTAAATATAAAATTAGCGATAAATATTTTACAAATAATGTGATAGTTAATTTAGATGTATTAAATAATTTAGATGTAGTAATTGAGATGTATTAAATTTATAATTTAGTCTTCCATGTTATAGAAATAATGATATTATTTTCATTGTTAGTTGTAGACGTAAAATAATGCAATTTTTTATTTTTGAAAAATTGAGAGATGTTTTTAATTTAAATATAAATTGAGTGATAAATATTTTACAAATAATTTTAAAGTTAATTTAGATGTATAATTTAATTTAATTAGAGATGTTTTTAATATATATGCTGATGCATTGAATGAGGTATACTTGGATATTTTGCCGGTCAGAATATGAAATGAAATATGCACTTAATTTTTCTGATAATGCAAATGAAAATATTTAGAGAGGCAATTGGTTCATTTGCGACACCTAATGCCGTGACAAGCCATGACAGACTCGATGCAGGTAATATATCTTCACAATGCACATTTTATAGCTCGACAAGTAATTTTTGCATCTAATTCTTATATTCTACATCATATGCCTTAATCACAGCTGAGTGGTGGCTAAATTACGGCACAAATGCACCGACATTAAGAAAGATCGCAATGAGAGTTCTATCACAAACATCCTCGTCGAGTGGGTGTGAGCGGAATTGGTCGACATTCTCCTTACATACTAAGTTGAGGAATATACTAACACACCGTAGGCTGGACAAAATTTTATGAAATAAAATATATGAAAAATAGGAGAAAAATATAGGGATTTTAATCATATGCATATCAAGATCTTATCTTGTCCGGTTTACTAGATATAAAATTTTGAAGTTAAAATGATATTTTAACGAAATAAACAGGGTCACTTTTATTCCAGCATGATTTTAATAAAAATAAATCATAAAAAATATCAAAAAAATCTAGGGATCATAAAAATATGCACTTTACTATTTTTATTAACATGGTTCATTGGATATAAAATTTTAAATGTTACCACAATTATTAACTAATACAAAAGATTCATGTTTTCTTTTAACAAAACACGCAACATGGATAATGGAACAATGCTACGTGCACTATCGTTTAGCATGCAATCTCAGTCTTGATTTTGTTTGAGAGATTGCCTATCTTTGGTGTTCTAACGGACAGAGAATAAAATAGCAGAAAAATGATGATGAACACAGCGGTACGTCCGACAGTAGAGGAAGAAGTAGACAGGGGAAGAAGCCTTGCTTCTTCTTCTTCTTCCATGTACTGACAACGCCAACCGCTCGGAGCAGAGGAGGAAGAAGACGAAGCCTCTTCCACATACAACAACGACAGCACAGGCCCAGCCGCAGAGGAAGAGGCAGGTCGACGCAGGGCGACAGCGGCACGGCTTTCACGAATGCAGCAGCAAAGAGGGCGCTCGTTCGATAGCCAGGGCTTTTGTAGGGATAGAATCCTAAAGGAGGGTGGAATCCGAACGAGAGTAAGGATCGACGTATTCACCTTTACGTTATTGTCATTCGTACTATAACAACCGTCGCCTTCTATTATCAAGTGAGAAAAACCCTAAGCTCCGCTTTGGTACGGGCTTAACACAGGAATAAGCCCACTTTTGATGTAACTTAACCCTATTTACTTTGGTGGGAGAATAATTTGATAATCTGCTTAAAAGTGTGATAAGTTGTCTGAAGTCGGTTTAACCCATCCCACCTCCACAGGTGGGATATTTTAACCCAAGACCCTACCAAAGTAAAAAGTCATAACCCAAGAATATATGAACCCACTTATATTTAATCGGGACATCTATAATCCCGTATCAAAGCGGAGCTAAAGGCTAATCCCTCGAACATGCACGTGGGTACATGGGTTGGCATATGGGGTTGGCTGTGGTTGTTGGGTTCACTGTGGCCCAACCCATTAGTGCATATAATTCGTTAGATGCCCAGCCACTTCATCCTTTTGTTCATGTTTTAAGCCCATGCATAAAGGAATCAACCTATATATATTTATATTTGTTTATATATATATTCCAAGCCCAAAGTTCTTAAGCCCATTTAGTTTGGGATATACAGGACTATTGATATTTAGGCATTTATATATTCTTTTATGAGCCCCTTATCATCCATATATATATATCGTTATGTATATACCCATGTACCTTCTAGCGTGGGGAGTCCATGGGTTTAGGCCAATTTATTCTTTTCAAAGTCCATTAAATATAACTCTTAGCTTAGCATTATATTTATTAAATTGAAAGTTTAATTAATGTAGAACTTGGTATGGGGATTTTTATTTCTTTTAATTTTATTAATCTCCACCGTTATCTCGGATATTAGAGTCGGGTAATTCGATCCTATGGGAGTCTTTGTAGATATGTATGTGTATAAATATATTTTAGAATGAGATTCCTTCTAAATACTTAAATTGTATTTCCAATTTAAGTCATATATAAGTAAAAGGATATATTCAATTTCCATTTCTCAATTATTTAGTTATACCTTCATTGATGCCCATTAATTAACATTCAGGCTCAATAAATATTTTAGCTAATTATCACTTTTCCATTATCAAAATTTTAATTCTCATAATTTTCTATGACTAATAATTATAGTTATTTTCATTTATTCTAAATAAAAATTTTCGGGATGCTACACATCAAGTGACCGTAAATCACGTCAGCCTCCAGGGACACGATCTTCAAATCATGGCGGGCTAATTCAATGTGATTTGGCAAATAGTGAGGCCCCCATGTTCATCCGGGTCACACACACACACACACACACACACACACACACACACACAGAGAGAGAGAGAGAGAGAGAGAGAGAGAGAGAGAGAGAGAGAGAGAGAGAGAGAGAGAGAGAGAGAGAGAGAGAGAGAGAGAGAGAGAGAGAGAGAGAGAGAGAGAGAGAGAGAGAGAGAGAGAGAGAGAGAGAGAGAGAGAGAGCACTTGTGTAGTGGGGATAACCAGTGAAGGATGAGGCGGGTAGATGCAGAGGGAAGCAATAGAGGGATATGGGGGAGGATCCTATTTGAGTATTGTAGAAGATGGCAGAGGACTTCACAGGATTGCTCGAATAGGGGTATTGGCGGGAAAGAGGAGAAGGAGGGAGAGGGGGAGGGCCAGTTGGTAGGGACACCAGACGAGCAAGATCTACGGCGTGGTTGGGAAGGTAGCTAGGGTTAGAGCATGTGGAGGAGGAGGAAGCAAGTGAGGATGGGATTCGGATCTACTAGAGTGAGGGAGATAATGGAGGCGAACCCCTAAAAGATAAAAATCACCGGGTGCCAAAACTTACTATTCATTGTCACCCTTAGGACCTCGAGCAATTCCTACACTTTTTTAAATGTATAGCAATTTCAAAAATCTATACCAACATTCTCTCTCAAAGTCCAGGTATACCTAGCGTTTTTGATGCTCCATGTATAACCGGCGGAATAAGGTGATCATATACCTACACTAAAAGAAACCATAGCAATAGTTAGCTACAAAACTTTTAAATCGTAGGAGAAAATGATATTTATCTATGTTTCCCCGGTTGTAGGTGAAATTTGTGCCTACAGATCTAGTTTGTTGTAGTGACATAACTCATAACAGCTTGAGACCAGAAATCATCAAGCTCTTTGGAGTCTTCTCCCTCGTACACAACGAGCTTCTTGTTATCTCTCACCTCCAACTCAAAGAACTCCAACTTCAGGTTAGAATCTGAATCTCGAGTCTTGAAGTGATCCTTCCAAATCTGTGGGATAGATGAAGCTCCTAATAGCTTGCGAAGTCGTGACCTCATCCTTCTTAGAGACCTCGAGCGTCCCTTTCTCTCCAAAGGAAGATATATTTCCAGCCATTGATAAAGAGAATGTGTTGAATCCGGAGATGCATGGAGAGGTGCAAGACCAACTTGTTTAGACTTCTCTTGTAGCGAGGTCTCTTTCGCATTGCTCTTGAGATGCATGGACTCACATCCCGAGGGAGATCACCCGTTCCCTTGATCGCTAATCACCATACCTCTCAAGTCCTTAGAGCTTCTCTCTCTAGATTCACCTAGAGAGAGAAAGTATCTAGATTTTGCCAATGTTGGTTGTGAACTTCAGAGTTTAGATCATCTTAGCATTTGGGAGGATCTTTTACAAAATCAACAAAGATTGAACAGTTGATGGATTCAGGTCTCGACCTCCTGGGTACCAAGGATCCAGTCCCTATGATCTTGTTATCTCAATATATGATGTGCAATCTAGAATCTGATTTGATGACCATGATTGATCAATGTTGGGTGACCTTGGAATAAATAATAATAAAATAACATAGTTCAAAGTACGAGGGAGTACCTCACAGTGGAAACAGTCACGGACTTTTACTGCAAAGGTGAGAAGATGGCTACCAGAGTCGTCTTCGTGACACCATGCTCCAAATCCTAGGCACGAGGGTGACGTACCTCCGTGACTGATGCCGGACACTAGGAACAAAATCCTGACATGCACCGCAAGAGAATCTCCCTTTTAACAACAGCCACGCACACACCACCATTGTACACAACAAGAGGATTAACTCACCTCCCCTTTTATTCTTCACTTCTCTTTTCTTTCTATTTCTCTTTCTCACTATCTCAATATTTTTACGCACGGTAATCCTTCCCCGTTTTGCAGAATGAGAGAGGAAATGTGAAGGGTTGAGGGTGGTGGCGAGAATGGCGGTTTGTGGTGACGGAATAGGGGAGGGAGAGAGAAATGGAGAGAGGGGAGAGAAAATTTGAGAGAGGGAGAGAAGGGCCCGTGGATGCCGCCACATAGCCCTTGTGCCCGTGCGTGCAGGCACGTGCAAGCACGCTCGCGTGAGGGCACGTGGGCCATGCGGGCGGCGGCCCAAATGGGCACCGCGGCACAACAATCACTCTCTTGTATATACCAATTGTGATAGAGTTTGTTAACTCTAATATAATGAGGCTCAATAAAAACAAAATATCTTTACTAATGTCCACAAGGTTAAACTAAATTGATATATAAGATGATTCATAAATGCAATACTATTTTCGTGAAGAGAGGAGGAAGATATTCAAGATCACTCTTATTAACTCGCTTACAAAAAAAAAGTAATACTTATCAAAATACATGTTTTCGAATCACGACCTTCACCCAGACAATCCCCAATATGTAATGTGGCACCTGTATTTTATTTTACTTAATCGTCATTTCTTCTCTGCAGGTGCCTCTTCCCTACCCCCTTTTCTTGGGTCGGAACTTTATTCTTATCACATGCATTAGCTGAGGTGGCTTCCTCAATTGTGGCTGCGCAGGCCAGGCCAGCAGCTCTGCAACCTCTTCCACCACAACCCCAAGCGCTCCTTGTTGTCCACCGCCGTCTCCCTTCTGTCCCCGGCGCCAGCTCTGCTGTGGATCCACCACAGCACATTGGTGAGCGAGTTGCCGTCGTCGAACCCCTCGAGAGCCCTGGCCTTGAGCAGGGCCGACGGGGCGTCGTAGACGGCCTCCATGGCATGTACGAACCCCTTCCATCCCTCCCCCACGTCCTCCCTCTCCAGCGCCGGCGACACCCACTTCACGAGCTCCCTGACGAAGCCGGCGTCCCGAAAGAGCACCTCGGTGACGGGTAGCAGCGGGAGAACGTGGATACCCAGGCGGCATTCCTTTGACTCAGGAGGGGCGAACCAGAGCGCGCTGTCCCGCTTGTTGGCCCAGAGCACCCCCACGAGACGGTTCTCGTTGGCGAAGTCCTCCTCGTACATGCCCTCCCCCTCCCTGACGTGCCACCACGTCTGCGCTGCCTGGATTTCCAGCGCCGCCAGCGTAGACCCGGTGGCAACGAGGTTAGCGTCGCCATGGCTCAGTCCCAGTAGCGCCGCGGAGTAGTAGGCGTTCACGGCCTCACTGGTGCCCTGCTGGTTGCGCCCGTCGACGAACTCCGCCAGGCCTCCCTCCCACGAGTGCAGCTTCCAGAGGTCAAAGCACCGCAGTCGAGAATAGCGGGCGCGCGGCGCCCGCGACAGGCTGACGATGTCGCCGGCCAGTGCGTAGGCCTGGGCCTTGTACTTTCTTCCCCAGACAGGGTCGATCTTTGAGAGGACGGCGATGGCGTAGAGGAAGTAACCCAGGTGATAATGGTGGGCGTTGTAGATACCGAAGCCGCAGTCGGCAGTGCCGTCCACCGCGCCCTGCTTGGTGACGACGCCCCCCCACTTGGGGTCGTACAGGAAGGCGTTCCCGAAGAAGCTCCCGTCCAACCACGGCGTCAAGGCGTTCTCCAGGAACAGCTGCACCGCCGGCACCACGGTGGTGAAGTGCACCTCCTCCGCGATGAGGGCCAGCCGGGCGGCGCGTGCCACCGCCTTGCCGTAGTAGTACGTAGAGGTGGTGGAGAGGGGTTTCAGGGCGTCGACGTCCTTGTACAGTGCGGAGATGACCTCGCCGAAGCTCTCCTCCTTCAGCCCCAGAATGGAATGCCACGTGATGGGGACGGGGTCCGCCTTGAGAACCCAAGACCGCCCCACCACGCCCACCAGCTCCCCGTCGATGCTGGGGTACGTGAAGTTCCTCAGGACCGCGGAGGCGCTACCGGGTTCTCCCTCGACGAGCAGGCGCAGGTGGAGGGGGTGGGCAAGCAGGAGGAGCTCCCCCGTCCCCCTCGTCTTCCACTTGTACTTCAAGCAGAAGGGCCTGGTGAGCTCGGCCTCCCCCGACATCGGGTAGCACGCGCTGTAGCGGTCGAGGATATCCTCGTACCGGGGGTCCGGCAGATACGCCAAGCGGATGACCCCGGCATAATCGGTGGTGGTGGCGAGGCCGGTGAGGGAGGAATGGGCGAGGTGGAGCGGGCTCGAGGAGTAGCAGAGGTAGGTGCGGCCATTGTCGAGCTGGAAGGTGTGCTTGGTGTGCTCAGAATTGGAGGTGAAGTAGATGACGTCTTGGAAGGTAGAGATGGCGATGCGCATGGCCAGTCGGTGGCAGCCGATGGTGGAGCAGGTGACGAAGGGGCTCCCGCGGACGAGGTAGAACCGGAGACCCCCGGGCAGATCCAGGGTTACGCTGAGGTCGTTGAAGGAGGACACGAGGTGGCGCCGGCCCCCGTTGCCCCTGTTGGCAGCGTCGCTCTTGTCCTGGTCATCTCCCCCGTCCTCGGCATGGGTAGCGGCGGAGGAGAAGCCGGAAATGGTAAGGTCGGGGGCGAAGGACTGGTAGATGAAGCGGGGATCGGCGACGCGGCAGGGGAAGGAGAGGCCGATGGAGGTGCCGGAAGACTTGACGAGGTAGGGGTGGATATACTCCGGCTGGCCACCCTCGTTGAGGACGAAGTTCTGGAAGAAGGTGTTGGTGGGGAGAGGGGAGGAGAGGAGATGCTTAGCGAAGAAGGCGGAGGGCTCCGGGAGCACCACGGACTCGGTCTCCGGGAAGCGGAACGGGGCGGGGCAAGAGAAGGAGAAGAAGGGCTTCTTCCGGTGGAGAGGCATCGCGTGGAGAGGTGTCGCACCGCCGCGCGGGCTAGCTAGCTAGCTAGCTTTGCTTATTATACAGCTGGAGAGGCTTTTGCGCGTGCGTGTGGGTCGTGTTTGGGGACGGGGATGAGGAGGAGACGATGGTGAGGATAATATATATAGGGCTTCCCTGTGGGTGCAGCCACCCATGGGGGTGTCAATTTGGTGACGGCCGTGGGGTAACCTTTTCCTACCTAGGTGTGTTTAACTAAATACTAAAAATGATTAATTAAACTAATATTGAAAGAGTAGGCCAGGGAGACACGAAATTAAATGTGGTTCTCATTTTAGTCCTCCTCCCCGATTTTTCTTCTGATCCAACCCCACCCCATCTCTCTCACCACTAATCGAGGGGCTTTAATTTGTACGTAGTTTTCAGTCATGTCACTTCTAGACAATGACTTAGGAAATTCTCCACTCTTATCGGTCACCTGTTGAATGAGAAAATTGATATTCTAAAGCTTGAGAAAGACATTATCTTGCGGAGTGAGACGATGCTTCTTGGATAACGAACTTAGATTGTTATTAGTTTGCTCATCCAATTAATAATGGAGTCGCAAGCTCTAATTAATTAAATAAACCTTTCACTCGCTTATTTAACGATGATAGAGATCAAGATTTGTCACCTCGATCAACGGATTATATTCTCGATATTTGTGTAGGTGAGGGAGAGAGATGGTATCATGGGAGTGATCTTAAAATCACGAACACACGTCAGAAGGAGTCCTGAGAGATATCTCGAGAGACAACCATTCAATACTTAAGTCAGACAACTCACGGAATATCGAGGTGCAACGAGTCGAAACATTCAAGTCGATCAAGAGCATGCACATAAGAGATAATGGAGAAAAGATACTATTATTTCATCAAATAGGATTTTACAACACCACTAAACCTCAAGAGGCATAATTACATCTTCCAAATACACTTAATTCTGGCATGAGTAATAATCAAATCTAGGAAATCTAATTTAACTTGGTCTCTCTCTTCACTTTTGCCCTTCCCCGTTTGTTTGGGGTTCCTCATCAGAACTACCTGAAATATTCATCGAAAACGTAAGGTGAGCACAGGGCTCAGTAAGACTTATATCTCTATATCAGGCAGTTTTAAGTAAGTAAACATTTTTAGACAAGGTAAAAGTGCTATGACGAGAATTGTGATTAAAACATGAAACATGAACATGAGAGAGAGTAAAGTAATGCTGGTATATATGATCACAAGTAAGCAAGTTGACGAGAGTAAGATTTCAAGAACGATTATGTAGCATGTATAATAATTGAATTGGCCATTTCACGTATGCATGTACGAGTATTTTATGTAAATCAAGCAGTCAAGTATTTCACGAATGAGTGGAATGTCGTAAACGAATCTAGCAAGCAAGTACTCGGTGCAATGTCACACCAGGTGAATATAGCTCCCATGGACATAAGTACTTTCGAGCACTCCCCTCAGGATCAGACCGGGCCCCATTAATGTCTGGCATTGGTTATTATGGATCATTGATCCCAAGTATTTATTTAGACATCCACGTAAGGTACATGGCTAAAGAATTTTTAAGAAAAACTTAAGAAGCGTAGTATAGCGCACAACTAGTCATTTAGTTATGGAGGACTCTAGAGGTGACCCCTATAGGTTAAAGAGGTGGGTCTCGTCATGTAACACTTTGTGCCATTCTGGCCTCAAGAGGTGGCCCCCATAACGTAGCACTTTACCCCGCATGGCACTTAGCTCCTACACTCCCAAATGGTAGTTTATGGCTAAAGTATAGATTTTCATTTCCATTTCCAAGGACACGAAGAGTAATTGAAGTTTACAAGAGAATTTGAAAAATGATTTGAAATCCCGCGATCAGTGACACCCAAGAGGGGGGGTGAATTGGGTGATTACAAGTTTTTAGAAAACTTTACCCGATATAAACAAATGTGATGAAATATCAACTTAGAAACTTAGATCTGTTATATTACCGATTAGATCTGTCAAAATATATCACACACAGCAGTTCCTTGGTACTATGGCGGAGGTATGAATCCGAAAATACTGCTCGCGCAAAGTGTTATGTCCTAACAAGATTAGCCTTCTCAATTCGAACTCACCTTTTGATATACCGAAGATCTAATGACGAAATGATAAATTATGCTAGATCTGAAATACAAGATGCGAAAGAATAAATACGCACTAGCAATCATACAGAATGGGGGTAGAAGAAATAGACCAAACCACACAAGAGACAACGATTTTTAGGTGGTTCGGATGCAACAACGGCAACCTACGTCCACCCCTCACGATCCGTGAGGATTCACACACTACCTTGTAACGGATTACAAGATAAGAACCACACACATACAGATCTAGGTAGATCCACACACACACACACACACACACACACACACACACACACACACACACACACACACACACACACACACACACACACACGGATGTTCACAGATTTAGAAGATTACACACATGAAGCTCAAAAAATTTAGAAGAAGAAACATAAATGAAAAACTTCTGTTTTAGGCTCCCCCTGAGTAGATGATGCAGATCTTGGATGAAACTTGCTTCTCCACTTGATTTTCAGTTGATTGGCTTCAGATTGATCTTGAAAAGCTTGTGATTTGATGAAGGATTACTGGACAGATCACTGTTCACACAGGTGTTACAATAGCCTTCTTTTCCCCTTGATGGCCTCCCTTGAATCCTCTTGAGTGATTAGGGTTTCTTGGCCCAAGGATGTGTTTTTATATCTCTTGGTTGGTCAAGGGACATGCCAAGACACAGATCCACATTTCCTGGCATGTCTGGAGGCTTTGGGACTCAAAAGTCCTAAAGAGATGGCTACCCACGTTGGTGAGAATCAAAGTCAACAAAAGCTGTCTCGAAGGGTTCGGTCGACCGAACTCTGAGAAACCTGTAACTTTTCAACGCTGGGAAAATCGATCGACTGATCCCGGGCCGTCGGTCGACCGAACTCTGTAATTTTACAGAGTTCTGCATTCTGGAATCTTTGGTCTACCGAAAGGCCTTCATTGGTCGACCGAAGTCTGCTTTATCTGCAAGAACAACTCATTAGCCCAATTAAGATATCCATATTAGCAAGCCTTGGGTTTAACATATGTTTACATCCATTTGAAGTCCATTTGAGCTTTTTTTATGCATTTTGAAAGCTTTAAACATTGTGAGCATTTGTCATGACGGAGATTGGCCTTAATCGCGTTTAATGCTCACTCTTGAGCAATTATGCACAGCACGAGACGGAAACCAAGTCTGGGGTTTTGTTATCATCAAAATTACCGTGAGAGACTCAACAATCTCCCCCTTTTTGATGATGACAAAACTCTAGAACATTACATGCATTGGCATGCCTGAACGCATCCTTTACATAACGGACTATAACATTGAATCCTTGCAGGTTCTCCCACGGTTCTTGTACGAGGCGGAGTTTACATTCGCGCATAGGGAAGGATTTTGGACGGGCGGACCTATCTTCATCCAACACCATTTGATATACAGAACCAATGGAGGAGCTATAATCAAAACAGTCTACAAGACAATCCATTCACAATAAACCATCCATCAAGCCAATACCAAATCAAGCCATTCATTCATATGTGCCAAATTCACATGAAAGGAAATGAAAATGAAGAACATACATTTATGTCCAATACCGAGTGCATTACATTAATTCCAAGTTTCATTACATTGACACTGGAGGACATGACATTGACCCTAGACACATGGATGGATGCAAACACAAAATGCAATGACTCACATTTGCCAAAAATACAATGACTCACATTTGCCAAAAGGCAAACAAACATTCATACAAACATTAAGATATATAAGCCTAGAGTAACTATTTCTCCCCCTTTGGCATCATCAAAAGAGGGGATGGGATACATGAAAGATGGACCAAAGGTGAATTACAAGACCCAAAGACAAACACTAAAGTGAGGAAACAGAAGATCCTCAGTTGCCGTCTTCAGGAGGCCCCGGACCGCCAAGGCGGCGTTGGATGTCAGCAAGAGTATGATCTTGGTAATGAAGTCGGTGCTGAACATTAGCAAGGCTGTTCTCATGAGCCAGGCCACGGTGCTGTATGTCGACAAGAGTGTGGTTCATGAGGTGAAAGGCCTGGCGTGAGTCTTCGTGGCTGGTGGAGAGGGTAGTCATTTGAGTGGACAGGTTGGCCATATTAGTGGATAGGTTATCCAAGATTGTGGAGAAGGAGTCAATCCGGCAAGACATTGAATCAAGCATAGTCCCAAAAGTGGAAAAAGAGGTGTCAATGTGACTCCCAATGGTAGATAGTTGCTCCCCAAAAGTATCCACTGTAGTCTCTATTCTAGCTAGTCGCCTATCAACTGTAACGACCCGAGAATCCGATTACCGGGAAGGCCCGATAATCCGAGACTCGAACCGTCGCCCACGAGCCGGGAGGGCTCGGAAGGGCTAAAAGGAGTGTGGAGGCACAAAGAAATAGGAAATAAAGCAGGACAGCCAACAACAACAAGCTGAAAGAAAGAACAACTACAGCGACAACAAAGTCCAGTCCAACAGAAAGTACAGTCTAAAGCAGTAAAACGTACCACATGCCAAGTGAACACTCGGCCCGGCAAGCTGGCAACTGAGAACCTCCGCTCCGCACCCTCGAACCTCGAGGAAGAACCGCCACACCTGAAAAGTAGGGAATGAGTATCCAAAACAGAGACTCAGCAGGGATCCCACGGAACCCCAACCGGAAACAACGGCGGTAGCGGAAAGGAGAGCTACAACTACAGCAGGAACAGCAAACCGGTGGCCGGTTAAAAACTCGGCACTACAGCTACTCCTACTGCCAAAAGGCAGACATCGATCACACAGTCGAAGCTACCGAACCACGCTAGTACCACCTACCGAAGTAAAAACACACGGTAACCACGCCGTAGAGGCCTGTCCCCCGGACAGCCAACCTGGACACGCTGTCCAAGGTGCAACCCCGACCATCTGATCGCGAGTACCGCACCACGAGATGCCACTTCGGTAAAGCCACTAGCACTAGTCTCACGGTGCAAGAACCGACACACGCGCCAAGGTGAAACAACCGAACTCACCGGTCAACACGACCGAAAACTCGAAGGTCAAAGACATAGAGATTGACAGTCTGTCACTCCGTACTCGACAAGAGTACCACCCACTAGAAGCACAGCCGGTAGCGTCCCCTGACGTCTTACACCGCACCGCAGGTGAACCGCCTGACGTGGTAGGTCCTACCCGAGGCGCGAACACCGTACAAGTAACCACAAACAAGTGACTAGCTGGGGTCACGTCCGTTGACGTGGGTCCAACCGCCCCCCAACCACGTATGCACACACAGACCGCGCGTCCCTGGTCTGGCCCTCTGACTGATTTTCCCCTCAGCCGGACTCTGGTTGCAAGACGTGGGGCCCGACGGCAACCAGTCTAAAACCGCCCTCAGGGTAAGCCCGTACACCACTCCTTGGTGCGACCAGCACACGCGTACTGGTAGGCTACGACTAGTGGAGGGTCACTGAAGGAGTAGACTCTCAACTCAACGGAAAATAACGTCCGAATCCGACGACGTACGGGGACCACCCCACGTACCGGCCCCGTCGCACGGTGACCACAGTCGGAGAAGAAACAGGACTCGCAGTCCTCAGCCACGCAAGCACCCTGCGCGAGAGTCGAGAAAACTCAAGTGGCACTAAGCCACTGGACTCTGGGCAGTCCTCTAAACGCACTACACCCAACGGTCCTTGAGTCACAAGACTCGGGGTCAAGACCGTTGTACGCAACAGCACAAGGCCATCAATCTAGTCCAATCTTTAGGTCTAAAACCATGGTAGCACAAGTACCGAGACAACTCACGAGTCGCCAAGACCACTCCCTCGGGAAGGGAACGCAAGGGACCAAGGCCACCCACACGGGCCACACGGAAAACACAGAAGCACGATTCCCAGGGCAGCACACAAGCCGCCATGACGATTTCCCATCTTGTAGCAAGCGGGAAACCTCCAGCCCCAGGCCGGATAACTGGACTCGCAGTCCAAGGCCAAGCACATGGCACACATGGGAATCGCCTTCCAAAGGAAACCCACAACATGCGGGGGAGACCCCACCGCACGCACACCGGTACACAGTGACTCGATCGAGCGTAACACGAAAGCCCGGAACACATGAGGTCACCCGGACCTACCACACCTATGGGCACGCTAATCGAGGTAACACGGTCCCTTCTGACACCCCAAAAACACAGACACAGAACCCATGGGGTGTCCGGGATACTCACAAGGCCGGAGGTCGACCACTGGGTCACAACCGGGTCGACCGGAGACCAAAACAACACAATCGGAACGCTAAAAGGTCACCCGGACCCTTAAGCGCATGGGCACGTAAAACGAGGTAAGTGGGACCTCCTCTGGACACATAAAGACATGGTCACGGAACTCCACGGGGTGTCCGAGACACTCACGAGACCTAAAGTCAACCACTGGGTCACAACCGGGTTGACCGGGGGTCAAAACAACGCAAACAGGAACCAGCACGTGGTAGTGGTCACCTGGTGACCGCGACCAGATAGTAGTCGACTGGGGACCGCGACCAGATGGTAGCGGTCGACCGGAGACCGCGACCATGCTGTCACGGTCACCTCACGACCGCAACTAGCCATGCGCAACCCCGCTGGTAGCGGTCGCCCGAGGACCGCGACCAGATAGTAGCGGTCATCCCATGACCGCGACTAGACCAAAGCGGTCTATCGCACGACCGCGACGCTCGAAGGCCTCCTCGACCAAAACACAAAGGATGAACGCGGTTCTCCCAAGACCGCGACCAATGAACGCGGTTTCTAGTGGACCGCGACCATTTCGGAAAATCGAGAACGGCGGGAAAACCCCAAAAATCCACTCCACGCCCCCAAACATCCACGGATGAGGGGGAAAACATAGGGGAAGCCCCCAAATAACCCCTAGCATGCATCTACGGCCTCGGATCGGCCAGAAACTCAATGAAACGGGAGATCGGCCCACAAGCCCTAAAACATGGATTTTGCCCAAATCACCCCGTTTGGCCCGCTCGGCTCACCGTAGCCTACGAAACTTGCGGGAAAGGAAGTGCACGAGCTGGGGGTCCATCACCCTACCTCCACCGAAGATTTCGTGCACCGTGGACGCTGATCCATGAAGAAAACGCCGTTGAAGCCTCGCCGCTCCACGAACTCACGGCCGAGCTTCACTGCGTCCTCGAGCCTCGATCCTCGACTCATCCTCGCCGTCCTCCTCGCCCGCATCGCCCCGCCTCGCCCCCGCCTCGGTCGTCGGCCGCCGGAGAGGAGAGAGTGAGAGGAGAGAGTGGGAGAAGAGAGAGAGGGTGAGAGTGAGAAATGAGAGGAAGAGAGAGGGTGGGGGGTATATATAGGAAAATCTGGAAAATCAGAAAAATCCCAAAAAATAGAAAATCACACCCTTGCGATCCTCGGAACGCACCGATCGCAACGGTACCACACTCGCCTAGGTGAATGGCCCGGTTCACCCGCAACGAGGTTCCGAAGGGAAAGCCGAAACCCACGTCGGGAATCAGAAAACACACGCGGAAAAAGCCGCGGAACGCCTCCGGGCCTCCGGGCCTCCGGCCTCCGAAACGACTCCGGATCGCGCCGATCCGAACACAAAAGATGTCCGAAATGAAATTTCAGACACAACGGAGTCGGACGCTCCGAGAAACCAGATTCGAGACCCACGAACGAGGATCCGAAAAACCCGGGGCATTATATCAACTCTCTCGAAATCAGCCCAAGAGGGTTGTCCAACACCTTTAGTGGAGGACTCCCCATAGTAAAACTGTGGTGGAGGTGGCATGTGGAGGAGGAGGTGGCTGCTCCTCGGCCTGAGCTGGAGACGGGGGTGATGCTTGAGCCTCCTGCTGTCCCTCCTCTTCTTCTTCTTCCTCATTTTCTGATTCTTCTCCATAAACTCACACATCTCTATGTTGCTGTCCATCCGGACCCCAATAGTACCCAAAGTCTGAGAACAGCTTGTGTTTGTTGTAAACATCATCTTGCCGCACTGGAATGGACACTTCATCGGCCAAGCTGATCTCGGCATAAATGAATACTCCAGTAAATTGAGATGCATAAGGCAACGATCTCCTTCGTTGTGTACAACAAGACTGTAGATGTGGAAAGTATGACTCCTCCTTTCCTACCAGCGTTAAAATATCCCTCCACTACGCAGATATGGGAAATAAAACAAAATGAAGTGGAGGATGGAATGGAGGAGTGAACATGTGATCGTGATTGCCACCAAGATGTCGGACATGCGATGAACGCACACCGTACCTTGGAAAGAGGGAGGTACTCGCCTTAAAACCAGCACCGACGCATTGAACGGCTCCTTATGGACCGCCTGAACGTACGCACGGTCTCACGATAGGCCGCTCTTCAGTGCTGAGGTGGAATGCGGGACGATGATGGATGGAGGGTTGAATGGCTTGATGGTGACCGCAGGAGGATGAAGAACGGTTGAGGACTGGCCGTGCGTCTCCCTGAACGGTCCGGAAGAAGCCGCGCAAGACCAGCACGCCAGAAGTTGCAAGAGTCCAACCCCCACCCTTTCCGGCCGGCCAGAAAGGATGGGACTCGCGTTAGTGTGTTGCTGACCTGCGAAACAGAGTGTGGAACACGAAGAAAAACTAGGGTTAGAACTAAAAAGTGTAGTATACACTCGAACGGAAGGAAATTAACATAACTAAATGGAATGGGGAATACCTGGGGAGTTTTAAACCCCTGGGGGCGTCAGAAAACGTAGGAGGGTGTGTGCATGGCAGTGCAAACAAAGAAAACGTGGGAGAATGGACGTGTAAAAATAAGCATGCCATGAGAAGAAACAGGACTATCAAATGTAAAAGACTCAAAACTAGGACTACTCCCTGAACCGGAGGCCTGTGTGGATGTAGAAGGCCTCCCTCCTCGGTGTTAGGTCGCTCAAAATTTCAGCAGGGCTTCGCCGTCGACCCAGAATCTCCCCCCTTTCAAGCCCGCCCCCTAGGGTCTATTTATAGAGCACCTAAAGTCCTAGCCCAAAATTAGGGTTTTTAGCTATTTTTAGGTCAAGATTATCAAATAAAAGATGAAGATAATTCAATTATCTTTTATCTGGAAGAAACGGCACTCAAAATGGTTAAGGATTCGCAGAGAAATCATCGGAGAAAGTTTGGGAGAAAAAAAACACGAATGGATAAAAAACCCCTAACCACTTTCTGGTCTGAGAGGATAAACGGTCTCACGATAGATCGCACAAATGATGCGCGGCCAGACATGGGCCGTCCTTCCCTGTCGGTGGGAATTCAAATAAATCATCAAATAATTAATTTATCCACTGAACTGACCGATAAATTCGCCGTTGGACTCTCTCATAGTTGAACGGCTAACAGGAAACCGCCCAAGCCTGTCGGTGATAAATAAAAAGATAAATAGGTAATTATATGAATAGTTAACCGATGTTAGGACTCTTGAGAGATAGACGGCTCAGTACGTACCGCACAATGGTCTTATGCGGCTATGGCTAAGCCGTATATATGCTTGTCGGTGATAATTCAGAAAATCAACCAAATATCCCATAAATATATGAACGGCCCAGTATCAACCGTACATATTGTTGTGCGGCTGGAGATTGACCGCACATGTACATGGGCATTTGAAATTCATAAAAAAGCTCAATCAACCAAAACTAAGGCCCATTAAGCCCTGAATCAAATCGGACCTAGCCAGGGAGAGAGGCTACCCATAAAATAAGCCCAAAATGTGCCTGAAAATAGCCCAGCGAGTGATGGACAACTCGAGACATCAATAAATGGGAGTAAGAGAAATGACTCAACTTATCGGCAAAAAAATGTGTGTCAACAGATGCCCCTCCTTAACGTCCTCTTTGCAGGGGAGCGAGCGGAGGTGAAGCGAAAGCGAAAAGGAACATGGAGATGAAGCGGAAATGAAGCGGAGCGGACTGAAAAGCGGGCGTTAAGGTAAAACGACACCCGTTTTTACTAACAAGTGATAGGAATCTTCCGAAAAACTCTGAACCAAACACAAGGAATGATCAGACTAAAAGCGACGCCAATTTGGAGGAACTAAAAAAAGAAACACACGATCAACCTCATGGGGGACACAATCCCGCGGACCAATGAAGAGACCGGAATAAGCAGTGAAAAATAAAGAAGCGGACTAAAACTCCAGACGGAGACCTCTTAATTAACCAAACCAAGCGAATCGACCAAAGTGAACCTTCCAACTCAGAGTGGAATTGTTCCTCTTACTCAAACACTGAACGCACAACTAACCATCACTGGTGGGGCACTTTGCAGGCAAACCATGGGTCATGAATGCTCAAAGAGATGCGCATGATGCATGCTGGGCTAAAATAAAAGAAATCATTAAAATGAATGCGAAGAATGAATAAAATATAAGATACTCGAGAATAATATTACTAAGCTGGGAGAATCAGAGTCAAGACACTATCCGCAACCACAGCGTGCAAGATAGAACCATCCTCCCCAGGTTTTCCCAACCCAACGGTCTATCCGGAGATTAAACGCGTGAACCTGGATCATCATCATTTTTGTTAAAGGGGAACATCAGATCCTAAAACATGTAGATAATCAACTGGTTCTCGAGATAATATAGCATAGTACCCTATAGTAATGCAATAATGGATATAGGGATAGAAGGCCATGTAGACACGCTAAAATTGACATTATTTTGCGTATATTTCATATTGCCGTGCAATGCCCCATTTGACCCTCAAATTAGCTTGTTTGAGTGGTTTTTCCCACTTTTCTTGAATTTCTCCTATTTTTCCCTCATTTCCTCCTTTTTCCTATTTTTTTGGATTTTCTAGGCATTTATCTGAATATGTTAAAATTCACGAACTGGGTAAGGGCGTGTTTTTAAAACACGACCTGATCTAGGGCGTTTCTTGGAGAAAGGACGCCCACGCCTGAGGGCGTCAATTCTTCATATTTGACCGACTTCCCTCACTTTAAAAACTTGAAATTAACGCCCTTCCCAGGGGCGTGTTTTTTAAACGTGGCTTTGGTTGAGGCGTGTTTTACTATTGGAGTTTTTATTTCTAAAAATTGGTTTTTTAGAAACGCCCTTGTGCAGGGCGTGTTTTTAAGAAATGCCCTTTGTGCAGGTCGTCAATTCTTGAATTGACGCCCTGGTCCAGGTCGTGTTTCACTTTTTTGTTCCGAACGAACGCAGCCTTTCCCCAGAGAGTCCCTGCTTTGTTTGGGCTCTTGCCCAACTTAATCCTCCCCTCTTTGGGCTCTTGCCCCTTCTTATCTATTCCTCCTTTGGACTTTTTCCTTCTTATCTCTTTTTCTATCTTATTAATAGAGCTTCTGAGCTCTGTTAATCGGTTGGGATTCGAACTCTTTCTTCCTCCCTCCGTTCTGTTCTTCTTCTGTTCTTCTTCTTCTTCTTCTGTTTCTTTGTTTTATTTTTTTTCTTCTTTTTCTTCTCACGCAGGTCGCTGCTGGCTGAAGGAGGGGCTTCTATGCTTCATTCTTCATCCTCTTGAAGTTTTCTCCCCATCGAGAATCCAAGCCAAGGAGCAAACGATCAGATTTTCTTTTATCACCCTCATCTCTTACTTTTGTTCTATCATCATCGGTTTGTTCATATACATGCATGTTCATGTTCATGTTTATATTTTTATCTCAACTATGTTGAGTATCTCCCCTTAGTGCAACTATTGCACTCTTTCCCCTTGTTTTATTTTGCATTCATCACATTTTTCCACACCCTCTTTGCATAGGGGTTTAAGGGCAACCACCCTTAAGGTGTGTTCTTGCACATGTTTTCATGCTCATCTATATATATGAATTTGATGCTACACTCACCATGTTTCTAATCCATATCTTTGTTGGTGTTTGTTTTTATTTGCAAGGGTAATTAATTGAAGAACTCTCTTCATCGGCCGGCCGATTGGAAGAGAAAGGAAAGCACTCACATCCCCGCGTTTTCAAGGTATTTTTCGCGATCCCTCCATGCTTTTTTTTTATTATATTTTGAGGCCTCGCGTCTCTGGCGATCACAAATTCCCCTTAGCACCTCGTGCTATTTCATGCTTATTTATTCATATTCTTAATTTTTCCTTAAGTGGATTTATTAGGATCCACAAATTGGCGATCACGGTGGGACCCCTATTGTTCTTTTTTTTTTATTACCCCTTTCCCCTTTGGCACCCTCGCGTGCCCTTTCCCCTTGGTACCCTCGGTACCCTTTCCCTTGTGTCCCACGGGCACCCTCTATTGTGCTTTGCACTCTCCTCACTAGTGATTGGCTAGTTTATTAGATCTTCTTTTTAGAAATTCCACTCATCCTCCTAAAAATAAAAAAATCTTAATGAGCATGATATCCTGTTGATTGCCTTATTTGTGTGACTGTGAGTGTTTTCATTTTGCCGGTCGTTGAGCTTCCTGTGAATTAACGCCTCAACCTGGGGCGTGTTTAAAATTAACGCCCCCAGACAGGGTGCCTTTTGATTCTATAACGCCTTCTGGCAAGGGCGTTTTCCAGCGCGTCCCTGGTGCTTTGTGAATTAACGCCCTGCCACAGGGCGCCTTTTTATTGCATAGCGCCTCGGCCAGGGGCGTTTCTTGATTTGGCCGTGCACCCTTTACGAGTTGACGCCCTCACCAGGAGGCGTTTATTTGGTTTGTAGCGTCCCACATCAGGGCGCATTTTTTCGCTCCTGTGGGCCCTCCACAGTGATTCACGCCCTGCCCCAGGGCGCCTCTTTGCTGATAGCGACCTTCCCCCGGTCGTCTTCTTCCTGTGTTTTTTCAGACCCGTGCTCCAGTGATTACCATATTGATTGCTCTTGTTTATCATTGTGGTTTGCCTATATCTGTTGCATTCATTCATCTTTGCATTGGTTTGGGAGACCTCCTCTCTCCTCACTAGGATTCCACACACCCTCTTGGAATCCGGACGACCCTCCATTGAGCATTCCGTCTCTTTGGATCAGAAATCCCTTTTCCAAGCCTCCATAAGTCCCCGCACCCGTGGATTCCCTCACGGACACCGGGCAGGTTGTACCCTTTGAAGTCTCGAATTAGTTGGCCTAAACGTGGTGAGAGAGTGTTCCTAGTTGGCATTGGAGTTAAATCATATTGAAACTAGGCTCCTCCTCTTATGTGAATCATATCAATTTGCATAAATTCATTAATTCACCAAGGTTCGAACATAAAAATCAAGGTAACCATTTCAACTTGGGTGTGTTTCTTTGCCAATTGTTTGCACATTATTTTGATTGCATGATGGCTTACTATGATAGGAAAAATAACATGTTCAATTCAATTAATGTTCATGAGGGTGATCAACCTAGCACATCTTATTCCCCTCAATTTCAACATGTTCGTCAAAATTCTCACCATACTCTCAAGGGACCACGTCCTCATTCTTATGGTCATGCCCAGCCCATGGGCAATGTCCATTCTCATGGTCCCCCTACTCAATTTCGGGCCAGTATTCCCTCAGGGCCGTCCCCTCCCAACGATGAGAAGGTCTCCCGAATCTTGCATGCATTAGATCATCTCACCCCTCAACAGATCCAAGCCCTTAAGGCCGCCGTTGAGGGTGCATCTCATTCATCTCATCCTCCTTCCAATCCTATACGGGTGGCCCATCACCCACCTCCCTTGTCTATTCACAATCCTAATCGGGTGGCCCATCACCCGCCTCCTTCTATTCCTCCTCCATCGCGGCCCCGAGGCCCTTATATTCCTTGTAATCCGGTCCATCCGGGTTCTTCTACGGGTCAGCCGGTTGATTCCCCTCCACGGCCTTTTTATACAACCCCTCCTTCAAGGCCCTACCAACCCTCGGTTGCTCAAGTCACCCCCTTCCAGCAAACTCTTCTTGACAAAATCACTTTAATGGAGGAACAATTAAAGAAGGTCACGGCTCCTCCCACTCCAGTCAACCCTCTCCATGCCTTCCTAAATGACATTACAAAGATGGAGAGAGAGTGGAAGGATAGGATGGATGACTGCGACATTGGCGTTTCAAGCAAGCAAGAACCAGAAATTGAAGCACTTGAGCCGGTATACGATGATGAAGCTCCGCAGGCACCCCTTCCGAGTTTCCTTCACTTTCCACTTCCCCCATTATCATTCGATGAACCTCCTGCTCAGGATGAAGCCACCGTCCCTAACCCTACCCCTGTTTTTGAGACCTCTTGGTGTTACGACGATGGGTCGATATTTCAATCACCCACGCCGACACATCTTGAGTCTCCTCCCACTCCCAACGCCGCTCGCCCCGTTCGGCATTTTCTCCGCAACAAACCCCCACCAATTACACCTCCCACAATTATACTTCCACCAATTACACCTTCACCAATTAAACCCCCATCAATTACACCTCCACCAGCTATGCCATTAACCTCCATATCACCAGCCTCCACTGAGCCCACCTTCGAATCTTCCCCAATTAACCTCCCATTACCACCACCTCAACCTTCCCTTATCCCTTTAACCCCAAAACCCACATTGCCTACTCCACCACTTAACCCTTCACCTATGGTTAGTCCTGAGCAGGATCCACCACTTTTTGCACTCAAGCCAACCCCGACTGCTTTCGAGCAAAGGGAGAAGCTCGACGTGTTTGAACCTCCACTTCCACTCATCCTTTCTACAACACCTCCCATTACACTTTCCATTATACCTTCACCATCCACGGAGCCTTCCGCCTCCGCCTCACCTCCCCTTATTACTCGGAAGGGGAACGCTGCTATAAGTACTTGCGCCAAGGATGATCAAGAGCCGGGCAAGACAGATTTGGCCACGGCTATGCGATTCAAGATTCAAGAATTCATTTACCGGATGCCAATCCGGATTATTGTGCCAAGCATGGTCGCGGAGGCCAAGTCACCGTCATTGTTCAGAAGAGAATGCCAGGTGTTGATGTCACCCAAGGGCCGGGCAGGGCACCCCTTGTTCCAATTTCCAAATCCTGAATCCATTCTTCCATGCAAGGGGCGAATGCCCATTTTGTTCAACACTCCATATACGCCACAGTTAATGGGTAGCACAATGCTTCATGTTCCAACTTTCCAATCCTCTCACATTGTTGTTCTTTGCCTTCCAAGGGGGTTGTTATTTATTACTGAAGCTTCTTCCATTGGGCCAATTGGCTATACACTTTCGCTGCCATGGAGGGGCGGTTATTTTGGCGCTAAGGGGTCTTCCACTCCTTTATCCACCCTCTATCCCACTCCATCCATATTCTTGTCTATCACGTTTTCTTCATGGGCCACTCCCAGGGGAAAGAGGAGGATCTCACCCTCTCACCCTTCACATTCCTCATCTTCTTTGCATTTCATTACGTTCATGCATTCACTGCATTCATCACGTCCATTCTATTGCATTCATATGCATTTGCACCTCCTGCTTCCCGGGTCTCCAAACCCGTATCTTCCCCGCCTTCCGGCACTGCCGGATCCTCCGCATTTCCCACCTTATTCATATTCATCTTCATTACTTGGGCATCGTGCCCCTTTCCAACCTTTTCATCTCACTCTCCTAGATTTCTCTCCCTTCTTCCCAGGGCATCGCGTCCCTCGGCATTTTATTCCTGCGGAACCTCCGGACTTTTCCCTCGGGCATGACGCCCCTTTCCATCTCATTCCTCCGGAACCTCCGGACTTTCCCCTCGGGCACGACGCCCCTTTCCACCTTTTTCATCTCCTTCCTCCGGAACCTCCGGACTTTTCCCTAGGGCATGACGCCCCTTTCCATCTCATTCCTCCGGAACCTCCGGACTTTCCCCTCGGGCACGACGCCCCTTTCCACCTTTTTCATCTCCTTCCTCCGGAACCTCCGGACTTTCCCCTCGGGCACGACGCCCCTTTCCATCTTCTCCTTCCTGATTTCATCCCTCCGGAACCTCCAGATTCTCCATCTGATTCTCTCTATCTTTTCCCCGGGCACGACGCCCCTTTCCATCTTCTCCCTCCTGATTTCATCCCTCTAGAACCTCCGGACTTTCTCCCAGGGCATCGCGCCCCTTTCCATCTCATTCCTCCGGAACCTCCGGACTTTCCCCCAGGGCATCATGCCCCTTTCCACTTTATTCTTCCGGAGTCTCCGGATCTTTCATACCTTTCCCTCGGGCATCGCGCCCCTTTCCATTTTCTTCCTCCGGAACCTCCGGACTTATCTCTCGGGCATCGCGCCCCTTTCCATTTTCTCCCTACGGAACCTCCGGACCATCCATCTTTCTTCCAGTTCATCTTTCTGTTCTTCCAAGACATCACCTCCTTCGTTCTCTTCTTCCTTTTCCATCACTCTTTTTCAGATTTCTTCTCAGGGCATCGCGTCCCTCGATATTTTATCCCTCCGGAGCCTCCGGATGATTCCTCCTATCACGATTCTCCTCCTTTACTCCCAGACCCTCCAGATCCGCCTCTTTCCATCTATCAATTTCTTCTTCTAATTCCTCCTGATTCTGGGTCCGACCCAGCTTCTTCCACATCCACAGCCTTGGGCATTCGCCCTTTCTCCCACTGCTTTCGAGGCTTTAGTCCTCACTCCTCCTTCTAATTCTCCGCTTCTTCTGTAGACCTTCCATGTGATAAGGGTCTCCACACCTTCGTGAGGGAGTTCTAGCCCTCGCCTCTTTTCCTTTTTTTCCTTATTCGTCTGAGTCTGGTCTTGGCACCACTCCTTCTTGTTAAGCCACTTTCAATCCTTTGCTTCCAATCCTTTATCTGCCTAAGAGGACTATCCCACAATAATCAACCTCTCGCGGCAGCTACTTTAACAAAGGTTGCAAGGTAATATATTGGCGTAAGTACGCATTTTTATGATATCATTCCCTCATTACTTCACGCATGATTTTTAAAATAAAGTGCTTCTTAACAAAATCAAAAGTGGTGTTTTAGACCTTTATCTTAGGCTTTTGTTTAATTAAATCATTCTCAAAAGAGTCTTTAGGCTTACTTTTGCAGCACTTTTGGTTAATAAGAACCCCGCGCTGGGAATTCAACATTCTCTCCCTGCTTGTTAAGAGTAACCCTTAGCTGGGCATCACACACACTTCACGGCGTCCTTAGCCGGCTCCTTTGGTTAAACACCGTCCCTACTTTGGCCATGCCATGAGTATATCTGAAAGTCTTTTCTCTTCTCTGCTCGGCCGAATGCAGGGGCAAGAGATTGACGGATGAGATGACCAATCTCGGTAATCCCCAATATGAGAGGAGTCTCAAATAGGGGCAGTCTTGACCCAAACTAAATATGAATTTCATGATATACATCTCGCCAAAAGGGCTATTATGAAAATCAAGTCGAAATTTCGATAAAAGCAAGATTGTGAATTATGGCATGACAAGAGTGGCAAAGTCCCCGCAGGGAAAATCCTGGTCGTATGCATGTCAAGGGTCTAAAAAATAAAGGCATAAAGCCCCGGCGCAACAGACTACCTCTTTGAGGGGGAACACCTTGGAAAGAATTCAAGTCCCGACATCTCCCATTCTGCATAAAGCTTATCTTCAATTATTCTTCTCTTCTCCCTCCAAGACCGAACATTTCTCAGGTATGGCCTTGGTAGGGGTACCGTTGATCAAGGGCAGTCGGTTATAGGGCGCCACCCTTCAATGCACGCCCAGCTTTGGGCAGTTTTTAGCAAAAGGGGAAGGAACGATGACCCCTAGCCAGTGGTTTAAGACACCATTTGATGCTGCTTTAGCAATGTCTAACCAAAATCAAACAAAAAATTGAATATTTTTTGTCCAAAATCCATAAAAATTTGAATATCTTTCTCAAAACTTCATAAAAATTTGAATATCTTTTCCTAAAACCCATAAAAATTTGCATATTTTTCTAAAATTCATAAAAATTTGAATATCTTTTTCAAAAACCACATAAAAATTTACATATTTCAAAAAAAACTCCATAAAAATTGCATTATATTTTCTGATGGTGTTTTGCAGGAACAGCTTTGCAAGGACCAAGAGCACGGGATGAGTCCTATCTCCACTCATTGCTATCAATCTAATGATTCTCCCGATATTCTCATGACATGCCACCCTGGGCATTTTTGGTTATCACCTCCTTATATCATTTTGGTTATATCTCCTGATTATCATTCTGATTATTCATCTCCAGATCTTTCAATCAACTCCTACTAATTTCTCTTGATCAATTCTGCCGATGGACATTATCAGATCTTGATCATTCAACTCCAAATCTTGATTAGCCAAGTTGGCATCCTCATGACAAAATAACAAACAATGATGCTTTGCAATATCATGATTCAACTCATAATGGTTACTATGTTGTGACATGCTATTGATGCTTTGATTCATGCTATGCTTGCTACGCTTAAATGCCTTATTCATTACTTGTTATCTTTTATATCTTGGCTGATGAATTTTTAAGCGCAGGATAAGAAGCTCTTAGTCCCATCGACTGGGCATCATCATCCAAGCCCCACGGTGCTTGCAGCTCAGTTCTCAGTTCCCATGCTCATTGCACCACCATCTCCTGTATGCATTTTACTATATGTTACATATGCTACTAGATTATATCAAGGACCTTGTGGCTTTGGTAAATATGGAATTTGAGTTCCCCTTCATCAAAAACGATGACGATTCCAGAGGCATCTTAGTCATACGGATAGGCCGTTGAGCCATCCGAGACTGGGGACTATGGTTCCTTTTTATGAGTTGGTGGGTGGATAAACGGGCTTCGGCTTAGTATCAGCTCGTGAAATCGGTTTCTTGACCCAGTCTTGGCAGCTTAGCAATATTATCCTTGATTATCTTATATTTTCATTTGATTTAATTTTTCCTTTTAAACCCAGCATGCATTCATGTAGGAATTTGAAACAATTGTTGAAAAATCATTCTGATGAGCTGACTTTGAGGGTTGAAGTTGATCTTAATCTTTCCAGATATGAGATATTCCATGCCAGATTGAATCTTCAGTTCGTTTTGTTGCTGTTTTGGGTGATTTTCTCGAAAGCTCCTTGTTTGGATTTTTATCATCTTATTTCAATCCTTTCCTTTGATCCACCTTGGCTGTAGCACGTCCACTGGCTGGTAACCGCTCCCCAATGGTGAAACTTACAGGTTTGTGACCTGGGGTACTTCCACCGCGCTGGAAGTTGATCATTTATTTTATCTCTTTCGTGCACCGCGTGCACAACTCCCCTTTTATCCAAACATTGTTGATTTCATTGAATTTCCCGAGATTTACTTCATCTCGTGCTTTTGATTTGATTCTCATCAAGTGATGTTGATTGCGTGTCTCATCACACCTTGGCATCTACTTTTCAGTTTGCTACGCTCCCTTGCAAAGCAGACGCCAAGGCGGGGCAGCTGTAGACACGCTAAAATTGACATTATTTTGAGTATATTTCATATTGCCGTGCAATGCCCCATTTGACCCTCAAATTAGCTTGTTTGAGTGGTTTTTCCCACTTTTCTTGAATTTCTCCTATTTTTCCCTCATTTCCTCCTTTTTCCTATTTTTCTGGATTTTCTGGGCATTTATCTGAATATGTTTAAATTCACGACCTGGGTAAGGGCGTGTTTTTAAAACACGACCTGATCTAGGGCGTTTCTTGGAGAAAGGACGCCCACGCCTGAGGGCGTCAATTCTTCATGTTTGACCGACTTCCCTCACTTTAAAAACTTGAAATTAACGCCCTTCTCAGGGGCGTGTTTTTGAAACGTGGCTTTGGTTGAGGCGTGTTTTACTATTGGAGTTTTTATTTTTAAAAATTAGTTTTTTAGAAACGCCCTTGTGCAGGGCGTGTTTTTAGGAAATGCCCTTTGTGCAGGTCGTCAATTCTTGAATTGACGCCCTGGTCCAGGTAGTGTTTCACTTTTTTGTTCCGAACGAACGCAGCCTTTCCCCATAGAGTCCCTGCTTCGTTTGGGCTCTTGCCCAGCTTAATCCTCCCCTCTTTGGGCTCTTGCCCCTTCTTATCTATTCCTCCTTTGGACTTTTTCCTTCTTATCTCTTTTTCTATCTTATTAATAGAGCTTCTGAGCTCTGTTAATCGGTTGGGATTCGAACTCTTTCTTCCTCCCTCCGTTCTGTTCTTCTTCTGTTCTTCTTCTTCTTCTTCTGTTTCTTTGTTTTGTTTTTTTTCTTCTTTTTCTTCTCACGCAGGTCGCTGCTGGCTGAAGGAGGGGCTTCTATGCTTCATTCTTCATCCTCTTGAAGTTTTCTCCCCATCGAGAATCCAAGCCAAGGAGCAAACGATCAGATTTTCTTTTATCACCCTCATCTCTTTACTTTTGTTCTATCATCATCGGTTTGTTCATATACATGCATGTTCATGTTCATGTTTATATTTTTATCTCAACTATGTTGAGTATCTCCCCTTAGTGCAACTATTGCACTCTTTCCCCTTGTTTTATTTTGCATTCATCACATTTTTCCACACCCTCTTTGCATAGGGGTTTAAGGGCAACCACCCTTAAGGTGTGTTCTTGCACATGTTTTCATGCTCATCTATATATATGAATTTGATGCTACACTCACCATGTTTCTAATCCATATCTTTGTTGGTGTTTGTTTTTGTTTGCAAGGGTAATTAATTGAAGAACTCTCTTCATCGGCCGACCGATTGGAAGAGAAAGGAAAGCACTCACATCCCCGCGTTTTTAAGGTATTTTTCGCGATCCCTCCATGCTTTTTTTTTATTATATTTTGAGGCCTCGCGTCTCTGGCGATCACAAATTTCTCTTAGCACCTCGTGCTATTTCATGCTTATTTATTCATATTCTTAATTTTTCCTTAAGTGGATTTATTAGGATCCACAGGCCATACCTGGCTTACCTGTGCAGGTGAAACGGCAAGTGAAGGCTTGATGCTGCACATGAGATGGTTAGCAAGATTTGCAATGATATCAAACAACCAAATTTATCCATTGAACACAAAGTGCAGCAACAAGAATTAGACCATTTTCTCAACATGAACGGTCAAATACAACCCGCTCAAAGTACAGCACGGTTAAGCATCAGCCGTTTATACACATGGGATTTGAACCGGACTTAGGCAGTATACCGTTAGAGGAAAACGGCCAAGTATAAACTGTGCAAATGAGGAACAGTCTATCGTTAGACCGCATAACACCTGGGGTTCTGAAAGAAAAACCCCTTCGTGTCCCTCCTCCCCACCGTAACCGGTGGCGGAGAGGGAGAATGAAGGGAACCACAACACCCTTACCTCCCCCGTTTCTCAATCTCATACTTCCTCATTCTCCCCCTCACACCCTCAAGGATGCGGATAAAACACCAAGCCGCCCGTGACCGGGCGACCGGCGAGGAGACGCCGCCACCGACGGCCGTGGAAGAAGAGAGGGCAGTGCTGGCCGCCGTCGAAGGAGGAGCCCCACCTCCACCCATCGTCGAAGAGGAGGACGCACCTCCAGCCGCTGTGGCAGAGGAAGGAGAGGCCGTGGCTGAAGAACTCGCCGGCGAACCGGCGGCGGTGCCTACGGCGGTGAAGGGGAAAAACTTACGGGACCCCGAGGTAGGCCCCAAAAACCTCACCCATTTCAATTTTAATTTATGCATGTCGATCCGTGGGGTAGAATAGGGGCTTTAGACATTCTAGGAGCCGGTTTGGGGGGCCATTGGGCCGCTGCCGCCGGTGGGAGGGACGTTCACCGTCGTCGGGGAAGACGACGGATGAACGGCTCATAGGAAACCACACAACCTATAACGTACGGCTCACAAAGAGCCGCCCATCACGCATGCGGCCCAGGTGTGGCCGTTCAAAACTAGAACACAAGAGAACCGAACAAAAGGATGAGCGGTGGAAAGTCCACCGTACAACACAAGAACAGACCTCCACTGGCCGTTCAAGCCCTTGGGGACTCAGAACGCATGCGGCCCATATCGGACCGTGTATCAGGAAGTGTGGGCATAAGGAACCGCCCTATGACAGAAATGCAACCTTTATTGTTTTCATTTATTTATTCGATAAAAAATTGACCTTTTTTATTAAATGCACAAAATTAATGAATGAATGCAGGGAAAGCGCAGGACCCGCACCTCATGGCTGCAGGTCCGGGCAGTGTATCTGGCACTACCGGACTTTCAGCGGGAGCGGTTGGCTGCCATGGGGTTCTCCCCATTCTTGAGCATTAAGGTGTGTCGGTTCGACACAGCTCTACTCTACGCCCTGCACGACCGCTGGGATCCAGTGAGTCGTACGTTCCTCTTCCCATGGGGACATATGGTCCCTACGCTGGAGGACGTGGCCAGGCTCACTGACCTACGGGTGCGCGGGCTGCCAGTTAGCGGGACCACTTTTCCCGACTACTGGGCGATGGCTCGGGGGCTACTGGGCCTAGAGCTGCGGCACCCCGAGAGGCAGTCGACCCTCCTTCCCCGGGCTAGTCTTCAAGACAGCTTAGGATTGCGACGGGCGGGAGTAGCGGTCGGAGGGCAGCTGGAGCAGCATCTGCAGCGGCTGACGGAGCTGGCGAGACCGAGGGTAGCAGCGGAGCCGGGAGCAGAGGCAGATAGAGTGTTGCGGAGATTCTTGATGCTGCTATTCGGGTGACTTCTCTTCTCCACTCGGGCGGACGTGATGAGCTGCCACTTCCTTCCTTTCCTCAAGAAGCTTGACCACGTGGGAGACTACGCGTGGGGAGCGACAGTCCTCACCTTTCTGTTCGACACGCTGAGTTCGACGGCCCGTCGGACCATGCTCGGGGGCTTCTCCCTCTTACTCCAAGTATGACTCCTACTCTAGACTTAGTTATGCAACTTCTATATGTTTCCTAAATGCTGACACAATGCTGTGATGCAGGTGTGGGCCTACGTGCACCTACGTGGGTTAGGCAGAGGTGAGGAGACCCGTCCTGGGCTCCTACCGATTGCCCGGAGGTGGACAGCACCTCGAGAGACCGCAGCCCTCAGGAGACAGGTCCGGGAGCTGCAGGATGACATAGATGCTCTACCATTTGCCTCGGTATGCTTATAGACTTAGACTCTTTATTTAAATGCAATTCTAGATGATGATACTGATGCGACTCCTTACTTTTTGTAGGTACGGTGGACACCCTACACCGAGGAGGGACATGAGGGTCAGCCTTGGGTGGCAAGGGCTCTCACCTTCTCGGGACGAGACGTGTGGTTGCACTGCATGAATGTAGTGGAGCCACTGCACTTTCGACTAGTGATGAGGACCATCGGGGTTGTTATGTATGTGATTTTGATCATTACAAAATGACTTTGTTGCTTGGCCTTGCTTGGCCTTGTGTTTTATTGATACTTCATGTCTCATGTGCTTGAATCTTTATTGTTCTCTTGCTATGGGATCATGTTCTAGAATGAGAATGAATTTGTGAAACATGCTTGACAGAATGCATATGCCTTGTACTCAATCAGAATTCATGATAGAACATGTTTGCATGATTGAACACATGAATGAGTCTTTATGCTCACTTGAATGCCCGTTATGCTCATTTCAATATAGTGTGCTAATCTTCTTGCATTATAGGAACGAGTCATGATGGACATCATCTTGTTATCCACCATTCAGAACTTGTGTTAATTACATCGCCATTCTTCAAAGAACCATTGGTAAGACTTTGCAATTCACATATCTTCAGTTAAGTGAATTTTGGGTAAGAAAGCTACAGTGTGTTGACCCAGAGTACTTGTGCATAGATATACATGATGTGGTTTCATGTACCTCCTACATGAGTCATTAAGGTTTGAGGATGTATGCTTCAAGCATTTCCTATATGAGGTTTTGATGGTCATACATGGGATATGTTGTTGACTTTTGGTTGAGATGCCTTAGGCTTTCATGCATAATCTTCTAAGTTGCTAATGGCATAAATATGATTCATGCATTTTCTACATGAAGCTTTTAAACTTGTATTGTGCTTGAAATATTCATACAAGACTTCATGAGATTTGGTTCTATATTGCTCATGCATTGCATGAATTCTTAGTCTTGTGAACTACGCACTAAAAGCTTGATTTATTGACTTGATGTGTGATAGAATTGCATGAACATGGCTCTTATGAAGATGGCTTCAATTAGATATCAATCAATGAGATTGTGTTCATTGAACACACCTTTCTATTAGAATGGTATCATTCATGAGGTCATCAGGGTTTCAATGTGTGGATGCATTTGTGATGTCGTATGGTTCCTCATACCTGTGTGATTGCACATCATACGATCATGTCATTGGTCTTGAGCTATATATTTGCTTCTTACATGTGTAAATGAATATCCCTCATTTGATGCCATTTGATGTTGAGCATCTGGTAGATACAAGAATGCTAGTTGAAAATTTGAGCTCCCATGACAATATATTTGATTGAATGATATATTCATGCTTATCATTTCAAAACCTTGTCATTTGGTCAAATGTATTTTTGTTAATTGATATGAGAAGTAAAATGCATGTTTGAATAGGTTCAATGATGTATTTTATTGTGAACAAGTTCATAGTATTAATGCTTGATGCAAAGATTTTGATTTTCAACTAACCTCTTGCTTTATCATGTTTTTCAGGATGAAAAATCATGGTTGATCTTCATGGGATTATGGTAATATTTAATCAATTATTTCCCATTGATTTGATGGAGGTTTTAGTTATTTTTCAGACCCAAACAAGAAGGGGTCGACCCATGGGTTCGACCCTTTGAGGCTCTGTCCAAAACAGAACCTGTTTTATGCACCCTGCCTGAAAGTCGACCCCAAGGGTCGACCCCTATAAACCAGAACCAAAACTTGGTTCTGTTTTTGGTTCTATTAGCCCGAGGGTCGACCCCTGTAAAACAGAACATGGAAATGGTTCTGTTGGGGTTCTGTTTGCCCGAGGGTCGACCCTTTCCGGTACGGGGCGGTGCCGTCAAAAATGACCTTCGCAAAAGGACGCCAAAAGTCCTCTAACTCTGGTCCTAAAGCCCCATATCACTCCATGACTTGTGGATCTTGTCCCAGGGCTGTCTTTTGACTGTCCTAGAGGCATAAATACATGTTGTTGGGTTGTAAACCCGGTTGAACCCTAATGTTCATTCGTTCTTTCTTGTAGGTGAAAAAAAGGGGGAAAATGAGGTGAAGCTCTTGCAAGGTCGATATCATCTACATCCGTGAAGATCTGGAGCTTGTGGTAGAAGAAGAAAAGAAGGATCTTGAGGAGAGGAACGAGATGATGCTGGGATCGTGATCATCCGACTCCGAACCGAGAAGAGCCGGATCGTTTTGTGAAGGGGAAGCTTTGCATTTCATATATGCTCTTTGGTTTTGTCTTTAGATGTTGCTTTGGGCTGATTGTATCCATATCTGAGCTTTCTACACATTTCTAATCGAATATTCTTGTTTGAGATTAGCTTAAAGCTTGGGCTTATTATTTCTATTTATTCTTTCAGGTGAAGAAGAAAATGGAAGAAGGAAAAATGGAGCATCACAAGGAGAGGAAGAAGATGATGTTGAAATCGTGAACATCCATCAACAAATCAAGGAGAATCAGATTTTATTGAAAAAGGGGGAGCTTTATTCTTGATGCATCTTTCTAGTTTCCATCTAAAGAATCTGTTTGGGGGTCATAGCATATGTTTGTCTTCGCTTCTTATACAACTGCAAGAATACTTTGTGTGGGTGTTCGGAGAAAGGGTTCTCCGAGTGTTTGTGTTGACGTGTGTGCATCAATTTGTGCGGAGTATATCTGCGTGTGTGCTTGGACGTACTTTGCGGTGTGTTCCCCGTGTGTGTTTGGGAGTTTACTCCCGTGTGGTTGTATAGGCATCGGCCTACCCGTGTGTGTTAGAGCTTGGCTCCGTGTGTGTGTGTGGGGATTTATCCCCTGGCTATTTTTATAGCAGTGAAGCCTCACCGATTTGGTGAGGGGTGGACGTAGGGAGCCCGTCGTGGTCCCGAACCACCTTAAAAATCCCCGTGTCTCATGGTTTGAATTGTGTGATTATGTTCACTTCAATGTTATTTGTTTATGCAATCGTGTGAGCTCGGCGAGATTGAGTGAATTTTGTTTAAATCTGTTTAGATTAAATTCCTCAATCTTAACAATCTTGTTAATTCCGCTGTGCGCTTGTTTGTGATTTTTATTGGACATAATTTTTAGTAGAAGGATCTATTCACCCCCCCTCTAGATCCGTGTTCCTGCACTACGGGACCCAACAATTGGTATCAGAGCGAGGCTCTATTGTCCCTGGATCTTGCGATCTATAGAGTGATCCTAGTGCATTCTACAATCATGAATTTTTCTGAACATATCACAATGAATTGTTTGCCAATCCTCACTGGTTCGAATTTTAATTCATGGCTAGGCAAACTGTGTGTGGTGATTAATTCTAATAATCCTAGTCTTTGGAAATTGATTTATCATGGTCCACACATATTACCTCTAGATGAGACCAAGTGGTCTAATCAAGATAAAATGATGCACCATGATAATGTTACTGCTTTGAGTTTAATAAAAGCTTCTGTAAGTACTAACAAGTATCCATTTGTATTTTCTTGTAAGACGGCAAAGGAGCTCATGGACCGGTTGATCAAAGATCAAGAGAAGGAAAGGTAAAAATGTCTCATGGCCGATGATGCTGATCAACATAGTGACGAAAATGCAGAAAATGTAAATTTTGATTCTGAAGAATTTACTCTTGATGATCTTGTTGATGCTTATGATGAGTTGGCAAAGCAATATAAGAAAATCAAGTCAGAAAATAAAAAATTGAAAAAGAAATATGAAAACATGCTCCATGAAAATGGATCATGTTATAAGTGTTTTGAGCTTGATAACTTGAATGAACTTTTAGAGCATGATGTTGAATGTCATAAAGAAACCATTGCTTATTTGAGAAATGAAAATGTTACCTTCATGAACAAAATCGATCAATTAGAGAAAACTGAAAAAGATCTAAGAAACAAAATGGATTCAAACTCTATTGATCAAGATATTTGCAATGAATTGATTATGAATGATAAACTTACAAATGAGAATGAAGAACTTAAAAAGGAAAACAGTGCTATATTGATTCAGATATCTCTGCTTGAAGGCAACATGAAGTTTCTTGAAAAAGAAAATACTTTGTCAAAATCTGAAAATGAAAAATTGAAACATCTAAACACAACCATGTCTAAAAAATTACTTACTTTTAAAAAAGGGAAAAGTTTGGTTGTTGATGATTGTGAAAAGATGCATGTGCTTGAACAAAAGATGGAAAGCTACAAAACCATCAATACCCAATTGAATGAAAAAGTCATCTCTTGTGATAATGAGATCATTTTCTATGAACTACATATTTCATCACTTGAAAAGAAAATTCTTGATCTGAATGTTTCTTTATCTAAATTTGTAAATGGGAAAGAAAATTTGAACAAGATATTAGAGACTAAGGTGGATTTCTAAAGAGAGGGGCTAGGCTATAATCATGTGAACAAAAAGAATTTTGAAAATAAGTCTATACATCATTTGTCCACAGTTCAAACATAGCCAGCACATCAAATGAGTCTCCAAATCAAACTGCTGCTCAAACAACAAAGAGATCAAATGAAAATCTGGAAAAGAAACAAAACTTGCATCAAAAGGCTAAAAGTGTTGTTGGTGTCACGATGAATGCCAAGAAAAATCATATTGCACACACACATACATCCACAAAGAAAATCTCATGTTTTTATTGTGGTGAACTTGGTCATATGATGCATGATTACCTTTTGATGAAATCTGAAGATCTAGAAGCATGCAAGAACATGAATGGCCTCATAAAGCCAAGAAAGCTTTTGAACACAAAAAGAACTCTTGATAACTCCTATGTTCATGAAAGAAGACCATTTGAGAGATTTGCTACATTGAACTATTTTCATTGTGGAAGGTTTGGTCACATGATGAACAATTGCTTTAGTTTGAAAGATGATAACATCTCTACAAACCCACAGAAATTCCATGCTCATTCGTACAAGAAAAATCTGAAGGTTTTTGGTTGTTGTCATTATTGTGGTGAGTTTGGGCATACCATGTATGATTGCTCCTTAATGTATTTTGATGATATACATGCCCAAAAATTATGGAAAGCACCCACTAGAGGTGCAACTAACCATCCGGGACCCAAGAAGGTTTGGGTACCCAAAATTATTGAATGAGAACTCTTGTTGCAGGATTACCTTGAGGCCAAGAGGAAGGCTTCAAGTCGACTTGGCTAGTTCTGGTGTGATGCCTTGGTAAACATGGGTTTGTCCTTGAATTAAGTTTCTGATACTGCAGGTTGAGAGAGAGAGAGTCATATGTGATGAAAAGCCTTGAAGTAAGTTTCTTCATATGCTTTGGCTTAATTGGTTCTAGATGAATTTTAAACTGTCATTTAATGCTCATGTGTTTGCTAAACCTCCGATGTCATATGAGCATGCATTGTACTTTTCTGATCATCGTTTCAATGACTATATGGTATATAAAATGATGACATGTGGAAGGGCAGGTCAAGTCTGTCTGAAAGCTATCACCATGCGTGAGAATGTGTCTCCGCCCGGTACCATGAATCATTTATGCATATGGCATCAAACTTAAATGAATTTTCTGAAATCATGCATTGATTATGGGGGAGTCTTGCAAGCTGAAATTTTTGAGATTGATGTTTTTCCATTCTCTCAGCATGATGATGTTATTCTGTGACTGAACATTTTGAGGACGGAATTTGATCAATATTCCATGGTCTTTCCCAATGTGCTACTCATCCTTTTTTGGATAAAGGTAAAAATGTTTTCAAAGAAAAGTTCACATGTGATGATTTTGATGTTTTGAATGAATTTTTTGAATTCTCCTTTCAAAATAAAATTGTGTTCTCATAATTTTTTTTTAAAAAATATTTCTACATGTCTTGCATTAGTTACATTTAGAGTTGTCATGTGAAATCTGAAATCTTGCATCACATTACATATTTGCATATCATTTTTTACATATCATTCACATAGTGTTGTTGGAAGATGAAGCTCATCGTGTGTCTTGTTGTACAATTGGCATTTTCAGCATGCATATAGTGTATATTTTGAAATGCATCATTTTGAACATTTCATGTTGCATAAATGCCAATATGAATACTTCCAATAATGGTATCTTATCTTTGGGGCCAACATTTCAAGAATTGAAATTGCATATGTTTGCATTCTACGCTGCATATATGCATATCTCCATTGTATGCTTGCATGTTAATATATGCTAAAATCCCTTCCTTTGACACTTCTAAGACCAAATACTCCATTGATAAATATTGTTGTATCTGAGTCTTAACAAGTGTGCTTCATGTCAAACTCTCAAGGGAAGCATTTCATGCTTATTGCATTTACATAGGGGGAGCTGCACTATCTTGTATTAAGTTGAATTTTCTCCATACATGTTAAATCAAATTCGCACACTTCATGCACTACAATGTGAAATTGAGTGTTATTCATAAGGATATACGAATTTCATTTCAACCCTCTAAAGTAATTCAACTTGCTGCATGGATGATTAGAGATAGTTGAGGAAAAAGTTGCCTGTCTCCGCACACAAAATATGGTTGAAATGAAAGGCAGAGCAATGCTTAGTCTCATTGAGTAAATTGGGCACATGTCACCTGAGACGTGATGTGGTTCAATTCTGAAAAGTGTTGACTAAAGTACCTCTGTTAAAATGAGGTGAAATAGTTCAGTATTCTGAGTAACCAAGGATTCTGGCATGAGCTCCATGTGTCTCCTTGCGTAAAAAGGAATCATTTGAACCTAAAATTCAGATTGTCAGTGTGAAAATTTTGGATGATAAATTTGACTGAGGCAGAGCGAAGCCTCCAATACGCTGCTCTCTAGATTGAAATGCAGTCTGTACAATTACTATTGTGTTTAATTGAAAATCTGATTATCTATATGGCTAGAATTCATTCTCATGTTGCTCACTTACACATGGTAATTTGATTTGATATGTATTCTAAAAATTTGATTAACTGCATGACTTGCTGTATGTCTTCTCATATCTATCTGCACAATCCTCAAGGTGTAATCATAAGAGCACTTTGATCTTAATGACTCACCGGTACTTTTCGTACACCTATCCCTTCACTCTAACTAAGATGGGAGAGTTATGTTGCATGTATATATATTTATCTGCCTGTGATCAATCATATTGGATCATTTTCCATGCATTCTGCCTGTCCATATTATCTACACTTGCATTTCAATGTTGTGAGATTAGTTCATGCATATTGTGCATATTGTTTCTCTTCGTCACCTCATTCACCCCATTATCTGTAGGTTTTTATCTATAAACAAAAAAAAACAAAACTAATTGGTATATAAATAAAAAATTGCTGTCATCATGGATTCCCCATCATGATCCCCATTTCTGATTATGTCAAAGGGGGAGAGAGCGCTTTAAAAGAGAGCTTTAAAGTATAATATTTTGTCATCATCAAAATGGGGGAGATTATTGTGTATGTGATTTTGATGATTACAAAATGACTTTGTTGGTTGGCCTTGCTGGGCCTTGTGTTTTATTGATACTTCATGTCTCATGTGCTTGAATCTTTATTGTTCTCTTGCTATGGGATCATGTTCTAGAATGAGAATGAATTTGTGAAACATGTTTGATAGAATGTATATGTCTTGTACTCAATAAGAATTCATGATAGAACATGTTTGCATGATTGAACACATGAATGAGTCTTTATGCACACTTGAATGCCCGTTATGCTCATTTCAATATAGTGTGCTAATCTTCTTGCATTACAAGAACGAGTCATGATGGACATCATCTTGTTTTCCACCATTCAGAACTTGTGTTAATTACATCTCCATTCTTCAAAGAACCATTGGTAAGGCTTTGCAATTCACATATCTCCAGTTAAGTGAATTTTGGGTAAGAAAGCTACAGTGTGTTGACCCATAGTACTTGTGCATAGATATACATGATGTGGTTTCATGTACCTCCTACATGAGTCATTAAGATTTGAGGATGTATGCTTCATGCATTTCCTATATGAGGTTTTGATGGTCATACATGGGATATGTTGTTGACTTTTGGTTGAGATGTCTTAGGCTTTCATGCAAAATCTTCTAAGTTGCTAATGGCATAAATGTGATACATGCATTTTCTACATGAAGCTTTTAAGCTTGTATTGTGCTTGAAATATTCATACAAGACTTCATGAGATTTGGTTCTATATTGCTCATACATTGCATGAATGTTTAGTCTTGTGAACTATGCACTAAAAGCTTGATTTATTGACTTGATGTGTGATAGAATTGCATGAACTTGGCTCTTATGAAGATGGCTTCAATTAGGTCTCAATCAATGAGATTGTGTTCATTGAACACACCTTTCTATTAGAATGGTATCATTCATGAGGTCATCAGGGTTTCAATGTGTGGATGCATTTGTGATGTCGTATGGTTCCTCATACCTGCGTGATTACACATCATACGATCATGTCATTGGTCTTGAGCTATATATTTGCTTCTTACATGTGTAAATGAATATCCCTCATTTGATGCCATTTGATGTTGAGCATCTGGTAGATACAAGAATGCTAGTTGAAAGTTTGAGCACCCATGACAATATATTTGATTGAATGATAGATTCATGCTTATCATTTCAAAACCTTGTCATTTGGTCAAATGTATTTTTGTTAATTGATATGAGAAGCAAAATGCATGTTTGAATAGGTTCAATGATGTATTTTATTGTGAACAAGTTCATAGTATTAATGCTTGATGCAAAGATTTTGATTTTCAACTAACCTCCTGCTTTATCATGTTTTTCAAGATGAAAAATCATGGTTGATCTTCATGGGATTATGGTAATATTTAATCAATTATTTCCCATTGATTTGATGGAAGTTTTAGTTATTTTTCAGACCCAAACAAGAAGGGGTCGACCCATGGGGTCGACCCTTTGAGGCTCTGTCCAAAACAGAACCTATTTTATGCACCCTTCCTGAAGGGTCGACCCCAAGGGTCGACCCCTGTAAACCAGAACCAAAACATGGTTCTATTTTTGGTTCTGTTAGCCTGAGGGTAGACCCCTGGGGTCGACCCCTGTAAAACAGAACATGAAAATGGTTCTGTTGGGGTTCTGTTTGCCCGAGGGTCGACCCCAAGGGTCGACCCTTTCCGGTACGCGGCGGCGCCGTCAAAAATGACCTTCGCAAAAGCACGTCAAAAGTCCTCTAACTTCGGTCCTAAAGCCCCATATCACTCCATGACTTGTGGATCTTGTCCCAGGGCTGTCTTTTGACTGTCCTAGAGGCATAAATACATGTTGTTGGGTTGTAAACCCGGTTGAACCTTAATGTTCATTCGTTCTTTCTTGTAGGTGAAAAAAAGGGAGAAAACGAGGTGAAGCTCTTGCAAAGTCGATATCATCTACATCCGTGAAGATCTGGAGCTTGTGGTAGAAGAAGAAAAGAAGCGTCTTGAGGAGAGGAACGAGATGATGCTGGGATCGTGATCATCCGACTCTGAACCGAGAAGAGCCGGATCATTTTGTGAAGGGGAAGCTTTGTATTCCATATATGCTCTTTGGTTCTGTCTTTAGATGTTGCTTTGGACTGATTGTATCCATATCTGAGCTTTCTACACATTTCTAATCGAATATTCTTGATTGAGATTAGCTTAAAGCTTGGGCTTATTATTTCTATTTATTCTTTCAAGTGAAGAAGAAAATGGAAGAAGGAAAAAGGGAGCATCACAAGGAGAGGAAGAAGATGATGTTGAAATTGTGAACATCCATCAACAAATCAAGGAGAATCAGATTTTATTGAAAAAGGGAGAGCTTTATTCTTGATGCATCTTTCTAGTTTCCATCTACAGAATCTGTTTGGGGGTCATAGCATATGTTTGTCTTCGCTTCATATACAACTGCAAGAATACTTTGTGTGGGTGTTCGGAGAAAGGGTTCTCCGAGTGTTTGTGTTGACGTGTATGCATCAATTTGTGCGGAGTATATCCGCGTGTGTTCTTGGATGTACTTTAGGGTGTGTTCCCCATGTGTGTTTGGGAGTTTACTCCCGTGTGGTTGTATAGGCATCGGCCTACCCGTGTGTGTTTTGGAGTTTACTCCCGTGTGGTTGTGTAGGCATCGGCCTACCCGTGTGTGTTGGAGCTTGGCTCCGTGTGTGTGTGGGGATTTATCCCCAGGCTATTTTTATAGCAGTGAAGCCTCACCGGTTTGGTGAGGGGTGGACGTAGAGAGTCCGTCGTGGTCCCGAACCACCTTAAAAATTCCCGTGTCTCATGGTTTGAATTGTGTGATTGTGTTCACTTCAATGTTATTTGTTTATGCAATCATGTGAGCTCGGCGAGATTGAGTGAATTTTGTTTAAATCTGTTTAGATTAAATTCCTCAATCTTAACAATCTTGTTAATTCTGCTGTGCGCTTGTTTGTGATTTTTATTGAACATATTTTTTAGTAGAAGGATCTATTCACCCCCCTTCTTGATCCATGTTCCTGCACTACGGGACCCAACAGGGGTCCCACAGCCAGTGGTTGAGTTCCCAGCGCCAGAGAAGGCGGGGGAGCGAGTGATGAGGACCACTCGAGGCCTGGCGGCATAATTTGATTGGACGACGAGGAACGTCGCGCAGGTGGCAGACTGGACGGCTCTCAGACGTGTGGTCACCGTCCGGGTAGAGAGCGACGTGGCGTACTATACTGCGTACGTAGGACACTATCGGGACCAGGTGTTCCGGGGTGCACACCGGCCGGTACGACTTCTAAACTTAAACTCTATCTATTATGCTTATGATTTCCATATGATGATGCACTGACATTTGGACTTCTACATGCAGATTGACCCTGAGGGACGACTCGCAGAGCTGTAGGGGCTCCTGCACTCCACAATCAGGGAGCGGGACGAGGCCCGGTAGGCCCTGGCCTTACTGGTGAAATTTCTAAACCCTAAACTCTCTAATTTATGCAAATGTTTATGATTATGACTAAGCATGTGACTGACCTGGTGTTTTGGATGCAGCGTGCCGAGGGGGCCCAGTGACAGGGGGCCGATGCTCCTTCTTCTTCTCCACCCAGACTCCTACCGATCGGGCCGAGCGGGAGGCTGACTTCACTCGGATGGTAGCGCGGGCCAAGGCGGCTGAGGTGGCGCTCACCAGAAGGGTACGCAAATCATGACACTTTCCCTGGTTATTTATGCTTATGAAATGTATGAAATGCAATTGACAATGACAAGAAAAATGCATATGCAGACGGCTGAGCTGACCTTGTTGAGAGCAGAGATGGAGCAGAGCCGGGCAGCGACTCGAGAGGAGGCGGCCCACTTGAGGGAGGAGACCGCCCGGCTGCAAGAGGAGCTCGCATGGGGCCGACCAACGGACACCGTTGAGACGGCGCTTCAGCGGGCGGAGCTCGAGCGACTTCAGGCCAGCGCTACCGAGGCGGAGCACTACCGGACCGAGGCGGAGTAGGCTCAACGCCAGGTTTCCAGGTTGGAGGGCATGGTGGAGGTGCTCCGAGAGGTGAGTCGGGAGCGCAGCCGAGTGACCCCGAGTAGCAGCCACAGTTCTCACGGCTCCGTGAGGAGTTACTTTACCACTTCCTCCGACCGCCGGAGGAATGAGGACGAGGAGCGGCGCCGTCGACAGCGGGATGAGGTGACTTCCGTGATGCCTCCCCCAAAGAGGCATGAGGGTGGTGGAGACAGCGAGGGTGGTCAGGGAGAGGGCCAGACTTGACTCTGTACTATGACTCTACTTTCGTACATATGATATGATATGATAGTGATATGCCTTTTTTGTTTTGATTTTGTGGATGTATGAATGTATGAATGAATGCAAATGACTGACTATGACAACGACATGAGTGAGACGGACACGAGCGAGAGAGAGACGACGTGAGTGGGCGGGTGAGACACGACAGAGTGGGAGAGATAGACGTCGACTGAGAGTGAGGAGACTGCGAGTGCGGGTGAGAGACGACTACGACTACGAGAGAGAGAGACGCCGAATCAGAGTGAGAGAGAGATGCCAAATGAGTGAGAAGAGTGATGCCAAATGAGTGAGATGAGTGACGCCAAATGAGTGAAAAAAAGTGACACCAAATAAGTGAGAAGAGTGACGTCAAATGAGTGAGATGAGGGACGGACACGACTACTAGTGGCACAGGTGCACAACTTGTTGAATGAAGGCTTCAGATCAGTAAAATGATCTTCAACGGACCGCCCGAAGAAAAACACGGTCCCACATCGGCCGTCCAAACGAGATAAGAACGGTTTATAAACAACCGCGTGATAGAAAAATGGTCTGGTTCAATCAGGCCGCTCAAACTCCCGCACTCGAACCCTCTGGAAGGTTGTAAACGGTTCCTCTAGGGCCGTTCATCGAGACAGGCGGTCTATCGTAAGACTGTCTAATCTGACACCCTGCGAATTTGAATGGGACTCTCCTAGAGAGTCCTAACTTGAGGGTAAACCACTTAACTCAATCCAAACCTTATCTTACCCCGCCCTAGACTTATCTAACCCCAATCTTAAGAGACCTAGGCCCCCGACAAGCCCTATAAATAGGAGGGGAGTCTAAATTCATGATTCACAGATCCTCCCTCTTCTAAGCCTTGAAACTTTTGCTATTCATCACCAAATCATCATGAAGAGGGCCTTGGAGGGGAGTTCCATGGAGGGAGCATCTTTCGAGGGGCCAAAGCCGGCCAGGAAGGAGCGACAGGTGCTCCAACGACTGACCGCAATCCCCCGTCATCTTAGCTCGAGCCCTTTGAGAGAGGTATGTTAGCATGATTTCATTCCAACTCAAATTATTCTTTTACTTACACGTTCTTCCTCTCTTTCTTCCTCCATCTCAGCTTCTTCCTGGCTCCAGGCGCTATTCCACACTAAAGTGGATGGCTCCCATGGTCCGCGCATTGCCCCTAGGAGTGCCATCCATCCTGAGATCTTGGCACCTACATCCTCTCCTAGTACTAGGTCAGAACTACCTAAAGCTTTCTCTTGACTGGCACAACATCTCAGCTTTAGTAGAAATCTGGCATCCTCAGACCCATACATTCATTTTCCCATCATTCGAGGCCACTATCCTACTAGAGGAGGTAGAGACCTACTTCCCTTTCCCTAGGTCCCAGGTGGGAGAGGAGGACTCAGTGTGTCATACAGTTGCCCTTATTGACCCTAGGCTTATCTTGGGAGGGTTCATACCAGATAGCAGGGACGTCCACACTTTCATAGGCCCACGTCAGATTCACCTTCTTCCTCTTAGCTAGTGGGTAGTTGAACATTGTGGGAATCGGTGTGGGTGGGATGAGGCTATATAGCTAAGGCCGCGTCCATTTGCTTGTACGGGGCTATCCTCTTTCCTTCAGCTGACCACGTTCTAGATACTCCCCTCCTCAGCACCATCAGTGGCCTGTGGCAGGGCCTTTCTATCTCCCAGGCCATCCTAGCCTATTTGTACGAGGGCCTCACCTCAGCAGCTCTAGGTGGTCCTCTATTCGGCTCTATGATCCTTTTGGAGTGTTGGATGGGTGTCAGGATGAAATTCATTTATAAGGAGGATGTTACTTTAGCTAGCCGGATCTTCGGGAGCCACCCCCTCTTCTTCATAGGTGACGCATTCAGATTCTCTCCACAGGTAGAGTGCAGGACAGCCGAGAAGAAGACTAGGGACGAGTGGCGACTGCACATCAACAGGCTGCCCCTGGATTGGTTCGTGATGCGCCCGGACTTCCTCCGCGACACCACTGTCAGAGTTCCCAGGAGGCCAGGCTTAGATCTGAGGCTCGTGAGCGACACCACACTAGCGATGTACAGCCCGCACAGGTGCTACCTACAGGTTGGACTACCTCGGACTGTTCCACCAGCACTACCCCACCTTCCCGCACTCCAGGCGAGGAGGATTGGTACGGAGGAGGACGAGCAGGCGGTCAAGAGTACCCTGATCATGTGGGAGGTGAGCAAGGTGCTTACCCTACCAGCCGAGGTTGCAGAGATTCCGGCGACATGCCAGGCCTATGTTAGAGAGCTGAGAGAGATTCGTCCCCGCGGGGATGCCCAGCGGAGGACTGAGTGATTTTCTTTTCTTCTTTTCATGATGATATTGATGTATGCTTAAAGATGTTCGACATATGAATGAATAAAGTTGATGATTTGGATTGGTGTTGAGTTTGGGCTTTGCTGGTGTGAATGAGTGAGTTGGGATATGAATGCAGCACTTACGCGGTCACGGACTGCTTGAACCTTCAACTTCAACCTGCCCCTGCATGCACAAAACAAAAAAGACAGATTAAATCTGTTTTAGGCTTAACCCCTTGCATGCAGCAAGTTAGGGAATGACAAGTTCTTGATTTTTGGTCAAAGGGGTAAGTCTTAATAACTAGGCAAACAAAATGATAATAGATGCAATGGATGCTATGAATGCAAATCGAAAAAACTTTTTTTGTAATTTTGAAAATATTTAATTTTTGTTTGGATTTTGGAATGTTTGATCTTTTTGAGTTTTGAAATATTTAATTTTTTTGGGTTTTGAAATATTTGATTTTTTGAGTTTTGAAATATTTGATTTTTTTTGGATTTTAGAAAATTATGATTTTTTTGAGTTTTGAAATATTTGAATTTTTTTTGTATTTTGGAAATATTTGAATTTTTGTTTGAGTTTTGAAATATTTGATTTTTTTAGATTTTTGGAAATATTTGATTTTTTGGATTTTGAAATATCTGATTTTTTTTAGTTTTGAAATATTTGATTTTTGGGGTTTTGAAATATTTGATTTTTTTGGGTTTTGAAATATCTGATTTTTTTTTGGGTTTTGGAAACCAGTTTAAACCTAACGACGGGGAACCTCCTGTCCCACTAGGGGTCTCCTAGGTCCAACGTGCGCTAAAAGGGACCGCCCGTGGTCGAGGCCAATTTCGCTTAATGATGCCTCTACCGAGGCCATACCCGGGGTGGGATCCATTTTTCGGAAAATAAAACAGAATTTAGTGAAAAAGTTGGCGATAGGTATAGGGGTTTTTAGGGCTTGAGTTCTTCCCATGACACCCCATTTTCAAAGAATCTGGTCTGTTGCGCCGGGGCTTTGTGTCCGTCATCGAACCTACATCCGCTCTAGGCATGCATACGACGGGGCTCATAACATCTCGCGGGGAAACTGTACTGCCACTCTTGCCATGCCTAGTTTCATTATTTTTGGGGTCTTTCATACTTTCGAGAGCTTCGAGCTTGCGAGCTTTTAACTTTGATTTTTTATTTTTACCCCTTTTCCTCTATTTCTTTTCTTTTTCTTTTTTCTTGCTATTTTAACCTGCGAAATAAGGTCATAACGGATTGCCCCTATTTGAGACCTCTTTTATCGGGGGGGGTCTAGATCAGTTCTCGCCCCCTTATTCACCACTTACCCCTATTTTCAGTCGAGAGAGAAGAAAAACAAGGATCTTCACCCTCCCCTAAGCACAGCCGAGGGAGAAACAACATTGCGCAAAGAAGAAAACCGAACCATAGACGGTCGTGTAGTGTGTGAAATGTTGAACCAGGGGTCTCCTTTCGTGACCAAGTGAAGGCATACCCCGCCGTCGGGCTATCGCTGGCTTGAATCTAAGGATAAAAGCGTTTTAAATATAGCCCATTCCATGGATTCGGCAGTTCTCCACCCTCCGCATTGACTAAGCGATACGCGTTACCCGGATAGACTTCCTTAACTACGAACGGCCCTTCCCAGTTGGGTTGCAGCTTAGACCTGGGACCTGCTGATCTGATAAATTTGCGTTTCAAAACCATATTACCCACTTGGAAGTTTCTTTCAATAACATTCTTTTGAAAATAGTGCGAGACACGTTTTTGATAAACCGAGACATGATTGGCCGCGTTAAGCCTCTTCTCATCCAAGAGTTCCAACTGGACTACTAACGCCTCTCGATGCCCGTTGAGATTAAGTTCCTTGTCTAGCTGCACTCTTAGGGAAGGGATCAAGATCTCGTACTGGAGTACCGCCTCCATCCCATAGGTGAGAGCAAAAGGAGTTTGCCCCGTGGGAGTACAGACGAAGGTGCGATAAGCCCATAGAGCTTCTACCAATTTATCGGCCCAATCAGCAAATTTGTGTGACTCGCATATTTTCTTGATGATTTTTAGAAGGGTTTTGTTCGTGGCCTCAGCTTGGCCGTTACCTTGGGGGTAGTATGGTGATGAATGATGCAATGTAATATTAAATTTCTTATGGAGGTCTCGAAGTTCCTGAGCAACAAATTGAGGCCCATTGTCGGTGACGATATCACTTGGCACTCCAAACTGCGAGATGATATTCTTTAAGATGAAGTGGCATACTGTGATGGCTTTGATTTCTGCATAAGCTTTAGCTTTCGCCCACTTGGTGAAGTACTCCGTAGCCGTCAGGATAAAGAACTTCTGTTTAACTGCGGAATTCGGATCACCGAGAGGTCCAATGATATCAAAGGCCCACATAGAGAATGGCCAAGGAGCAGAAAGAGGATGGAGAGAAGAAGCAGGAGCATGGATCTTGTCAGCATGGAGCTGGCATTGAAGGCACCTACGGACATAGGTGGAGCAATCTTCTTCTAGGGTTGGCCAGTAATAGCCTTGCCTAAGAAACTTCTTCGCCATTGCCTGCCCATTTACGTGCCCTCCACACTCGCTGGAGTGAGCTGCTTCTACTACTTTCCAAGCCTCATCGTCATCCAAACACCTCATCAGAACTCTATTGAGAGCCCGCCTATACAATTCTCCAGCAACAATCGTGTATATGGAGGCGGCTCTTCTAATGGCATTGCGCGGCTTGGCGTTTGCCATCTCGGGAAAGGAACCATCCCTGCAATACTGCTCAATCTCATAATACCACGGCAATTCTTCTTCTTCGATAATCTCCTCAAGCTTAGTTAACGAAACTTCTTTCACCTCTTCCCTTTCTGCCTTCCTCTCTACAGATTTCCTAAGGTTGTCGAACCAGGGATCCTGAAGAGAAGGAGCATCTAACCGCTGGACCACAATGGTCTCAGTGGTGCAACTGAGGGGAAATGAAAGAGAAGAAGCGAGTGATGCAAGTGCATCAGCCAGGATGTTCTGAGAACGAGGAGTATGAATATAGATAAGTTTCTGGAATTGCCTAGCCAAGAGCATGACCAGATCTTGATAGGGCTTGAGCTTGGGGTCACGGGTGCGGTAAGTTGATAGAACTTGACGCAGCACCAACTGAGAGTCTCCTATGATGTTAAGATATCGCGTGCCCATGAGGTAGGCGTGCTTCAGACCGGCAAGGAGAGCCTCGTACCCAGCTATATTATTTGTGGCAGGAAAGAGAGTTGATAAGCAATAGGGATGGTCACTCCTTTCGCAGTGAGGAGAACGGCTCCGATTCCACGGCCCTGGGAATTAAGAGCACCATCGAAGTGAAGAGACCAGAAAGGAAGATGAGTGATTACTGCCAGGTGTTCATCAGGAAATTCGTCCTGGATTGAATCAGTGCGAGGGATAGGAGAATGAGCAAGATGCTCAGCAATGGCGTATCCCTTGATTGCTTTCTGAACAATGAAGGTGATATCCAACTGGGAAAGAAAGCTCTGCCAGCGAGCTAATCGGCTAGAAAGGATAGGTTTTTCTAATAGGTAACGAATGGGGTCCATTCTAGAGATCAGCTTAACCTTATGGGCAAGAAAATAGTGTTTAAGCTTCTGAGCTACCCATACTAGTGCTGCACAGGTCTTCTCCATGGCAGTATACTTGGATTCAGCCGGATTAAACAACCTCGAAAGATAGTATGCTGCCCTTTCCCTTCCTTCATTATCCACCTGAGCCAAGATAGCTCCTAGGGAGTCCTCGACAATAGAAATGTATAGGATCAGGGGTTTCCCAGGGACGGGTGGTTGTAAAATCGGGGGATTAGAAAGATAGACCTTAAGATCCTCGTAGGCCTTTTGGCATTGTTCATTCCTTGTTCATTCCACTCAAATTTAGCTCCCGCCTTTAACAATTCATAGAATGGGTGGCATCTTTACGAATGTTGAGATATGAACCTTCTAATGAATTGCAAGCGCCCAATCAAACCTCTGAGTTCAGTGATGTTCTTAGGCGGCGGCATCTCCATGACGGCCTTTGCCTTATTCGGATCGATCTGAATCCCCCGTTTACTAACTATAAACCCGAGTAATTTCCCTGATGCAACTCCATTTCTTTGGATTCATTTTCAATTTGTATTCCCTAGCCCTTTGCAACACCTTGGCTAGAATAACGGGGTGTTCTTCTTGAGACCTCGATTTTACCAGAATATCATCCATGTAAGCTTCTAAATACACATGCATCATGTCGTGGAAGATAGCCATCATTGCCCGTTGATATGTGGTACCTGCATTTTTCAATCCAAACGGCATAACGACATAGCAGTATGTGCCCCAGGGCGTTGTGAAGGAGGTCTTCTCTTGATCCTCAGGAGCAAGACAGATTTAATTGTAACCAGAATAACCATCCATGAATGAGAGGGCCTCATACCCAGCCGTGTTGGCCACCAACACATCAATGTGAGGAAGCGGAAAATCATCTTTCGGACATGCCTTATTTAAGTCCCTGAAATCGATACAAATCCGAATTTTGCCATCCTTTTTCATTATTGGGACTATGCTCGCCACCCACTGCGGATATAAAATAACTCTAATAGACCTCTCCTCATGCAATTTATCAACTTCTTCCTTTATCCTTAAGGCCATCTGCGGGTGGAATCTTCTCACTTTTTGTTTGACGGGTGTCGCCCCCGGTTTAAGAATAAGCCTATGTTCGACCAGAGCGGGGTCCAGACCCGGCATGTCCTCGTAGGACCAGGTGAAAGAATCGCTGTACTCCCTCAATACCTTGATTAACTCCTCTTCAACCTGAGGAGGGAGATTAGCAGAAATAAGTATGGGCCTGGGATCCTCTTCTGTTCCAAGGTTAATTTCTTTCGTGGGTTCATCCACTGCCGTCGATGGTTCGTCAAACCTCTTCAAACCTTGCGCGTACAAATCGGCAGTGTCATCCACATCGCTTTCCTCATCATCGGCTGGGTCCTTCTCATCTACAATTTCATATACTCCCAATCCATCATTGCTCGACACCCCTTCCAATTCCTCATCATCCTCTAAAACAATTACGGTCTCTACAAACTCCGGGCACTTAAGAAGGGCATGGCATCTCTCAGCCAAATCTTGCAGAAACCTATCAGGGATGGATTTAGGATGACGCATCACAGGGTGCGCCGCAGACGTGGATGGGCTGACTAGACTAGAACTAGACGCTACCCCAACTGACTCGACTAACCTAGGAGATTCTGCACACTATACATCTACCCTATGAGATAAGAAATCTACTGGAAAAGAAGCAGGGGTCTCGTGCCCCTGGGAAGAGGATGGACTGAAAACAACGTAATCTTCCATAGAAACCTATGTTTTAAAATTGGCATTTTTTTTGGAAGTCGGAGGAGATCACACAACAGGAAGAAGCAGACGGGGGAGGAGGGAGTTGCATGGGGAACAGATCGGGGAAGATGTAATCGAAGAATGGATCAGAGGATCGAAACCACATCTCGTGGAGTTGGGCATTGGGGGGAGGAGTAAACAGAGTTGAAAGATCAACAGGTGGGCAACGCCCACATGCACATGGCACGAACAGAATTTCAGGTGGTCTTTCCGTGAAGTACGGGTTGACCATAATCGGAGGGGAATGGGGGACAAATCCCAATTGTTGAAATAGAGAGGCAAGACGGGATGGGGACAGAGAAAAGGTGGTGATGGAGCTCCCCACTTCCTGTGGCCTCCGGCGGACTAGCTGCGTTGGAGAATGCTTCACCAACTGCATCTCCTTCTTCTTCGGACGGTCTTCTTCTTCACTGAACATCTTTTCAAAATAAACACAGAAATCTTCCATATCTCCCACCAGCCCCTTCAGTGGCGGCAGTGGGTCAGAAACAGCACAGGCGGCATCAACCTTAACATCAGCACATGGTGGTGGCTTTTTCAAAGTGCCGGGCTACATTGGGCCTTTAACAAAATGTTGACGGTAGTCCCACGTCAACGGCCCGGAGTCTCCCAGAATGGACAATGCTGACTCTCGATAACCAAGGCCTCTGTGGCCCATCTTTCTACCTTTAGGGAAGGGCTTAGTCCGCCCCTATAATTGTGTAAGCTCGGCTGATAACCCAACTTCAAAATCATATGCCATCGTTTCGAATCCCTAATCTTGGACTTGATTTTTACCTTGACTGGTGCAGTGGCGGGCTTGCGTGATGCATATGCCCATGAATAATTTAATTCTATCACTGAAAGAACTGGCCTGTTACTCGGCCACAGAGTGGGGAGGATCTTGTCCGTAATTGCATCGACTGACTAGACTGTGGAGATACTTTTTACCTTAACCACCCTGCCTTGGAATGGAAACTTCAGGCACTGGTGGGCGGTTGAAGGCACATCATTTAAACTATCAATCTATGGATGACCCAGAATTGCTTTGAACATCAAGTCAATGTCCAATACGTAGAACTCCACATCCATCACCAAAGGCCCTAACTCGGCCTGCACTGTCACGACCCCGTGGCATGCTCATCTGGAGTTGTCGTAGGCTGCAATTATGGTCGGTGTTGGCTTAAGCATGTCCTCTGAAATGTTACAGGCACGCAGCGTACTCAGCGGACACACATTTATCGATGCTCCCGTGTCCACTAGGGCAGACTCAACGGCCACCTTGTTTAAAGAAATGGTGATGCAGAGTGTCATCTACCGTGCCTCTGGGGGTGCCAATTCTGACTCAGAAAATGAAATGGAAGGCCCCCTCGTAATGGTTGCCAACACCGATGGCAAGCTGTCTACCGCCACATCCTCGCTAACCATAACCTTCTGAAGAAAAGCCCTGAGGGCGTCCTGGTGTACCGTGGATCTCTTGATCAACTCCAAAACTAATATCTTGGCCGGCATCCGGTCCAGGTGCTACAGTAGATCATACTTCGTGCCTGTCATGGGGTCTATTTCTTCTATTTCAGTTTTAGGGAAAGGAACCTGGGGATTAGGTGCAGACGCACCAGAGGAAGGATAAACTCTGTGGAAAGGACACCCACTCCGAAGGGCGCAATGTCGTGCCAGCACAACTGTAGATGGACCCCCGCTTGGCCCAGTGAGGTATGGGGAGGGGGTAGAAATGGGAGTAAGGATGACGGAGGTTGGTCTGACGGGCCCTGGTGGGGGGGTAATAGGTGAAGGGTTAAGTGGAAGGGTGATGCCATGGGTATGGAGCTGGCGGCATGGTGGGGAATGTGGTGGACGTGATGGGTGGTCGGGAAGGGATAGTGGGTGGAGCGGTGGTGAAGGTGGTGGGTCGGAGGATTGAGGGAACAGAAGGCGCGGGGCTAGTATGGTGGAAGGCCAAGAGCCTCTGGGGGTGCCAATTTTGACTCAGAAAATGAAATGGAAGGCCCCCTCGTAATGGTCGCCAACACCAATGGCAAGCTGTCTACCGCCACATCCTCGCTAACCATAACCTTCTGAAGAAAAGCCCTGAGGGCGTCCCGGTGTAGCGTGGATCTCTTGATCAACTCCAAAACTGATATCTTGGCCAGCATCCGGTCCAAGTGCTATAGTAGATCATACTTCGTGCCTGGCACGGGGTCTATTTCTTCTGTTTCAACTGTAGGGAAAGGAACCTGGGGATTAGGTGCAGACGCACCAGAGGAAGGATAAACTCTGTGGAAAGGATGCCTGCTTTGAAGGGCGCAATGTCGTGCTGGCACAACTGTAGATGGACCCCCGCTTGGCCCAGTGGGGTATGGGGAGGGGGTAGAAATGGGTGTAAGGATGACGGAGGTTGGTCTGACGGGCCCTGGTGGAGGGGTAATTGGTGAAGGGTTAAGTGGAGGGGTGATGCCATGGGTATGGAGGGTGATGGCGAAATGACTGGCGGCATGGTGGGGAATGTGGTGGGCGTGATGGGTGGTCGGGAAGGGATAGTGGGTGGAGCGGTGGTGAAGGTGGTGGGTCGGAGGATGGAGGGAATAGAAGCCGCAGGGCTAGTATGGTGGAAGGCCAAGAGATGGGCGGGGGTCTCATCATTAAAGGACCACCTAGCATTAGGGGCTGGGCGGTGGATGGCATTCACCTGAGTCGGTGCCGGTGACTGTTGTTGTGGTTGCTGCTGAGAAGCGGGTGGATGTACTGGCATGGGATTCTGGTGAATCCCGAGGTCTTGCTGCTACTGTAGGGGTTGTTGTTGTTGTTGTTGGAGGGGTTGTTGTTGGAATTGCTGTTGCAAGGGTGCCGCCTGCTGTGGACTTGCTTGTCTTCGTCTCTCCTTTATATCTTCAATTATCTTATGTATTTGGGCCCAATCAATCCTCTGGCCCTCATGCAGATCATACACCAAATCTCTAAACTGAAAGCATCTTTCTATAGTGTGTCCGGGCTGCCGATGGTATATACAATACCTGGACTGATCGGCTGTCGGATTCCAATTCTGACGTTCCGGAGGTAATTGGATGTCACCAGTGTACATTAGAGTTGAAAATATGTCGGGGAGGGTTTCTGGCAGTGGTGGATAATTAGCCCTCTTGGGTCCCGGCCGAGCAGGCCCATAACCAGCGGGAGGAGGAACATTGTGGTACTGGGGTGGCGGTTGCGGCTGTTGAGGTGGTGGTGGTTGTTGTTGGGGGTGCTGAGGTACTTGGAGGGCGGGTCATGGAGCTTGCTGAGTGGCGAACTGGGGGTTGCGTGGGGGTTGATGGAAACGGGGGGAAGCAGGCTGGTTAGGGAATTGAACTGCCTGGACCTACTCGTTGACTTGGACTCTCTTAGTAACTGGGACCTGGGATTTTTGGGTAGTCTTGGATTTCTGGGCTTCAAACAATGAATGTATGGGGGAGTCTTTAAATTGGGTCTGGATAAACCAGGCCCGACTGTACAACTGGTGCATGTTAGAAATGTCGTTCATTGCCAAAATATTCCGGAATGTCGGAGTAGCATTAGAAATCAGCAACTTTACTTTTTCTTCTTCCGGGATATGCCCGGGCACACGCGAGGCCATCTGCCTCCATTTATGTGCATATACAACAAAGTCTTCATCCGGATTCATCTTTTCTGCAACTAGGTCGGTGAACGAATATTCGGGACCGACCCGATCTTGGAATCTAGTGATGAACTTCTCCTTCACGGTCTTGAAACTGTCGGCCTCCTCCAGAGGCAATGTGTAGAACCACTCAAGGGCAACCCCTTTCAAGGATCGGCGAAACAAATATGCCATCAGATGGTCGTCATGCTGGAACTGCACCGATTCGTAAAGAAATTCCCTGATATGAATGAACGGGTTGCCATTCCCATCATACTTCCGATACACGGGGAGCTCGGACTGAGGAGGCAATCAGATATCCCGGAAGTTAGGAATAGGGACATCCGCAATGGACTGAGGGCCTACCCGCTTATGGAGGAGGTCAATCTGCTGCTGCATAGCAGCCCATTTATCAAGGAGGTCATGTTCCCGGGAAGGAGGAGACTGAGCAGGAAAGACGGAGCCCGGATGAGGAACCGAGTGGTGAACCGGCTGGGAGGAGAGCCCATAGGATGGATAATGGGCCAAGGAAGGGCCCATATCCGTGTGAGCCAATTGGGCGGCCCCGGGTTGTAAACGAGTGAAATCAGCCAGGGCTAGAGGGGCCTGCGGCGATGAAGAGATTGTAGTGTATGGATCAAGATAAGAACCAGAGGGGACCTGGGCCTTCCCCTTATTAAGATACTGATGGGCCGAGGTGGTGGCCTGGCCCGCTTCCATACTGGGGTATCGGAGCACCTGGGAACTGATGGGAGTGAGATCAATGGGGGCAGCGGGGACGGGCGCTGACCCAACAACAGGAGACGTAGTGGTGGTGGCGACAGTCACGCCATAGGAAGGAACTGAGGACGGGGCGTCTGCCCCTTGCAGAGCTTGCCGTATAAGGTAGAGCTGGGAGGGATCAAGCTGGGCCATCAAATTAAGAATTTGACTGGCCGAATTTTGTGTGGAGGAACCAACAAGGGAGGGCTAAGAGCCCTCGATGGCAATGGTCGGGAGAGGAGGGGCAGCCCCCTCTCCTCCCTGCACATGGGCGACCCTAGGCAGGTCCTCAAGAAGTCCGCGAGAGAGAGAATCCTTGTGAGAATGGGAGAAATCGTAGGACGACATGATGGGTGGTGAATCAAATAGGGGATTAAAGTAGGAGATGAGGTGAGAGTTGCCCTTAGATGATGATCCTATGGGGAAGAAATAACTCCGCATGCACTGATGATAATGGGGAAGGGGGGAGGCAAACAGCCCTTTTTTTTTTTCTCTAAATTACGAGTCACCTAGTGAAAAAGGGAGAGTGCACCCACTTCCAGCGGAAGAGAATGTTCCCACTCCACCTAAGAACACTAAGTGCTGCTTTTATTATATGTAAAGTGGCATTTACAAGAGGAGGGCCATAGCCTTACAGAAAATGGCAAACGGCCAGCAATAAAGAAAGCCCCAGAAAAGGTGGAAATATTTCTCAAATCTCGCCAAGTGAAGAAAACAAAAAAAGGATAACAACTAAACAAGGCTTCTGCGGAAGTTTGGAAGAGCAGCTGCATCCGCCAGTGCATAAGCTTTCGCCCTTGACGGTAGCTCATGGTGAGTAAAAAATACCCTATTTTCAGCTTGAGTGGTAGCAAAGTCAGCTAAAGAATCAGCTACTTGATTAGCTTCCCTGTAAACATGAATAATAGAACATCTCATGGAAGAAAGGAGAAAAAGAATTTCATCCCACCATGGGAAAAGAACCCAAAGAGGGGACTTTTTGTTAACTATGGTATTCACAAGTAAAAGAGAATCAGAGTAAATGACAGATATAGGAATGGATAGGCTAAAAGCCAATCTCAATGCATCCAGAATTGCCCGCCCTTCTGCCTGGATAATATCGCCCAAACCGTACCAAAAAGAGAAGCTTAAAATAATATCTCCATGAACATTTCTAATACACCCACCTCCACCAGACAAACCACTATTGGGCTTGAAACAACCATCACTATTAATACAGTGATCAACTAATGGAGGAATCCATCGAACTAACTTGAATGCAACTTGTTTAAATCTGGCTTTGATATTAAAAGCATGAAGGGCATTGATATAAGCAGAGTTAACTGGCGTATTAAACTTGATATTCTAGACAGAGTTTCTAACTGTATGTAGGATATCAGCAACAGATCTGATTATGTAAGGTTTACCTCCTTCATACCTGCAGTGGCACCTAACCTTCTAGATCTCCCAAGTTGTAGTCACAAGTGTAACCAAAGTGATAAAACCAACAGCGGAATTTATCTTCACCTCTCGCATCAGCCAAGTGAACCAGCCCAGGAAACTCCCTGATCTATATCTGTAATCTGCTAGCAGGGGATTGATAGAATTCCATAATGCAACAGCCAATTCACTAAATAAAAATAAGTGGTCAAAATCTTCGACAGCATTATTCCCTAAACAACAGGAACAACGAGACACAATCTCAATACCCATACTCTGCAACCTGGAATCAATGGGAACAGCCTTGTGGATTAGCTTCCAGCAGTAGAGACCAGCCCTTGGGGGCAGTTTATTGGATAAAAGTTTAATGCTGCCATCAACTGGGGACAGAAGAATAACATGTTTCTTCCATTGTCTATACACTGACTTAACAGACAGATCACCAGAATCAGTAAAAGCCCAAACAGGGATATCATCTCCCTCCAATAATGTAAATGATTGAGGCAAACAGCCCTAAGTAGAGAGCTAAAACAAACAACTCAAATGAAATGCACACAATGGAGAAGCGAGATGGGAGGAGAATCAGCCAATTAATTCAATGAAGTTTCAAATGATGCGTGCATGATTTTATAAGTTCTCCTTTTTGCCTTTGGTGAATTAATTAAGATTTAAGTTTGCTCGACCAAGGGGTTCCTAGCCAAGGTAGGGAATAGGGCAACTGGCTGACACTAGAGGACTCTCTCTCCCTCTAATGCAAACCCTAGACTGGGGGGTGGTGACGGTACAACCTGTCCGGCGTCCGTGTGGGAATCCATGGCTCACGGGGGCTTACGGAGGTCCTCAGCAAGGTCCCCTAGTGGGCTCCAAGGAGTATGGAGACGAGAGGAAACCCTACCTCGGTAGGAATGCAACTACTATGAAAAGAATGTGTGCCCCTATGTGCACCGGAGTGCATGCAAAGTCTAGGCTAGCAACTAGCAATCAATGATCAATCAAATATGTAAGCAATGAAAGCAAGCATGTAATGATGGTATAAGAGCAAGGGGAGATCAATAATCAGCACCAAATATCATGATAATCATATAACATGGCAATCAAAGTGAATCACGGGTGCACTGTAGCATGACAAGGACGGCCTCTGGGAGACCGCTCAGGGAGATATACAGTCCTGGTTGAACCGATCACACCAAGGAGTAACGACAAAGTAATGAAAAAATCAGGACATGCTGGAATGAAAGAAGACGGAAATGGGAAACGTACCAGGAGGAGAGGTCTATGGACAACCGCTTAAGCACTGGAACGGACCTGCAGCAACTGTGCAAAAGCAACCAAATCAACAGTATGAAGATAGAGGCGTACCTACACCAGCACAGTGGACAGCCACACACAGGCCGTAGGGATGATGAACGTGCGGTAGGAGACCGCTCGCGACCGCAGGCTGGGAGGAGAAGTGGCACTGTTCACAGAGAAGGACGGTGAACCTTCAGCCGCACAAACTTTGGACGGCCCTGGGAGAGCCGTTCAAGTTCCAAAGGATAGAGAATGCAACCCAACATGCAACCACTTCAAGAAAAGGACTAACACAGCAAAGAAAGGGTCAGCAAATCACTAACACGATGGGCACTAGGTGTCCCACCGTGATCGCCAAAAAAGGGGTGTAGATGTGGAAAGTATGACTCCTCCTTTCCTACCAGCGTTAAAATATCCCTCCACTACGTAGATATGGGAAATAAAACAAAATGAAGTAGAGGATGGAATGGAGGAGTGAACCTGTGATCATGATCGCCACCAAGATGCTGGACATGCGATGAACGCACACCGTATGATGTGGACATCACCTTCCATGCCCACATTCATAGCTCGTCTCCTCGCCCCGGTTGCATCCGGCATGGTTTAGTCATTTAATTTTGAGTCCTATGTAATTTTACTTTAGTCATTTGATGTAATTTGCATTTTATTTGAGTCATGTCCCTAGGTCTTGCATTTATTTTCCTATGTTTGAGTGTCATTAGAATGTGTAATGTGCTAATTGGGCCCATTTCTTCCGGCTTGGCCCAATGAGCTCCCCTACCCCTTCGGTTATTTGTCAATGAGTCTTTTGTCAGGGTCTTGTTGTAAAATGTGGGTTTCCTATATATAGGGCCCCATTTCCTTCATTTGGAGGTAATGAATCAATCAATGAAAAAAATGCCATTTGAGAGTCCAAAGCTTAGTTTAGTGGAGTGATTCCAACATTCTTTGGGTGAGAAACCCTAGGGGAGAGATTCTCCACCCTTCCCTCTCTTAATCCCTCTTTTTTTACTCCACTTTCTCTCTCCTCAAAACCCAATTTCGAATTTTCTTCTCTCTCCTCCCTTCCCAACCACCTCAACCCCCACCTACCATCATTAAAGCCCTCCACTTCCCCATGGCCTCCATTACTCCACCCCCCTAGTCCCAAGAAGCTCCCTCACCATTCCAACACCATCTTCCACATTCCAACACCACTTTCCCCATTCCAACACAATCAACCCCTTCCCCACACAACCCCACAACTTCCAAGGCCATTTCAAATTTGAAATCCACCCTTCCCTCCACTCACTTGTGCCCCCCCCTCACTTTCTCTTCTCACCCATCTTCCCAAATTCGTAGCTCCTCCTCTCACCACCTGTTAGACCCCCTTCCAGACCCCATTCTTCCCTTCCCCCACCTTAGAACACCCCCTCCTAGACCCCCTCACAGCCCGGGCTTTCCCCACACTCATCCACCCCCATTTCCCCTCCCATATACCCCATTCCCCCCCATCATCATCAACCTACAGCTCTCAACTGAAGATCTACAGCAGACCAGCAACTTGCAGCGGCCACCACGACCTCCTCCAGACGAGTTTGAAGACCCAAGAGCCATCGTCGGAAGCGTCTGCCAGTCGCCTTCGCAACCGAAGTGGTTTCGTCTTCTTCCGATCTCCGAGTCGTCCAGGAGGTCCATTCTCCCACAGCTGCGCGGTTCTACCTTGGCTGAGGACCTGAGCCAGATTAGAAGCTCTGCCATGACGAACCCTGAAGGAATCAGTCCTCAAGTTCTTCTTAAAAGTTCTTCATCGGCCTGTCTACTTTCAGAATCAAGAAGCGGAAGCCCATTCAGCATCCGGGAACAGAAGTTACCAATTTTCTTCCACGGTCGCGCGGCTCTGCCTTCCCCAGTCTGCATTGACACCTCCCCACTCTTCTGGCTCCACAGATCGTCTCTGTTCTCTTATGGCATCCCCGTTTCTTTTGCTGCAAAGAGGACTCACCCACGGTTCTAACGACGCTGATGGCATCAAATTTGGAGTTCGGGAGCGGCCAGGACAGCCTCTGCATCCTACTGTTGGTGACCTGCCCCTGCTAGTCCGAGAAACAGAGGCCCTGTTCAAACTACTGCCCCGACCTGCAGTGACTCCAGAAGAATTTACAAAAATTCTGAGGCATTCCCCTTCCTGTTACGAAGATTTCGCCACCAGTCTCGCAATTAGAGAAATTCTTGAACAAGATCTAAAATAGCAACACCGACCCTCTATCCTGGTTCGCAGACAGCATGTAGATTCGGCGTCCACCCTTGTTCCTCGTTCTTTGCTTTGGTTTCCCCACCCCGCTTGGCCGGCTGAAGGCCCCACCCTGCGTGGAGGTAGTATTGATGTAATATCATTAACCCCCACCCCAAGTTCCCCCTCCTGTGAGAGGTGTAGTGGTGTAGTTTATTTGGGCAGGTCAAGCGACACCGCCGCGGCGTGTGGGGATCCACTCGCCTCCCCGCTCGCCCTCATCTCCGACCGGGACCGGTTTCTTCAAACCGGTCGAGTAAGTGCTCAAACCTTCACTCCACTTAGTGCTTGTCTTTTAATATTAGTTCTAATTCCGCTGGCTATGTGAGTGAGAGCCCGATCCTCAAGCCCCATTGCCTTGAGTGATCACCGTGGGAAGAGTGCAACCGGTGCCTTCGGCACTTCGTCAGCCCCGTTGAATTGGGCTTCCAAATCCATTGGGAATCAAATCTTGGCCTTGTTGGCCCTCTACCAGCAAGGGCCCAACCCCTCAATCTCACCTTGGCATTGCCAAGTTACCCCGAGCTTGGGTGAGCGACGAGAGAGCGGCGGCCCAAATTGGCCCATTTAGATTGCGATTGTGCTTGCTTGCATTAGGTCCGAGGTTGTGTCACATCACCGTACCTTGGAAAGAGGGAGGTACTCGCCTTAAAACCAGCACCAACGCGTTGAATGGCTCCTTATGGACCGCCTGAACGTACGCGCGGTCTCACGATAGGCCGCTCTTCGGTGCTGAGGTGGAACGCGGGACGACGATGGATGGAGGGTAGAACGGCTTGATGGTGACCGCAGGGGGATGAAGAACGGTTGAGGACTGGCCGTACGTCTCCCTGAATGGTCCGGAAGAAGCCGTGTAAGACCACCACGCCAGAAGTTGCAAGAGTCTAACCTCCACCCTTTCCGACCGGCCAGAAAGGATGGGCCTCGCGTTAGTGTGTTGCTGACCTGCGAAACAGAGTGTGGAACACGAAGAAAAAACCAGGATTGGAACTAAAAAGTGTAGTATACGCTCGAACGGAAGGAAATTAACATAACTAAATGGAATGGGGAATACCTGGGGAGTTTTAAACCCCTGGGGGCGTCAGAAAACGTAGGAGGGTGTGTGCATGGCAGTGCAAACAAAGAAAACGTGGGAGAATAGACGTGTAAAAATAAGCATGCAATGAGAAGAAACGGGACTATCAAATGTAAAAGACTAAAAACTAGGACTACTCCCTGAACCGGAGGCCTGTGTGGATGTAGAAGGCCTCCCTCCTCGGTACTAGGTCGCTCAAAATTTCAATAGGGCTTCGCCGTCGACCCAGAATCTCCCCCCTTTCAAGCCCGGCCCCTAGGGTCTATTTATAGAGCACCTAAAGTCCTAGCTCGAAATTAGGGTTTTTAGCTATTTTTAGGTCGAGATTATCAAATAAAAGATGAAGATAATTCAATTATCTTTTATCTGGAAGAAACGGCACTCAAAATGGTTAAGGATTCGCAGAGAAATCATCGGAGAAAGTTTGGGAGAAAAAAACACGAATGGATAAAAAACCCTTAACCACTTTATGGTCTGAGAGGATAAACGGTCTCACGATAGACCGCAGAAATGATGTGCGGCCAGACATGGGCCGTCCTTCCCTGTCGGTGGGAATTCAAATAAATCATCAAATAATTAATTTATCCACTGAACTGACCGATAAATTCACCGTTGGACTCTCTCATAGTTGAACGGCTAACAGGAAACCGCCCAAGCCTGTCGGTGATAAATAAAAAGATAAATAGGTAATTATCTGAATAGTTAACCGACGTTAGGACTCTTGAGAGATAGACGGCTCAGTACGTACCGCACAATGGTCTTATGCGGCTATGGCTAAGCCGTATATATGCTTATCGGTGATAATTCAGAAAATCAACCAAATATCCCATAAATATATGAACGGCCCAGTATCAACCGCACATATTGTTGTGCGGTTGGAGATTGACTGCACATGTACATGGGCTTTTGAAATTCATAGAAAAGCTCAATCAACCAAAACCAAGGCCCATTAAGCCCTAAATCAAATCGGACCTAGCCAGGGAGAGCGGCTACCCATAAAATTAGCCCAAAATGTGCCTGAAAATAGCCCAGCGAGTGATGGACAACTCGAGACATCAATAAATGGGAGTAAGAGAAATGACTCAACTTATCGATAAAAAAATGGGTGTCAACAAAGACCCAACTAAATTTGTCATAAGATGACCCATGTTTATGGTCATCCCATTTATCACATGATAAAACAGAAACCTGTGCACTTTAGTGACTTCATTTCGACTTCCACCCTTGGGATAGATGAGGGTGGTAAACATGTGGTGTAGAATGCGCTGCAGTGGAGGGAAATAATTGGCATTCAACTTGAGCAAGTTACTAACCCCATGCACGTAGTCACTGCAGGTCATGAGCATAAAAGTCTCCGAAATATGATCATGACCAAATGTAGTGTCCCGGATCTTTCAGATCCTTCCTTGTGGGTCCCGGATCTGGTTTATCGGAGTGTCCGACCCTGTTGTGTCCGAAATTTTGTTTCAGACATTTTTCGTGTTCGGATCGGCGCGATCCGGAGTCGTTTCGGAGGCCCGGAGTGTGTCCGCAGCTTTTCCGTGCGTGTTTTCCAATTTCCGCGTACGGGTTTCGGCGAATCCTTCGGAACCCTGTAGCGGGTGAACCGGGTCGTTCACCAGCCCTCGAGTGGTACCGTTGTGATCAGCGCGTCGAGGCGATCGAGGAGGTGTATTTTTCTATTTTTCGGGATTCTTCCGATTTTCTGGATTTTCTTTATATATCAATTCTTTTTCTTTTCTTTTTACCTTTTCCTTTTCTTCTTCTTCCTCCTTCCTTCAACCGTGAGAGCTCCCCCTCCCCCGCGGCCGATCTTCTTCCCCTCGGGCGACCGAGACGCGGCCCCTCTCACTCCGGCAACGGCGTGGCAACAGCGACGGCGGCAAGGCGGTCCCGGTGGCGTGCTTTTCACGGTGGGAGGCGGGGCGTTCGTGGGAGTAAAAGCTTCATCCTTGATTTCGGCGGTGATTCGGTGGATTTCGAGCTTCCTTGAGGTAGGGGGATGGATCCTTGTCCTCTTCATAGCATTCCCCGTGATTTCTAGGCCGTGGAGAGGCCGAGTGGGGTTAAATCCATGCCGGGAGGGTCATTTTCATGCTTGGGGTTTGAGCGCCGGATCCGTCGATTCGTGGAGTTTTTGATCGATTTCGGGGCTCTAGATGCATGCTAGGGCGTTGTGGGGTGATCCCCCGTTGTTTTCCCTTCACCAGGGATGGTGAATGGGCGTGGATCTACATTTTCTGGGCGTGTTTCACGAACCGGGCTCAGCCCGTTGTCGCGCTATAGTCCAGTGGCGCGTTCTTGATGAACGCGTCGTGTCGTCTGAGCGTGTCCGTCTGAGAAGACGAACAGTAAGGCGGTGGGGAATGCGCCTGGTTCTGGTAGCGTGATCTCCAGATCACGCTACCCAAGACTAGCGCGTTCAGGTGTGAACGCGCTGGCTTTGGGCAGCGCGACATGGAAGATCGCGCTAGCCATAGCTAGCGCGTTCTTCGGTGTCGCGCTAGGGGTACCTAGCGCGACCATCCCCCTCCCCCGAACCGTGTTCTTACGGGTAGCGTGACCTCCGGTTGGGTGAGTTGCGGACCCGGTTGTGGCGTGTGGCCCTAGGGATGAGAGCCACATGGGCACCCGGGGTTCCCCGGAGAGTCAATTACCTCGGTAGGGGTGCCGCGTGACTTGAGGGACGGTTGGATCTCATGCGTGTCCCCGGCATCTGTGCCTATCGTATAGTCATCGTGAGTCTGTGCTAGTGTTTGGTCAGTGGTTTCCGTGGATTAGTCCTTACTTCCAGTGACCCTACCACTAGTCGTAGCTTTCCCACGGCACGCGTGTGCTGGCTCGCCTGGGAGTGGCTGAGCTGCGTACCCGAGAGGCGGTGAGTAGGCTGGTTACCGCAGGGCCCCCGCGTACTTCTGAGTCCGGGTTTAGGGGGAAATACCAGCTAGAGGACAGGCCTAGGGCGTACGGTCTGAGCGTGCACACGAGGCTGAGGGTTCGGACCCGCACTGACGAGCATGACCTCAGCTAGTCCTTGTTTTATGGTTACTTCTGTTTACTGAGTGTGTCTGAGTCTCACGCCAGGGGCATAGTAGCTAGACACTTGTGACGCGGTATAAGACGTCAGGGGACGCATCCGGTCGTTCTTCTAGTGGGTGGTGCTCCTGTTCACTGGCAGGCGTGGACTCGCGTTTGTGGGACCGAGGTTCCGTAGTGCGGTACTGTTAGAGTAGTCGGCTTTTCCGTTTATTTATTTTAGCTTGTTGGTTCTACCGTACTCTTGTTTGGTAGGGTTATCTTCTTCTTTCTTGTTTTCCGTGCGAGGTGGGGATTCGCGGGATCCCTACTGGGCCAATGAGATGAGACTCACCCCTGCTCTTCAGGTGAGGTGGGGTCGACGGGAGGCGCGGCCGAGTTTCAGCGTGGTTCTTCTAGCCAGGGTTAGTCGCCAGTCTGCCAGAGCTGGGGGATGCCCCGTGTAGTTGTACTCCGGGGGATGCCCCGTGTTGTTGTACTTTCTTTCTCGTTGACTGTACTTTCCTTTGGACATGGGACACTGTGGACCTTGTAGCAGCTTATTTATTTATATTATTATGTGCATTTTATTTTAGATTATTGTGCTATCTCTGTGGTCGTTGCAACTTCTCTTGTACCCCCACACCACTCCTTTCTACCCTTCCGAGTCTTTGGGCTCGTGGGTTGGCGGACCGAGATTCGAGACGCGCCGGTTCCTTTCCAGTACTCGGATCCTCAGGTCGTCACAGCTGGTATCAGAGCCTAGGTTGTGGAGGTGCATCGAAACTTGGAACGAATTGCAGTGGTCCAGAAGGTCCATGAATGTCCTGTACAGTCGGCGACTGGCTTAGGGTCGTGTGTTTTATTGATTTTCAGTTGCTTTTCTTTGATGCCAGGTGTGTTATGGCGCCACGGAGGAGGACTCGTGCCCAGCAGGGAGAGTCTAGTGGTGGTCCAGAGGAGCAGAGCAGTGCTTCAGTTTTCGAGGGTGTATCTGGGGATGCGAGAGCTCCAGGGACGGACGACTTCTTCCGAGGCATGTTTGAGTATGTGTTTCAGCGGCAGCAGGGAGGTCAGCAGCAGGGAGATCATCGGCAGCAGGGTGGCGATGCTGGTGAGGACCGGGCTCGTGGTGGTCATGGTCGTGTGCTGAAGGAGTTCTTGCTGTTTCAACCTCCTTCTTTTAGTGGGCAGCCAGATCCTGAGGTGGCCAGAGAGTGGCTGGATGATGTTCAGCGGATTTTAAGTGCGATGGAGTGTTCCGAGGAGGAACAGGTGGCGTTGGCTACTCATCATCTTCAGTGATCGGCCCGTACTTGGTGGACGTCAGAGTGGGGTTCAGTGTTCCAGTCTCGTCCTCTTCGGCAGATTGCGTGGCAGGAGTTCGTCACGGCTTTCGAGCGTGCCTTCTGTCCATCCTTTGTCAGGTCGCAGAGGTTGCGTGAGTTCATGGAGCTGACTCAGGGTGACATGTTGGTGATGCAGTACCGTGCCAGGTTTATCGAGTTGGGCCGTTATGCTCCTCATATCGTGGCAGATGAGGAAGTCAGGACCGATCAGTTTGTGGGTGGTTTGAGGCTAGAGTTGAGGCATCATCTTCTCGCGTTAGGATTGACCACTTTGGATGCGGCGTGCAAGGCAGCATCGGCACTGGAGAGAGATTTGTAGAAGGTTCGAGGGCAGGGCAGTGCTAGTCGGGTGCAGGCAGGTTTGGCCAGCCGTCAGCAGTGCAGCAGCAGAGTACCGTCCAGCTCTCGGCAGGTGGTTCAGTGGCGATGCAGTCTGTGGCTCATGTGCCTGAGTCTTCATCCTTTGGCTCGAGGCTCAAGAAGTTACTCAAGGAGGCGGGCCTCGGCGGGAGATGCCGGGGTAAGAAGGGGCAGTCACAGCAGGAGTCGTCGGCCAGGGATCAGCAGTCCGTAGCTTTGCAGCGTCAGGGTTCGGTGTCAGGTGCTCGGGGCGGTTGTCCCAAGTGTGGTGGTTCTCATCCAGGCAGACCGTGTTCGGTGCCCGTGATTTACTTCAGGTGCGACCAGCCAGGGCACATGGCACGTGACTGTCCGCAGAGACCGCGTCAGCCACACGAGTTTCAGCAGCATCGACAGCAGTAGTTTCGGCCCCAGCAGTCATCAGCACAGCCGCAGTAGTACCATCAGCAGGGACAGTTTCCTCAGTTGTCACGGTCAGCTACTGTGGGGAGGCAGAGATCCCAAGGCAGAGTGACTCACATGACCAGGGCGGAGGCTGAGGCGTCGCATTTGGTGGAAGGTACTCTTTCGATTTTGGGTAGTGCGGCTCGTGTTTTGTTTGATTCGAGTGCTTCTCATTCGTTCATCTCGGAAGATTTTGCTCAGGGCGTGGAGGACCCAGTGACCGAGGTGTCCTGTGACTTGGCGGTAGAGTTGCCTACCGGTGACTTCATGGTCACCCCGTACTACTTTGAGAAGGTACCTGTGTGGGTGGAAGGGCGGAGTTTGCCGGCTAGACTCTATGCGTTACCGCTTCAGGACTTCGATGTGATTTTGGGCATGGATTGGCTCGAGACTCATCATGCCTTGGTTGATTGCGGCTCGAAGAAGGTCTACTTCTGACAGCTTCGTGAACCCACCTTCTATTTCCAAGGTATTCGGTCTTCCTCTTCCCGCTTGCTTATTTCGGCTATTCGTGCGCATCGTTTGCTTGATGCAGGTTGTCAGGGCTTTCTCGCATCCGTGGTTTTGGTCGAGCGGCAGGGTCCTGAGGTAGAGGATGTTCCTGTCGTGTGCGAGTTCCCCGATGTCTTTCCCGCGGAGCTACCAGGGTTGCCACCGTAGCGAGAGATTGATTTCGTGATTGAGGTGGTGCCAGGTACAACGCCTATGTCGAAGGCCCCTTATCGGATGGCGCCTGCCGAGTTGCGAGAGCTGAAGGCGCAATTACAGGAGTTGCTGGGCAAGGGGTATATTCGTCCTAGTTATTCCCCGTGGGGTGCGCCGGTGTTGTTTGTGAAGAAGAAGGATGGTAGTTTGAGGCTGTGCATCGACTACCGTCAGTTAAACCAGGTGACTGTTAAGAACAAGTATCTGTTGCCACGGATTGATGACTTGTTCGATTAGCTTCAGTCGGCCCAGGTGTTTTCGAGGATCGATTTGAGATCGGGTTATTACCAGCTGCGGATCCGAGAGTCGGACATGGAGAAGACGGCGTTTCGGTCGAGGTATGGGCATTATGAGTTCTTGGTGATGCCGTTCGGGCTCACCAATGCCCCCGCAGCATTCATGGATTTGATGCATAAGGTGTTTCGTCCGTACTTGGACCAGTTTGTGGTCGTGTTTGTGGACGATATCCTTGTGTATTCGTGGTCTGCTGAGGAGCATGTGCAGCATTTGAGAGCGGTATTGCAGACCCTGCGCGATCACCAGTTGTATGCCAAGTACAGCAAGTGCGAGTTCTGGCTCCGAGAGGTGCACTTTTTGGGGCATGTTATTTCTGGTGATGGTGTTTCCGTGGACCCGGCCAAGGTCTAGGCGGTGGTGCAGTGGCCGAGGCCGAGTTTTGTCAAGGAGATTCGGAGTTTCTTGGGGCTTGCAGGCTATTATCGGAGGTTTATTCAGGATTTCTCTCGTATTGCGGCCCCGATGACCAGGCTTACGCGGAAAGAGGTGCAGTTCGTCTGGACGGAGGAGTGTGAGCGGAGCTTCATGGAGCTGAAGAGATTGCTTACCACTGCTCCGGTTTTGGTGTTGCCATCTGGCTCGGGTGGTTTCGTGGTGTGTACAGATGCTTCCGGGGTAGGCCTCGGCGCTGTGTTGATGCAGCATGGGAGAGTTGTGGCATATGCGTCGCGGCAGTTGAAGCCACATGAGGCGAACTACCCTACTCATGATCTTGAGTTGGCAACGGTGATCTTCGCTCTGAAGATCTGGAGGCATCACTTGTACGGCGAGAGGTTTGAGCTTTTCACTGACCATCAGAGTTTGAGGTATGTGTTTACGCAGAAGGATCTTAACCTCAGGCAGAGGAGGTGGGTGGAGTACATGAAGGATTATGACGTTACTCTGTCTTATCAGCCTGGCAGGATGAACGTCGTGGCTGATGCTCTGAGCAGGAGGGTAACGGTTAATCTGATGTTGTTGAGGAAGTGGAAGCTTTGGGAGTAGGTCCCGACCATGACTTTTAGGCTCAAGGTCCCTCAGGACCAGAGTTCGACTGTCCTTGCGAGTCTGACTGTCACGCCCGCGGTGCGTCGACAGGTGACTGAGGCCCAGCGAGCGGACCCCAAGCTACCTCGTATTTTGTCGATGGCCGAGGTGGAGTTTGGCGAGGATGGAGCTGTGAGGTTCAGAGGTAGATTGTATGTGCCAGCCGAGGGGCATGTGCGGCGTAATGTATTGCGTGAGGCTCATGGGAGTCGGTATGCCGTGCACCCCGGATCGGCCAAGATGTACCAGAACCTGAAGAGGTAGTTTTGGTGGCCTGGCATGAAGAGAGATGTTGCGGAATTTGTGGCCAGGTGTTTGACCTGTCAGCAGGTGAAGGCTGAGCACCAGCGACTAGGAGGCACTCTTCAGCCCTTGGACATTCCTGCGTGGAAGTGGGACCACGTGACCACAGATTTCATGGTTGGATTGCCGAGGACGTCCAGTGGGGAGGATAGTATCTGGTTGCTAGTGGACAGACTGACGAAGACGGCGCGGTTGCTGCCGGTCAAGGTCAGTTGGAGCGTGCAGCGTTTGGCTCGTCTGTACGTGGAGCGGATAGTCCCGTTGCATGGAGTCCCTATCTCCATTGTATCGGATCGTGATCCCCGTTTCACTTCTGGATTCTGGAGGAGTTTCTAAAGGGCTCTAGGCACTGAGTTGGCATTCAGCTCGGCCTATCATCCTCAGTCGGACGGTCAGTCTGAGCGGACCATTCAAACTTTGGAGGATATGTTGCGAGCGTGTTGCTTGGAGTGGCAGGGGAGTTGGACCCACCATCTGCCATTAGTGGAGTTTGCCTACAACAACAGCTATCATTCGAGCATCGGTATGGCTCCCTATGAGGCGTTGTATGGGCGACCTTGTCGGACTCCGCTTGATTGGTTCGAGGTGGGCGGGTGTGCCTTGACCGGACCAGATTTGGTGCAGCAGTGTGTTGAGGTGGTGCATCTCGTTCGGCAGAAGATGTTGGCAGCTCAGAGCCGATAGAAGAGTTATGCCGATCGTAGGAGGTGACCTCTCAGCTTTGCTGTCGGAGATCGAGTTTTCTTGAGAGTGTCTCCCATGAAGGGCGTGATGCGCTTCGGTAGGCGTGGGAAGTTGAGTCCCCGCTACGTTGGACCCTTCCCCATCATTGAGCGTGTTGGGGAAGTTGCTTATCGGTTGCAGCTACCTCCGGAGCTTTCCGCCGTGCATGATGTGTTCCACGTGTCGATGCTTCGGAAGTACATGCCCGATGATTCTCATGTTCTTGAGGATGCCGTTTGGCCTGGGGTGACCCCAGATCTATCCCTTCCGGAGTTTCCTGTTCGCATTGAGGATCAGCGGGAGCAACACCTGCAGAACAAGGTTATTCCTTTGGTTAAGGTGGTCTGGCAGCGTCATTCTGGCGGCGAGGCGTCTTGGGAGCGCGAGGATGAGATGCGGGAGCTATATCCTTATTTGTTTGTGTGAGTCTTCCCCCGTTCTTGTGCCTTGTCCTTGAATTTCGAGGATGAAATTCGTTTAAGGGGGGAGGGCTGTAGTGTCCCGGATCTTTTGGATCCTTCCTTGTGGGTCCCGAATCTGGTTTATCGGAGTGTCTGACCCTGTTGTGTCCGAAATTTCGTTTCGGACATCTTTCGTGTTCGGATCGGCGCGATCCGGAGTCGTTTCGGAGGCCCGGAGTGTGTCCGCAGCTTTTCCGTGCGTGTTTTCCGATTTCCGCATACGGGTTTCGGCGAATCCTTCGGAACCCTGTAGCGGGTGAACCGGGTCGTTCACCAGCCCGCGAGTGGTACCGTTGGGATCAGCGCGTCGAGGCGATCGAGGAGGTGTATTTTTCTATTTTTCGGGATTCTTCCGATTTTTCGGATTTTCTTTATATATCAATTCTTTTTCTTTTCTTTTTACCTTTTCCTTTTCTTCTTCTTCCTCCCTTCAACCGTGAGAGCTCCCCCTCCCCCGCGGCCGATCTTCTTCCCCCCGGGCGACCGAGACGCGGCCCCTCTCACTCCGGCAACGGCGTGGCAATGGCGATGGCGGCAAGGCGGTCCCGGTGGCGTGCTTTTCACGGTGGGAGGCGGGGCGTTCGTGAGAGTAAAAGCTTCATCCTTGATTTCGGCTGTGATTCGGTGGATTTCGAGCTTCCTTGAGGTAGGGGGACGGATCCTTGTCCTCTTCAAAGCATTCCCCGTGATTTCTAGGCCGTGGAGAGGCCGAGTGGGGTTAAATCCATGCCGGGAGGGTCATTTTCATGCTTGGGGTTTGAGCGCCGGATCCGTCGATTCGTGGAGTTTTTGATCGATTTGGGGGCTCTAGATGCATGCTAGGGCGTTGTGGGGTGATCCCCAGTTGTTTTCCCTTCACCAGGGATGGTGAATGGGCGTGGATCTACGTTTTCTGGGCGTGTTTCGCGAACCGGGCTTGGCCCATTGTCGCGCTATAGTCCAGTGGCGCGTTCTTGATGAACGCGCCGTGTCGTCCGAGCGTGTCCGTCTGAGAAGACGAACAGTAAGGCAGTGGGGAACGCGCCTGGTTCTGGTAGCGCGATCTCCAGATCGCGCTACCCAAGACTAGCGCGTTCAGGCGTGAACGCGCTGGCTTTGGGCAGCGCGACATGGAAGATCGCGCTAGCCATAGCTAGCGCGTTCTTCGGTGTCACGCTAGGGGTACCTAGCGCGACCATCCCCCTCCCCTGAACCGTGTTCTTGCGGGTAGCGTGACCTCCGGTTGGGTGAGTTGCGGACCCGGTTGTGGCGTGTGGCCCTAGGGATGCCGTGGGCACCCAGTGAGAGCCACAGGGCCGCCCGGGGTTCCCCGGAGAGTCCGTTACCTCGGTAGGGGTGCCGCGTGACTTGAGGGACGGTTGGACCTCATGCGTGCCCCCGGCATCTGTGCCTGTCGTATAGTCATCGTGAGTCTGTGCTAGTGTTTGGTCGGTGGTTTCCGTGGATTAGTCCTTACTTCTAGTGACCCTACCACTAGTCGTAGCTTTCCCACGGCACGCGTGTGCTGGCTCGCCTGGGAGTGGCTGAGCGGCGTACCCAAGAGGCGGTGAGTAGGCTGGTTACCGCAGGGCCCCCGCGTACTTCCGAGTCCGGGTTTAGGGGGAAATACCAGCTAGAGGACAGGCCTAGGGCGTACGGTCTGAGCGTGCACACAAGGCTGAGGGTTCGGACCCTCGCTGACGAGCGTGACCTCAGCTAGTCCTTGTTTTACGGTTACTTCTGGTTACTGAGTGTGTCTGAGTCTCACGCCAGGGGCGTAGTAGCTAGACACTTGTGACGCGGTATAAGACGTCAGGGGACGCATCCGGTCGTTCTTCTAGTGGGTGGTGCTCCTGTTCACTGGCAAGCGTGGACTCGCGTTTGTGGGACCGAGGTTCCGTAGTGCGGTACTGTTAGAGTAGTCGGCTTTTCTGTTTATTTATTTTAGCTTGTCGGTTCTACCGTACTCTTGTTTGGTAGGGTTATCTTCTTCTTTCTCGTTTTCCATGCAAGGTGGGGATTCGCGGGATCCCTACTGGGCCAATGAGATGAGGCTCACCCCTGCTCTTCAGGTGAGGCAGGGTCGACGGGAGGCACGGCCGAGTTTCAGCGTGGTTCTTCTAGCCAGGGTTAGTCGCCAGTCTGCCAGAGCCGGGGGATGCCCCGTGTAGTTGTACTCCGGGGGATGCCCCGTGTAGTTGTACTCCGGGGGATGCCCCGTGTTGTTGTACTTTCTTTCCCGTTGACTGTACTTTCCTTTGGACATGGGACACTGTGGACCTTGTAGCAACTTATTTATTTATATTATTATGTGCATTTTATTTTAGATTATTGTGCTATCTTTGTGGTCGTTGTAACTTCTCTTGTACCCCCACACCACTCCTTTCTACCCTTCCGAGTCTTCGGGCTCGTGGGTTGGCGGACCGAGATTCGAGACGCGCCGGTTCCTTTCCGGTACTCGGATCCTCGGGTCGTCACACCAAATGTCATATTTGCGCTCCTAGCAGAAACTCCTAGGGTGCTCTCAAATAAATCAGGATTGACGAGAATTTGAACTCCTTTGACAACAGTGTACAGATGCTCATTTCTCATGGTTAAATTTCCATAGAACTGTTGAACAAGGCTTGGATAATACGTAGAGTATCTTGTAACAAAATCAATCCACCCATCTTGTATTTCAAAAATAGCACTCAAATCTGGCAGTAGTTCATTCACCTCATGAAAGTCGACCAGACGGGGGTCGAGTATAGGCCGTGGGCTCAACTGCGGTGCATGTCAGGTGCGGGTGCCAACTGTGGTGGTGGAACGGGGTCCTCACCTCTCTTGGAGCTAGACTCCCTCTTGGAAGATCTCCGAGGGTCTCGGAAGAAGCATCGTCTAGGCGCCATCTAGACTTCAAAAACTATGGTGGAAACCCTTAGATTGCAAACCCCTTCCCTTGGGAGTAGACGGAGACCGGATGACACACCAAAGGCTTGTGAAAAGAACTTCTCCATAATCTGGAACCCAAGGAATGGCTTCAAGGTCGCACAAGCCGCCGCGGAGATTTCGTCCCGAAATGATGACAAACAAGCCGGATCTTGTGTGGATGGAAGAAGGAGAAGGTTTTTGGGGTGGAAATGGGTGTGCTTGGGTGTTCTAGGGTTTGAGAGGAGGTTAGGATGATGAATGGGGGTGAAAAGGTGAGAGAATGGGGGTGGAAGCCCTCATAAGAAGGAGTTCGGACGCGGTTCGGTCGGCCCAGTTCACCGGTTTCGGTCGACCAAAATTGGTCATCGGTAGACCGAAATGGTCAGCCTGCCCGAATTTTCATCATTTTTTAACTCCATCATCCTTTCTTTGTCCCCCCTTTTTTTGTGTCAATCTTCCTTTGTCCTCCCCCCACTTTTTTTATATTCATTCTTCCGTTGACCTTGTTTTTTTTTTTTGCTTTGAGAAGGATGGAAACAAGGGGGACTTCTTAAGATGACTTGACCTTAGGAGTTTTCTGAAACTCCCCCTAAGTAAATGCCTCTGATCCCCAGGTCACTAGGTCCACATTTATTTATCAAAGAATTATTGGCCTTAGAAATATTTCAAGGATGGGCTATATAAATAATTACAATCAAGCATACAATGGTGGTTGTGAATAAACTATCTACCCCGCCCCCAAACTAATAAACATGCATGAAGTATGAAAGTATGAACAAAGGGGCGATAAGAATAGAAAACTTACCGTGATCGCCACCAAGGATTGACAACGCCAAAAGGTGGAGAAAAGGAATGCAACGGCGCCGTGTGCCTTGGAAAAGGATGAAGACTTGATCGCGTGTGAACAAAGGGGTGTGAGAAACGATGTGGGATGAACCTCCTCTCCTTCTAACCGGCTGGAGGAAGAGGGCCTCACGTTCAATCATACTTCTCCTGCAAAACAAAGCAAACACAAGAGATCAAAACCCATTAGATCATGTAAGTGTAGCATCAAATCCTGAAGTGATAAAGTAGAATGAATAAAAGTGGGAGAACACACCGGGTGGAGGGTTTTTAACCCCTTGTAAATGGGTGCAAATAAAAGGTGAGTATATTGTGATGAGAATGAAGCAAAAGGGAGGAAAATAAATCACGCAACACAACTGCGGGAAACGTGCATGCAATATGAGGAAAAGTGCATATGTAGCAGAAAAAAGTAGCAAACTGTGATGATTTTGGAAATTGGGGAACGAATAACTAAGAGGAGAGAGGAGGAAAATGTGCCCTGAGCGTTGGAAATTGAGGACAATACTTCCCTCTTTAGGTTGAGGTCGAAGAAATGAGTCAGAGATGTAGCATGGCTTCGTCCCGAACTGAGAAAGAGCCCCCCGTTGCATTCTGCGAACTGGGTTCTATTTATAGGAGTAGGAAATCCTAGGGTTTTAAATCCGAGGATAAACACTCAAAATAGGGGACATATGTGATTAAACTCAAGATATAAGTGATGATAAGAGTCTTGGAATGATTAGAATCGAAGTGGAGGGCTATCCTCATCGAAATTGGTGCAAGATAGGGCCATCGGAGAGTCCTCGGGCGAAGAAAATGGAGCCACAGGTGTTCTGGACTCTATTCGCGAACGCGGTTGGTCGATCAACTGCGTCTTTATGAACGCAGTTATGCCGAAACCGCGGCTATGAAGGGGCATCACAGGGCCAAGGAACAGAGCTGTCGGGCCGACGGGCACTAGGGAGAGGAGTTTTGAGAACGCGGTTTGTGTGAAACCGCGGCCATATGGGCGTGGTTTCAGTCAAACCGCGGTAGGGCCATCATTAAAATAATATAATAAAAACAATACAAACAATAAATAAAAATAAAAAAGTGAACGCGGTTAGGTAGGGGACCGCGTTCATAAGAACGCGGTCTCCTGCCAGACCGCATCTATGAGGAATTTATTAAATAAAATAAAAAATGAAAATGGTGAACACGCTCTCCTTGGAGACCGCATTCTCATGAACGCGGTCTCATCGGAGACCGCGTCTAGGAGAGCTGCGCATGGTTTATTCAGACGCCCGTTCGGCCCTCCAGATTGCCCGAAACGGACCCGAAGGTTGGGGAATGGAAGATGAAGGCCTCCAAAGGTCAATGGGCTCGAAAAATGATTAAGAAATGGGCTCGAAATGGGCTCAAAAATGGTTCCAAAACAATGGATAATTTGGAGCATTATAAAGGAGAATAAGAGAAGTAACTCAGCTTGCGGGCTGAAAACGGGTGTCAACAGATGTCCCTCCTTGATGTCTGCTTTGCAAGGGAGCGAGCGAAAATGACGCGGAGATGAAATGGAAAGGAGTTGGAGCGAAAGCGACAACGACGTGAAAATGGAGATTGAAGAGGCGAAATCTCGCGCTGGTTCCTGAGCTGGCTGGTAATCACTAAGATAATGAACTGCAAGACAGGGAAACGGGTCAGAGGGTCCAGGGGGATTCCCTGGGGTAAAACCCTCCGATGCTCAAGTCAGTAGAGCAATGGTGGGAGCAGCGATAGGGAGGAGAAGGTGAGGGCGCGAGATCCCTCTCCACCAATGGGGTGAAGTGATCCTTGCTCAGGAGTTGGGGGTGGAACAATACCCTTCTTGACTTACCTTTTGCCGGAGGGTATCCCAGGTTTTTATAGTACGCTGCCTTCTGGAGTCCTGCAGGCTGAGAGGTCTCCGGTGGAGGTTACATCCTCGTCGTGGGCTTTTATGGCCTCATCGTGGGGCCGTTATCCTCGCGGGGAAACCGGAGCTCCTGGACTTCTTAGCGTTTGGCCCGCTGTGGACTCTAACGGCTGCAATGATGAACATTTCATCAGTCGTCCCGAGCTTAAGGGGGCCGGCCCTATCGGGTGATAGGCCTAGCTCGGTGAGGAGATGGGTCGGATAGACCGGCTAGCGCTTCCCCCCTTCGGGCGGAGGGGTAGCTCATGCGCGGGTCTTCCTGTGACCTGACCGAGGCTCGGGCTCTCCGAGCCTTGGGGCCGCCTAGGAGAGTTGTTTCCTCGAGCATTGTTTTATTGGGCTTTTTCGAGTGGGCCCTGCGGGCTGTCACTTGGGCGAGCTTGCCTTGTTGGGCCTTGTTGGGCCTAGTTGGGTCTGCTCTTTGAGTGGGCTGCAGGAATCCCCCTCTCCACTTGTCCCCCTCCTACTCCCGAGCCAAGGAGGCTCGGTTGAGTAGTTTTTTGAGGCTTCGGACCGACGTGGCTCGGGTGGGTGGAATCCTGTTGGCGTGATGATGCCACGTGTAGCGGTCGTCTGGGCCCATAGTAATAATGATCCTGACGGATTTTGAAATGAAGGGGCCCCCTTTTTCTCGGAGGTTGAAATGGCGCGCCGCCTCCCGCGAGGGTTTATAGGCGTAGGGCGCTGCTCGTTCCTCCTAGTCTTTTCAGGGTTATCGGCCTTTCCTCCATTTCTCTGCTTCTGGGGCTCCTTGATGCGCCGTGAAGATACAGCGGGGGAGCAAGCTCTTGCGGCGGCATTTGAGGAGCTGGCGCGTGTTACCGCGGAGGTGATCCGGCGGCTTCCTTCTCCTCCGGAGTCTTCAGGCTCTAGTGAAGGTTCTTCTTCCAGCTCGATGGTAGATCTGCGCTCGGAAATTGAGCAGGTGAGGCGGGAGCCCGTCCCCAATCGCAGCGAGTTGGGGGAGGCTGACGTGAAGAAATTGGAGCATCAGTTTTGCCTGCCTCTCCGGTATAGCTTTGTAGCTGCTGCCCCATACGAGACGAGCTTGGACAGCCGTACGGGCCATATTTGTACTTTTCTCCTGGCGTGGAAGAGCGGATTCTGCCTCCCCTTCGAGCCTTTCGTCTTGAAGCTTCTCAATTTTTTCGTGTTGGCGCCTGTTCAGCTGGTGGCCAACTCGTATCTCCTGCTTTCTGCCTTTCGGATCCTCTGTCGCCTGCAGGGGGTTCCCCCGTCGCTGGATCTCTTTCATTATTTCTTCGAGCTGAAGGCACATCAGTCGGCGGGGAAATGCTTCTATTTTATCCAGGCGCGTAGGAATCGGAGTTGTATTCCGCTGGCGGCGAAGGATTCTTCGCACAAAGGGTGGAAGAGGCAGTTTTTCTGGGTGAACGTGGAAGCAGTGGACGAGTCCTGGAGGTGCCAGGTTATGCCCAACTTCCATCTGAATCTTCCCCCGCGCCAGGAGAAGTTCCCCGCCGACGTGGAAGAGTACGCCGCTCTCCTGTTGACAAATCGCCGGTCGACTGAGGAGCTGGTGACGCTGGAGAACGTGGAGCGGTATCTGCTTACACAGCTCAAGCCATCAGGTGCCATTCTTCGGATTCTGCTGCGGGGTCGGAGGGTTGACTTTTCGTTTCCTAACCGAATCCTCTTCTTCATTGCAGACATCCGGCGGGAGCCCTTGGAAGAGGTCACCGAGGTCGTCGATCTTGGGGATGATTCGGCGGTCGATGAGCCTGTTGCTCCCGCGGGTCGTTCCCAAGCCCGGGATAAGGGCAAGGGGGCGGCCTCCGAGAGATCTTCGCGGTCAAGCGGGGCGAAGAGCAAGGATCCCCTGGAGGGGAGATTGCGGGAAGCCGCGAAGGCCAAGAAATGGGCCAAGAAGGCTGGCCATCCTACCGCCGCCGGGGGTGATTCAGGCTCGGCGGCGCTCCCCTCTCGGGGGCAAGATGGGGCCGACCCTTCAGGGCCAGCTCCCCCACCAACCAGGCGAGAGGGGGCCGAGGAGACCAGGGGCCCCTCAGAGGGCGGAGATAGGTCGATTCTCCCCTCCCCGGGGATGGAGGGGACCGGTGCTGAAGTAGCCGATGTCGAGACCGAGAGACCGATCGAGGTCGGCGATGTCTCGGGCGGCGAGGCGCGGGCCGAGACAGATAGGGATGGGGGTTCGCCCGCGAGGGCGTCGCAGCCCCAAGTGCTCAAAGTTCCCGGTGCGGTCGATCCTGCGGCGTCGGTCGAGGTTGGGGGTTCACCCGGGGAGGCGTCGCAACCCCAACCGACCACGGTGTGCGGGGCGGTCGACCCCGTTGCTCGAGCCGAACCTTCTGGCGGGGCGTCCGGTGGGGAGCGGATCTCCATGTCGGAGGCCTTGGAAAGGCTCGGTGTTTCGGGCGACCTGTATCGGGTTTGCCGAGAGGTTGCCGCAAAGACGAGGGGGGGAGACAAGCGCTACTCCCCCTCCGGAGTCCTCGACGTCCTCGTGAAGGGCGGCCTAGTCATGGCTCGGACGGCGGCCTTGATGGCGGAGACGTACGCTCGGGCGGAGGCGGAGCGGTCGAATCTCGCCTGGGCCCTCGGGGGGTGCGAGAGGAAACTGGCCCGCCTCAGCGAGGAACATGAGGGGCTCCGACGGGAATTCTTCGCGATCAGGGACTCGGCACGGGCAAGCCGGCTAGAAACCGAGGCGCTGACTGAGCAGTTGGCTAAGGCCCGGGAGTCGCTCGAGAGGAAGAGCAAACTCTTGGAAGAGGAGCGTCTGCGTCACCTCGAGCTGGACGGTCGCTGGGAGCTCGAACGGGCTGAGTTACTAGACAGGGCGGAGGTAGCGGAGCGCCTTCGTTCCGTGGCCGAGGCGGACCGAGTCCGGGCGGAGAGGTGGTCGAGCGAGGCCGAACGAGGGATGGTCGCGACAGAGGAACGCTTGGCGGGAGCAGAGGAGCGTGCGGCCGAGGTGGAGCGGGCTCGAGTCGAGCTCGTTGGAAGGACGGAGCAGATCGAGGCGGAGGCGGTCGAGCGATATAAAAGCTCGGACGCTTACTCAGCCGACCTGGAGAGAGCCGCCCTACCATATTACGAGGTAGCGCTTCACCGTTGCGCCCGAAAGGGGTTTAAGCAGGGTTATCGCCGGGCGGTGGACTACGCCTTCGATCGAGACTCCGGGATCGAGTTCCCTTTGGGCCTGTCTTATGACTCGGATGAGTCGGTTTCTAGCTCCTCTGCGTCGAGCGGGGAAGATCCAGAGGGGTCTCCTTCGGCGGGGTCACCAACTCCGGATGCCTCGGGAGGGCTCGCGACCGAGACAGTTCTCGCACAGGCGAGGTTAGTGCCCGGGTCGGCCGTCACCGAAGGTGCTGGGGGTGACGTGCCTACTTCCGTTGCTTCTGAGCTTCAAAGTGGGCCCGAGGCCTGATGTATTTTGCCTTATTTTGCCCCTTTCTCTTGTTTGTCTCCCTTTCCTCCTTTAGGGAGTTTCCTCTTTATGAGATAATAAATGACTTACTTGTTTGATCGCCATCCTTTCCGTGATTTGGTTGGCGTATCTGAAGTAGTTGGAAAGTGCCGATATGTCCTGCGTGGTTTTCGCATGCTGATTTGGTAGGCTTCTGACGGGGCGTCCTTCCATTCCCTCATGCTTTGAATGTCAGGCCGCTTCGTGAATCCCGCTAGGGCGGGAAACGAGGAGTTGGAGGTGACTGTTCAGGAGAGAAATCCTTTGGCGTGTTTTCGAGGGGGGGTCATTTAAGGCGGGTAGCCTCCTTTGGCCTATAAGAAGGACCGAAAGGCGCCCTTTCCTCTTTACCGCTTGGGATTTTCTCTAACAGTCTTTCCTCACTCCTTCTTCTTCACTCTGCATTATGCCGTTGCATTCGGAGCATGGAGGATCCTTCGGAGGGCGACGCTGCCGACGACGGGGAGCAGAGGGCTCTTGCCGTCCCAGCTTGTTGGACGGGTCCCACGGTCGCCGCGCGGGTTTGAGACGGGTCCGACGGTCGCCGCGCGGATCTGGAGAGGGCTTCGACGTGTGAGGGCACGGCTCTTGCCCTTTCTCAGTTCTAGCGTGGCTTCCGGGCGGGCGCCGAGGCGGAGGACGGATGGGGGTATTAGGGAGGCCTGCCGCCACTCCCCCTCTACATGGGGGGGGGAGGCGCATCAAGTTCCCTCCTCGCCGAAGCCTTCCTCCGTCTGCAGCCTCTTTTTCCCTCTTCTGCTCTTCATTTCTTTCACTCTTCGGAGGCTGCTTGCTCTCTGTTCCCTTCCAAGGAGTTGGCAGGTTGGGAAAAAAAAGGGGTCTTCATGGTGCTCCTTCTCCCTAGCCTCCATTAACTTGGAAGGTAGCCTTCTCCGACTTTAGAAGGTGGCTACCTTCTCTGCAGTCCCTCTGTCACCTTTGGGGGTCGTCTGAGCCAACTGGATCGGCCCCCTCTTGTCCGAGCCAGTTTCTACGCGAGGCAGAGTCAGTGGCTGGACGCGAGGAGATCGAGATCGAGTCAACCGAGCGATGCCCCCTTGCAGTGGTGTTAGATGGATTTTCTTGCTTTTTTTCATGCAATGTACTGGCCTTTGCCTTTCTGATGTATCAATAGTTTGGAATGAAAAGAAAAGGGATTTATTTCGTCCATCTTGCTGTACAATTTCAAAAGTAGAATTTGCGTAGTGCGGCTGCGTTCCATGTCCGAGGAATGGGTTCCCCTTCCATTGTTGCTAACCTGTACGCACCTTTCCCGAGCGTCTCGACCACTCGGTAGGGGCCTTCCCAGTTAGGGGACAGCTTGCCCGCCGCCTCTAGTGGTCGAGAGGCTTCGGCTTTTCTGAGGATGAAGTCTCCTGGTCGGAAGTGTCTGCTTCAGACTCTGGCGTTGTAGTATCGAGTGAGGCGTCGCTGGTATTCCGTCGCTCGGATGCTAGCAGTATCCCGGAGTTCATCGGCTAGTTCGAGGTTCTCGAGTAACTTTTGGTTGTTTTCCTCGGTCGAGTAGCGGATGACTCGGAGAGACGGGTTGGCGATCTCCAATGGAATGACGGCCTCAGTGCCGTACACCAACTGAAAAGGACTTTCACCGGTTGCCATCCTGGGAGTCGTTCGGTGTGACCACAGTACGCTAGGCAATTCCTTGAGCCAACCACCCTTGGCTTTGCCGAGTCTGGTCTTTATGCCTTTCAAGATAGTCTTATTGGCATTTTCGACCAGCCCGTTGGCCTGAGGGTGGGCGACCGAAGTGAAGTGGTTGCAGATGTTTAGGTCGGCGCATCTGTCTCGGAAATATCAAGAATCGAATTGCCGACCGTTATCGCTCACTATCACTCGGGGGATGCCGAAGAGACAAATGATCGATTTCCAGACGAAACTCCAGACGACTGTCTCGGTGATCCTTGCAGTGGCTTCGGCCTCGATCCATTTAGTGAAGTAGTCGATGGCGACGATGATGAACTTTTTCTGGGACTGAGCCGTGGGGAATGGTCCGAGAATGTCGATCCCCCACCGAGCGAAGGGATAAGGCTCGGCGAGGGTGACGAGTTCTGTGGCCGGCCGATGGACCAAGTGGTCGAACCGCTGGCATCGGTCGCACTGTTGAGCATAGGCCGAGCAGTCGCGCTGCAGGGTGGGCCACCAGTACCCCTGTCGTAACAGGATTCTGGCAAGTGACCTTGCCCCTGAGTGCGCTCCGCACAGGCCTTCATGAACCTCTCGAATGGCTCGACTGGCGTCGTCGGGGCCGAGGCACTTCAGGAGAGGGCCGGCGAAAGACCTTCGATAGAGTGTGTCATCCAGGACGACGAAGCGCCGGGCTTGGTACTTCATTCGGCGTGCTTCCCGAGGGTCAGAGGGCTCTTGGGAGTCTCAAAGCCAAGACAGGTAGGGGGTGCGCCAGTCGCTCGGGATGGCCGAGTCAACAGCGAGGAGCTCCGAGTCAATGCTCGGGCGCTCTAGCTCTTCGAGGAGGACCGATCGGGTACCTTCTGGGTCTAGGGAGGAGGCCAATCGAGAGAGGGTGTCCGCTCGGGAGTTTTCTTCCCGGGCTATTCGGACTACCTCGAATCCCTCGAATCGTTGGGCCAAGCTCCTGACCAGCTGGAGGTATTTGATCATGGGTGCCTCTCGAGCTTCGTACTCGCCGTTGACTTGGCTCGCGACCAGCTGAGAGTCGGTGTGGATCCTGACTCGCTCAGCCCCCAACCGTCGGGCCATGCGTGCTCCCGATATAAGGGCCTCGTACTCGGAAGCGTTGTTGGATGCCTGGAAGTTGAATTTCAAGGCGTACTGCAGCTCCACTCCTTCGGGGGATCTTAGGAGGATTCCAGCACCGCTACCGACCGAGTTGGAAGAACCGTCGACGTACAGTTCCCATGTTGGCCCGGGCATGGTCAGTAGCCTCCCTTCGGTCGGGATGGTGCTTTCGGCGATGAAGTCGGCGAGCGCTTGACCTTTTATAGCTGAGCGCGGGCGATACGAGATGTCGTAGGCCCCAAGCATAAGGGCCCATTTGACGAGTCGCCCCGAGGCCTCAGGGTGGGCCAAAATCTTCTTCAACGGCTCGCCGGTTAGCACGGTGATGGGGTGCCCCTGGAAGTAGGGTCGGAGGCGTTTCGCGGAGGTAACCAGCGCTAGCACGAGCTTCTCGGTTCCGGGGTACCTCCTCTCGGCCTCGCTAAGCACCTTGCTGGTATAGTAGACTGGTCTTTCGATTCCCGAGTAATTTCTGACCAGGACCGAGCTGACCGTTGATGACGTCGCCGAGAGATAGAGTAGCAAAGCTTCGCCCGGCACGGGCTTGGAGAGCACCGGGGGCGAAGCCAGGAACTCCTTAAGCTCAGCGAACGCTTTCTAGCATTCCTCATCCCATGCGAACGTAGCAGATGCCCACTTGGGCCCCTTTAACAGTTTAAAAAAGGGCAAGCATCGTCCGGCCGCATGGGATAGAAAACGGTTGAGAGCGGCGATACGCCCTGTCAGACGCTGGACGTCCTTGATGCAGGCGGGCGGGCGCATGTCCAGGATGGCCTGGACCTTGTCGGGGTTAGCTTCGATCCCACGCTGAGTGACCAGGAAACCCAGGAACTTCCCGGATCTTACTCCGAAGGCGCACTTGGCGGGATTGAGCTTCATGTTGTACTTCAGGAGGACGCCGAAGGCTTCGGCGAGGTCGGTGAAGTGGTCCTAGGCCTTGGGGGTCTTGACGAGCATGTCGTCAATGTAGGCCTCGACGTTCCGACCTAGCTGCTCCTCGAACATGTGGTTGACCAGCCTTTGGTATGTGGCTCTGGCGTTCTTCAACCCGAAAGGCATCCGGGTATAGCAGTACACGCCGTAGTCGGTGATGAAGGCGGTTTTCTCGATGTCTTCAGAATTCATTCTGATCTGATGGTAACCCGAATAGGCATCCAGGAAGCTGAGCATCTCGTTGCCCGATGTCGAGTCGACCAGTTGGTCGATGCTGGGCAAGGGATAGCAGTCTTTAGGGGTCGCCTTATTCAAGTCGGTGAAGTCCACGTACATCCGCCACTCGCCGGAAGCCTTTGGTACCAGGACGACGTTAGCTAGCCACGTCGGGTACAGGACCGGTCTAAAAAGACCAGTCTCCTGCCCCTTGGTGACCTGCGCCTTGATGATCGTCTATTTCTCTGGTGCGTGCTTCCTTCGGCGCTGCTGCACGGGCTTCATGGTGGGGTTGAGGTTGAGTCGGTGCAGCACGGTCTCCTCTGGTATCCCAGGGAGCTGATCGTCGGACCAAGCGAAGACTCGGATGTACTCAGAAAGAAAATTCTTATATTGCTGCTGTTCCTCGGGTGGTAGGTCGGCTCCGATCCTTACTCCTAGGGTCGGGTCGTCATTTAGGAAGATTGTCAGCAACTCGCCACCTGGCTTAGTAGCTGCGGATTTTTCCTCGACTTCCCGGGGGCCCTTATTATTCCCGTCCGGCCGCGTGGCCTCCACCGAGATGTTGTAGCACCTTCGGGCCGTGGCCTGGTTACCTCGGATTTCCCCTACTCCGTTCTTGGTGGGGAACTTCATTTTTTGGTGATAGGTAGATGGTACTGCCTTGATCCGGCTGAGGATTCCCCGGCCGAAAATGGCGTTGTACGCTATCATTCCCTTTGATCACTATGAAGTCTACCATGACCGTAACGGTTTTGGGTGGGGTGCCGAGGGTAACCGGCAGGCTTAGGGCTCCCTCGGGGAGAGTGGCCAGGCCAATGAACCCACAGAGGGGCATCCGGATCGGGCGGAGTTTGGATGGACCCTCTCCCATTTTGAGGAAACAGTCATAAGACAACACATCAGGGGCACTTCCATTGTTCACAAGAATCCGATCTACGTTACAATGGTTTATAGTGGCCGAGATTACGAGGGCGTCATCGTGCGGGGTGCTCAGCCCCTCCAGGTCTTGATCGGAGAAGACTATGACCTGGGGCAGGGCCTTGGGTGGCTCTGGGGCTCGGCTCGCCCGCTCGGCATGACGCTTCCTTCCACGGCTGCTGTCGCCTCCTGATGCTATTCATCCAGAGATGACGTTGATGTGGACCCCTCGGGGGGCGTTGTCAATCTCCTCTGCGGTGCCTTGATCTTCTCTGCGCTCGGCAGTGAACCTAGCCCGGTGCCCCAGGTGGACGAGGCGCTCGATTTCATCTTGGAGCTGGTGGCAATCACCGGTATGATGCCCGTGATCGCCGTGGAATAGACAATGTCTGTCTCGCTTGCAGTTCTTCGACCTCATTGGCTCGGGCCGATGGAGAAGTCCCGAGTCTTTGACGTCTTCATAGATTTCATAGACCGGGGCGGTTAACGGGGTGTACCGCTCGTACTTCCTCTTGCGCTCTCCATCTCGATCTTGCTTCTTTCCCGAGCTAGGATTTGGCTCGGGGCCCCGCTTCTTGTCCCCGTCCCGACCCGAGCCGGTTGCGTCTCGGCAAGCGCTGAGCACTTCTTCGCACTCGGCGTGGCGTAGAGCCAGAGTCACTAGCTCGGCAAGGGTCGAGGGAGGGTGGAGGACGAGTTCGCGGCAGAGGTTCTCATCCCGGGTACCCCCGGTCAGTGCGGTTGTGGCCGAGGCCACATCCAGGCGGGGGATTCGGAGGGCTTCCGATTTAAACCGGTGGACGTAAGCCCGGAGCCTTTCCCCTTGCGCCTGTTTGAGGGCCAAGAGCCCCGCTACCGACCTTGGGGGGGCACTTCCGGCGAAGCTCTCCTTGAAGACTCGCCCGAACTGCTTGAAGTCTCGGATGGATCCGAGGGCGAGAGCCCGGAACCACGCTTGAGCGCCCTGGACCAGAGTGGTCACGAAGGCTCGGCACTTGATGGGGTCCGACGCTCCGTGTATAGTCATCAGGGCGTCGAAGCTATCGTAATGATCGGCCGGGTCGCCTTGGCCGTCGTAAAGCTTGAAGGTTGGTATGGGGGCTCTGGGAGATACCTCCGCCTTCAAGATATACTCGGAGAACGGGGATTTCTCCTCGTCTTCCGGGGAAGAGGCCTTCTGCAGGGCGCGAAGGGCGCGCTCCTGCTCAGCGAAGCACCTTTTGAAATCTCGCAACCGGAGGGATAACTCCGGTTGCTGTCGTGCCGCGAGGCTAGGGGGGTGCCTTGGCGGTCTCCGGGAACGTCGGCTTCCAGATCTGGCCGTTGCGCCCCCCGCCTTCCTTTCCTCAGTGCGAAGGAGGCCTCTTGCTCCGGAGGTGGAGCTTGCGAGGGTCCTCCGACCCTGTTACGGATGAGCTGCGGGCCGCGGAGGGTGAAGCGACCCCAGCTGTGTGCTGGGACGTACTCCTGCGGGGGGGGGATCCCTGACGGGGCACGGGACCTTGCATCCCTGGCCGCCTGGGTCTTCATGAGATCCACGAGGACATCCAGTTTGGCGTTGAGGGCATGGAAGGCTTCGGCGCCATCATAGGGGGGTAGCCCCGCCGCCGCGGGGGGGGGGGGGGGTGGTGGTCTGTCGGCGGGGATGCTGGCGTTGGAGGGAGGGTTCTGTGAGGCCCTAGAAGGGCCATCCCCTGCTGCTACGATGGCCTTACCCCTTTCGTCGGCGGACCTCCTCCCTGAGCTCCTTCTCACCATGTTGGCTCTTCGTGCGTTTCCCACAGACGACGCCAGATGAAGAGGCGAAATCTCGTGCTGGTTCCTGAGCTGGCTGGTAATCACCAAGATAATGAACTGCAAGACAGGGAAACGGGTCAGAGGGCCCAGGGGGATTCCCTGGGGTAAAACCCTCCGACGCTCAAGTTAGTAGAGCAATGGTGGGAGCAGCGATAGGGAGGAGAAGGTGAGGGCGCGAGATCCCTCTCCACCAATGGGGTGAAGTGATCCTTGCTCAGGAGTTGGGGGTGGAACAATACCCTTCTTGACTTACCTTTCGCCGGAGGGTATCCCAGGTTTTTATAGTGCGCCGCCTTCTGGAGTCCTGCAGGCTGGGTGGTCTCCGGTGGAGGTTACGTCCTCGTCGTGGGCTTTTATGGCCTCATCGTGGGGGCGTTATCCTTGCGGGGAAACCGGAGCTCCTGGACTTCTTAGCGTTTGGCCCGCTGTGGACTCTAATGGCTGCACTGATGAACATTTCATCGGTCGTCCCGAGCTTAAGGGGGCCGGCCCTATCGGGCGATAGGCCTAGCTCGGTGAGGAGATGGGTCGGATATACCGGCTAGTGCTTCCCCCCTTCGGGCGGAGGGGTAGCTCGTGCGCGGGTCTTCCTGTGACCTGACCGAGGCTCGGGCTCTCCGAGCCTTAGGGCCGCCTAGGAGAGTTGTTTGCTCGAGCATTATTTTATTGGGCTTTTTCGAGTGGGCCTTGCGGGCTGTCACTTGGGCGAGCTTGCCTCGTTGGGCCTTGTTGGGCCTAGTTGGGTCTGCTCTTTGAGTGGGCTGCAGGAATCCCCCTCTCCAGAGATGAAGCAGAGATGAAGCAGAGAGAATTGAAAAGTGGGCATCAAGGCAAAATACAACCGTCACAGCCAACAAGCAACAGGAATTCTCCTGAAAAATGCCAAACTAACCACAAGGAATGGCTAACAAGGATGAGACATGCCTGGAGAACTAAACTAACGACGGAAATGAAACACGACCAACCTCAATGGGGGACACAATCTAGAGCTAATGAGGGGATCGGAAGAACACAGCTGAAAAGCTAGAAAAGGAGAATAAAACTGAGATAATATCCAGACAGGAATAACGCTGGCCAACCAGACCAAGCGGGAAGATAAGATAAAACGATCAAATTCAGAGTGAAATGAGGATCTCTTATTCAAGAGAGCTAAAGCGCAATTAACCATTGCTGAGGAGAAACTTTTAAAAGATCACGAGATGTGAATGCTCAAAAATGACATGATGAATGCTGGGCTAAAATAAAGAAATCATCAAAACAAATGTAAAGAAAGATTAAAATAGAAAGTACTCAAGGATACTATTGCTAGACCGAGCAAGGCAGGGTCAAGAGTCTTCTTGCAACCACGGCGTGCGAGACAGAGTCCATCGTCTCCCACTCGACTCAAACTAACGGCTTATTCAATGATTAACCGTATGCTCCTAGATCATCATCATTTTTGTTAAAGGGGAGCATTAGATCCCAGAACACACGGAGAACCAGTCGGTCCTTGAGAGGCTATAATAAGGTAGATATACCATATAGTAATGCAACAATGAGCAGAGATAGAGAGCCATACCTGACTTACCTGCCAAGCGAAACGGCATTTATTTTATTTTTTTAGAGTTTTAAATTTTTTATGAGGTTTTCATGTATAAGACACAACCACATCAAAGCAAGCAAACATGAAGATGAATTAAACATAACATAACGAATGATGAAATCACATGAAGAACATATGCAAGACCTCACATGAACAAACAAGGGGCATGCGTGGGGATGAGGAACACGGTGGGGCAAGACAACACCACAACACGGTGGGACTGCACACGTAGTGGGACAAGACCATGGTGGGACAAAGGCATGTGGGACAACAACCACGGGGGATAAACGACACAGACAACACATGTGTGGGGCAACAACAACACATGTCATGGCGACATAGTAGGATGAAAACATGATAGACACGGAGGGACAACACAACACGTGTGACAAGGACACGGAGGGACATAAACACATGTGACAAGGACATGGCGGGATAAAAGACATGACAAATACACTCTTTAATCAAAGTCCAAGATCAAATGAAGCAGAATCGCCATGTTCACGATCATGAGGCAAAGCCCTCTCATGGAGACATGATGAAATGAAGCGATGTAAGCAAAAACTGAGAAGGATACAAGCTTCAGAATAAATTGAGGGATAAGATTGAAGAAGAGATAGATAAAAGATATGAACAGGCGGCAAAATAAAATATGGAGCGAGGAAAGCTTGAACCTGCGACCTGCACAGTTAGCAAATAGATCATACCGAAAGGGAACAAAAGACAAATATTTTTGATTTTTATATTTTTTGATTTTTTAGATTTTGAAATATCTACTTTTTTATAGAATTTTTGACAATATCTGATTTTTTTACATTTTGAAAATATTTGGTTTTTTTGGATTTTGAATTATTTGATTTTTTTATATTTTGTCAATATTTGATTTTTTTGGATTTTAGAAATATTTGATTTTTTTGGCTTTTTAGAAAGCAATCTGCAGCACGTAGACGGGCTCAAACCACTGGCTAGGAGCCGTCGTTCCTCCCCCTCTCATTAAAGACTTCCCTTGAGCATGGTGTGCAAATGAGAGTGGCTCGCCACAACCAACCGCCTCTAAAGAACGGTTCCCCTACCAAGGCCATACCCGGGATACAACACAGCCTAAGAGGGAGAAATAGAAGAAAAATGGGAGATAAGCATTATGCAGGATGGGAGACATCAAGACTCGAATTCTCCCCCAGGGCACTACCCCTCAAAGATACAGTCTGTTGCGTCGGGGCTTTGTGTCTTTGATTTTGAGATCCATATTTATCAGGCACGCATGCGATCGGGCTCATGACGTCCCGCAGGGAACTATACTGCCACTCTTGCCATACCTTCGATTCATAATTTTGCATTGATTCACATTGATTTATAGCCCTTATTGGCCAGATTTAGCGAGAAAGCTCATTTTTGAGGGTCAAGACTACCCCTATTTGAGACCTCTCTCGTATTAAGGAGCACCTAGGTTGGTCATCTCATCCATCCATCTCTTGCCCTAGCACTCGACCAAGCAGAGAAAAGAAAAGATCTTCGTGCATACCCAAAATATGGCTAAAGTAGCAACGATGTGTCTTAGAGGAATCAGCTATGGCTCGCCGTGTAGTGTGTGAAAAACCCATACTCAAGGTCACCCTCAATGATCGGGAAAAGAACTGGACTCCCAGCGCGGAGCTATTACCAGCCTAAGAATGCTGCAGAAGCGAACTTATTTTGATTAAACTAAGCAAACTTTCTAAAGTCACTCGAACATGTCAAGGAAACAACATTATCTTAACAATGTGAAGGAATAATAGAAACAATGAAAATGAAAGCATATTCTCGCACAAAATAAAGATACCTTGCAAATCCATAGCGTGAAAATAGCATCATGAAGCGATCTTGACCATCGAGTTTTGAGCAGCACGAGCTTTGTATTCCTTGCTTGTCAGGATTAAGATGGAAAGGATAGCAAGACTTGAAGATTCCTCTACATGGAGGAGCGGCAAACACCAAATTGGACGAAGAAGGATAAAAAGGAAGAGTGACGAGGGCTAGAACTCCCTCGTTAAGACATAGAGACCCTGATAACAAAGAACCAAATACATAATAAATAGAGATCAACTGAGATCAATGCGGGCTAAAGCCTCAAAAATAGTAAGAAAAAGGGCAAGAACCCCGAAAGGGTGAGGAAGAAGGAATAGAAAAACCATGATTGGATTGGTGCAAAGATAAGGAAGAAGAATGATCATCCGACGTGGTCGGAGAAGAAGAATGGTAATCATCCGACAGGGTCGGAGAAGGATCAGAGACAACACCCGAAAATCCCGGGGAAGAAGAATTAGGTAAAGGTTAAAGAGGAAAGCCATAAAGGAAATCCGAGGACTCCGAATGAGAGGAGGAAGAATCAGGAGAGGTCCCAAAGCCGAGTTGAAAGAAGGGCATAGGCCGAGGCCTAAAACTGTGAAAATAAGGAAAATCTAGAGAATCCGGATGGGAAAGAGAGGAGTGAGGGTTCATGTATCCGAGAAGAGAGGAGAAGATTATAGATGTGAGATTGGAAGAAGGTAGGTACACCACCCAAGGGTGGGAGCTCAGCAGAAGAAATGATGAATGAAAGGATGGGGAAGAAGGAGAAATGATCCCCTGAGTGTAAAATCGACGGCCTTTAAATTTGCACCGCCGCTTCTTCTTAGCCGAAACCTCCTGAACATGGACCTTCCTGGCACAGACTCAGACCTTTGGGCACCTTGATTTGCAATGTCTTCTCAAATAATGGGCCCATCTGGCACACGGCTTGGCTCGGTCATGAATATGCAACTTCGTCGGGGCGGTTGCCCCTAGACACCTAGTGCTAACAACTGGTGGACATTCTTGAACATGTAACTCCTTAGAATGATGAATATCAGAAAATGATGGAGTTTTGTCACTCGGCACCAAGATGTGGAGACCCGACAACTCCACTCAGAAATCAGTCTTGAAGCATAACCCCCTCGATAGAGAGGAAGGATGAAACTGAGGGAGATCAATGCACGGAGTTGACATGGCCGGCTTGCTAATAAACTGAGGGAGATTGCATAGAATGTGTAGAATGTCCTTCGAGAATGCAGAAGATACGACCAATTGCCCCTTGAACATAGAATGCACCAAACTCTTGGCAGCCGTATGAGTTAGCACCATTCGGGTGGAGATCCCCTCTTGGCAAATGAACTGAACAGCAATGGAGCGAGAAGTAATAACAACATCAATAGTAAGTCCTCCGGCGAGTAAAGAGATTGTCATTGGTCTCGCTTGAGAAGAAACTGGTATATGTGCCAGGGAACTCTTCTTGGTGCCCGTCTTGGGAAGTACATGCTCATCATCCCCAAAATAGCTGGGGACCAAGACGCATATAGGCATGCGACAAATGATATCTTGAATCTTGAAATGCAGAACCAGCACCGAATCATCCTGACTCGGCTCATTGTCTCCCCGGGGACTAGAACCAAGGGGCACCATAGGCAGCGCACACCCGCTCCGTGGGGTGGAAATGGTTGGAGAAGAAATGGAAGGAATAGGTTCAAAAAGCGTAGGAAGAGAGATAGTGATAGGCTCAAGTGGAGGTAAGGGTAAAGGTAAAGGTGAGGATGAAGGGCTTGAAGGTTCTGGCAATCGCGGCAAAGGCGGAATGGCAAAGATATGCTTGGGCGAGGAGAGGATCGATGGAGATGGGGAAGATGGGGTAGACGAAGGTGGCAGAAATGATGAAGGCAGCGGAGGTAGTGGATTAGGCGATTTGGGGAGAGGAGGTGGCGAAAGCGATGGAGGTTTAGGCAAGGGTGAGGATGGTGGAGATGGTGAAGGTGGTTAAGAGGGCAATGGGGAAGGCCGCGGCACCCACCATCGGCGTATTGACACGACGTGCAAGGCGGCATTAGGAGAGGAAGTTGTGGCGGTAATGGGAGTAGAAGAAGTGGAGGCACTAGCCTGAGCATAGGCTTGGGTTTGTGGAGATGATGGAGACGGGGTAGGAGGTAGCAAAGATGATGGGGTAGATGGAGATGGAGTGGGTGCAGCACTAGACGGAGAATCACAGGGGTGCCCCTGGTCTTGCAATGACGGAGACGGCCGCCTGGGCGGCGCTTCTTGCTGCTGCTTGCTGCGGAGATGAAGAACGACCTTGTGAATTGCAGGCCAATCAATCCTCTTCTGATCTTCCAAGTCATAAACAAAATCCCAGAATTTGGGGCAATCCTCGACCAAATGCCTCTGATGGTGATGAAATTTATAGAACTGAAGCAAATTCTCGACCGCGGGTCGGTAAGGCACAATCGGAGGGAGCTGCAACGCGTGAATGGCCATCAAGGGGTTGAAGATGTCGGTGAAACACTATGGCAACATAGGATAATGGGCCTGCTTCGGGCAAGGTGGATGCCGAGGGGTATGAGAAGGTAATGGAGAAGGTCGTGGAGATGGAAGTGAAGGTTGCGTGGGCAAAGGCGCATGGCTAGTGGAAGGACTAGGCAATGGCGCATGCGAAGTGAGTGGGGAGGTATGTAGTGGACGACATCCACTTGCTCGAGAGGTGGTGTTCCCTTGACTCGAGGCGGAGACACATGCGGGCACGCGGAGGCGGAGGGCTGACTCATGGAGGGTTGATGTGGCAGACCCATGGGAGGCTGATATGCGGAGGTGTATGGACTTATGGAGGGTGGACTCACGGAGGAATATGTAGCGGAAGGCTGACTCGTGGAGGGTGCATAAGGGGTATAGGAGGGTGGCGAGGTGTATGTGGACATGGAAGGAGAAGACTCGGGGTCAAGGGAATTTTGGAGTTGTTGGCGAACGAAGAGGGCTCAGTTATAAAGTTGTTGTCAGGAAGTAATATCATTTAGGGCTAAGATGAACCAATACTCGGGCGTGGCATTGGATATTAACATCTTGATTTGCTCTCCCTCCGGAATGTGCCCCGGCACTTGTGCAGCCAGGCGACACCAACGGTCAGCAAATGTGCAAAAATCCTTGTCAAGCTTTATCTTCTCATGGTCCAGATCCATGACAGAGTACTTGGGGCCTAACTTGGTCCTAAAACTGCTGAATGAAATTTTCTTGCATGACTTGGAAATTTACAATCTGATCTTGCGATAGGGAAAAGAACCAAACCCGAGCCAAACCTTCAAATGACAGACCAAATAAAGAAGCCATCAAGCATTGGTCGTGTCGAAATTGGGCCGACTCATAAACGAACTCCTTCAAATGCACATTGGGGTCACCGGTTCCAACATATCGGTGATAAGTAGGAATTTGCGAAGGAGGTGGAAGACAGAGATTCTGAAATGCGAATGGGACACTCAAGGAGGATTTGGGATCGATCCGGTGTTGAAGTTCATCAAGGTGGCGTTGGGTTTGAGAGATCATCTCCGAGGTAGGGAGAGATTGAGAGAAATGTGGGCCAACTTGAGCAAGGGATTCTGAACTTGGACCAGGATTATGATAATGGACCAGATAAGAGAATCGGGGCTGAGAAGAATAAGGGTCCACTGCAAGAGTGAAAGGGTACATGGGCCTGGATTGGACATGGGCATATGGATCGATTGGGCCAGCAGCAACATGGGCTGAAGAGGGAGGCCCATTAAGAGAGACATGCCTTTTAAGAGAAGAAGGCCCATTAAGAGAAGAATGAGGCCCATTAAGATGGAATTGGCCATTGGAAACTGGGCCCACCGCATAAGAAGGGGAAGACCCATTAAGATGAGTTTGAACATTGGACACTGGGCCAGCGGCATAAGAAGGAGAAGGCCCATTAAGAGAATGAGGCTCATTAAGGGAAGAAAGTCCATTAAGGGAAGACGGCCCATTAAGGTGATTTGTAATGAGTCGTTGGACCTAGGCTGGGTCCATTTGGCGAACAAGGCATGATAGATGTGCCATAAGATTAGCTTGTTCTTCGGACGGATCAGAGGGACCACGAGAAGATGGGCCCGCGTGGGAAGAGGATTCCACGCGGGAGTAAGAATAAGACTGGGATGGTGTAGGGTACAAGGAGTTAAAATGATGCTCCATGGGGGAAAATGGAGACTTAATAGAGGGGTATCAATGGGATACAGGTAGGGAAGCAAGGGCGTGGAGTGAAGGGCTGAAGAGGAGAGGGCTGACTCACTAGGACCAATGCAAGACCGACCTAGGACAATGGAACCAGACATTGGACACACAAAATGGGCTAACCTAAATGGGCCTATCAACAAAAGCCTATATGGATGATGGGAGATGCAACATAAAACACCAAAAATGGGCTTCTACAAGCCCAAAAACACGAACAATGTGAAGAATTTCACCCAAGTCAAACAAGTTAATATGATGGGAATTTTCTATTCTCCAAAGTTTTGGTGGGCCTTTTAATGTTTTAACTTAAGCACAATTCCCTCAAGATAGGAATCCTACCGGGAAGAGGTCCAAATTTAGGATTGACTAAGGCTAACTCCCTCACACTTATGCAAAATGCAAGCCTAACGGGTGGAAAGGTACAACCGGCCCGACGTCTGTGTGGGAATCCACGGCTCACAGGGACTTACGGAGGTCCCGGATAAGATCACCTAGTCGACCCCAAGGAATATGGATGCGAGAGGATGACTTACCAGGGTAAGAATGCGACTATGGTATGCAATGCATGGCCCTATGCTCACCGGAGTGCAAGTAGAATTCTAGCATAAAAGTGAAAAAGCAAGGTAAGATTAAATTATGAAACCACAATAATATGAATGCAAATGATATATGGAGACAAAGATAATACAAAGTACTATAGGATAGAGCCAAAACATGGCACAAATAGTCCCTAGGAGGTATATTAAATCAGTAAAGAAAATGCACCTGTGAGTCTGTGTGCAGATTTCTAGCATAAAACTCAAAAATGAAGATATTTTAAATTATGAAAACATGGTCAAATAGATGCAAATTATATATGAAACTGAAGATGAAGAATAATTTTAAATTATTTAAAGGGCTACAAAATGAGAGCAAAAAACACACAATCAAACCCCGGGAAGCGAATTAAATCATCCAATAAAGACGGGCCTGAGAGCCTGTCCCAGGTCTACCTGCAAATTTCTTGCAGAAAACTCAAAGTTCAAGATAGGATTAAGTTATGAAAATGTGGCCCAAATAATGCAAATGATATATGCAGTGAAAGGCAATACAAAGGGCTACAAAATGAGACCAAAAACAGAGCGATCCGACCCCAAGAGGTCAATTAAATTATCAAGGGAAGACGCGCCTATGGGCCTGTGCGCAGAATCTGCCAGAATCAGAAGGTGGTTCCCTGGGAACCACATTCTCATAGAAGTGGTTGTCGGGCAACCGTGTTCAGAACCCAAAAACGTAGAAATGTAGAAAATCTAATAAAATGCTATCCAAATAGAGACCTACACACACCTGTAGATGCCTAATTCCAGACATCCCGCGGACCTTTGTCTAGCCCTCACACACGTGATACTTTTTCTTGGTTGATTGAGAGTGTGGGGTCTTATCCTTGTTTAGGTAGGCCCCACCCTATCCTGTGGACATCAAAAAAAAGAAGAGAAGAAAAGGAATGTTCCTGCGGCACAGACGTCTCGACACCCCGAGAGAGAGTTGAAGACGGAAAGGCCAAACAAACCCCATACCTACTCCAAGCAGGACGAATATATATATGCTAGGTGCTCTGCCACTCAACGAGAAGCCCTTCGGGTATAAGAGATGGCCCCGGCTCTCCAGTCGGCATTGCCAAAAGTCGAATCAGAAGAAACTCAGGAATGTAAACACATGTTCGGCACGCGCTGGAAATCACTCAAAGTCTTGAAACGGGACTCGGAGGCTCTGAACAAAAACCCTGGGGGCTTGACGCCACAACCAAAGCAACACGGGAGGGCAGGCGTCCATCCGAATCACCGCTAAGCTGAGAAGAAATCTAATGGGTCTTAAATCGGCGTGGTTGTACCTATACAACCTTAAACCGGCTCGCCCCCTTTCAATAGCCTTAAACCAGCGCTCCCCCTTTCAATAGATTTAAACCGGCACGCCCCATTCAATGGGTTGTAACCGGCGTGCCCCATTCATGTTGCTAATCCGGCGCGCACAACCCCGCGCCGGTTTAACCTCAAGGCATCCCATCTTTCCTACGGTCCCCTATTTTCTGCTAACAGAATGCCGTTGCTTTCCCTGAAATGGCCTGGTCTCCTGCGCCCGACCAGTGTGCAACCACCTGAACCACTCAAGCTCCCTGGAATGGCAATCTTTGAGCTCCACACCGGCCGTCGCGTCTCCACCGGTCGCCATCTGCCAATCCACGGATGGCACCATGCCTACTCTATCAACCCCTCCACCAGTAGGCCACTCGACAGCTTCAGACACGGAGAGGACGAGAAGAATGGAATGAAAGGAAAGGGGGGTTCAGAGACTTCTCCCCCCACCTCCATATATATGTAACGAACCTGTCAAGCACAGAGAGTGGGAGAGAGAGTCTGGTTCAGCTGGGAGTTCCCTCAGAACAAAAACAAGAAGCCCCATTCCTGCGCCTGCTAGGTGAAGAAGAAGAGAGATTGAGCGTGAGAGTAAGAGGTGAGCCCGGGGGGAGGAGCTTGTGCCCCGTTCCCCCTCCCCCATCGATGCATTCCTTCCTTTCTCTCTGATGTATTCCCTTTTTTGCTTTGGGGTAGATTCCCCGCTGTCTTTCCCCTTGCGGATGAATAAAAAGAAAAGCTTTTTGCAACATATGGTGTTCTAATGCTTCATCTGCTTTTCCTTTTTTTCTTTCTTTCCGTCTCCTACTCATCCATGGTGCTTTGAAGCCTGCTCCTCCATAGCATGGTCTTCGAAGTAACCGTCGGAAGGATGAATATTCACAGCCTTCCTTGGCGAATATCTGCCCCATTTGGGGGCTCCTACGAAGTTACTACCCATGAACTGCTAGAACCCCTTGAAGGCTGGTCCTCGCGGCTTCTGCGTTCAACTATGGGACAACGGACTGTCGTTAGGCCACTCCAAGTTTTCGGGATCGTCCCGGAGTACTCCGTTTGACAATCCCTTATGTTGCCCCAGCAAACCTCAGTCTGGGGGAGGTGCTGCCCAATTTTTTCCAGAAATATGAACAACAAGAATGAACTAAGCTCCCAGAGAACGTGAACTGAACTTTGGAGTTCCTGAAACCCCTTTGAACAAGCCACCCAAACTTTGATCTTAACGGATGAATAAAACACTTTGAAACCTTCAAATCCACCTATTTTTGCTAGGTGAACAAATAGCCTAACCATCTGCTAACCTGCAAGCCTTTGAAAAGCACAGAACTGCCTCAATCCGGCGCGCACTTATCCGGCGCGGTACCCCCCCGCGCCGCTTTATCCCCACACTCATAAACCATTTTACCCCTTTTGGCTCCAAACCGGCGCTCCCCCTTCACGCTGGATTAAACCCTCTCACAAAACACAACTCTCCACCCCTTGCTCACATCCGAAACCGGCGCGCCCTCCCCATGGGCTAAACTGGCGCGCGCCTCTCCTCTCTTGGCCCCCCCTAAACCGGTGTGCCTTCCATAAAAAAAAAAAGTAACCAAACAAAGAGAGGAATATGATGCCAATAATTAAAAGTTGCTCCCCCGCCAGGTCGATCTGCGTGCGGGGGAGCACGTTAGCGAGTTCAGACTTCACACTTAACAATTCGCTTCCCTGGACTGTGCGTGAAGAGAAAATCAATGACGCCCCATGGCATCGGATGTGGACCTCGGGAACTCCGTTATGGCCATAGTTTGAAACCATCTCGGGCCAATAGTTCATCAGCTTGACCCACCTCTACCGGGATCTAATCCCGCACTTGCATTAAACTTGCCGTACTCACGGCAGACATTCGCACGATTTTATCATCGTCTTCGATGCATCAAATGTGGACTCTCATCCGAACAATGAATGGTCCGTTAGTGATCAACACATATACTGGGATCTAATGCCGCACTTGCATTAAACATGCCGTACTCACGGCAGACATTCGTATGTCTTTGTCGTCGTCCTCGATGTTTCAAATGCGGGCTCTCGTCTGAACAATGAATGGTCCGTTAGTGACTGACATATATACCAGGTGAAGAGGGGCGATCTCGTACTGGTCCTGAGCTGGAGAAGATAATCACCAAACAGTGAACTGCAAAGAAGGGAAACGGATCAGGGGGCCCAGAGATGATTCCCTGGGGAAAACCCTCCGATTCCTAAGTCAGCAGAGCAGTGGTGGAAGCTATGAAGGGAGGGAAAAGGAGATGCACGAGATCCCTCTCCACCAAGGTAGTGAAGTGGTTTCGGCTCAGGGAGTGTAAGCGTGTGTTGGCCTTACCTTTCGTTGGAGGGAGTCCCAGGCTTAAATAGTGCGCCGGTCTCATGAGTCCCGTAAGCTGAGGAGTTTCAGGCGGGAGCTACATCCTCAACGTGGGCTCTTTATGTCCTCATCGTGGGATCTTTATAGCCTTGAGGGGTCGTGAGTCCCTTATCCTCGTGAACTCCTTCTCATAAAGGGCTCTCAACGGCAGCGTGGATAAGCAATCGTCGGTCGACCCAAGCATGAGAAGTGCCAACCCTGTCTGGGCGATAAGCATAGCTCGGATGAGGCTTGGTCGGAGTGGGCGCTGAGCGCTAGCCTTTATCCCGATGAGGGGATAGATCGGGCGTGGGTCTTCCTCTGACCGGACCGACGCTCGGGCCTTCCGAGCCTAATGGCCGCCGAGGAAGTGCTTGATCCCGAGTGATCTTATTGGGCTTTTATGCTAAGTGGGCCCTGCGGGGCGATCACTTAGATGAGCTGGGCCTCGTTTGGTCTTGCTGGACCTAGTTCGGCCGCTCTTAGATCGGCTATAGAAATCCCCCTCTCCACTTGTCCTCCTCCTACTCTCGAGCCTTGGCCGGCTCGGAAGAGTAGTCGTTAGGGTTTTGGACCAGCGTGGCTCGGGTGGGTGGAGATCTGGCGGTGTTAAGAAGCCACGTGTCGTGGTCACTTGGACCCGTAATAATGATAATCCTGACGGATTTGAAATGAAGGGGCCCCCTTTCTCGGAGGTCGGAATGACGCGCCACCTTTCGCGTGGGAATACAGGCATTGTGAGCTTGTTGTCGTTCCAGACTCCCTCCATTTTAGGGTTTTGCTCTCCTTCGTGCTTACTTTTGGGGCTCTCTGATGCGCCGTGGGGATACGGTAGAACCACAGAGGCTTGCAGCTGCGTTCGCAGAGTTGGCGGATATAACCACGGAGGCGGTTCGACAGCTTCCTCTCCCTCCAGAGTGTTCGGAGTCTCGAGAGCATTTCTCTTCAAGTTCCTCTTCAGATTCCATGGCGGACAAACGTCTGGAGGTCGAAGAGTGGGAGGGTGAGCCTGAGGCGAGGGCGACGGTGATACCTCTGGCTCCAAAGTACAGCGAGCTGGGAGAGGCGGAGGTGAAACGGCTGGAGCACTAGTTTCGCCTACCCTATCAGTTTTACTTCACCGCGGCCACTCCGAACGAGGCAAGCTTGGATTCTCGTACGAGCCATTTCTGCTCCTTCCTTCTTTCGTGGAAGGGTGGGTTCCGCCTTCCCTTCGAGCCTTTTATTCTTAAGCTTCTCAATTTCTTCCAATTGGCTCCCATACAGTTGGTAGCCAACTCTTATCTCCTTCTCTCCGCATTCCGCATCCTCTGCCGCCAATGCGGGGTTCCTCCTTCCTTGGACCTCTTCCATTATTTCTTTGAGTTGAAGGGTCATTCTTCGGCAGGGAAGGGTTTTGATGAGGACATCTCCCGGCATTCCCTATGGCACGAGGCGACTCCGACTTCGTGACCCCTTGGAGATGTGGTCCTCATGGCTATCTTTATTTGTTGCTTATGTAGTTTCTTTATTTGAGTCATATCATGTGTAATTTTCCTTTATTTGAGTCCATTATCTAGGTCTTAGAGTTAATTATCCAAGTCTTGAGTCATTTGGACCCTTAGTTGAGGACATTGGGCCCAGTTAGTGGGCTTGGCCCATGGGCGCCCCCCCCCTGTCTCTTGGTCTTTTGCATTTATGCACTTTGTTAGGGGGTTTTGTGCAAATGGTCCAACTCTATATAAGGACCCCCCCCTCTCCCATTTGTAACAACTTTTGATGAATATTGAAAAGCATTTGCCATCTCCCTCTCAATATCTCCCTCTCTCTCTCTCTCTCTTACTATCACTCTCTCTAAGTGGGTTGTACCCCCTCTCTCTCTCTCCTCCCCACCCCAATTTCGAAATTCACTCTCTCTCCTCCCCATTCACCCCTCATTAAGGCCCCTTCCCCTTCCCCATGCACTCATTCAACTCCCCCTCCAACCCCTAGGTGGAAACCCCTTCTCCTAGGCACCTTTCCACTTTCCAAAGCACCCCACCACCTTCCCAAGGCTGAATTAACCCCTCCCAAAGCCCAAATTCGAATTTCCCTCTCCCTAGGGCTGTGCCCCTCCATCTCCCCCACCCCCAAGCTCCCAAATTCGTCCCCCACCTCCCCTTGGTCAAACCAAGTTCACCCCCCCTCTCCCTTGCTCTCCCCTTGCACATCTCCTCATTCTATCTCTGTTTCAGGCAGTAGAACTACAACAAGTTGCAGACGCAGCCACGACCGTTACTTGAAGATTCAAGTAGCAAGGCCTACATCTCTGGAAAGGTCTTCCAGAGAGCTTTCCAGGCGAGGCGGTTTTGTCAGCATCCGAGCTCCGAGCAGTCCGCAGCATCCATTCTCCCTCGACTGCGCAGGAGACCCCAGGCAAGGAACCAGAACGTGATTGGAAGCTCAACCACGGCAAACCCTTTGGGATTCAGATCAAGTGTTCTTCAGAAGAAATCTTCCCTCTCAAGTCCTCTTTAATCCTCAAGAAGCAGAGCTGCATTTGGATATCGGCATCAGAAGTTACGAATTTTCTACTCCAAGGCATCAGGTCAGTTTTCAGGAGCCAGAACCGACATCCCTCTGCTCATCTGTTCGTCCCGGTATACTCCAACATCGTCCGACATCGCCGTCAAGTCCGAAAGAAAGAAGACTTGACCACGGTTCCAACGGTTCAAGTCTCGCCTCAATCAGAGCTCGGTAGCAATCGTGGCACCCCCTGCATCCAGTCACATGGTTCTGCACCAGACAGAGGCAGAACCAACCATCCCGGTTCCAGACTCTGCCACAGCCAGCTCGTGAAGGCTCTGAGCGCCATTTTTGGAGGGGAGAAACTACTTCCCGCTAGCTGCCACCTCCAAGAAGAAGGGACTCAATCGACCTCTGAAACCCTCTGTTCCAATTTTCTTCGTCGGAGAGGGCAGACTGCCCCTGTGGTCCCAGGTTAGATCAGTCTTCATTTCTCCGGTCACTCCTCTCTCCACTGACATCGGATTGCATCCCCGTCAACTCCTGCTCGAAGCTACTCCGACCAAGTTCGCGTCACCGCTAGTTTCATTCCAATCGGAGTCCGGGAGAGCCCACAGTGACTTCTGCAACCTACTGCTTCAGCCCGATACCAGCCAGAGACCAGACGGTGGTGTCCTGTTCCAGTCGCCGGTGCAGTCAGCCCCGAGACTCAAAGCTTCCCCAAAAATTCAAGCTTCATCCCCTGTCAGCTGAGGAACTTTTGGCAGTGGTTTCGTCAAGTTTGGAGCCCCGTGGAGCCCGTGGCAGTGTCAACAGCGACACCCTATCCTGCAGACCTGCAGATTGGCAGAACCGGCGGACTCGGAAGATCGGCTTTTCCTTTGCATAAAACCCCACCCCGCTTGGCCGGCTGAAGGCCCCTCCCTGCGTGGAGGTAGTTTTGAATGTAATAAGAATAATCCCCACCCCAAGTTCATCCCTCCTGCGTGAGGTGTAGTGGTGTAATTCTTTCAATTTCAGGTTCAAGCTACATCGCCGCGGCGATCGGGTGTATACCCTCGCCTCCCGGCTCGCCCTCGTCTCCGGCCGGAGTCGGCGTCTTCACGCCGGCTAGGTGAGCCTCAGTCCCTCTCTTGCTTGGTTTAATCACTTGCTTAGCTTAGTATTATTGCTAGTACTGCGTCGGACGGAGAGTGAGAGCTCGGCCCAACTTGCTAGTTCCGTGAGTGACCACCGCGGGCGAGTTGAGAGTGAACCCACTAAACCCACACCCTTGGTGTGCTGGCCGCCCATGGTTTGGGCATCCTAGGCCCACTTGGGGTTCTCCACAAGCTAGCCAACCATTGGAGCTTCATGGTCCCGCCTCGGACCCTCTCCCACATCGCTTAGTTGCCAACGGGCACAAGTGTGCACCAAACGGGTGAGTTCGCTAGTGTGAGTCCGCTGCTCAACTTGAATGCTTGAAAATAGGTCCAAGGTTCGGTGTCACATCAAGTGGTATCAGAGCAAGTTTTAGACTTGTCTCTACTAAGTCTAGTCCTAGGGCGCATTGTCATCTAGTTCATGAATCATGGCTACCACATACCCATCCCACTCGGCCCACTACCGGGATCCGATCAACCCAATACTTTGGGACATTATTCGAGATGAGGGTGTTACCTTTGATGGGTCGCATGCTAGTGATTACCTCAAGTGGGAGGCTGCAATGGAAAGGAACTTTGAGAGGAATCGGGTATACGGACACACAAGAGTTTGTAGGGCCAAGGGACAAATTCGGGGTCAAGCCAAGATAGAATTGGAACACATAGAGGCCATAAGAAGGATTGAGAGGCAAGAGCCCATTCACTCGTGGGAAGAGATGACGAGAGAACTTAGGAAAGTCTACATTCCAAAACCTTCCTACTCTTCCTACTCACACACCCCTAGCCCGAGGACCACCACCACTACTCAATCCCAACCCGGCCAACTTAAGACCATCCATAGGACTCCGCCCCCACCACCCCTAACCGATTCCCTCTCCACATTTCGCCACCAACTCCTCTCCCTTAGAACCCAACTGTCCCAACTACCCACCCCTCCACCTAGGCCCCCAAAGACCACCACCCTCCAACCCACAAATCCCTACCAAACCCCTCCACCCCAAAGAGTTGAGAAAGTGATTGAAGTTCATGAAGCTCCCCTTGAATGGGAGGAAGAATTTGAGGCACAATGCCAAGAGTCAAGTCAGGAAAACCCAATCCCCACCAACCTTCCCCAACTAAAACTCACTTCCATAACCCTCACCGTTCAAACCCAAGTGGATCCCGTGCCCACCCCTCCACCTAGGCCCGCACCGGTCACCACCCCGCAACTCACTATTCCCCATGGGACCCATACTCCCCAAACCCCCGTAGCCCCTACTGCTACCCCTCCATTATCCCCTATAAGGGATGCCCCACCCAAGATCGACCAATCCAACTGTCTTCACCCAACCCACCTTCCACTTCCAACTACAAACCTACCCCAAACTAGACTCCCACTACCTCCACTTCCAACCCCAACCCAATTCCGACCTTGCTCATCACCTTGGGGGCGCCATGCACCTACCATCACCACCCCACCCCGAACATACTCTCTCACCTCTTTGGAGGAGGAACCCATACCCGACCCCAAAGTTGTGAACACCCCGGACCCAATTCCCAACATGGAGACCACACATGTCCAAATTGAAGAAAAGAACTCACATGGTAACCCTCACCCTACACCACCCTCTCTAGATGGGACCGAGCTTATTTTAGGAGAGACCCTTGTTAGCTGGTTGATGGGTAGCCCAATTAGAGAGATGATGGCCCATGCCTACCCTCCCATGGAACAACACCTCCCCATAGTCCCTCTCTCCTCCTATCACACCACTATCCAATCCTCCTATGAGGTTGAGAGTTGGGATGACCTTCTTAAGGGCCTAGCATGGCAAATAGAGTTGACCGACATGTTGGCCACAATGGCTGACCAACCTAGGAGCGTTGACCTCCTACATCTATGTGTCGGATCCATCACCACAGCTTACACTGTAGGTTGCTACACTAGCGACCTCCTTCTAATCCTCCCTACACCGGATGAGCCTGCTGCTCTCCATGAATTAGAATTGCTTATCTCGGGTAGAGTGTCAAACCATCCCTTCCTGGCTGATCCACCCACCAAAGACTTCGGCCCAATTATTTCTTTAGAGAAGGATGACTCACCGCTACATGAGGACCTGGAGTTCCTCTCCCTAGGGGACCCTTACCATGACCCCTTTGACCCCTTCCTATGGGAGTCTAGACCCCCATGCAACCCACCCCCCTTACCCACCACCCACCCTTTCCTACCCTCACCCACCTTAATAGACCAGGCCCACTCTATTTTCCCAGACCCATTTGACCCCTATGAGAGGAAACTCCCACACCAAGCCATACACATTAGGGGTGCCATTTGGGAAGGAATGCATGTGTCTAGACACACCACACCGCTTGACATGATTCATGAGTCGGGTCCATTCATTCAAATCACCCACATGACATGTAAGAAGTATGAGTGGTCTATGTGCGGATGTAATGGCCCACCCTCGTTCGTCGCAAGTCTTAGGCATGAGAGAAATATTCAAGGAAGTTCGGGTTCCCCGGTAATTATCACCACCATGCATGATAGATCCATCTATGGTTGTCCTGGCCCACCTAGGTCTATTAGGGTCTACATGGCATGGCATGATAGGTTCCTTTATGGGTTTTCTGGGCCTCCCATCCCCACCCCCCCTGACAAGACGCATAAGCTTCCTAGGTCTACCAAAGTCGGTGTAGCACCACTGCTTGATAGGTCCACATTTGGTTGTCCAGGACCCCCTTTATCCACTAGTGAGCCAACATCCACAAAGTCGCATGAAGAAATCCGCAAGCATATAGGCAAAAGCAATGAGGCTTACAAAAGGCAGGCTGATGCTCATCGACGTCACTGTGAATACCAAGTGGGAGACCATGTGATGGTGAGAACGGAGTGGCTCCTCCCAGGGCCCGCCTCCAAATTGAGGACACGGGGTTTGGGACCCTTTCGGGTTCTAAGACGGGTTGGTACCAATGCTTATGAGCTCGACTTACCTAAGGGCTTTGGGGTTCACCCCACTTTCAATGTGGCGGATCTGGTTCGCTATAAGGGCCCCACGGTGGAACCCAGTCAGGATCTCGAGCCTTTACCCCCCCTTGTGAGTGACCCTCCCGGAGCGAAACTACCACCCCGATTGAGAGGCCGACTTGAGCAAGTGGAGGCAATACTGGATGAGCAGAGCACACTTACCAGGAACAGGGTCTACCAGCGCTACCTCGTGAGGTGGAAAGGCCGTTCCCCGACCGAGGATGCTTGGGTAAGCCGAGAGGACTTGATGCGCCTAGACCCGGACCTGCTGGTGCAGTACGAGAGCCGATTGGACCCCTACTCGACGGGGTCGAGTTCTCCCCACCCCGGGGGATTTGATGAGGACATCTCCCGGCATTCCCTATGGCACGAGGCGACTCCGACTTCGTGACCCCTTGGAGATGTGGTCCTCATGGCTATCTTTATTTGTTGCTTATGTAGTTTCTTTATTTGAGTCATATCATGTGTAATTTTCCTTTATTTGAGTCCATTATCTAGGTCTTAGAGTTAATTATCCAAGTCTTGAGTCATTTGGACCCTTAGTTGAGGACATTGGGCCCAGTTAGTGGGCTTGGCCCATGGGCGCCCCCCCCCTGTCTCTTGGTCTTTTGCATTTATGCACTTTGTTAGGGGGTTTTGTGCAAATGGTCCAACTCTATATAAGGACCCCCCCCTCTCCCATTTGTAACAACTTTTGATGAATATTGAAAAGCATTTGCCATCTCCCTCTCAATATCTCCCTCTCTCTCTCTCTCTCTTACTATCACTCTCTCTAAGTGGGTTGTACCCCCTCTCTCTCTCTCCTCCCCACCCCAATTTCGAAATTCACTCTCTCTCCTCCCCATTCACCCCTCATTAAGGCCCCTTCCCCTTCCCCATGCACTCATTCAACTCCCCCTCCAACCCCTAGGTGGAAACCCCTTCTCCTAGGCACCTTTCCACTTTCCAAAGCACCCCACCACCTTCCCAAGGCTGAATTAACCCCTCCCAAAGCCCAAATTCGAATTTCCCTCTCCCTAGGGCTGTGCCCCTCCATCTCCCCCACCCCCAAGCTCCCAAATTCGTCCCCCACCTCCCCTTGGTCAAACCAAGTTCACCCCCCCTCTCCCTTGCTCTCCCCTTGCACATCTCCTCATTCTATCTCTGTTTCAGGCAGTAGAACTACAACAAGTTGCAGACGCAGCCACGACCGTTACTTGAAGATTCAAGTAGCAAGGCCTACATCTCTGGAAAGGTCTTCCAGAGAGCTTTCCAGGCGAGGCGGTTTTGTCAGCATCCGAGCTCCGAGCAGTCCGCAGCATCCATTCTCCCTCGACTGCGCAGGAGACCCCAGGCAAGGAACCAGAACGTGATTGGAAGCTCAACCACGGCAAACCATTTGGGATTCAGATCAAGTGTTCTTCAGAAGAAATCTTCCCTCTCAAGTCCTCTTTAATCCTCAAGAAGCAGAGCTGCATTTGGATATCGGCATCAGAAGTTACGAATTTTCTACTCCAAGACATCAGGTCAGTTTTCAGGAGCCAGAACCGACATCCCTCTGCTCATCTGTTCGTCCCGGTATACTCCAACATCGTCCGACATCGCCGTCAAGTCCGAAAGAAAGAAGACTTGACCACGGTTCCAACGGTTCAAGTCTCGCCTCAATCAGAGCTCGGTAGCAATCGTGGCACCCCCTGCATCCAGTCACATGGTTCTGCACCAGACAGAGGCAGAACCAACCATCCCGGTTCCAGACTCTGCCACAGCCAGCTCGTGAAGGCTCTGAGCGCCATTTTTGGAGGGGAGAAACTACTTCCCGCTAGCTGCCACCTCCAAGAAGAAGGGACTCAATCGACCTCTGAAACCCTCTGTTCCAATTTTCTTCGTCGGAGAGGGCAGACTGCCCCTGTGGTCCCAGGTTAGATCAGTCTTCATTTCTCCGGTCACTCCTCTCTCCACTGACATCGGATTGCATCCCCGTCAACTCCTGCTCGAAGCTACTCCGACCAAGTTCGCGTCACCGCTAGTTTCATTCCAATCGGAGTCCGGGAGAGCCCACAGTGACTTCTGCAACCTACTGCTTCAGCCCGATACCAGCCAGAGACCAGACGGTGGTGTCCTGTTCCAGTCGCCGGTGCAGTCAGCCCCGAGACTCAAAGCTTCCCCAAAAATTCAAGCTTCATCCCCTGTCAGCTGAGGAACTTTTGGCAGTGGTTTCGTCAAGTTTGGAGCCCCGTGGAGCCCGTGGCAGTGTCAACAGCGACACCCTATCCTGCAGACCTGCAGATTGGCAGAACCGGCGGACTCGGAAGATCGGCTTTTCCTTTGCATAAAACCCCACCCCGCTTGGCCGGCTGAAGGCCCCTCCCTGCGTGGAGGTAGTTTTGAATGTAATAAGAATAATCCCCACCCCAAGTTCATCCCTCCTGCGTGAGGTGTAGTGGTGTAATTCTTTCAATTTCAGGTTCAAGCTACATCGCCGTGGCGATCGGGTGTATACCCTCGCCTCCCGGCTCGCCCTCGTCTCCGGCCGGAGTCGGCGTCTTCACGCCGGCTAGGTGAGCCTCAGTCCCTCTCTTGCTTGGTTTAATCACTTGCTTAGCTTAGTATTATTGCTAGTACTGCGTCGGACGGAGAGTGAGAGCTCGGCCCAACTTGCTAGTTCCGTGAGTGACCACCGCGGGCGAGTTGAGAGTGAACCCACTAAACCCACACCCTTGGTGTGCTGGCCGCCCATGGTTTGGGCATCCTAGGCCCACTTGGGGTTCTCCACAAGCTAGCCAACCATTGGAGCTTCATGGTCCCGCCTCGGACCCTCTCCCACATCGCTTAGTTGCCAACGGGCACAAGTGTGCACCAAACGGGTGAGTTCGCTAGTGTGAGTCCGCTGCTCAACTTGAATGCTTGAAAATAGGTCCAAGGTTCGGTGTCACATCAGGTTTCTATTTCATCCAGGTGAGGCGGAACATGAGTTGTCTCCTTAGCCGCGAAGGACTCTTCTCACAAGGGATGGAAGACTCAATTCTTCTGGGTGGGGATTTTTTCGGTGGAGGAGTCTTGGAGGTGTCCCGTTATCCCCAATTTTCACCCGAACATTCCTCCGAGGCAAGATGAGTTCCCTCCAGACGTGGAGAAGTATGCTGTCATGCCCTGACGCGGAATATCGGGACCGGCAGTAGAAAACGCTAGTAAAGATAACATGATAAGCTAAGAATTAACATAATGCCATAAATAGAAATAATTCTGATTCTATTACAATAAACATCAAACGTCTTACAAACCAACTTAAACATAATCAAACATAATGTCTACTCGACTCTGGTACAATAACTAACACAAGTTCTAAGACGTAGCTAGATGTAAACAACTAAACAAACTCAACATATCTACTAGCTGATACACTCCAAGCTATCAGTCTCGCCCATTCCCATCCATCTGTGAATCTTCACCTGAGCTGCCTGGAAAGGGGGGGAAACAACTATATGAGCGGACGCTCAGTAGGTAACAACATGCAAGTGTAAGTGATTAACCAATTAATTACATGTATATGAAACGGAAAGAAAAGAAATAACGATCGAATGAAACAACGTAATAAAAGAAAGTGCTAAAGAATGGAATGGAATAACAATATGACAAGATGATATAATTACAAGAATTGCAGTTTAAGAACAATATATATAACATGAAATTGCAGGAAATTGGCCGACAAGTAAGAATGTAACCAAGTCAAACACGATTCAAGAGATAAGAGATCATTGTCATAGACATCACGCTAGTCATGCACTCAGTGCAATGCCTCACCCTGTCATTACAAACTCTTATGGGCACAAGTACTTTTCGGGCGCTCTCCCCAGGACCAGACCGGACCCCTATGGTGCGTTGGCATTGATTTATTGGATCCAAGATCCCAAGTTGTCTAGACTTTAATCAAATTAAATGGCAAATTACAATCAAGTATAAACTTACCTCGGAACATCCCAAGGCTAAGTTGAAGAGATACTGTCTAGAATTTCTATCCAGGAGTTCAAATTATCAAGAACCATCATGTTCTTGGGTTCAAAACCATAAAACACGGAGAAAACTTATCTCTAGATGATATGCGGTTCCTACTGGGCCGCTCAAGACTTCTGCGGTCGACACTGGGCCGCACTAACAGCAACTGGGCTGGGTTAGCCATCGGGAGGTCAAGGTTGAACGGCTGATAAAGGGCCGCTCTACTATATGAACGGTAGAAATTGGGCTGCACAAGGCAAGAAGTTTATAAAATCGAGGACAGGATATGTGGTCCTGATAGAGTCGCTCATTAGTTGAACGGTCTATGCAGGGCCGCCTGTAAGATGTACGGTCCATTACTGGCCACGCAACACAGGGCCTAACCATGAGTTAGAATCTAGCCCAAGTGGGCTCCCGGGCTACCATAGGTAGGGTGGAACTGAACCAGAGTCCAGCCCACTGTCTGCTGGTCGGCCTAGGGTCTACTGGACTGATCAAATCAGGGATTGGCCGAAGATGGATCAAGGATAATCGGCCAAACTAATTGGCATAAGCCAGGGATAAACAGTCTCTATTGGGCCGTTCAGGGATATATGCGGTCCACAAATGTGATAGGTTCGGTGCAAGTATTCAGAGGGGGGGTGAATGAATATAGCCCGTTTGATCAACCTTCACCCAATTAAAAACCTAGAATAAAACAAGACAGATTCGACAATCTGAAACTCAATTGGAATTTCGCTCTCTTGACAGATTAAGATATTCTAAGAAGACCAATCAGCACTTCTGCTCAAACAGAAGCCAAACGCTTAGAGCTCCCCTATGCAATCATCTAGTGGAAGCAAAAGCAGATAAACCAAACCACAATGCACAAGGGGTTTTTTAGGTGGTTCGGTCCTTCAGACCTACATCCACCCCACACTCAACCCGAGTGTGGCTTCCACTAGCTCACGCTAGAAACAGCAGACTCAGTCTGCAACAAATGCTGCCAAACAGCTTGACCAGGGGAACAGCCTCCCCTCTTCCTCCCAACCGGAGGGAACCACTAGTGACACCAATCACTAGCAAACCAGAGACACACGGTCTCTCTTCCTCCAGACCTGGAGGGAACCCCTGGACTTGAATCCACAAGCCCAGAACCGGAGACAAGTCTCCCTTCCTCCAAACCGGAGGGAACCCACAAGTAGCTCCCAGCTACTTGCAACCGGAGATCAGATCTCCCTTCTCCTGATCCACAGGAGGAACCCCAACCTCTCTACAGAGTATCGGAAAGCATAGCAAGCCAGAAAACAAAGGAAAGAACAATAAACGAAAAATGACTTCAGCAAAACAGAAAGCTGAAAAATGAAATGCACAATGTGGCTCTCAACGGAGCTGACTGGCCTGGATTTGATCCACGGTCCAGTAGACGGATCTTCAGGTAAGATCTTCCTTCTTCTCCACGAGCTCTCTCGCTCACTCTCTATCTTTCTTTCTCTTTCTTCTGCTCTTCTCTCACTCTCTGCTTCTTCTTCTCTTCACACTCTTCTCGAGCTCTCTACCTCTCTTCTTCTCCTTCTGCTCTTCTTCTTTCTCTTTTCTTTTTCTATCTGGATCGTGGCTCTCTGTATGAGATTTTCTTCTCGCCAACTCGATCAACCTTCATCTGTGGACGAAGGCTACCTTATATAGCATCAGCAGCAGGTGAATAGGGCACAAGACGCATGTGCCTCCCACGCTTGATCCAGAACTTTCTTGCCACGTGCCTTCATTGCATTTTGTTCCTCTTGTCTTGGATCACGTGCAGCCCAGGTGTGTGAAATGTTCTTCCTCGGACCTGTAATGAGATTAACACCATTAGTCAATCAGAGTTCGCTGCATGCTTATTTAAAGCTAAGGCGCACGAGGTATGTAATGTCAACACAGGGTGACTACTTCACGAGGTTGGAAGTGAACGAACTGTGATACAATGAACATTACTAAGAGAACTTTACGAGGTAGACAGAAAAACAACGCAAAGACACGAAGACAAGAACAGAAACCAACACTAAGTATGGTTTCAATACAAGAAGGACACGAGGACTAGGAAGAATAAAAACGACACGAAGATACAACAAGACAAATGACACGAAAGTGAAACAGGAAGCAACATGAAGTGCTGCGATGTCCTGTACGCACTAGAACAAACCCGACACGAAGAGACGAAAACAACACGAGGTGAAGACACAAGGAGACAACGACACGAGGTGTAGAAAAACACGACACGAAGTTATGAGAGGAGAAGCGACACGGAGTGTGGTCAATGTGATAAAGACACGAAGTCTAAATAACGAAAGATCAACACGAAGACAGAATACAAAGAAACAACACGAAAAAAGAACAGTGATCAGCACGAGGTGAAGAACAATCGACACGAAGTATAGTGGTGACAAAACCACACACTACATAGAGAACGACACAAAGTGGTGGCACAGAAAGTAACACGAAGTGCTGCAATGTTCTGCACGCAGTGAAACAAAAATGACACGGAGTGAAAAATGACACGAAGACGTATCAACACGAATACGTGGACAAACAGTGACCGACACTAAGTGTGGTTACTAAGTAGGAACGACTCGAGGTCTACAGGAAAACTACTCGAAGTTCATCAGAACTTTTAGAGCAGCTTCAGGAACACAACACGAAGACCAGAGAAGGAAAAAACGACACGAAGAGCAACAGTAAATGACACGCGATGAAAACAACAATGACTGACAACGACACGAACTGAACAGACCTAACACGTGTTGAAGACAAAACAAAGATAGAGACAGTCATTGATACGGAGTCAAAACGACACGGGGTTTACTGGGAAACGACTCGAGGACAGGACTGCTCGAACTTACGAACGACTCGAGGAACTACAGTAAGTGATACGAGATATAGTGGAGACAAAACGGACACACGACATGAAGACAAGCAGTACAACACTGGGTGTTATACTCAAACAAGACGAAGTGCCAACCAACAGGAAGACAGTAACAGTACAGACACACAATGTACTACCTCTTAGCAGATTTCTTGGTAATAGACAAGATCAACACGAAGTGTTATAAACTTAAACGACACGAAGTCTTTTCGTGTTTGTGAGGAGAGACAACACGTAGAACAGATACACAATGTTCTATGAAGACACAATTGTGAAAACACCACGAGGTGGACAGACTGTGCACGGACATTGTTCAAAGCAAGAAATGCACGAACTTTATGGCAACCAAAAATGTGCACGGGGTTAAGTATGCACGAATCAGCCTAAGCCAGAGCCTGCACGAGCTTCTATAGCTCTCTTACCTGAAGACTTGCCAAGCCTACTTGTGCACGAACCTGTGATTGATGAAACGTGCACGAACTATGAGGCATGCAAGCTTAACAAAACTTACATTGACCCATTCATTTCAATGCATAGACTGTAAATGCATATGAAAGCTTTATGTAGCAGATAACAGTCTGAAACCTCAATTGCAATGACTCACAGTGTAAGCAGATAAACTAACTGAGCATATGAAGGACAATGACTCGTTTCAGCAAGATGACTCACAGTGACTCACATCAAACAGCAATCATCACTGAGCAGCAAGATGACTGAACATTTGATTGACTCATATCAACACCCAATCATCAAAACCACATCAATGAATATTTTATTGCATCAGTTTAGCATGTAACATGACTGAGCATCAGCAGCAAGATGACTGAACATTTGATTGACTCATATCAACACCCAATCATCAAAACCATCATCAAAACCACAGGGGCACAACAATCTCCCCCTTTTTGATGATGGCAACACTCTCAATACATTGAGTCATTCTGATGATGTGAGGCATTCTAAAGACTCAAATTATTCTCCCCCTTTGACTTCATCAAAAAGAAAAATAATTTGAGAAATTATAGCATGTATAAAAGTTCAGTCAAAATATCCCCCTTGCAAGAACATGATTCTCCCCCTTTAATAGTTTCAGCAAAAACATGAGTTAGAGAAGATCAAAGTGATGGGAAGGGTTAAATGCAAAAATGCAGATGCAACAAGAAATTCAATACTCCCCCCTGAGTATATGAATGCAAGGTCACAAATGATATGAACATGATTCAGCATGACAAGGAATGCTCCCCCTGAGGAGATGCCAATTGATATGCAAGTGATGCATGACATGGAAGCTCCCCCTCAATAAGTGGACTCTTATGAGAAGGAGACCACAGGGGCAAACAGATTTTTCAATTAACAGATTTTTCAAGGATGTTCCAAACACAAGAAGTTCAGCCTGATTTCAAAGAGATATCAATCTCATAAATCTAAAGCATAAGTTTTCAAAGTCTTCTATCATAAGGGCTTATGAATGACATTTATTGAACAGCATGGTTTAAACATGATGTATGTAGAGTTTATCAATAAAATTCTGTATTGATATCTGAAACCATGGTTGAATAAAAATGAACCAGGCCCTCATATTTATCTTGATAAGACTCCCTTTCTCTTACACAATCAAATTTATTGACTTCTTTTGGAATTACATGCATCAATATTGAAATCAAGCAATTATGAAGTCATATGACTTTGTCTAGGGTTGTAGCAATTTGATTTTAGCATCAATATTCAGATATTTCAATTCGTTCAACATTTTTTTTTTTGCTACAAATTTTACGAGCACTCTAGTTCAGTGCACACCTTGTAACTAGAGGATATACCTTGATCAGAGGCCAATATCCCTAAGCACTTAGTGTGACTAACTGTCATGCAATATATGAACGGAGATAGCATTTACACATCATGACACACTCCAAATCATTTCTTGATGAGTGAGTTGTATTTCTCAGTGTGCATGCCATTGCTCTACCTGATTTTCAATGAATTCTTATTTTTCAGAGTTAACTAAGGCACCTCATGACACAATCCTTTTGACTTGTGTTTCTCAGTGACCAATGTCATTGCTCTGACAATAACCCAAAAAAAAAAAACATTCATTTGCTTCAAATCAATACTAGTTTCATGTACTTAACCAGTTGAAGTCATGTATTCAAAAGTGCAGATTTCAGAAGTTTTTGCAAGACTTAGTATGAACCAGTTGGTTAAGATTTATTAAGCATGATTCAGATATGTTAAGAGATTTTGAAGTTAAGCTCCATGAATACATTAAGCTTAAACCACATGAGTTATTTCAGATATTCATAAGAATGTATAATAGAAGATTTCTAGTTCAAGAGTTTTTTTTTTTCAGATTTACGATCGAGATAGTCCATTGAAATCTTCATGAAAGACTGATAGAATTCTGAAGCCAAATGATACCAATTGTTACCAATTGATAGGAGAGATTTTGAAGCTTAGTGTTTTCAAATTATGATCAAGGCTTGTCAACAAAATCAGTAAGAGAGGATATGCAATGAGTTCTGACCCATGTATGCATTTGACAATCTTTATGCAATTGCAATGACTCCCCCTCACAATATGCATTCGAACTCTCTTTTTGACATTTCCAAAATAGGGAGATGCAATGCACTATATGCATGCAGGGACATGCAAAGACTCTACATTGAATTGGTATGCAAAGATATACAAGTGACTCCCCCTGAAAACATGCAATGCTTGTACTGAAAACTGAACATCTGATTCCAAATGGTACATGCACATTCTGACTGCCCTATCAAGCAGCATGACCCATGGTACTAGGCGGAGCACTTGGTCTGAAAGACCAGCTCTCACATAGTAAGGACCTCCGGACAGATTTCCCTGTCTTTAGGAAGCTTACCATTTGATATACCATCCAGGTCATGAATAACAAGGTAAACTCAACAGTCCTATATGCAATTTAGTTTTTTTTTTCTTCAATGAATTATGCAACAGATAGTTTTCAGACAGCATTCACATTCAGTTCAGATTTTCAGGAATTACATGATATGCAGGCATTTAGAGCACCCAAATTCAGAAGACAGAATTTAAGCAGAGTTTTTCAGAGCTAACCTGAAATGTAGTCATGGGGTTTCATTCTTGAGTGCCTTGGTTGATTAGCCCCCTTTATTCATTTCCAAGACACATCTGCAAAGATTAATTATTTTGATCCTGCAGGAACCCAAGCAGTCTTGGGTCCTGAATTAGCTGAAGTATGATGCCTATGTAGATGAGCATGAGTATTTCTTTGATTATGATGAAAATTTTTCTTTCCATAATCAGTTAGCCAACAGTTGGCAGCTTTGTGGCCTAGCTTACCACATTCAGAACATGAAGAAATCTTTCTTTTATATGCAACTTTATTTCTTCCAAAATCATTTTTCTTTGTAGGAAATTTAGCATATTTGAAATTGACATTCCTACCCTGGATATGCCAACAGTCTTTGACTGTGTGGCCATGCTTTCTACAATGAGAACATTGAAGGGAGTTTCTTCTAAACGACCCTGACCAGCATTGTGCAGCAACATGTCCTATTTTTCCACAGTTATAACAATCAATTTTCTTGTCCCACGGGACATGCTTTCTAGCCTGATTGTTTTGAGCAGCTGCTAGGTCATCCTTTTCCATCAAATTACAATCATGTATCAAATGTCCGTGTTTGTGACAGTAGTGACAGATTATTTTCTTTCTAGATGTATGCGAGTGTGGGTGAGGACTGTGATCAATATGCATAGAAGAGTTATTTCTATTTGTTTTCTGTTTTTCATTCTCTTTCTGATTTTTGTACTGAGGTGAGAATGAGGTAGAGGGCTTTTCTTGTTCTGAACTTTTAACGAAAACAGTCTTCAATTTTTCTCCAAAAGCCTTCTTCATGTCTGGACTGTAACCCAGTCCCTCCTTCTGAAAATTCACATTCGCACCAAGGAGCTTATTCAGATTGTCTCTTCCCTTAACAAATTTTGACAGGGAGTTTCTTAGATCTTCAATTTCTCTTTCTAAAGACACAATGTGGTCCTCAGACAACATAAGTTGATTTTGCAATTCATCGTTCAGACTTTTCAGAGTCTCATTTTCCAGTGTCAATGTGAATTCATTACTCACTTCATTTTCTTTCAGAATAGATTTCCCTTTTTCAACTGTCAGCCATTTTTCAGAAGAAATAGTATTAAGAACCATTAGCTTTTTGTTTTGTTCCTTCAGATGAAGGTTTTCTTCAATCAGCTTATCTTGTAATTTATCGGTTTCCTTCTTCTGAATAAGTAGTGAATCATTTTCTTTCTTCAAGGAAGTGATTAGTTTCTTCTGTATATTATCATCAGAGTCTAAATCTTCACTCAATTCCTTCAAGAATGCACATTCATTGCAAGCAGAATTATCAGAGCATTTTGTTTGAGCCTGAAGTTTTTCACATTGTTTCTTAAGGCATTCATTTTCGGATTTCACAATATCCAATTCAGAGCTAACACATTCAAGTTTTTTCATCAATTTTTCATTCTGGTTTTTATGCATATGGAAGTCAGATAAATAGACGTCATGAGATTTCTGTATATTTGAACAGTTTTCACATTGTGGAGTAGAACTACTTCGATCACTTTTATTTTTCAATTTCTTGTATTGTTTTCTTAATTGTTCATGAAACTCGAACAACTCAGCGTATGCATTCTCCCAATCATCTAAAGAGAAGTTTTCAAAGATGTTTACCTCCTCATCATTATCCTCTTCCTGATCATTTGAGCTTGCCTTGCCATTATCATCTTCTGGATTATGGCTGTCACTATAGTCTCCTCCATTTCCGACTAAGCACAGTCCACCTTTTTCCTCATGTATGGCTTTCACTTGAGCCATGATTTCTTTTCCTGTTGAGCAACCTGCAATACAAGGAAACATGTCAATATTTACTGAGTCTCTCAGAATATTAAAGGCCTCAGTATTCTCTTTAAACTTCCTCATGTCCCTCCTAGACCATCTGGCCTCATCCTGAGGCACCTTGTGTGGGTCCTTTGATATGAGATTCCATAATTTAGGATTAATGGAATTCAGGTGAATGCCAATGCCGCCCAACCAACTGCTGTAATTTGAACCATCAAATATCACGAGAGAAGACATTTAAACAAACAGTTTTAGAACAGTAATTGTTCGATGAGAGATCCAAACAGCAGGACAGACACACACACAGATAAGAAGCTTCACACGATGGCAGGATCCCCTTCAGATCGTTGGATCTGTTGAGCTAGGGAACCTGCTCTGATACCAATTGATAGGTTCGGTGCAAGTATTCAGAGGGGGGGTGAAAGAATATAGCCCGTTTGATCAACCTTCACCCAATTAAAAACCTAGAATAAAACAAGACAGATTCGACAATCTGAAACTCAATTGGAATTTTGCTCTCTTGACAGATTAAGATATTCTAAGAAGACCAATCAGCACTTCTGCTCAAACAGAAGCCAAACGCTTAGAGCTCCCCTATGCAATCATCTAGCGGAAGCAAAAGCAGATAAACCAAACCACAATGCACAAGGGGTTTTTTAGGTGGTTCGGTCCTTCAGACCTACATCCACCCCACACTCAACCCGAGTGTGGCTTCCACTAGCTCACGCTAGAAACAGCAGACTCAGTCTGCAACAAATGCTGCCAAACAGCTTGACCAGGGGAACAGCCTCCCCTCTTCCTCCCAACCGGAGGGAACCACTAGTGACACCAATCACTAGCAAACCAGAGACACACGGTCTCTCTTCCTCCAGACCTGGAGGGAACCCCTGGACTTGAATCCACAAGCCCAGAACCGGAGACAAGTCTCCCTTCCTCCAAACCGGAGGGAACCCACAAGTAGCTCCCAGCTACTTGCAACCGGAGATCAGATCTCCCTTCTCCTGATCCACAGGAGGAACCCCAACCTCTCTACAGAGTATCGGAAAGCACAGCAAGCCAGAAAACAAAGGAAAGAACAATAAACGAAAAATGACTTCAGCAAAACAGAAAGCTGAAAAACGAAATGCACAATGTGGCTCTCAACGGAGCTGACTGGCCTGGATTTGATCCACGGTCCAGTAGACGGATCTTCAGGTAAGATCTTCCTTCTTCTCCACGAGCTCTCTCGCTCACTCTCTATCTTTCTTTCTCTTTCTTCTGCTCTTCTCTCACTCTCTGCTTCTTCTTCTCTTCACACTCTTCTCGAGCTCTCTACCTCTCTTCTTCTCCTTCTGCTCTTCTTCTTTCTCTTTTCTTTTTCTATCTGGATCGTGGCTCTCTGTATGAGATTTTCTTCTCGCCAACTCGATCAACCTTCATCTGTGGACGAAGGCTACCTTATATAGCATCAGCAGCAGGTGAATAGGGCACAAGACGCGTGTGCCTCCCACGCTTGATCCAGAACTTTCTTGCCACGTGCCTTCATTGCATTTTGTTCCTCTTGTCTTGGATCACGTGCAGCCCAGGTGTGTGAAATGTTCTTCCTCGGACCTGTAATGAGATTAACACCATTAGTCAATCAGAGTTCGCTGCATGCTTATTTAAAGCTAAGGCGCACGAGGTATGTAATGTCAACACAGGGTGACTACTTCACGAGGTTGGAAGTGAACGAACTGTGATACAATGAACATTACTAAGAGAACTTTACGAGGTAGACAGAAAAACAACGCAAAGACACGAAGACAAGAACAGAAACCAACACTAAGTATGGTTTCAATACAAGAAGGACACGAGGACTAGGAAGAATAAAAACGACACGAAGATACAACAAGACAAATGACACGAAAGTGAAACAGGAAGCAACATGAAGTGCTGCGATGTCCTGTACGCACTAGAACAAACCCGACACGAAGAGACGAAAACAACACGAGGTGAAGACACAAGGAGACAACGACACGAGGTGTAGAAAAACACGACACGAAGTTATGAGAGGAGAAGCGACACGGAGTGTGGTCAATGTGATAAAGACACGAAGTCTAAATAACGAAAGATCAACACGAAGACAGAATACAAAGAAACAACACGAAAAAAGAACAGTGATCAGCACGAGGTGAAGAACAATCGACACGAAGTATAGTGGTGACAAAACCACACACTACATAGAGAACGACACAAAGTGGTGGCACAGAAAGTAACACGAAGTGCTGCAATGTTCTGCACGCAGTGAAACAAAAATGACACGGAGTGAAAAATGACACGAAGACGTATCAACACGAATACGTGGACAAACAGTGACCGACACTAAGTGTGGTTACTAAGTAGGAATGACTCGAGGTCTACAGGAAAACTACTCGAAGTTCATCAGAACTTTTAGAGCAGCTTCAGGAACACGACACGAAGACCAGAGAAGGAAAAAATGACACGAAGAGCAACAGTAAATGACACGCGATGAAAACAACAATGACTGACAACGACACGAACTGAACAGACCTAACACGTGTTGAAGACAAAACAAAGATAGAAACAGTCATTGATACGGAGTCAAAACGACACGGGGTTTACTGGGAAACGACTCGAGGACAGGACTGCTCGAACTTACGAACGACTCGAGGAACTACAGTAAGTGATACGAGATATAGTGGAGACAAAACGGACACACGACATGAAGACAAGCAGTACAACACTGGGTGTTATACTCAAACAAGACGAAGTGCCAACCAACAGGAAGACAGTAACAGTACAGACACACAATGTACTACCTCTTAGCAGATTTCTTGGTAATAGACAAGATCAACACGAAGTGTTATAAACTTAAACGACACGAAGTCTTTTCGTGTTTGTGAGGAGAGACAACACGTAGAACAGATACACAATGTTCTATGAAGACACAATTGTGAAAACACCACGAGGTGGACAGACTATGCACGGACATTGTTCAAAGCAAGAAATGCACGAACTTTATGGCAACCAAAAATGTGCACGGGGTTAAGTATGCACGAATCAGCCTAAGCCAGAGCCTGCACGAGCTTCTATAGCTCTCTTACCTGAAGACTTGCCAAGCCTACTTGTGCACGAACCTGTGATTGATGAAACGTGCACGAACTATGAGGCATGCAAGCTTAACAAAACTTACATTGACCCATTCATTTCAATGCATAGACTGTAAATGCATATGAAAGCTTTATGTAGCAGATAACAGTCTGAAACCTCAATTGCAATGACTCACAGTGTAAGCAGATAAACTGACTGAGCATATGAAGGACAATGACTCGTTTCAGCAAGATGACTCACAGTGACTCACATCAAACAACAATCATCACTGAGCAGCAAGATGACTGAACATTTGATTGACTCATATCAACACCCAATCATCAAAACCACAGCAATGAATATTTTATTGCATCAGTTTAGCATGTAACATGACTGAGCATCAGCAGCAAGATGACTGAACATTTGATTGACTCATATCAACACCCAATCATCAAAACCATCATCAAAACCACAGGGGCACAACAAAATGGCCGCGCAAGTCCCTGTTAGTCCAATTCGGACTAAGACTCAAATCACAGCGGTTCGATTGAGTCTAAAACAATTCTAGGGAATAATAAAGGTTCAAGATTAACGGTTCAGGTCTAAGGTTAACAATGTAAACCCAATAGCCATTTCAATTATCAAGAATTCACAATTTAAAATTGACATTCATTGGAAAGATGAATCAAGATCAAGCTCAATTAAATAAATCAGTAAGAATGATTTACTGTCATAGATTACAATTTATTAGGTGTGTTGCTAACATGCAATTAACCATTAATCTACTAACATAACATGCTGAAATGATAATTAATCTGTTCTGTTATAGATGTGCGGTCGGTTCTGGACCTTACATCCCCATGAACGGTCACGGACTGGCCGCACACGTCCCCTCAGATCCGAAGACCTGCTGGATATGGACGGTTGGTAGTGTGCTGCCTGGAGAGATGTGCGGTCTGGAACTGGCCGCAGGAAAGACATGCGGTTAGGGTCGGCCGCACGTTCCAGGGACACGATCAGGTATAAAAACATATAAACGGTCAAAAGCTGGCCGCCTGTATAGGATGTGTGGTCTATCGTGTGGCAGCACAAGCCCATCTAGGTCGCTGCCCCTTCGCCTTGCCCGAGTCCGGCGAGGTTTCTAGAGTTAAATTAAAACATGAAATTCGCATGGTATAAAACATGGAATTTGGGGCTTTTACTACCAAAAGAAAGAGCACGAAAAACTATACAAGATGCATGAATCAACTTTATGTTTACAGCCTGAAATTACTACTTAATCGAAAGGGAACCATTATAACCCTAGATGTGTGACATGCTTCTACTAAAACCTAAAATTCTCGTAACACACTTGATAAAATTTAGAGCTTTCTATATCAATGAAAAGCTAACACGATGTTGCTTCTAACCATATATTATTTGTAGGGTTTGGCTTGCTATCACCTACCTGAATCGGATGAAGAAGGAAGGAGAAAGAAACCCAAAGACGGCGGTACACACAGCCACTAATCGGTGGAGATCTCCCTCGATCTAACTCCTCTGTAGCCGCCGCTGGTTCTAAACGATTCTAGGGTTAGAGAGCTTCATTTTAATAGGTCACACACCTTCTAGAGGCTTCTATGCGCGAAGTATTCATCCACGCAAGTCGGGTCGACGTGAACGCCGCCGTAAAAGTTGACTCGATCCAAACTCCGCCGAATGCATCTCCTAGGGTTAGGGTTTCGAGAGATTAAGAGAGGGTAAATGATTCTCATCCTGGCCTTTCATTTATCCACCGATTTGGGCACATTTAATGGAGTATTGGGCTCGAATTTGGCGTTTCAAGGTATGGTTAACTAAGTGTTCAATTTGGGCTTAATCCACTAATTCGGCCTACTTACAGATTTTATTTGGGTTGGCCATAGAAGACAAGTTTGTTAAACGTGTTATTCTCTACAAGAATATAATTTTTCTAGATTTTTACAAAACGGTTGAAATATAACTCATTCTATTTATTAAGGAAATATTCAAATTAATTTCAAATAAATTTTGAATTACTAATTAATTTCTCAAAAAATCGGGGTATTACATATGCGGCTATTCTAATGAAGCATCGCCAGTCCACGGAGGAGTTGGTGAGTCCGGAGAACATCGAGCGATGCCTTCTCAGGCGGCTATGGCTGACAGGAACGGGCGCCACGAATCAGCTTCTTCGTCAGATGATGAAACCATTTTCTTCTCCTGACCATATCTTGTTCTGCGCAGACGCCTGGCGGCCGGCTGAGGAGGGGGAGCCTGCGACTGAGCGAGAGGTGATCGACCTTGGCGATGACTCGGCTGTTGATGAGTCGCGAGCTCCCGAGGGTCGTTCCTGAGCCCGAGTTAAGGGTAAGGGGGTGACCTGGGAAGGGTCTTCCAGGCCGCGGGGGTCCAAGGGCAAGGATCCCATAGAGGGGATGATACGGGATGCCGTGAGGACCAAGAAGCGGGCCAAGAAGGCCGGGGGCGTCCCCGTAGATGAAGGTGACTCTGGCTTGGCTCACCCCTCTGTCGAGCGTGATAGGGCCGGCCCTATTGGGTTGGCTATCCTATCCGTCGAGAAAGAGGGGGCCGAGGAGGCTAGGGTCGTTTCTGTGGTTGGCGACGGCGTTGGCCCGGCTCTCCCCTCAGCAAGAGCCAAGGGGGCCGGGGATGAAGTGGGTGACCCCGGGGCCGCGGTCGAGACTGGAGCGTCGATCGAGGTAGGCAGCACTCTGGGTGGCGACGTCGGGGCTGAGTCGGTCGAGGCCGGGGGGTCGCGAGGAGAGGCGACGTAGCCCCAACCGACCGACTTAAGAGGGGTGGATGAACCAGCACTCGATCCGGGCTTGCCGACGGGGCTCCCGAGGGGATGCCGCTCGGAGGGGAGGTAACTATTTCGGCGGCTCTGGAGAGGTTGGGCATCCAGGGCCCTCTGTACCAAAGATGTTGCAGCATGGCTGCAAAGGTGGTGAAGGGAGGAGACATGCAACGCTCCCCGCCCGTGGCCCTCGAGCTGGTTATGGAGGGCGGCTTGATCTTGGCCCAGATGGGGGCCTCTCTAGCTGAAGCTTACGCTCGATCGGAGTCAGAACGGACGAACCTTGCCTGGACCCTTGGCGCGTCTGACGGTAAGGTAGCTCGGCTCACAGAAGAGCATGACGGGCTTCGGTGGGAGCTCTCCTCGATCAGGGAACTAGCGCGGGTGAGCTAGGACGAGGCCCAGACACTGGCCGAGCAACTGGCTCGAGCCCGCGAGTCCCTCGAGAGGAAGAGCCGACTGTTGGAGGAGGAGCGCTTGGTTCCCATCGAGCTAGATGGCCGGTGGGAGGCTGAGCGCGCTGAGCTGGTGGACCGGGCGGAGGAAGCCGCGCGCCTTCGGCGGGAGGCCGAGGCTGATCGGGCCGAGGTGGAGAAGTAGACGGCCGCAGCAGAATAGAGGCTGGCTGAGGCGGAGCGGGGGAAGGTCGAACTCGCTGGTAGGGTGGAATCGGCCGGGGCGGAGGCACTCGAGCAATACAAACGCTCGGAGGCCTACCGGGTCGACCTTAAGGAGGCTGCCCTCCCCTACTATGACTCAGCACTTTGCCGGGGCATCCACAAGGGATTCAAGCAAGGCTACGACTGGGCCATCTCTTATGCGGAGGGACAGTCATCCGAGACAATAAATTTCCGGTCCGGGCAACGCTATGACTCGGATTTGTCATCCTCCTATTCCTATGGTTCGACGTCGGAGGAAGGAGACCAGGGGGACTCTTCGTCTGAGGGGTCGCCAACTCCAGATGCCTCGGGAGGGCGTGCAATCGAGGCAGTTCCTACGCCGGTGGGGTCAATGCCAGGGTCGACCGTCACCGAGGGTGCCGGGGGCAGACCGTCTGAGCCTTCCACTTCCGAGCCTCAGGATGGGCCAGAGGCCTAATGTGCCTGTTTTGCTTTTTCTCCTTGGATGTTTTTCCCTTTTTGAAGAAAAAACTTCTCTTTTTGTGTAAAGGAAAGGTCAAAAACTTAAGGCAGTAGCGTTATGATGAAGACTTAACTCTTTTGTACTGCCATTGCCGTGGTTTGAACAGCGTATCCGCAGTAGTTGGAAAGTGCCGATACTTTCTGCGTGGATCTCGCATGATGGTTGGGCGGGCGCCTGACAGGGTGTCTTTCCGTTTTCTCATGCCTTAAATGCCCGGCCGCTTAGTGTGTCCTGCTGGGATGAAACCGAGGAGTTTGAGGTGATCGTTCGCAGGGAGAGGTCCCTTTAGCGTGATTTCGAGGGGAGAATCATTTAAGGTAAGTAGCCTCCCTTCGCCTATAAAACGTCTGAAGGGCGTCTCTTCTTCTCCATCGCTTAGGGTTTCCCTGAAAGTCTTTCCTCCCTCCTTCTTCACGAAGTGTTGTGCCGTCAGATTTGAAGCATGGAAGACGCTATGGAAGACGAAGCTGCAGACGATGGAAGGCAGAGAGTAACTTGCTGCTTCGGGTATGAAAGGGGTTCATCGGCCGGCGGGCAGGTTAGAAGGGGGCTCGACGTGGGAGAGCACATCACCTTCTTTTATCAGTTCCGGCGGCGCTTGCGGGGAGGGGCGTAACGGTGGACGGATGGGGGCATCAGGCACCCCTTTCACTCGTCCCTTCCCGCTCACTCTCTGGAGAGGATCCCTCAAGATTCCTCTCCACTTCCTGCTTCTCCTCCCTTCTCCCGCAGCCTCTTGCTCTCTCTTTTGCTCTTCTTATCATTTCTTTCACTCTTCGGAGGGTGCCTCTTGACATCCTCTTCTATTAGTTGGCTTTCTCTTCCCCTCCATCTTCCTTTTTCAACTTGGAAGGTAGCCTTCTTCTTCCTAATCCCTCTATCACCTTAGTTTCGAGTTACCCGAGCCAACGGGGTCGACTATCCTTTATCCGAGCCTATTTCTGCACGAGGCAGAGTTAGTGGTTGGACGCAGGAAGGTTAACCGAGTCAGCCGAGTGATGGGCTCGTACGGCAGCGCCAGATGGATTTTTGCTTTTTTGACATGTATTGTATTGGCTTCGGCCTTTCTGGTGTACAAGCAAGTTGTTTGAATAAAAGAAGAAGGAAAATTTTGTTTTATTTCATATTGCTTACACGACTGTAGTATTCAGAAGTAGAACTTGCGTAGTGTAGTCACGTTCCACGTCCGAGGGATGGGTTCTCCTTCCATAGTAGATAACCGGTATGCTCCCTTCCCGAGTGTCTAGACCACTTGGTAGGGGCCTTCCCAATTAGAGGATAGCTTTCCCGCCGCCTCAAGTGGTCGAGGGGCTTCGGCTTTTCTGAGAATGAAGTCTCCCAGTTGGAAGTGTCTGTCTCGGACTTTGGCGTTGTAGTATCGAGTGAGGCGGCATTGATATTATGTTGCTCGGATACTGGCCATCTCTCGGAGTTCATCTGCTAGGTCGAGGTTTTCGAGCAATTTCTGGTCGTTTGCCTCGGGCGAGAAGCAGATGACTCGGAGGGAGAGATTGGCAATCTCCAACGGGATCACGGCCTCGGTGCCGTACACTAGCTGAAAGGGACTTTCATCGGTTACCGTTCTGGGAGTCGTTCTGTGCTGCCAAAGTACACTCGGAAATTCCTCGAGTCAGCTGCCCTTGGCTTTGTCGAGCCTGGTCTTGATGCCTTTTAAGATAGTCTTATTGGCATTTTCGACCAGCCCGTTAGCCTGAGGGTGGGCGACCGAAGTGAAGTGATTGCGAATGTTTAGGTCAGCACATCTGTCTCTGAAATAACGAGAATCAAATTGCCGGCCATTATCGCTCACTATCACCCGGGGGATGCCGTAGCGATAGATGATCGATTTCCAGACGAAACTCCACACGACTGTCTCGGTGATCCTAGCTGTAGCTTCGGCCTCAATCTACTTGGTGAAGTAGTCGATGGCGACGATGGTGAACTTCTTCTGGGCCTGAGCTGTAGGGAACGGCCCAAGGATGTCAATCCCTCACCGAGCGAAAGGATAAGGCTCGGCTAGGGTGATGAGCTCTGTTGCCGACTGATGGACCAAATGGTCAAATCGCTGGCATCGATCACACTCTTGTACGTAGGTCGAGCAGTCGCGCTGCAGAGTGAGCCACTAGTAACCCTACCGAAGCAAGATCTTGGCGAGTGACCTTCCCCCTTGATGCGCTCCGCACAGGCCTTCGTGAACCTCTTGGATCGCTCGGTTGGCTTCGTCAGTATTGATGCACTTCAGGAGGGGACCAGAGAAGGATCTGCGGTACAAAGTGCCGTCCAGAATGACGAATCACAGAGCTTGGTATTTCAATCTCCGGGCTTCCCGAGGGTTGGGAGGCTCCTGAGGGTCTTGGAGCCACGACAGATAGGGGGTACGCCAGTCTCTTGGGGAGGCCAAGTCAATAGCCATGAGCTCCGAATCAATGCTCGGTCACTCTAGATCTTTGAGAAGGACCGATCTAGTGCCTTCGGGGTCAAGAGAGGAGGCCATCCGAGAGAGGGCGTCCGCTCGGGAGTTTTCCTCCTTAGCTATTCGGACTACCTCAAAACCCTCGAACTGTTGTGCCACGGTTCTGACCAGCTGGAGGTATTTGACCATCGGTTCTTCCCGAGCTTCGTAATTGCTGTTGACCTGGCTAGCGACCAGTTGGGAGTCAGTGTGGATTCTGACTCGCTCGGCCCCCAACCGCAGGGCCATGCGGGCTCCCGGGATAAGGGCTTCATACTCGGAGGCGTTGTTGGATGCCTGGAAGTTGAACTTCAAGGCGTATTGCAACTCTGCTCCTTCGGAGGACTTCAGGAGGATACCGGCACCACTCCCAGCCGAGTTGGAGGATCCGTCAACGAACAATGCCCAGGTTGGCCAGGGTGCGGACGGAGATTTTTCTTCGGTCGGGATGGTCCTCTCGATAATGAAGTCTGCGAGCACCTATCCTTTGATAGTCGAGCGAGGCCGGTACGATATGTCATAGGCCCCGAGCATAATGGCCCACTTGACGAGGCGTCCCGAGGCTTCAGGGTGAGTGAGTATCCTCTTTAGTGGTTCGCCGGTCAGCACGAAGATGGAGTGCCCTTAGAAGTAGGGTCGAAGGAGCTTGGCTGAGGTAACCAACGCTAGCACGAGTTTCTCGGTTGCAGGGTACCTTCTTTCAGCCTCATTGAGCACCTTGCTGGTGTAGTAGACCGGTCTCTCGACTCCTGAGTCATTTCTGACCAAGACCGAGCTAACTGTGGATGGAGTTGTCGAGAGGTAGAGATGTAAGGCTTCACCTGGAACGGGCTTGGACAGCACCGGGGGTGAAGCCAGGAACTCCTTAAGCTCAACGAACGCCTTTTGGCATTCCTCGTCCCATGCGAACGTAGCAGATGCCATTTTGGGCCCCCTGAACAGCTTGAAGAAGGGTAGGCATCATTCGGCCGCATGGGACAAGAATCGGTTGAGAGCAACAATGCGCCCGGTAAGGCGCTGAACGTCCTTGGTGCAAGTGGGGGGCCGCATGTCCAGGATGGCCTGGACCTTGTCGGGGTTGGCCTCGATACCACGCTGGGTGACTAAGAAGCCCAGTAATTTCCCGGACCTTACTCCGAAGGCACACTTGGTGGGGTTGAGCTTCATATTGTACCTCAGGAGAGTGTCGAAGGTCTCTGCTAGGTTGGCGAAGTGGTCCTCGGACTTGGGGGTCTTGACGAGCATGTCGTCGATATAGGCCTCGACGTTTCAGCCGAGCTGTCCCTCGAACATACGGTTGACCAGCCGTTAGTACGTTGCTCCGGCGTTCTTCATCCCGAAGGGCATCCGGGTGTAGCAGTGCACGCCAAAGTCGGTGATGAAGGCGGTCTTCTCGATATCTTCTGGATCCATTCTGATCTGGTGGTAGCCTGAATAGGCATCCAGGAAGCTGAGTATCTCATTACCCGAGGTTGAGTCAACCAGTTGGTCGACGCTCGGCAACGGATAGCAGTCCTTTGGTGTGACTTTGTTCAAGTCGGTGAAGTCCACACACATTGGCCACTTTCTCGAAGCTTTTGGCACCAGGACGACGTTAGCTAGCCTTATTGGGTACATGACTGATCTAAAAAGACCAGTCTTTTTCCCCTTGGTGACTTGCTCCTTGATGACCATCTGCTTCTCTGGCGCATGTTTCCTTCTGCGTTGTTGTACGGGCTTCACGGTCGGGTCGAGGTTGAGCTTATGCATCACTGTCTCTTCCGATATCCCTAGGACTTGATCATCAGACCATGCGAAGACTCGGATGTACCCAGAAAGAAATTCTTTGTATTGCTGCTGAACCTCGGATGGTAGGTCGGCTCCAATCCTTACTCCTAGGGTCGGGTCATCGTTTACGAAAATCGTTAACAACTCGCCTCCAGGCTCGGATGCTACAGGTTTTTCCTCGACTTCCCGGGCACCATTGTTCTTCCTGTCCGGCCTTGTGGCTTCAACCGAGATATTAGAGCACCTTCTGGCCATCACTTGGTTGCCTCGGATTTCCTCCACTCCATGTTTAGTGGGGAACTTCATCTTTTGGTGATAGGTAGAGGGCACCGCTTTCGTTCGGCTGAGGATCCCCCAGCCAAAGATTGCATTGTATGCTATCATACCCTTGAACACTATGAAGTCCACCATAACCGTAATGGTTTTGGGTGGGGTGCCGAGAGTAACCGGCAGGCTTAGGGCTCCCTCGGGATAAGTGGCTTGGCCATTGAACCCGCAAAGGGGGGTTCGGATCGGGCGGAGTTTAGACGGATTCTCCCCCATCTTAAGAAAACACTCATAAGATAATACATCAGGGGCACTTCTATTGTCAACTAGAATCCTATCTACGTTACAATGGTTTATCGTAGCCGATATAACTAGGGCGTCGTCATGCGGGGTGGTTAGCCCTTCCAGGTCTTGGTCGGAGAAGACACATGGGGCTCACTTGGCGGGGCATGGGGAGGCTCGATGGCTCGGCTCGCCCGCTCAGCATGACGCTTCCTTCCTCGGCTACTGTCTCCTCCTGATGTAGCTCCTCCAGCGATGACATTGATGTGGACCCCGTGAGGGGCGTTGTCGATCTCCTCTAGGGCACCTCGATCTTCCTTATGCCTGGCCACGAACCGGGATAGGTGTCCCTGGCGGACGAGGCACTCGATCTCATCCTGGAGCTGGTGGCAATTGTCGGTATGATGCCTGTGATCACTGTGGAACAAGCAGTGCTTGCTGCGATTGCGGCTCTTTGACCTCATTGGCTCGGGTTGGCGGAGGAGGCCCGAGCCTTTAATGTCTTCATAGATCTCGTACACCGGAGCGGTTAAGGGAGTGTACTGCTCGTACTTCCGGGACGGTTCTTTATGCTCCCCATCTTGGTTCCGCCTTTTTCCTTGGCCCGAGCTTGACTCGGATGCTCACTTCTTGTCCCCCTCCCGACCCGAGCCGGTTGCGCCTCGGCATGCGCTGAGAACTTCTTCGTACTTAGCATGGCGTAAAGCCAGAGTCACTAGCTCGGCAAGGGTCGAGGGAGGGTGGAGGACAAGTTCGCGGCGGAGGTTCTCGTCCCGGGTGCCTCCGATCAGCGCGGTTATGGCCGAGGCTACATCCAGGCGGGGGATTCTCAGGGTTTCCGACTTGAATCGGTTAATATAAGCCCGGAGTTTCTCCCCTTGCGCCTGTTTTAGAGCCAATAGCCCCGCTACCGACCTTGGGGGGCCACTGCTGACGAAAGTCTCCTTAAATACTTTATTTTTAACTAAAGGTGATACTTGCAAGGGGGGAGACGGGAGAGGGGGTTCATCTCTTCATTGTGGAAGAAGATGAAACCACTATCCCGGCCACCAGGCAAGCGATTTTCACATATGAAAGCATAAAGAGAAAGGGGTACAGAGGGGGGGGGGAGGGGAAATGGCCAAAGAGGGCCAAGAAGCGTACAAGGCCCAAGGCCCAAAGAAACAACAATGAGGCCAAACAACCCGAGCGAGGGTAGCAACAGAAGGCCGAGAACCCACAGAGAAAACCAAATCCCTACAAATAGGAGTCTTCGTCGAAGACCCCTTCAGAATCAGACGAGAACACAGAACGGACACCTCGGTGACGACCCGGAGAGGAAGGCCAGTCAATAGGATCAACCTCCGAACCGTCGGTATCGGGCACCTCCGGGAAGGAAGAGGCGGCCGGCGGCGGGGGCGCCATCGAAGAAGACTGGAGCCGGGGAGAACGACGTGGAAGGAGACCAGCGTCCTCAAACATGCACAGCCGATCACGCGAGGAAGAGGTGGAGTTGGAACGCCGGAAGGAACGCCGAGGAGCCCCGCCTTCCATCCTCGAGGGCGGCCGAGAGCGGTCCAAGCCAGAGGAACCCACGAAGGCCGTATGGGCCGCCGTAAGGTCACGAAACCCCGAGGTAGGCTCAAGCCCGGGGACGTGGAGAGCCTGAACAAGCTGAGGGAGCCGGAGAGGTATGCCAAGATTCGGGGGGGACACCGCACCCACGGAGAGCACCGGAGCCGAAGGGGGGGCGGTGCAGACGATTGGCCCGGGAGGGGCCCGGGTGATCTTCTTCTTCAGAGCTTGGGCGAAGGAGAGGCGAGGAGCGGCCGTCGGAGAAGAGGAGGAGGGCAAGGGCCCTACAGTGTTGGCCGCCTAGGCAGTGGGCTGCGCCCCAGGGGACCAAGCAACCGCACCGGCATTAAGCCCCGAAGAAGGGCCGCCAAGGGGGTGGGCATCCGGCGCCGGCAGGCCGAGGACCAAAGAGGAGGTCGGCCGGGCATCAGGAGGAACAATCGCAGGCACTCCTGAGCACGGAGACACAAAGCCCACAGACGGCGGGGTGAGAGCACCACGAGCACCTGGGTCCGGAGGAGGGGCGAGGCCAACAAATCTAGCATGTGCAGCGGGCAAGTCCGGAAAGAAAGAAATGGGCTCCAAACCTGGCACCGATAACACTTGAATAGTAGGGCGCAAAGAAAGGGGGAGCTCCACGGCAGGGGCGGGAGTCCCCTCAGCTCCACGGGCAGGAACAGGCACCGAGGGGTGTGCAGTAGGGGCTGCGGCCGAAGGGCTGGGTCCCCTGGGAGAGGAGGCCCGAAGGCCAGGGGCCTGCATGGGAGGGGCAGCGACTGGCCGAGGAGGGAGGCCATCATGGGGGGTGTCGACACCCATGGGGTGGGTGTCGACACCCACGTTGCCAGCTGCAGCCGGCGGAGACACGATGCCAGCTGCTGCCGCTAGCAAAGGACCTTCTGCCCCCCCCTGAGGAAGGGAAGCATCCGCAGGCAGGGGGGCAACGGGAAGAGCTGGTAGGCAGGTAGGCGAGGAGCTCGACGGAGCGGCCGCATCAGACACGGGAGCAACCGCAGTCGACGGGTGAAGTACAAGAGAATCCACGGGGGTGACAACGGGCAGAGGGGGCCCAACAGGCGGACCAAGGCCAACAGACGCCGAAGCTACCGGAGCTGGAACAGCATGCGGCAGGGGGGCTTCAACGAAGGCAGTAGGAAAGGAGCCCAGAACCGAAGGAGCACGCTCCACCACCTGCAGCCTCGACGAAGCATCCTCAGCAGGTAAGGAAGCATCCACAGGCGATGGGAGAGGAGGCACCAAGCCGGTGGGGGGGGGGAGCGCCAGGCTGGCCGCAGGCTTCGGGTGGGGCATGGAGACATCACGGACCGGGGGAGCAGTCGCGGGGGCACCACCAGCCGCGAGGACGGTGACTGCGGTTTCCAGAGGAGTAGCAAACAAGGCAGGCTGCCCAGGATGAGGCAGAGCAGGTTTGGGCGGCACCAAGGTAGAACGGCGAGCAGGAGGCTTGTTGCACTGGAGCAAACTACTTGAAGTCTCAGATGGATCCGAGGGCGAGGGCCCGGAACCATGCTTTGGCACCTTGGACCAGGGTGGTCACGAAGGCTCGGCATTTGATGGCATCGGACGCCCCGTGAAGGGTCATTAGGGCGTCGAAGCTGTCGAAGTGATCAGCCGGGTGGCCCTAGCCGTCGTAAGGCTTGAAGGTCGGAATGGAGATTCTGGGAGATACCTCTGCCTTCAAGATATAGTCGGAGAATAGGGATTTCTCCTCATCCTTTGCTGGGGAGGTCTTCTGCAAGGCGCGTAAGGCGCACTCCTGCTCTACGAAGCACCTCTCGAACTCTCGTGGACGGAGGGATAACTCCAGCTGCCGTTACGCCATGGGGGCTAGGGGGACGTGATGGCGGGCTGTCCTGGCGTTCCCTGGGGACTTCGGTCTCTGGGTGGGGATGGCGTGCCCCAGGTTTTCCCCTTTTCGGCGTGGAGGAGGCCTCTTGCTCTAGAGGAGGGGCTTGTGAAGGTCCTCCTGACCTATTGCGAATAAGTTACCATCCTCGGAGGGTGAAGCGACCTCCGGTAGTATGCTGGGACATGTCTCCGCGGGGAGGGCTTTCCGAAGGGACATGTGGCCTTCCTTCCCTGGCCGCATGGGTCCTCATGAGTTCCACGAGGACGTCCAGTTTTACGTTAAGAGCTTGGAAAGCGTCAGTGTCCTCGTTGGATGGTTGCTCTACCGCCGCGGGCAGAGGTGGTTCGTCGGCTGGGGTGCTGGTGTTGGAGGGGGGGTCTTGTGCGTCCTGAGAAGGGCCTTCTCCATCCACCACCATGGCCTTCCCCCTGTACTTCTTTGCACCATGCTGGCTCTTTGATCGTTTCCCACATATGGTGCCAGATGAAGAGGGGCGATCTCACGCTGGTCCTAAGCTGGAGAAGATAATCACCGAACAGTTTTGGAAAACCCTCCGATGTCTAAGTCAATAAAGCAGTGGTGGAAGCTATGAAGGGAGGGAAAAGGAGATGCACGAGATCCCTCTCCACCAAGGTGGTGAAGTGGTTCATGCTCAAGAAGTGTTGGCGTGTGTTGGCCTTACCTTTCGCTGGAGGGAGTCCCAGGCTTAAATAGTGTGCCGGCCTCATGAGTCCCGTAAGTTGAGGAGTTTCAGGCGAGAGTTACATACTCAACGTGGGCTCTTTACGTCCTCATCATGGGATCTTTATAGCCTTAAGGGGTCGTGAGTCACTTATCCTTATGAACTCCTGCTCATAAAGGGCTCTCAATGGCAGCGTGGATAAGCAATCGTCGGTCGACCCAAGCATGAAGAGTGCCAACCCTGTCCGGGTGATAGGCATAGCTCGTATGAGGCTCGGTCGGAGTGGGCGCTGAGCGCTAGCCTTTATCCCGACGAGGGGATAGATCGGGCGTGGGTTTTCCTCCGACCGGACCGACGCTTGGGCCTTCCGAGTCTAATGGCCGCCGAGGAAGTGCTTGATCCCGAGTGATCTTATTGGGCTTTTATGCTAAGTGGGCCCTGCGGGGCGGTCACTTAGATGAGCTGGGCCTCGTTTGGTCTTGCTGGACCTAGTTCGGCCGCTCTTAGATGGGGTACAAAAATCCCCCTCTCCACCGGATCTAATCCCGCACTTGCATTAAACTTGCCGTACTCACGATAGACATTTGTACGGCTTTAGTCGTCGTCTTCCATGCTACTAACGTGGACTTCTGTCCGAATAAGAAATGGTCTGCGAGTGACCGACATATGCGTATTTGTGAACGTTTATACTTTAATACGGGGTTTGTTTAAACGCAGTCCAAGATTTTGCTCTCGCTTCCATCATTACGAATTTCAGGCCATAGGGCCCCTTTTCCTGGCAATCAATCAACGGTTTTCTCCTCTCCGAGGGGTTGTAATTAACGTTGTAGCCTTTATGGCATGGCGGGTTCTGTTGCATCTCTGTAGTTTTGATGATGACTAACACTATGAATCAAATTATTTTTATGATAATTATTTTGATGCTCCTTGATGAATGATAAAGATCCTGCATTGTCTAAATATTCTTAGGATCTAATGTTGTTGTCTTGCATGCACATCTATGGATCAAATGCTTTTTCATCATGCTTTTCTGATTTAATGCCCTTCTATCATGTTCACCCATGAACTCATACTTATTTGTCTTGTTTATATGGGTTCTGTGCATTTAGTGCGTTGACGCACATGGCTGGCTGCGTAGACGCAATAGTGCGTCTTTCGCTTGCTGTTTTGTCCACTGCGTCGACACTGTCACTGGATGCATTGACACATTGGCCTGTTGCCAGGGGCGTGAGGATTTCGTTTAAACAGTTGAGTCGACGCTGCACGATGGAAGCGTTGACGCATTGGCTTGGTGCCAAGGGCTTGAGCGTCTCGTCTATGAAGCTGAGTCGACGCTGTCACCTGAAGCGTTGACGCATTGGCTTGTTACCAAGAGATTGTGCGTCTCACCCAAGGAGCTGAGGCGACGCTACACAATGGAAGCGTCGACGCCTTGAGCTTATGACCCAAGGTCTTATGATCAACAACCAAGCAGACGCGTCGACGCTGTCACTAATGCATTGACGTATTAGTGTGTTTTGTCAAGGGACCTGTTCTCCATTATATCCATTGCGTTAACGCCTTGGCTTTACTGCGTTGACGCGTTCTTCTGTCCTTTGATAAGTCCCGTGCAATCTGTGTGATCAATATATGACTTGAATATTTCTGAGATTGACTGAATGTTCTCTGAAACCTTACAGGGACTTAAAGACAAATTGGAACTTTATTCCAATCATGTGAGCACGTGATCCGAGGGAATAATCATCTAATACGTGGCTCGGTTCATCTGGAAGCATTACTTCGCGCATGTCTCCCAAACCCTCACTCTCTCATGAGGTTGGATATATATATGAAGGTTTCTGCTCCTGAAAAGCTGCCGAAGCCACAAGGAAAAGGGTGAGGCCAGAGCGAGAGGAAGGAGAGGAGAAGCCATCCTGATCCATTCGTTGAGCGTACCTGGAAGAGAGATAGTGATGAAGGAGAGGATGGTTTTCTGTTATGTTTTATCTATGCTTCTTTAAGAAGCTACATTGTTTCTCCGTTCGATTGTCTTCGATATTTCTCTATGTTTTCAGTTGTTTGTTCTTAAATTCCGATACTCTATTTTATCGTTCCCTCTAGGTGTAGAGGAAGAGAGGTGAATCCTATGGGTTGCATTGTGGTTCCCTCTGAATCAGATCAGAGGAAGGGAGGTGGTCTCCGGGGTTGTTGTGTTCAGATAGTGAGAAGGCTATCTGGGTTGTTCCCTCCAGCTGTGGAGGAAGAGAGACATCATCTCTGATTTGCAGTGAGTGTGGGTCACTGCTGGGTTCCCTCCTGTCTAAGAGGAAGGGAGAGTTATCTCCGGGTCAGGTCTTGGGGTGTGAGACTTGGGTGCAAGCTGTGTGTTCAGCGTCTGTAGGGATTTTGATCCCCAAGCTGTGGATCAGCGTGTTGTTGGCAGACTGAGTCTGCGGTTCTTTCTTGTGAAAGGGAAGCCTCACTCGGCCTTGAGTGAGGGATGGACGTAAGTCTGTAGGTTGCAGACTGAACCATCTAAACCTCTTGTTCTTCGTGGTGTGATTGTGCGCATCTTTTCTTTTTATGCTTTTGTCTGGTTTCATGAAGTAAGTGTGATTGTTGATGATCGAAACCTTAGTCTGATTGCTCGCTTAGTGCTTGTGCATATGTGCTGATGAAATTCTGAGTGATATATGTTCTGCGCTCGTGACCTGCTTAATCTTGGTTGAGGTTTCGGATTATTTTACATATAGTCTGTCTTCCTAGCCCATCTCATCTTCTAAGATTACCTCGGCTAGGATAAATATTTTTTAAACGGTGATCTATTCATCCCCTCCCCTTCTAGCTCACCGTCCTCCTGTTTAACAGTTGGTATCAGAGCAGGTTTACCCGAGATGTGGTCCAACGACCAGGGTAATCCTGGAACCAGTGGTCCTCGCAGCTACATAGCTGAGGGACAGTCAATCTCCCGTCCCCCATATTTTGATGGTTCTATTTATTTCTTTTGGAGAAACAAGATGGAAGTTTTCATCCGATCTCAGAGCCACAAGCTGTGGAGAGTCATTACAACTGGACCTTATGATTTACCTCCGAATGAGGAGATGTGGTCTGAAGAACAAGTCAAATTATCCGGATTGAACTGGTCTGCGCTCAACATCTTCCAGTGCGCAGTTCACCCTGAAGAATATGCCCGAATTTCGGCGTGCAAGACAGCTAAGAAGATGTGGGATGAACTAGCACTGATTTACGAGGGTACCTCTCAGGTCAGAGCTACCAAGGTAAACTACCTAACCTCTGAGTATGAATTATTTAAGATGAAGTCAGAGGAGAGCGCGACTGATATGTACGCTAGGCTGTCATTGATCACAAACAGCCTCAAGGGGTTTGGAAAGGAAATATCTGAAGGGGATATAGTCAGGAAGATCTTGAGATCTTTGACTCCAGCGTGGCACACAAAGGCCACTGTGATAGAGGAATCGAAGGATTTAACAACCATGACTGTCACTGAACTCATAGGGTCTCTTATGACCTATGAGATGAATCTCAAGAAAATAGGAGAAGGAAGTGACAGAAAGGGCAAGAATGTTGCTCTTAAAGTTGAACGACACAGCAGCAACAGCAGCAGTAGCAGTGGAGACTCTGATGGAATTCCAGACCTTGACAGGAGTGAAAAAGCTTTGCTCACACGACAGTTCAGGAAATTTCTGAAACTGAAAGAAAAATCATCTGGGAGAAGAAGAAACTACTCATCAGGTAAATATCCGAACAATGGCAATGACAAGGATAGGAATGCTAAAAGTGTGATGTGTTATCATTGCAGGAACTTTGGGCACATGAAGCAAGCTTGCCCTGAGCTTCAGAAGAAGACACTGGATTACCATAAGAAAGGCTCTAAAGTGTACAAGAAAAAGCCAAAAGCTATGGTATGCACTTGGAGCGATGAAGAAGAAGACTCAGAGACTAATTCCTCAGGAAAGGAGACTAAAGGAGTATGTCTGATGGCCGACGAGGAAAATGAGGTAATCAATCCCTTTGTGACTTACTCTATTGATGACTGGGAACATAAGTATGGTGAACTGCTAGATATGTACAATGCCTTAGCTAAAGAACATAGAGTCACCAAACGCAAACTCAATGTGGTTAATGAAGAACAAGAACTCATCAAGACAGAAAATTCCAAACTGATAGCTGAATTAGTTCAAATGGAAAATGTAAGAAATGAGAACAATCTTGTTAAAAATGAACTTGAAAAACTTAGAAAACAGCTTGATGAAACCAATCAACATACTGAAAAAAACCTGAGACAAAATGACTTACTCAGGGAAGGGTATGAAGCTGTTAAAAGGGTCAATGATGAATTGATGGAAAACAATATATGTCTGCGGAAGGAGTTGGAAGATAAGAAGAAAACCCTTGAGAGGTTTGTTTTGGGAGAGAGTAATTTGAATGCCTTGTTAGGCACCAAAGTAAACTTTAACAGAGAAGGGTTGGGTTTCAACCCAAGTAAGAAGGAAGCATTTGGGGTAAAAACCACTACTTTCTGCATTGAGAAAGGAAAAGAGAAACTGGACATTCCATCCAGTTCTAAAACTACTGAACAACAAAAGAACATCCATAGACAACAGGCTGATTTTGGAAAAAATATCTTCAAGAAATTCAACAAGCCCACGCACCAGAAGCAAGGTGTCTGTCAATTCAACAACTATGACTCTAATAAAAGAATGGGCTATTTTAAAAGAAACATGGGAACGTCTAACTACACACAGAATACTGTCAATAAAATGCCTTCATCTAGACAGGTTAAAAATTATTGTCTGGCTGGGACCCAAACCTTTATCAATAGAAACTGGACACACCTTGAGAAACAAATGAAATGCACATCAATAACAAAACTGTCAACTCTCAGCACAGAAAGAAAAAGGGGTTGAAACAGATCTGGATTCCAAAGACTGTGATTAATGAATTGAACGGTATTTTTGGACCCAACTTACCTTGGGTTCCAAAGCACACAACTTAAATTGTTATTGTGCAGGTGAGCCTAGCAGCCGAGAACAACAAGTGGTATCTCGACAGTGGCTGCTCGAGGCACATGACAGGGGATCAAAGAAAGTTCAGCAAGCTTGAATTGAAAGCAGGAGGGTCAGTTAAGTTTGGAGGTAAAAATAAAGGTCAAATCATTGGGACCGGAACCATCGGTAAGAAAACCTCCAACTCTGTTGAAAAAGTCTTGTTGGTTGAAGGTCTGCAACACAATTTATTGAGTATTAGTCAGTTATGTGACAAGGGTCATAAGGTTCTTTTTGATGAGCATGCTTGCAAAATTTTAGAACCAAACTCCGATAAAATAAAGTTCATTGCAAATAGAGTCAATAATGTCTATATTGTGGATCTTGATGTTGAGTCTGAGTCTAATCTGTGCCTCACTGCTGATTAAGAGAATAACATGTTTGACTGGCATAGGCGACTAGGCCATGCTAGCTTTAACACCTTGCATAAATTAGCTAAATTTGATTTAGTTAGAGGCATGCCTAGCTTGAAGTTCAAATCATTCTCTAAGCCTTGCGAGGCATGTGCTATAGGCAAGCAAACTCAAGCTTCTTTTAAACTTAGGTCTGAGAGCTTGTCAACAAAGATCATGGAACACTTGCACATGGATCTCTTTGGTCCTACCAGAACCCAGAGTCTAAATGGTAAGAGATTTGGTTTTGTCATTGTCGATGACTACTCTAGATTTGCATGGCTGTTTTTCTTGGCAAATAAGAGTGATGCTTTTCAAAAATTTGAGCATTTTTTCAATAAGCAAAAACATATAGGGCACAAGATCACTGTTATCCAATCAGATCATGGAGGAGAGTTTGAGAACTCCTCATTTTCTAGCTTCTGTGACAAGGAGGGACTGACTCACAAATTTTCTTCTCCCAGGACCCCAGAGCAGAATGGAATTGTGGAGAGAAAGAATCAAACAATAGTGGAAATGGCAAGAACACTACTAATGGAGAGTCAGCTACCTAAGAGCTTCTGGGCAGAAGCGGCAAACATAGCCTGCTACATACTTAATAGAGCTTTGGTAAGACCCATACATAAGAAAACACCATATGAACTCCTGAAAGGTAAGAGGCCTAATGTCTCATATTTCAAAATTTTTGGTTCAAAATGCTTTATTCATAATAACAACAAGAGAGACTTAGATAAATTTGATGCTAGAAGTATTCCAGGAATATTCCTAGGATACTCTGAAACATCTAGGGCCTTCAGGGTCTTTAATAAAACTGATAGAACTGTAGAGGAAACCCCCCATGTTATTTTTGATGAAACAAAAATCTCTAACAGTATAAATGATGATAACAGGTCTACAAGTCATGATGGAGAGTTCCTGAATCAATTGCAAGAGGAGGAAGTACAATCGGCTGAAGAACCCACTGATCTGAACCCAGTAAGTACAGCCGAACAAGGTGAGTCCTCAACAAATGTCAGAGTTTTAAAAGACCACCCTGTAACCAATATTATTGGTAGTCTTAATGATCCCCCTAGGACAAGATCTCATTTCAGAAATGTTCAGAATCTGGACTTAATTGCTTTAGTTTCTCAAATTGAGCCTAAGACCATTGAAGAAGCCTTAAGTGATGAGAATTGGGTAACTGCCATGTGTGAAGAACTAGGGCAATTTGATAGAAACAATGTCTGGGAACTTGTACCTAGACCTGAACATCTCAATGTAATAGAAAAAAAATGGATGTTAAGAGTGCTTTCTTGAATGGAATTCTAAAAGAAGAAGTTTATGTTGAACAACCTCCTGGTTTTCAGTTTTCGACTAAACCTGATCAAGTTTTCAGGTTAAACAAAGCTCTTTATGGATTAAAGCAGGCTCCTCGGGCCTGGTATGAAAGGCTGACCAGTTTCTTACTGAATAAAGGATATAACAGAGGTAAAGTTGACCAAACCTTATTCACTAAGAATTCAAGACAAGATCTCATCATAGTTCAGGTATATGTGGACGACATCATCTTTGGATCAACAAATCCTGAACTGTGTAAAGAATTTTCACAGCTTATGTCAGCTGAATTTGAGATGAGCTTAGTTGGGGAACTGACTTATTTCCTTGGCTTGCAGATAAATCAAATGACATATGGCTGTTTCTTCCACCAAACCAAGTACACGCTGGATATCCTAAAAAGGTTTGGGATGACTAACCTGAAGCAAATTTCCACCCCAATGAGCACAAGCATGACCCTTAATGCAGATGAGTCAGGTAAACAAGTGGATGAAAAACTCTAAAGAGGTATGATCGGATCCCTCTTGTACTTAACTGCCTCTAGGCCAGACATACAATTCAGTGTTGGTTTATGTGCAAGATATCAGTCTAGGCCTGCTGAACTACATTTGTCTGCTGTAAAAAGAATCTTTAGATATCTGTCTGCCACACATACATTAGGCTTATGGTATCCTGCTTCACGCACATTAGATTTAGTTGCATACACTGATGCAGACTTTGCTGGATGCAAACTAAATAGGAAGAGCACCAGTGGCCACTGCCAATTCTTAGGAGGATGCCTAGTTTCTTGGAGTTCAAAGAAACAACATTCAGTGGCTCTTTCCACTGCTGAGGCTGAATACGTGGCTGCAAGCAGCTGTGGCACTCAGGTTATCTGGATCAAGCATCAACTTCATGATTACCAAGTAGAGATAGGTTGCACTCCCATCTTTTGTGATAACACTAGTGCCATAAACATTGCAAAGAATCCTATTTTACACTCACGAACAAAACACATTGAAATCAGGCACCACTTTATCAGAAATGAAATTGTAAATAAAACATTTGAATTAATTCATGTTGGGACTGCAGATCAAATTGCTGATATTTTTACAAAACCTCTAGATACTGAAAAATTCACTTCTTTGAGAAGAGAACTTGGTATTTACAAACTCTGACTGATTTGAGGCAATGAATTCTGGTTCATGTATTTTCATAAATTTAGTGGTAGTTTTGTCATACTTTTTCTGGTGGGGGTCCCTATGTGAGGGGGAGCGGGTGTGTGCATTGAGTAAAGTCAATTCTGCTTCTCTGCTGTTTTCTGGGTAGAATGGGAGATAGAGCTACTAGAGAGGGGGAGCTTGACTAATTAGAAACGCTTGAAAGATGGGTGTTATTGCTGGATTAAATGTTAGAATTGATCTTGAATATTCCTCTTAATAGAACCTCATTCATTTCCTACATTCTTAAGTTTGTGCAATTAAAGTCCATCTAGAATCCTCTTCTAGTAAGTCTTAAGAGGCTAAGATTAACCTTCAGTAGTATATCCTCTTACTTTGTTGCATGACTCATGAACAAGCTAGACTTGTAAGAAATGGTTTTTGTTTATGAGCTTCTCATTGGACATCTTGATAAGACCTCTAATATTTGCCCTGGTTTTTGTCTTCAAACAACCCCTTGTTGAGCTAGTTAAACTGATCTGTGCTTAAAACTGCATACTGAGAAACTAGGAATCCCATCAATGAAATGAGAATCTCCTATGTCATGAGGTATCAGTTCTCATAAACAAAATCAAAATAAAGAACTACAATTCAAAATTATGCTTGGCAGAGCAATGATGACAATATGTTGAGTAACTGGGGATTCTGGCCTCTGATCAAGGTGTCTCCTCATGTAACAACCAATGGTCACTATCTCTGTTCTCTAATTGAGAAGTGATGAGGCTCTTACACTGAGTAACTGAGGATGCTGGCCTCTGACCAAGGTGCATACTTAATGTCAAAAGTGTAACTGGCCAAATACACTCTATAACTGTGCTCTCTCTGCCTGGACTGTTTGTCCTCAATGCCTACAGGCTGTCTTAGTGGTTCAAACTCTTGTTGTCTCTTTGACAAGCCTTAACAGCTACCACAGTCATACTTGTTGCCACTTGCTCTTCTCTCATAATCATAGTAAGTTGATAAACTTCAAGTTTATTCTGAATCTCTTTCTCTTACCAGAACTCCAAGATTCTTCACTGGACCTTACAACCCCACTTAAGTATCTAAGATTTGACAATGAGTGTCTACTGTTGGAATTCTCTCCATCTTTACTCATCAGTCCAGCGTCAACATCTCTCTTTCTCCTTGTTTTGATGATGTCAAAGGGGGAGAAGGTTGAAAAGTCTGAAAAGGGGAGAAGGTTGGGGAGAAGGTTGAAAGGGGGAGTAAGTCTGAAAAGGGGAGAAGGTTGAAAGGGGGAGTAAAGAGGTTGAAAGGATGGGTGATCTAGTAGCTAGCTAGTGGAAGGAAGGTTTTGGAATGGTTTTAGGTAAAAGATGATGCATGCTGTGAGTTCAGGCCTTGAGAGGTCACCATTGCTGCCTTTATTGAGAATGTTTTAAGTTGGTGTTTCTTCTTTCACTGAATTTGACTCATGGTGTTGCCATCATAAAAAAGGGGGAGATTATTGCATCTCTGTAGTTTTGATGATGACTAACACTATGAATCAAATTATTTTTATGATAATTATTTTGATGCTCCTTGATGAATGATAAAGATCCTGAATTGTCTAAATATTCTTAGGATCTAATGTTGTTATCTTGCATGCACATCTATGGATCAAATGCTTTTTCATCATGCTTTTCTAATTTAATGCCCTTCTATCATGTTCACCCATGAGCTCATACTTATTTGTCTTGTTTATATGGGTTCTGTGCATTTAGTGTGTTGACGCACTTGGCTGGCTGCGTAGACGCAATAGTGCGTCTTTCGCTTGCTGTTTTATCCACTGCGTCGACACTGTCACTAGATGCGTTGACACATTGGCCTGTTGCCAGGGGCGTGAGGATTTCGTTTAAACAGTTGAGTCGACGCTGCACGATGGAAGCGTTGACGCATTGGCTTGGTGCCAAGGGCTTGAGCGTCTCGTCTATGAAGCTGAGTCGACGCTGTCACCTGAAGCGTTGACGCATTGGCTTGTTACCAAGAGATTGTGCGTCTCGCCCAAGGAGCTGAGGCGACGCTACACAATGGAAGCGTTGACGCCTTGAGCTTATGACCCAAGGTCTTATGATCAACAACCAAGCAGACGTGTCGACGCTGTCACTAATGCGTTGATGCATTAGTGTGTTTTGTCAAGGGACCTGTTCTCCATTATATCCATTGCGTTAACACCTTGGCTTTACTACGTTGACGCGTTCTTCTATCCTTTGATAAGTCCCGTGCAATCTGTGTGATCAATATATGACTTGAATATTTCTGAGATTGACTGAATGTTCTCTGAAACCTTACAGGGACTTAAAGACAAATTGGAACTTTATTCCAATCATGTGAGCACGTGATCCGAGGGAATAATCATCTAATACGTGGCTCGGTTCATCTGGAAGCATTACTTCACGCGTGTCTCCCAAACCCTCACTCTCTCGTGAGGTTGTATATATATATGAAGGTTTCTGCTCCTGAAAAGCTGTCGAAGCCACAAGGAAAATGGTGAGGCCAGAGCGAGAGGAAGGAGAGGAGAAGCCATCCTGATCCATTCGTTGAGCGTACTTGGAAGAGAGAGAGTGATGAAGGAGAGGATGGTTTTCTGTTATGTTTTGTCTATGCTTCTTTAAGAAGCTACATTGTTTCTCCGTTCGATTGTCTTCGATATTTCTCTATGTTTTCAGTTGTTTGTTCTTAAATTCCGATTCTCTGTTTTATCGTTCCCTCTAAGTGTAGAGGAAGAGAGGTGAATCCTTTGGGTTGCATTGTGGTTCCCTCTGAATCAGATCAGAGGAAGGGAGGTGGTCTCTGGGGTTGTTGTGTTCAGATAGTGAGGAGGCTATCTGGGTTGTTCCCTCCTGCTGTGGAGGAAGAGAGACAGCGTCTCTGATTTGCAGTGAGTGTGGGTCACTGCTGGGTTCCCTCTTGTCTAAGAGGAAGGGAGAGTTATCTCCGGGTCAGGTCTTGGGGTGTGAGACCTGGGTGCAAGCTGTGTGTTCAACGTCTGTAGGGATTTCGATCCCCAAGCTGTGGATCAGCGTGTTGTTGGCAGACTGAGTCTGCGGTTCTTTCTTGTGAAAGGGAAGCCTCACTCGGCCTTGAGTGAGGGATGGACGTAAGTCTGCAGGTTGCAGACTGAACCATCTAAACCTCTTGTTCTTCATGGTGTGATTGTGCGCATCTTTTCTCTTTATGCTTTTGTCTGGTTTCATGAAGTAAGTGTGATTGTTGATGATCGAAACCTTAGTCTGACTGCTCGCTTAGTGCTTGTGCATATGTGCTGATGAAATTCTGAGTGATATATGTTCTACGCCCGTGACCTGCTTAATCTTGGTTGAGGTTTCGGATTATTTTACATATAGTCTGTCTTCCTAGCCCCTCTCATCTTCTAAGATTACCTCGGCTAGGACAAATATTTTTTAAACGGTGATCTATTCATCCCCTCCCCTTCTAGCTCACCGTCCTCCTATTTAACAGGTTCTCAGTCCCGACATGAACCGCACAATCGTCTGATTAGTCAGACCGAGTGCACCATGGGCTTCATCGAATCCTGAATATTTACCTAGGTGACTGGCACGCCCATGCACTTAATAAACCCAATTAACAAATAAACATCGATATCAATAAAAAGTGCGTCCACATGTTCCTTCACGGATCTGCCTATAACCCAAGGCAGCCAGACTGTTGGCCGCCAAGCCCATTCTAGGGCAACCATAGAGCTGCCCACCCACATCCCAAGGTGGCCACACAGTTGGCCGCCCAGCTCCCTCAAGAAGGCCACACAGCTGGCCGCCTAGCCCCTCAAGAAGGCCATCGACCTGACCTCCCAGCTCCTTTAGACGGCCAGAACCTTGGCCACCTTCTGTCAACTGTCTGTCAACTCCACGATCCGTCCACTCCGGACACGTCCTCCGAAATTGCTCCCACTCGGGGGGGGGGGGGGGGGGGGTTCGAGACTCACGTTGCCTCACACGTAATCTAGTTTTGAATGGTTTTCATGGAGGGGAATCCAGCACATACAAAACTCCATTCCGAACCATCTTACGGGGGGGGGGGGGGGTGTTGGGCATTTTTCAGGAGGAGGGGAGGCTGGTAGTCCGGAGTCCAGAGAGAGCTGTGAGCACGAGAGCGTCCTTCCCAACCTTCCCCGAGAAGCAGAATGTGAAGTCAAGGAGCTCCATTGCGGGAGAGTCCATGTTGCAGGGGGCGGCCATCCACATGGCCCCCTACCACCTTTGAACGGCCATACACTTGGCCACCTTCATCCAGTTGACGGGCAAACCCCGTCCTTCTTCCTTTATTCTCTATTTTGCTGCATTTTACTTCATTCTACTACATACACGCATGCTAGATTTTTGCTAAATCCCTTTCTCTAAAGAGGTTTTCCAAACCAAAACATAGGGAAGGGGGATGGCCGAGATAGTCGAAAGTCTCGGCCATCCCCCTTTCCGCCCCTCTTCCTGGTATGCTAGACCCCATTTGCATGTTTTATTTACTTCTCTGAGCATTTACCACACTTCCACAGTCTAATGGTCTATTCTCTATTTGCTGGTTAATTTGCATGATCTTCATCACCGACTTGCTGAGCTCCACATTCTTGGTCGACCGAGAGCGAGGACAGGAAGAACCCACATCTCCCACTTCAAGGGCATTACGATCATCCTAGCCCTGTGAAGCTCAGGTATTAGCCTCTGGCGATCACTATTTCTTTATTTCTTATCTATGCACTATAGGTAGCAGCAGCATAGTTCGGAGGGAGGACACACGCACGCCATTGTGCGCACCTACCGACTTCCGGCGTCTGCAACACCCAAGTTGCAGGAGAATATGAAAAATGTGATGGGCACTAGGTGTCCCACTGTGATCGCCAAAAAATAGAGTTGTGGATAAACTATCTACCCCGCCCCCAAACTATGGTTGTGAGGAAATTGACCCGGGTCAGGCAAATCATTTACCCTGAACACTTTTTGGGTGTATCTCTGCGGTCGGAAGAAACTGGGAGCCTAAGTTTGACATGACGGCATTGTCATCAAGATAAGTCTTAATCGACGAGACCATCATTCGAGGAGTCTAAAGGCCCAAATCAGCCTAGATGTCCACTCAGGATACCTGGGAGGTTGTAGAAAGAGCCTATCCTTCCACCATTATTGTGATGTCTCATGGGTAATTACCAGATGTTGGCCAAAAACAAAAAAATCAAAAAAAAAATCTGAATTCATAAAAAGTTAAAATATTTAATTCAAAAAAAAATCAAAATATGACAAAATCCCAGAAAAATCAAAATATTCAAAAAAACCAAAAAAAGGAGAGGCATCTCTCGATAACATGCATCTCACCCACACCACCATACCACCTCCGTTCCTACATCACTATCTCACAACTACGAACCCCAAACGCTACTCCCCTTTCTTCATTCCATCCCACCAGGGGATTTACACATGCACTGCTATCAACACCCAAACTTGGGGCAAATTGCATACCCATCTGCTCATCCAAGATAGTCAAATCCCTGGCTACATTGTCGGGAGGTAGAGCATTCTTCGTTCCTTTGCTTTCCACGAATCCTAGTTGCAATCGAACTCCGCCAGCTCGGCACTTCAACTTGAGTCCTAAGCAAATGAAACCTTCGTATCACTTGATTTCAACAGATGCCTGGTTGCATTACGAATATCTTTTTCCTTACTCTCTCTACTCCATATCCCCGTGATTAGACAAACGTCCTACCTATGTCAGCGGGTCAAGGACGGACTTCGGCTATGGAGCTTGAACTATCCTTTTGTTGGTCTTCCCCCAACTAACCACCTCAATGAAGTCAATTGATGTGCTAGGCAAAGTTAGCATAGGCTCCCCTATCATCGAGAATGATCACCTTTGGGGACGTCCTTACGCCCTGGTGACCATCCCCGCGGAATTCAATTTTGTCCATTAGGCCCATTGTAAAGCTGAAGGATGATGTTTTGGTGCGGACACCAGAGCGAGCGAGAAGCACGAGTCGGCGAGCCGTCGGAACCAAACGCGCAGCACTACTCGAGCTACACAGGCATCCCTTTGGCTTGGAGATAGTCTGGAGTCTCCATCTTGAGTCTTGATATTTTTAGTATTTATTGGGTTTGTATTTGGTGTGTAATGTATGCTAATTTGGGTTTTATTTGGGGTTAAGAGAGTGTAATTGGGCTAATATATTGGGTTCTTTGTAAAAGGCCACGTAGGCCCAGCGGGCCCCCCCACCCTCTCTCCCATTGGGCCACCAAGCTTCTAGGGCCCATAGGGGCTGGTCCATGGTCCATGGTGAACTTGGACCAAAGAAGAAAAATCTATTTTTACTTCTTAAAGAGGGCGCCCCCCTTTTTGTCTTCACATGTAATATTTTTATTTTTCTTTGACCATTGGAGGAGAAAATAGAATTTGACATCCCCTAAGTACCCCTCCCTAACCCTAGATCTGAGGGTAGTAGTGGTCATTTATCTAGGGTTTTCATTTCATATAAAACCATTGTATTTCTTATTTTCATCACAATTAATGAAAGAATTTCAGCAATTTTGCTCCAAGGCCAAGGGCGCCCCCTTCCTCTCTCCTCTCCACCCCCTTTGCAAATGAGAAGGCTGTCCTTCTGAGGTGTGAAGCCTCAATATCAGATCCATTTCTGAGTGAGAAGCTCAGCACCGCCGCCGCCACCACCATCAAGCCGCCGTCGCACCACCACCACCCCGCCGTCTCCGTTCTGTCCCCCGCCAAACAGCAACCTAGAGTTCGAATTCTTCCGCCCAAACCACGGAACTAGTGAAGCTGAGATTTTGTGGGTGAGTTCCCCACGTAGTTCCCCCTTTCCACAAAAATTTCCATGCCCTAAATCATCCATTTGCTCCCCGTTCCATTTAAGTTTCGACGATCTACACAATCTGTCCCTGTGTAGATCTGTGATCTAGCAGCCCACTTTTTTTTTGTTTTTCATCCCCTTACCAATTTCATATCGATCTGAAATTTGGATTGGGATTTTTGCCCACCCAATCCCTTCGCCGAATTTTTTTTCACGATTTTAGGAGTTTGTTTACCCTTCTTAAAAATCTCTGCTAAAACCGAATTCTGTTCTGTCCTCTGCAGTCCAGATCTGACCTCCTCTGCCATAAAATCCTTCCCACCCTTCAAGCCACCTACAAAAATTATAAAAAAATTGTGTGTGACCCTAACTTCCCCCTCTCTCACGCATAAAATTCCCAAGTCCCCGATCCACCATTTGTGCCTCGGTCAAACCTCAATATCAGGCAGATCCCAACCTGCCCAGTCTATTCTGAGTCAGTGAGTCTGTCTGTTCTAAATTCCACCATGGAGAATATAGAAACAGGAAAATTCCTATAACACCAGGTGTTCGTAGATATGCAAAATAGCTTTGTAACGGCGTTGGATTCATGTCGATCCGACATCGGATCTGATCGCAGCATTTATTCTCGCCGGGTCGCGCGGCTCTGAAACTGCAGAATTGGTTCGGGCCAGCAAGCAGCAACATCCCCAAGTTGCGCCGCCTCACCTTCCCCAAGGTGATCCAGTGCGATCCCATCCAAGGGATTGCTCCTCTTGGAGTCCTCTTCGCAACGGGACCACTTCCAACCAGATCGGCCTCCCGACCGGAGTGTGGTGCCCAAGGTCGTCCATCAGCGCCATCCGGCTAGCACCGAATAGCAGCACGTCGGCACCGACGAAGCTACCCAAAACGTTGCCCATCAACCCAAGCTAGATATTCCTGAGCCCACGTGTTACCTGTTACCTCCCTGCGTGGAGTGGGTATCATTGTTGTAATTATTGATAATTGCTTATACCGGGAATCATGGGTCTTGGCCGGGATTGTCTTCCCTACGCTTGGAGCGTGGAGGTACATGCCCGCTCCTCTCCCTTTGGCGCATTACTTATTTAGTATAAGTTTAAATGCCATTGTCGGTGTGATAGGATTCTAGCTCGTTGTCATGTTTTTATCACCGCTGCGAGTGAGAGAGAGAGCGTGACCCATCCCGTGACTCGATCCGAGCATGAGAGCGAGTTTTACCACCCGTGACTCTACGCCGGTTTCTCAACCGCGCAAATCTCATGTTTCCCTCGCTTGGGATGATTAGTGAGCTTGACTTCTTGTTGAGGACACCTTCTCCTCTTTTGGAGCTCCTTAGTGTCGAAGTCGAGGTGGCTCCATTGTGCATGACATTGCTGGTCATTTCGGTCCAAAAAGGAGTCGAGTCGATATCTACAGTCTTAGATTTTCTAGTCTAATTGAGTCCCTTGCCATCCCGCATCAGTTTGGTATCAGAGCAAGGTTGAGTCTAGGGTCATCTTGTCCAAAGTGTTGCATTTCCTACCTGTATCCAGTATATCAAAAGGTGTTGCCCGAATGATAGGTCACGCCTGTCGGGAGGGTAGCACACTTGTGTGAGGTGGATCTTCAGATCAGGTACCTCCGCCACGTACTGGGTACTGGTTGAGTCCAGGTCCTCAGTTTGCATTAGTTAGTGCATCCCAACCTTTGTGTCTTTGCATGCCCACTCGTAGAGGCACCCAATACTCACCACTACCACCTATGGCGGATCCCTGAGTCCGTAGTCCCGATGAGCCTTCTATGGCCGAGATGTTCAGATCTCTCATGGATAGATTCGATACACGTATGGATGGGCATAGTACGCGTGTAAATGGCGTAGGTACACGTCTGGAAGGGAGAATGAAAGCCTTAGAGGATCGGGCCGAAGCTTCGGACCAGTCTATACAGGGTTTGGTGGGAAGAATTACCGTCCTCGAGAGAGCCCCGGTTGAGGCACATCCCACGCCGACGAATGGTCAACAGGAGCCAACTCTGCAACCTACTGCTCCAAGGGCTCAGGGGGTAGATGATATGAGGCATCGAGTCCCCGAGGTGGATGATTATGCATCCGATAACGAACATCATGGTTATGGTCGTGACTGTCGAGTCCAACGACGGAATCGTGATTACGATGACGACGATCGCGTTCTTAGGAACGTGCGTGTGCACCCTCCCCTTTTTGACCGGTCCTTGGACCCGAAGGTCTATTTAGATTGAGAGGCCAACATGGATCGGAACTTCAAGTGGTTTGAGATGATGGACCACCGAAGAGTTCGCTACGCAAAGATGAAGTTGCAAGAACAGGCGTAAACCTATTGGACTAATGTGGAGAGCCTGTTCATGCAGCGACGTCAGCCCCAGATCAGTACTTGGGATGAGATGAGAACCAAATTGAGGCAGAAGTACCTTCGTACTACATACCGCCAGCGTCTCATAGATAAGTGGCAGAGTCTCACCCAAGGAGATCGGTCTGTGACTGAGTACACTGCCAAGTTTGATGAGTACTATTTGCGGTGTGGAGTTACGGAAGAGAGCACCATGACCATCTCGTGTTTTTGAATAGGTCTATGGCCACACTATCAATATGAACTTTTTCGCCACAATGTGACCACTTTGGAACAAGAGTATTAGGTTGCTCTCGAGTTGGAGCAGTTCGAGGCAGAGTTCGAGCCTACCCTGAAGTCCCGCGATCAATGACACCCAAGAGGGGGGGTGAATTGGGTGATTACAGATTTTAAAAAATGTTTTCCCGATTTAAAACATGTATTAAGAGCAAGCGACAAACAAGTAGAGATCTGATGGATTACAAAATGAATCTAGCTAAATCAACCCCTACAGTAGTTCTTTGGTACCAGGCGGAGTCCGGAAATCTGAAGATTCTCTCACGCAAGGTATTTCCCTCCCGACAGGACTAACCTTGTCGATCAGAAACCACCTTTTGATATACCAAAGATCTCCCATAATATGGTTAATAAAACTGGATCTAAACAAAGAAATCAGATGATGCAATATGCAAATATACTAGAGTAGAATTGGAGGTAGAAGATAAGGAGCAAACCACACATGAGACCATGATTTTTAGGTGGTTCGGATGCAACAACTGCAACCTACGTCCACCCCTCACCGACTGTGAGGATTCACACACTATCTTGTAGAAGGTTACAAGATCAGAGCACACACACACACACTCGTGTGAGTTCAGAACTCCCACGAAGGTGCATAAGCACCGAATCACAAAGACATGTGAAGAACTAGACACACACGCACACACAGATCTGCATAGATCCACACACACACACAAGTATTCAGATATTACAAGAATACACACTTGAAAGTAAAGTAGGAATCGAATGGAAGACACAAAGTAAAAACTTCAGATTCAAGCTCCCCCTTAGTTGATGAAGAAGGTTTTTGGATGCAACTTGATCTCCACTTGGCTTGGGGTTGATCTGCTCCAGATGTGGCTTGAATCACTTGAAGATGGATGAAGAACTTCCTTCCCGGAGCACTGTTCACGGCTACAGTACCAGCACTATTCTCTCCTCTTAATAGCCTCCTTGAATGATTAGGGTTTCTTGCCCCAAGGAGATATTTTTATAACTCTTGAATGGTCAAGAGACAAGCTAGGAACCAGATCCACAAATCATGGAAGGTTTGGTGGCTTTGGGATTAAACAAATCCAAGAAGAGGGGCTTCCCACGTTGAGAACACAAAGTCAATAATAAGGGCTTTCAAGGCTGGCAGTCGACCGGTAGAGGGGGGGCGGTCGATCGGAATTTTAAAAAAATGGGGGGTTTCGTTGCAGGGAAAACCGGTCGATCGATCCCTGCTGGGCAGTCGACCGCCACTGTAAAAACTGTAGTTTTGAGATCCCTGGAAAATTAGGTCGATCGCTCTGTGCCTTTAGGTCGACTGCCAATTGGGAATTCTGCAAAAAGTATTGTTTAGTCCATGAAACATAACCGAACATCTGAAGACTTATGTTTGCATAGGGATACATATTAAATGAGCTTGTTTGACCCTCAATCAACTCAGGCATTTGGGTTTCAATCTCATTTGGAGAAGTTCAAACAATTAAACAACCCATTGTAATTCCGGGGTTTTGTTATCATCAAAATCGTCTGGAGACTCTACAATCTCCCCCGTTTTGATGATGACAAAACTCTAAATTACAATTGCCTTGACCTGCCGTAAAGCAAATTTTGGAGCTAAGGAATGGAATAAACCAAATACTCGTTCCCTTAGGTGAAACATCACAAGCCATTCAAAACATGCAACCATTCAACATTTTTTTGCCAAGAGAAAAGAAATGAGATACAAGAGCCAACCATTTGAGATCAAACACCAGTTGCATTCAGTTCATCATTTCATTACAAGGTACATTGATGCAAGAGTGAATGCACGACTCTAGACACGAGAGACTAAACAAATGCAAAAATGCAGACTCTAGACACAAGAGACAAAAATGCAGAACAGAGGCACAATGAGTCTCACATGATCATACATGCAAACACACAACATACAGATAGAGATAAATATAAATCATGCACTAGTAGATACATATAGAACCTACACTATGACTTCTCCCCCTTTGGCATCATCAAAGAGGGGAACATGATAGACGAAGAGTGGACCCAACAGGCACAAGACGAAAGGACACCAATTGGAGGTAGGAAACTAAAAGACGTCCTCATGGGTCATCTGCAGGAGGCGAGGCATCTGGTGGAGGAAGAGGCACATAGTAGAGGCGTTGTCGAATATCCATAAATATGTGTTCATGATGCTGAAGGCGGTGCTGGATATGGGTCAGTTGTTGACTCCTATCAAGGTCACGGCGCTGCATGTTCAGGAGAACTCGGTTCATGGCATGAAAGGCCTCATGTGAATCCTCATGGCTTTGGGTAAGAGTGGTCATGTTTGTGGAGAGAGTTTGCATCTTAATGGCTAAGGAATCCAAGGCTGTGGAGATAGAGTTACGATGCTGTGGTATAGATTCCAGCATAGTGCCCATGGTGGCAATATTCTCCCCAAAGGTAGAGAGTTGTTCCCCAAGGGCATCCACTCGAGTTTTCAGCCCAATGAACCGCCTGTCAAAAGTCTCGTAGTCCACCCAAGGCTGCTGTCAAGTCCCCTGAGTAGAAGACTCCCCATGATGGAACTGTGGTGGGGGAGGCATCTCTTGATCCATGTGATGAGGTGAGGTGGTGGAGGCTGGTCCTCAGCCTGAACTGGAGGAGGAATTGCCCCTTGAGCTTGCTGCTGCCCCTATTCCTGCTCTGCATCATTTTTAGCTTCTTCTTCATAAGTGGGCACATCACGACGGAGTTCACTATCCGGACCCCAATAATATCTCATATCTGTGAAAATCTTATGGTGATTGTAAATAGCATCATGTCGAACTCAAATGAATACTTCATCACCAAGGTGAACCCAATGTATACAAACATGCCTGTCAGCTGTGAGGAATAATGCAGTGATCTCCTTAGTTGGGTTTGGCATGTGCTTATCAAATTGGTCATGAGCCAACCCATGTTAATTAAGAAACCTGTGAACTTCAGTCACCTCATCTCTTCTCCCACCCTTTGGATAAATAAGTGACGTGAACATGTGGTGTAGAATCCGTTGTAGTGGTGGAAAGTAGTTGGCATTCAACTCAATCAAGTCACTAATACCATGCACAAAATCACAGTTTGTCATGGCAATAAAGGTATCCTCAACTGCACCATGCCCAAAATTCATATTAGCACCCCTGGCTAAGACACCTAAGGCTTGTTGAAATAGATCGGGTGTGATATGAATTTCTACTTCTTGGACAATAGTATACAACTCTTTATTTCTCTCAACCGCATTTCCATAAAATTGCTGCACTAGATTAGGATAGTACCTAGTGTATTTGGTGACAAAATCAATCAACACTTCTTGAATTTCAAACAGGGCACATAGATCAGGCAAAATCTCATTCACCTCATCAAAATTGACCAGTCGGGGATTGATGATGGGTTGCGGAGGCAAACGAGGTGCTCGACAAGGCACTGGTAGGTGGTAGATGAGCCGGGGCCTCTCGTCTCTAACCGCTTGATCCCCCTTGGGCAGGATGCCGAGAACTCCGTCGAGGTGGCATCCTAAGCTAGAAGAACTCACCGAGAAACCCTCGAACAAACAATCTCAACCCAGGGGAGGAAGGAGAACCAAAAGGGCACACCTAGGGCTTGAATGAACTTCTCCACAACCTGGATCCCTGGAGGTGGCTTCTCGAATGCACAAATTGGCCTGTGGAGATTTCATCCCGAAGACGTGATGAACCAACTGGATCTAGTGCGGGTGAAGGAGGAAGGAGGTTTGTGAGGTTTAGAATTGGGGTTTTGATGTTTTAGGGTTAGGGGAGAGAGTAGGAGAGAGAGTGGAGGAGTTAGAATGAGGAAATAGAGAGTGAAGACCCCTTTAAAAGGGGTTCGGATGGTGATTCGGCCGGCCTGGTTCACCGGGTTCGATCGACCGGACCGGGTCTGGCGGTTGACCGCTAGACCCAAAATTCCCCAATTTGCATTTTTTTGCCCTTTTTTGTTTCTTTTTCTTGTTTTTTTGTTTCTTGTTTTGTTGATTCTTTTTCTATATAAGGGGACAACCGTCCGACCTTCTGATTGGAACCAACATGAAGTGGAGAGAGAGAGAGAGAAAAAAATATGGAGATGTGAGGAGATTTCTCTAGCTCCCTCTCAGAAGTTACCTTAGGTCTGGCATCACTAGATCCACATTTATTTTAGCAAGGAGTATCTGGCCTTAGAAGTAGTTTTCAAGGAGGGCTATATATATAAATACATTCAAGCATGCAGGAGTGTATGTGAACACACAAGGTATTAAAAGAAGATATAGACAATATGCATGTTCTCCTACGCTTGATGCATAAGTTTCTACAAATGCAACTCTTATCATAAGTGCAAACCTATGCATGTATGCTCTCAACCTTGCACATCCCAAGTTCTCTTCTTATCTTATTAAATTGATCCTGGTTTAGGGGTTTTGTGAAGATGCCAGCTAGTTGATTATGTGTGTCGATGAAATTCAATTCAAAGACCCCTTTTCCTACATGATCTCTCAAAAAGTGATGACGAATATCAATATGCTTGGTCCTAGAATGTTGAACAGGGTTTTTTGACAAACTGATTGCACTGGTATTATAACACAAGATTGGGACACATTTCATTTCAATATCTAAATCAAGCAATTGATTTTTGATCCAAAGTACTTGGCTCCACAACTTCCGACGGCTACATATTCAGCCTCGGCCATTGAGAGAGCTACTAAATGTTGTTTCTTGGAGGCCCATGAGACTAGATACCCACCAAGAAACTGACAGTACCCACTAGTACTTTTACGATCTACAATACATCTGGCATAATCCGTATCGGTGTATGCAATCAAATTAAAAGAACTACCGATGGGAAACCACAAGCCAAAATCTATTGTGCCAAGTAAGTATCTAAAAATGCATTTAACAGCCGTTAAATGAGATTCTTTAGGGCATGACTGAAAATGGGCACAAAGACATATACTGAATTGAATGTCAGGGCGGCATGCTATAAGATACAGTAGTGATCCGATCATACCTCGAAACAGTGTAGGATCTACTGTTTTACTATTTTCATCTTTGTCTAACTTCGAGGTTGTGGCCATTGGAGTTGACAAAGGTTTTGCTTCAGTCATCCCATATTTTTTCAACAACTCCATTGTGTACTTGGCTTGACTTATGAAAATGCCTTCAGATGTTTGCTACACCTGCAGTCCAAGAAAGAATGTTAATTCACCCATTAAGCTCATCTTAAATTCTCCTTGCATAATTTCTGCAAATTCATCACACAACACATTATTAGTAGCTCCAAAAATTATGTCATCCACATACACTTGAACTACTAATATTGTTGTGCCCCTGTGGTCTTGATGATTGGTTTTGATGATAGCAAACACTATAAGTCACCATATGCATGTGTGCATGAAAGACCTTGTTGATTCATTTAAGTGCATTCATATTTCATATATGTTCATATATTTGTGAATGTGTGCTTGTGAATGGCATTCCGTTGTTCTGTCTGACATCTGGACAGAAGTGGGTCGACCCCCCTCTTAGATGGGTCGACCCCCCCAAGATTCGCATGTCTATTCATTGGCTGCTGCATGCTCACACGATCATTTAAGTCCATACATCGTTTCTAGCATGCACACACACACCCAAGTATATACACCGCTGCATGCTCACTGCATTTGATGTCCTGTCTGCACATTGCTTAAGTCTGTACAGAGTTAACATTGTCTCACACACAAATTCACTTCCAAGTCTATACATTCTTGCATATTGTGCTTCACGCTTTGTTCAAGTCTATACACCCTGTTGCATATTGAACGTGAAGTCTATACATCGTCCAAAGCCTTGTTGCATTGTGTCACAAAGTCTATACATGGCTAGCATGCCAAAGTCTATACATTACCAGCACACACGTTCCAAAGTCGTTTCATTTGAAGTCCATACATTGCCCTGTAGCTTGCCTTGCTGAAGTCTATACATCCGTGTTCATTGTGCACAATTCATGCATCAAGTCTATACATGGTCAAGTCTGCACATTCCTTAGTGGCAAGTCTATACATCGACTTGGCGCTCTCAAAGTCTATACATTCACATGTAGGCAAAGTCTGCACATTGGCAGCACTGTGCAAGTCTACACATTGCCTTTGGGCATCCAAGTCTATACATTGGCAGTGTGTCTATGTTTCAAGCCATTCATCAAGTCTATGCATTCCCAGTCTTTACCTACGTTGCACTCTCAAGTCTGTACAGCCGATCGTCTCAGTCAGCATCTCACGTTTCAAGTCTATACATTGGCTCAGGGTTTCCAAGTTTGTACACTGGTCCTCAAGCATTCCAAGTCTGTACATTGGTTCAGGCTTACCAAGTCTGTACATTGGCCTCAAGCTTCACAAGTCTACACATTGTCTTCATGGCATCGCAAGTCTATACAGCCCGCATGCCTCATAACGCCAAGTCTATACATCGTTTGCTTAACTTCAGCCTTTGCATCATTAAGTCTATACAGTGGCATTTGCATTGAAGTCTATACACTGCTCTTCAGAGCAACTCTTTACATGGTCTTGGCTTGTGCATTCTTAAAGTCTATACATCGTAGCCTTCAAGTCTTCAGAGCCTGTACATTCTTCAAGGGCCAAGTGTATACAGTGTCTCGCTCACATCTTCAAGGGTGAAGTCTATACATTGGTTAGGCTTGTTCATGCTAGGCTTGTTCATGCATCGTTCTTCTCAAAGTCTGTACACTGGTGTCTCATGCATTCTAAAGTCCATACACTCCTCCATGCATAGTCAAGTCTATACAGACTTAGCGAAAGCATTCAAGTCTGTACTCTGGTGCCGTCGTCTGCATGGTCAAGTCTATACAGACTTAGCGAAAGCTTAGCTAGTCTGTACATTGGTCTCTCAGGCATGTAAACACCAAGTCTATACACTCCTTGTTTCATGTCTATACATTCGGTTGTTCCATGCATTCTCATCAAGTCTATACAGAGCTTGCCTCAAAGTCTGGACAGCGTTCGCCTCAATGTCTGTACAGCCTGTGTGTTGAACGAACACAAGTCTGTACATCGTCTAGCGCTTCATGTGAAGTCTGTACAATGCCTTAGTCTTCTACACATGAAGTCTATACATTGCTGTTGCATTCACGCCATGTCCATACACTGCATTTGTGCATTGTTCACAGCAAGTCTATACATAGAGTTCTCATGCATGTAAACATCAAGTCTATACACTCCCTTTTTGCATGTCTATACATTCGATTGCTTCATGCATCACACAGAAGTCTGCACATCCCTTTCTGATAAGTCCATACATCATTTGTCAAGTGTGTACATTGAGGTCGCTTGAAGGGTTTCAAGTCTATACACTCTCACGTTGTACATACTTGCTTATTTGCTGCTTCGAAAGTCTATACACTCGCTTGTGTTATCAAGTATATACACTCGTCCTCCTTCACACGACTAACTCTATACATCCATTGTCCTGCTTGCTGAATAAAGTCTGTACACTGTCTTCAGCTGATATTGTTCATCGACTGAACTTTTAATTAATCTTGCAGGTATATGGGCATGTGATCCGAGGTTGGCACCTGGCACGTGATCCAAGGAGCTGAGATGCTGACACGTGGCAGAGTCAATTGGGCGGGAGATGTGGAAGACACACGCCCTAGTTGCTGCTGCTATATATATGAAGTTTCTTCATCTGTAGAAGACAATAAAGAAGGAAGAGGGCTGATCGAGACTGTTAGTGAAGAAAGAAGAGTGCAGTAGAAGAAAAAGAAAAAGAGAGAGAGCTCGTGAGGATTGAGAGAAGAAGAGAAGATAGTGAGAGAAAGAAGCAGAGAAGTAAAAGAAGAGTAAGAAGAAGAGAGATCGAGAGATAAGAAGCTTCATCAGCAGATCAGTTCATACTGGACCGTGGATCATATCCAGGCCAGTCAGCTCCTGCGAGAGCCAAATTGTGATTTCGCTTTACAACTTTCTGTTTGCTGTGATCATTTTCATTTCTTGTTTGTTTTTCCTTTTGTTACTCTTGTTATCTTTGTTCTTCCGATTCTCTGGATAGAGGTCGGGTCCCTCCTGGTCTGGAGGAAGAGAGGTCTGTGACCTCTGGTTTGCTGGTGACGGGGAGTCACTGGTGGGTTCCCTCTTGGTGTGGAGGAAGAGAGACCTCGGTCTCTGGTTTGCTAGTGGCTGGGAGTCACTAGTGGTTCCCTCCGGTTGGGAGGAAGAGGGGATGTTGTTCCCCTGGTCAAGCTGTTTGGCAGCAAGTGTTCACAGACTGAGTCTGCTGGTTCTAGCATTAGCTAGTGAAGCCTCACTCCGGTTTGGAGTGAGGGGTAGATGTAGGTCTTCGTGACCGAACCACCTAAAAATCTTCTATGCAGTGTGGTTGTGTTTTTGCTCCTTGTCTTCTACCTCCTTCACAGGTTGCCTTAGCATTCTCGTTTCTATCTGTGCTGCTTCCGCTAGCTGATAGTTTAGGCGCGCCTTATATATTTGCTCTATTGTCTAAGCCATCTGTGTTTTAATTCTGTAATATTGTTTGAGCGAAAAGTTTTTGAAGGGAGGGATTCATTCACCCCCCCTCTGAATCCTTCGCACCGATCCTATCAAATATGTCTTTACCTGATTTCCTTCTGAAAAGTGTTTGATCAACCTTACCTCTCTTGGAACCATTTTCAATCATAAATGAGGTGAGCCATTCATACCATGCCCTTGGTGCTTGCTTCAGTCCGGACAAGACTTCTGGAGCTTGTACACATGTTGTGGATGTTTGGGGTCTTCAAAACATGGAAGTTATTCTACAAAGACTTCCTCTTTGATATACCCATTTAGAAACGTAGATTTAACATCCATTTGAAACAATTTGAAGTTAGATGAGAATGCGTAAGACAATAGAATCCGGACTGCTTCTAGACGAGCAACCGGTGCAAATGACTCATCAAAATCAATACCCATCTCCTGGCTATACCCTTTGGCCACAAGCCGGACCTTGTTCCTAACAACCAATCCCGTATCATTTTACTTATTTCTGAAAACCCATCGGGTTCCGATTATGGATTGATTCTTAGGTCGCGGCACAAGAGTCCAAACTTGGTTTCTTTTAAACTGGTGCAATTCTTCATGCATAGCTTGGATCCAAGATTCATTTTGAAGAGCTTCATGGATATCCTTAGGCTCTTCCTGTGAGATTAAGGCTATCAAATCCTCTTCTTCTACTTGCCTTAGTGATGATCTGGTTCTTACCCCATCTTGAGGATTACCGATTATATTTTCAACTGGATGATCCTTTAAGAATGTAGAGGTGCTGGGCAAGTCGGGGAGCTGAACTTGCTGCTCTTGCAATGTTTCAATTGAAGGATCTTCATCTTCTTCACTCTTGTTGGGTATTCCTTCCTTTGGTTCATCCTTGGCTTTAGATGTTTCAGCATTAGTTGAGTTTTTGGGAACTTCTTCTGCATCCACAATTTGAATAGATTGGTTTGTCAGTTTTTGTTCAGATTCATCAAAAATCACATGAGGACTTTCTTCAACAACCAAAGTTCGTTTATTAAACACTCGATAAGCTCTAGAGTTAAGTGCATAGCCTAGGAAAGTTCCCTTGTCACTTTTCTCATGAAACTTATCTAGATTGGACTTACCATTGTTCAGGATGAAACATGAACATTCAAAGGGTTTAAGATGGGAAATATTAGATTTCTTACCCTTGTAGAGCTCATAGGGAGTTTTCTTCAAAATGGGTCTTACCATTTCCCTGTTGATGATGTAACACGCTGTACTTACCGCCTCAGCCCAAAAGTATTTTGGTAGAGAATTTTCACTTAACATGGTTCATGCCATGTCTATCAATGTTCTATTTTTCCTCTCCACCACTCCCTTTTGTTAGGGCATCCTTGGTGAAGAAAAATTGTGTGTGTACCCCTACTCTTCACAAAAATTGCTGAATTCATGATTTTCAAATTCTCCACCATGATCACTTTGAATGGTGGTGATAAGGTAGCCTCTATCATTTTGGATTTTCCTGCAAAACACTTGAAACTCCATCAATGTATCATTTTTATTAGATAGAAATAACACCCATGTAAATCTGGAATAATCATCAACAATGACAAAATCATAGGATTTCCCTCCTTGGCTGGATGTCCTAGTTGGGCCAAACAAATCAAGATGCAGCAATTCCAAAGACCGGGAGGTAGAAACAATATTCTTATTTTTAAAAGATATGCGTGTTTGCTTGCCTTTTGTGCAAGCCTCACAGATTTTATCACTTTCAAATTTTAATTTTGGCAAACCATTTACTAAGTCATGTTTAGACAACTTGGAGATTACTCCAAAACTAGCATGACCTAGTCTTCGGTGCCATAGCCATGCATTATTATGATTGTTTGCTACCAAGCACACATCATCACCAGAAAAATCATCTAGATCAATAGTATAGACATTGTTGCTTCTCTTGCCAATGAATCTGATTTCATTGGAGATTTTATTTATGACAATGCAGTGGGTTTCACCAAAAATGAGTTGAAAACCCTTGTCAGACAATTGGCTTATGCTCAGCAGATTATGATTTAAGCCTTTCACTAAAAGGACATTTTCAATCAAGGTTTCAATGTTTTTACCTATGTTACCGATCCCAATGATTTTACCTTTGTCTTTGCCTCCAAAGGCAACTGATCCTCCATCCTTGTCATGCAGTGTAGAGAACACTTTCTTGTCCCCTGTCATATGCCTTGAACAGTCGCTATCCAAGTACCATTTTCTCCCCCTGGCTTCAAGACATATGTGCAAGAAACAACATTCTCATGAAATTGATTTTGGTACCCAAACTAGTTTGGGTCCGTAAGAGTTAGTCCAATTCTGTGCATATCTATTCTCGGTCCAAAAAGCATGATTTCTAGGTGAGTTTTGTTTGAACCAGCAATTGACAATAACATGATCAAATCTACCACAATGATAGCAATTAACATGTACAAACTTTCTTTGGAAATGTCATGATTTGGGTTGGACATGTTTTGGCTTAGAGTTGGAACATGAAGCACGGTCATTTCCTTTTCCATGCACATAGGATGTAGTGATCTTATGCTCAAAAGATTTTTTGTTTTGGGCAGTATATCCCAATCCTTCCTTCTGGAAATTAACTTTAACTCCCAACAAGTTATCAAAATTTTGTTTGCCCTTGACAAACTTAGAGAGAGTAAACTGCAACTCAGTTACCTCTTTATTCAAGCTCACATTTTTACTTTCAATTTCTGAAATGGATGATATCAGAATTCCTTTTTAATTCTTGAGCTTTTCACAAACTTTTTACATGATAGCTCCTCTTTGGCTTTTTCAAGATCTGAAATTGTTTGAAGCACGGTGTCTTTTTCCTCTGTTAACTCAAACCATTCTTGTTCCAATTTCTCAAATTTAACAAAAATATCCTCATGTGATGAATCATCAATTTTATTTTTGAGAGTTTTATTTTTAGATCTGATTTTTTTGTATTTTGTATACAATTTTTCATATTCCGACTCCCATTGTTCATTTGAAATAAAATCAGGGTCAAAATCTACCTCAGTTGAATCATCTTCGTGTGCCATGAGGCACAAGCTCTCCACTAGCTCTTGGATCTCCTCATCGGATGGTTCGTCCTCTTCGTCGCTCCATGTGGCGACCATGGTTTGAGGCTTCTTGAATTTGTCCTTTTTGAATTTCCTCTTTAGATCTGGACATTCTCCTCTCATGTGCCCGGACTTCTTGCATTCATAGCAAATGACATTATTGGGCTTGCTAGACTCGCCCTTGATCTGAAAGGGCTTACTTTCCCCCTTTCTGAAATTGCCTTAGAAATTTCTCTTCTTTCTCAGGAATCTCTTTACTTGGCGAGTTATCATGGCCAAGTCTTCTTTTTCATTGCTTCTGTGACGACCCGGACTCCCGATACCGGATATACCCGATAGGATTACCGAGTAGACCCGATACCACATGAAACTCGTGAAGCCTCCCAAGAGCTGTAAAGCTCTGAAGGGATAAAAGGATTATCATGTAGTACATTGAAGTCGCAGATATAATAGTAAGTAATTAAATTTCATTAATCCATTTTGCTAAAGTAGCAGAAATAAAATTACTTTTTAATTAGCAGTTAAAATTAACAATTATACCAGAGTCCAGTCCAAAGGAAAAATAAATATAGTCCAATAGAAAGAAAAACGTACACTGAGGAAGCCCGACGCAGGTACCGCTGGCAACTACAAGCATGCCACACCAGGAATCGCAAGGAAGCAGAGACGACCACACCTGAAAAGTAGGGGTGAGCCTCATGTCACTAGCTCAGTAGGGGTCACGCGGATCTCTACTGAAAAATAACACAATAACACGGAACAACAACTAAAACAGTAGTAGTAGTAAAGCAGGAAAAACTACTACTAGTAAGCTGTAAAAGAAAGCCGTAACAGTAGGAGTAGAACGGCTAAAAGAAAAGGGGAAAGAGAAGGGGAAGAGAAAGAGTCCGTACCTGACGAAACATGACTGTCGAAGGGAGTACGGCTCCCTAAACTACTCTGAAGAGCAACAGAAAGGCGAACCCTGATCTCAGAAAGTCAGGAGTTACCGATCCATCGGCCAACCTTTAGCCCAAAGGCTAAAGCCCACGAAACCAGGCAAAAGCCCTAGACAATACCTAGACAGACAACAGACACTGACGCATACATGACTAGATCATCGTGCACACAACACAAAGCTATCCTCGGCAAAGCTGAGAACATACCAACTCGGAAGGGGAACACAGACTCCGAGAAACACGAGGGTCACGTGCCAAGTGACGGAAGCACCTCCTCACTAGAAGAACAGCCAGATGCGTCCACTGACCTCTTACACTACACCACAAGTATCTCGCTACGGATGCCAAGAACGACAGAGACTGAGATACTCACTGATCTAAACAAGGAACTACAGTAACGAGTGACTAGTTAGGGTCACGCCCGTCGGCGTTCATCCAAAACACCCCTGACTACGTGCGCACACACAAGCTCAATGCCTTGAGCCAGTCCTCTAGCTAGTTTTCTCCCCCAGCAGGACGCTACTGCAAGGCAAGGGAGCCCACGGAAACTAGCCTACAAACTGTATCTCGGGAACTGCCCCGCCACCACTCCCAGGTGGGCCAACACTCGAGGTCATCGGGCTACGACTAGAGGAGGCTCACAAGACACCGAGACTCTAAAACACGAGTGCTGGAGTACAGACAGGATAGACACGCACTGTCACCCATACTACGAAGCATAAAGGTAGTACACAAATTGCCAACAGACTCAGGACAGGGCAACTAGACCTACAAACACAACGATCCTTGAGTTTCATGACTCGGAGTCAAGATCGCCGCACAATGGTGGTGACAAGCCGCTAATCAGCCTAATCCTAAGTCTAGGAAAATGACACTAGATCATCAGATCCACACAACCGTATAAAATGACTCACGGAGACCTGAGGGGGCATCAAGACCCTCAACGCACTTGGACACACAAATCGAGGTAGGACAGTACCTCAAAGCGTCCAGAACCACTGTCTCAAGCTATCCAGAATACTCGAGACACACACACGGTTAATTGTCAACCACTAGGTCTCACCGGGTTGACCAGAACCTAAAACGACTCTGAAGCAGTACAGAAACCTAACCAATAGTAGCGTACACCTGGCTATCTGATAACATGGTCGTAGCCCTCATAGGACGTCAAAAGACATCCACGGGACAATGGGCAAACCACGAGGTCAAGCCGAGGCACTTGGAAACCAACACATCAAAAAATGACACGCATAAGTTAAGCGGAGGAACAAATGCTGGCGGTCATAGAATGGGCCGCTAGGGGACTGTAGCGGTCAAGGATTAGGCCGCTAAACCCAGTCAACCCAGAACAGACCATTCGGTCAAACCACCAAAATGGTCTAATATAGACGCGCTAAACGAACTAGGCGGTCTAAAAGTGAACCGCCACACTAACCGCCCTAAAACATTAACCTAAGACAAACGACTGTAGCGGCCTAAGAAGGGCGCGCTACAAGGAAGAAACGCTCAAAGGTTGGGCCGCCAAGGCCAACCGACTTAGAATCTTGACCCGGTCAAACGAACCGTAGCGGTCCAAGGAAGGAGCGCTACAGCACGTTGGCGGTCAAAGCTTGGGCCGCCAGCCTAAACCAACTTAACCCGTTGACTAATCTCAACAACCCTTAGTGGTCTAGAAAAGGGCCGCTAGAGCAAATAGCGGTTGATCATACAACCGCTAAGACTCGAATCGACTTACACTAATTTCGAGAAACCATTGAGCTTGGCGGTGACCATAGGGGTGCCAGAGGCAAGAGGCTAAGTTTAGGCCACCAGCCTAAACTGACCTGAACTAACCGACACACCACGGAGTGTGGCGGTCTATCGTTGGGCCGCCAGAGACAAGAGACGGTCTCTGAAACGACCGCTAGAACGATACGGCAGGAAAACCATGAGAATGGCCGGATCCGGCCGTTCCACGTCCTGTTCGCATCTAAACGAAGGGGAAACAGTCCTAATCGACAAAAAAAAAAAAACTTCCACAGGCCGGAAGGGGTCCATACAACATCTAAATCGCAAGAAACGGGCGATTCTATCGAATCGACCCTAATTGGGTCACCGGGGTTCCCGGACTTATACCGGCCCCAAATGACGACCAATTGCGATAAAAAATATGGATCTGGAACACTAACATGTTGGGGGTCACAATAAAACTAATCTAGTCGAAAACCGTCACCATTTTTCAACGAACCCGACGCACACCTCCCGAGCATGCTTTTCTCGAAACTGAATGAAACCCACTCATATGTGCACCGTTCGGCGTGAAATTATGAGGGAATGCATAGGAGAAGTAGGTGTTCCATTTCCCTACCTTCACCGAAGATTCCGTGCGCCGAAGCGACTAAATCGCGCCGAAAACCGCCAAACCAACGAATCGCACCGACTTTTAATCCACCGAGGGATCGCGCCGCGCCACGCTCAATCCGCCACTCCATCACGCTCCAGGTTCATTCACTCCATCGCGTTCCCGCCTCAGCGAGCTCACCACAGTCATGCGCCCCGCATCGAGAGGACCAGATAGGAGAGAGAACGAGAGAGAGAAAGGAAACGTGATAAATGAGAGGGAGGAGAGAGGAAAGGAAAATAAAAAGGAAAGAAATTAGGAATTTTCCTAATATTTGAAAATCTGATTTTTGGGCCGAAAATCCACTAATTCAGAAAAATACACAAAAGTAGCTGAAACGATCCTCTCAAAGAGTACATCGCAACTGTAGCGTCCTCGAGTCGATGAACTGAGAAATAAACTCTCCACTGGGTTCCGTAACTTGTACGAGAGAAAAACTCACGCGGATCATAAAACTTAACTCAGGACCTACAAAAGCGATCCGAAAGCACTCCGATAAGGATCCGAAAGATCCAACAAGAATCCAGGGTATTACAGCTTCCCTCGCTGGATTCTTCTTTTTGGACATCATCATCAGATTGGTGTGCTTTCAATCCAATCACTTTCTTCTTCTTCGTATCTTCCTCGGCTGTTCTCTTCATGTTTATCTCATAGGTCATGAGTGACCCTATGAGCTCATCCAATGAAAGTGTAGACAAATTTTTTGAATCTTCAATTACTATGGCATTTGTGTGCCACGTCGATGGAAGTGATCTCAGGACTTTCCTCACAAGATCGGAGTTTGTGTACTCCTTCCCGAGGCTTTTGGGACCATTTGTGATCTCTGTTAATCTTGCGAACATCTCTGAGATGGTTTCTTCGGGCTTCGTTTTGAACAACTCATAATCTCTTACAAGGCGATTTGCCTTGGTTTCCTTGACCTCGGAGGTTTCCTCATATATGAGCCGCAACTTGTCCCACATCTCCTTTGCTGAACTGCACATGAATACACGAGAGAATTCATTAGGATGTATAGCACATTGCATAATATTCATAGCATTAAAATTGACAATACATTTCTTAATTTCCTCGGGTGTCCATTTCTCTTCATCATCAGAAAGTTTGTAAAGACCCTTGTCCACAACTCTCCAGATCTCATACTCTTGGGCTCTCAGAAAAACATGCATTCTATTTTTCTAATAAGAGTAATTTGAGCCATCGAAGTATGGAGGACGATGGATGGAATGACCCTCAGGCATCATACCCTTATTTGCCATTGATCTGGATCTTACTCCAGATTGTTAGATCTGAAAGAATTAGAGCCTTAGCTCTGATACCAATTGAAGTCCCGTAATCAATGACACCCAAGAGGGGGGGTGAATTGGGTGATTACAGATTTTAAAAAACTTTTTTCTGATTTAAAACACGTATTAAGAGCAAGCGACAAACAAGTAGAGATCTGATGGATTACAAAATGAATCTAGCTAAATCAACCCCTACAACAGTTCTTTGGTACTAGACAGAGTCCAAAAATCTGAAGATTCTCTCACGCAAGGTATTTCCCTCCCGACAGGACTAACCATGTCGATCATAAACCACCTGAAGAGATCTCCCATAAGATGGTTAATAAAACTAGATCTAAACAAAGAAATTAGATGATGTAATATGCAAATATACTAGAGCAGAATTGGAGGTAGAAGATAAGGAGCAAACCACACAGGAGACCATGATTTTTAGGTGGTTTGGATGCAACAACTACAACCTACGTCCACCCCTCACCGACTGTGAGGATTCACACACTATCTTGTAGAAGGTTACAAGATCAGAGCACACACACACACTCGTGTGAGTTCAGAACTCCCACGAAGGTGCATAATCATCGAATCACAAAGACATGTGAAGAACTAGACAGACACACACACACACACGGATCTGCGTAGATCCACACACACACAAGTATTCAGATATTACAAGAACACACACTTGAAACTGAAGTAGGAATCGAATGGAAGACACAAAGTAAAAAGTTCAGATTCAAGCTCCCCCTTAGTTGATGAAGAAGGTTTTTGGATGCAGCTTGATGTCCACTTGGCTTGGAGTTGATATGCTCCAGATGTGGCTTGAATCACTTGAAGATGGATGAAGAACTTCCTTCCTGGAGCACTGTTCATGGCTATAGTACCGGCACTCTTCTCTCCCCTTGATAGCCTCCTTGAATGATTAGGGTTTCTTGCCCCAAGGAGATGTTTTTATAACTCTTGAATGGTCAAGAGACAAGCCAGGAACCAGATCCACAAATCATGGAAGGTTTGGTGGCTTTGGGATTAACCAAATCCAAGAAGAGGGGCTTCCCACGTTGAGAACACAAAGTCAACAATAAGGGCTTTCGAGGCTGGCAGGTCGACCGGTAGAGGGGGGTTTCGTTTGTTGGGACGCTAAAGGTGATCTAGAGGGGGGTGAATAGATCAGTCACAGGTTAAAAACTACTGCAGCAGATTGAAATGCGGAATGAAAACTTCTGCTGAACAGATAGAGGGCACAAAGCAAATACTAGCCAGAACTGAAGAACCGTCCTAAGCAAACATCTACTGTGCAAAGAATAGAAATATAGAAGCGATGCAAACCACAAAACAATCACACAGTAGACAAGATATTTTTAGGTGGTTCGGTCCTCCAGACCTACATCCACCCCACACTCAACCCGAGTGTGGATTACTGCTAACTCACAGCTTGAACCGCTGGGCCTCACAGCTTGCCTACAACCCGCTGAGCCTCACAGCTTGTTGTCCAAGGTATCCACCTCGCCTGCTGAGCCTCACAGCTTGCTATCCAGAGGAATCCTCCTCTGCAAAACTGCTGGGCAATACAGCTTAGCCGTCCAGTGGAATCCTCCACTGCAAACGCTGACTAACAGCTTGAACACAAGAGTATCGAAAAACAAAACAAAAATAAACGAAAGATAAAATGTATCCCTGCAGGGAATGTAGCTCAAACAAGTGAGCAATACTCAGATCTGGTTTTGAACCAAAGATTTGAGGAACATCTCTCTCAACTCTCTCTCTCTCAACTCTCTCCTTCTTCTCTTTCTTTTCTCTTCTGCTGGATCATGGAAGCTCTCACTCTGCCTCTGCTCCTTTTATCACGATCAGTCTTCTTCTGAGGAAGAAGGCTTGCTTTTATAGCAATAGCAACCAAGAGGGCGTGTGGCTTCCAGATTTCCCGCCCAGAGAATTCCTCCACGTGGCAGCATCCTGTCAGCCCTTCCTTCTCGGATCATGTGCTGTTCTGAAACTTCACAGAAAGTACCTGACAGACAGAGAGAATTATCAGTTTAAGTAAGCAAAGTATGTACATCAAGAATGAATGCACAATGGCTGAATGGACTTTGCGTTCTAAACAATGTACATACTTTGAAGTGTGTAATGCAGTGTGTAGACTTTGCAATGTATAGACTTTGTAGTGTGTAATGCAGAATGCATCAAGCAAAGTATGAACATCACAAATGGATGCATGGACGTGTCGTCAACAGATGTGTGGACTTGATGTACATTCGACAGCAGTGTATAGACATTGCAGTACCTAGTGTTAAAGCATGAAAGTAGAATGCACAAACTAAGTGTGTGCATGTGTGGACTTTGAATGCATGACACTGGGCGATGTACATACTTGCCACTATCGAATGTGCAGACTCGATGAGCATGTGGCAGCCAATATATAGACTTGCAGACTTGTGCAAACTAGCCAGTGTATGGACTTGGTAAGCATGCAGCACACAATGTGCAGACTTCGTGCAATGCATGAAGGAGCAATGTATAGACTTGGCGTGCAATGTGCAACCAATGTACATACTTTGCAATGCCTAGTGTTAAGGCATGAGAGCACAATGCATCATGTACAGACTATGCGTTATGCATCCAGATGATATCTAGACTTTGATAAATTGATGCACAACAAAAAGATGACTCTTTCCTAGGCGTCAGATTCAGAACGGACGCCCCTATTGATGGGCGTCAAATTTCAAGCATAATAGAATGTATAGACTTTCTACGGCATCAAGGCAACCATGATGATGTGCAATGTTCAGACTTGACAATATATGAAGAACATATGCTGTACAGACTTCGAATCAATAGATGCACGATGTACAGACTTCAAATCAAACGATGCACAATGTATGAGACGCTAGACGCTGTACAGACTTGGAGACAATGCATGCTGCAATGTATAGACTTAGCATATGCATGAGATGCTAAGTGAGACGGACGATGTATAGACTTAGCCGATGCACACTTAGTCCGATGTACAGACTTTGTGTTGTGAACACAGGCTGTACAGACTTTGAATGATGCATGCACAAGACGCAACGAATGTACAGACTTAGAGTTCGTGCATGCTACAATGCAATGTATAGACTTAGTGTTCTACAGCCAGACAAATGAATGCACAGTCAATGTATAGACTTAGTGTTAGGCTGTATAGACTTAGCGACTTGAATGCATGGTGGCGAATGTACAGACTTGCCATGTCTGCTACAAGGCGATGTATAGACTTGGCCAATGCAGCGATGTATAGACTTGGACAGTTCTAGCTAAGGGATGTATAGACTTTATGAGCCGCAGCATAAACACATCAGCAGAGAATGTATAGACTCTGCATGCATAAGGCAAGCATGCGATGCAACAGAATGTATACTAAACACAATGACTGGCTCACTGTGATACACTCACTGTGTTGCTATCATCAAAACAAAATATCATATGCTTGTGCCTAAGGGGCACAACATCGTTGCTGGGAAAATCGATCAACCGATCCTTGCTGGGCGGTCGACCGCCACTGTAAAAATTATAGTTTTGAGATCCCTGGAAAATTAGGTCGATCGCTCTGTGCCTTTAGGTCAACCGCCAACTGGGAATTCTGCAAAAAGTATTGTTCGGTCCATGAAACATAACCGAACATCGGAAGACTTATGTTTGCACATGGATACATATTAAATGAGTTTGTTTGACCCTCAATCAACTCATGCATTTGGGTTTCAATCTCATTTGGAGAAGTTCAAACAATTAAACATCCCATTGTAATTTCGGGGTTTTGTTATCATCAAAATTGTCTGGAGACTCAACATACCCAACGGTTGGGCCCCTTCCCTCATCGTAGTCCCGAGCCCCGTAGCTCTTCAGGCACATATCAGAGGGCCCCCATGGCTCGACCTTAGGAGCCTGCCCGTCAGGAGCTATTCCCTCTAAGGCCTCACCCTCCCCCACCGAGGGATCTTCCTCCTTGACAACAACCTACTGCACCCATTGCCCGTCCACCGGCGCCCGCACCTCTTGCTCGTCCCATGTTGCTTACAGCTCCTGTCCGTCGGGAGGATAAGGGTAAGGGACCATTGATCAGGGAGCCTAGTGGATCACGGTAGTTGTGTTATCACTACAATGGGTTCGGCAACTTTGGAAGCCAGTGTCCCACTCATCAATCACTAGTCATTGGGGCACACAAGTCAGGGATGCCTCATCTTCAGAGTTGGTGTCAGTCAGCTATGAGGCAGAACAGAAATTAGCTGATGAGTTCTTTGAGAATGAAGATGGTGGCCAGGATGCTCAGTATCCAGACGATGCCTAATTAGGGGTCGTCAGGTGTATCCTCACCCAGCCACAGGCAAGTGATGACTGGCGTCAGACCACCATCTTTCATGCATACTGTCGGTTGGGCATGAAAGTCTGTAAGGTGATTATCGATAGTGGGAGTTGTATCAATGTAATCTCCACGGGCACTGTTTCTCGTCTTGGTCTTACCCCCGTGGACCATCCTTGCCCCTATCGAGTATTGTGGGTGGATTCCACCTCTATTCCGATCAGGCTGCGGTGTCTGGTCCCACTGTAGTTCCATGCCTACCATGACGAGATCTAGTGTGATGTCCTCCCCATGGAGGTGGGCAGTATTATTCTTGGTAGCCCGTGGTTGTTTGATCGGGATGCTACGCTCCATGGCCGGTCGAACACCTGTACCTTTGACCATGGTGGCCAACGGATTACCCTCCATCCCTCTCAGCCCAAGTGTCCTTCAGTTATGGGTCCTACTGGTCCTAGTACTCCGGAGTCTTCCATCCCTGGACCCAGTACCCCATCCCCAGCTCGGGCCATGATCGTTAAATCTGGCACAGGCAAGCACCCATCTAGAAGGTTGATTTTGATTAGCTCCCGAGAAATGGAGCGGGAGGTTAGTAAGGGGAGTCTTGTGTTTGCTATCACGGTCCGTGAGGTGGAGCGAGAGTCCGAGGGTGAACTACCACGCGATGTTGTCCCAATTCTGCAGGAGTTTGCTGATGTATTCCCCGAAGAGCTTCCCGAGGGACTCCCACCTATGCGAGATATTTAGCATGTGTTGACACACAAAATATGATTGGGCAATAATCATGTGCCCGACGGAGTCAACCAAAAGTCAAAGAAAGGTCCACTCTGACCGTTGAAACCTAAGGTCACCTCACAAGAAGTGTCGGGGACTCAACATTTCGTCATCTCAGGTTTACATATCCACCACAGCTCGCTTAAGGCCTATTGATGGTCAGAGCCAATGAAGCCGGCATCGAGACGATCTTTCCGGATATACCACCATACCCCGTCCAACCAGGACGAGAATGTAACAGGCGGCACCCGCCTGATGAAGAAGTCTCCCCGAGATGAAGAAATGCCCCTGGCCCCTCATAATAGGGAGCCGAAGGCAGTATCAGTGGAAAACTCGGGCCACCCGATCAGGACACCAGGAATTCCGAAGTGGTCCGTAAGCGACTGAAAGGTGACTCTAGAGGAATGAAAATCTCTGAGATGAATGACCATCTAATGAAAATGTTTCACGTGAGCATAAGGCAGGCCTAGAGGCCCAATATTTTAGGTTAATGGTGTCATCAGCAGAAAGTCTGGGAATTCCGTTGACACACGCGGATTACCGGAATGGTCCGTAAAAGGCCCTAATGATGTCCAGTCCGGGCAAACATTTCTTGAAGCATGGCCCTTCTAGTGACGAAGTCCCAGGCGCCCTCCAAGGGAAGTTGGCGGCACGAATCGATGTGCCGAATGTCAAATCAGCACAAAACCCAAAAAATCGGTACGAGTTCTGCACGTATCAGAAATCTACGGAAGCCCCGAATCAACACTTCAAAACATATTCTAGGGCCACTGCACTAACTCCAAAGCTACTCTGGATGACGAGCTCTCACTGGGTTAATTTTGGGGTAAAATGACATAATTACAAAAATGCCACTGGGAAGTGAGTCAGTGGCGCTGAAAGGTTGATTCGGCGCTAGCTTCACGGTTGAGCCGGTACTGCTCCAACACCAAGTCGGTGGTGACCCTTCGCGGTGATCCAGTGGCGCGGACAAACCAGATTCGGTAACCCCTGTTCACGTTGATTCGGTAGCGCGATTTACGCGCATCGAGTCGGCGAGCCCATCCCATCGGTGTTCCGGTGCCCTATTTTGGGCATTCGCCTATAAAAAGGGCCCTTGGCCCTCAGAAAAAAGAGAGAAGTCAATCAAAAAAAGAGATTAAGAGGAGTGAGCAGAAGAAGTCAGGGAGAAGAATCAGAGAGAGCAAGGAGAAGGTGGGTTCCGTGGGGGGCTTTGCGCGTTCTTTCTGCTCTGTATTCTTCCTCCTTCAATTTCCCCTTTCTTTTGATTAGTTCTTTTCATCCTCTCCCCAATTCCCCGAACATTGTAATCCCATTTTGTATTCTGCTACAATCGGAGAGGAAATTGAATAAAAGGCAAGGCTCGAGCCTCGTTGTGATTGCCATTCTGTCTGTAATTTCCCTGTTGTACCACTTTCACTGTTTTGCTTCGAATTTCCTAGCCCTTCCCGACCGTGAGGAGGTTCCCCCCGTTCAGGGGCTAAATCTCCCATTGATCCTGGGATCGCTCGGGAAAAAAGGAAAAGGGCCTATGATGAGTCGATTCCGTGATAATGGCTCGTAGCCATGCCCTCTATGGGCAACAGTAAACCCCCTCCCCAGGGGCTTTTCCCCCTCTCGTCGTTTAACGTGGTTCAACGTCATATCTCTGCTGATGTTCATCTGCTCTTTGTTTCACCGAAGGATTGGCTAATGAACAAGAGGCTACTGGGTGCTCTTTCACTCACCTCTGTTAGTTGTAAGGGTGCCAGTGTACTCCAATAGACGATGCCACAGTTGTCTGTATCTTTCCTTCAAAGTCATTATATATATGTACCCTTCTTGGTGTTCGATGGTTTGTCTTTGAAAGGTGATGTCTCTCTCTCAAACTGTTCTATTGAGAAAAGTGATAGTCGCTGTCAGCAACCATGACTGCTTGCAAATTAGAGCTTACCTCGTGGCGAAGCAGGATGATATGGGTTGTCTCTGCAATTGTTGCTAATTGATGTGTGGTTCCTTCGATTGTTTCTAATCGTCCATGCCTGGGGAGGGGTACAGCCATTTACTCGGTTTGTTTAATTTCTACGAATTAACATCACTCCGGGTTCCAAGGGGTCTGTCGCCCTGTAATGCCCGAGGATTTTCTAGGAATTTTTTAGGGTTAAAATATAATTATTAAACATTTAAAGGGCTACTTAAATGAATTATGGGTAATTGAATCCAATTATTAAGGCCCTACACTAATCCAAGAGCATTAGGCCCATATAGTAAACCTAATAGGCCCAAGAGATTGTTTTGGACCTTAGCCCATATTCTAGAACCTTAAAATAGGTGTAATCTCAGAATTAAAAGGGATAATTACTCTTTAGAAGGTAAATAGATGGATAATAATGGAGATAATATCAAAAGAGTTTCAACTAATTTCAAATTCGGTGCGTAATGGGGAAAACGGTCTATCGCGAGACCGCATAGCGCTGGTAAACGGTCTAGTAGCAGACCGCTAAGCTTTGTCAGTTTCGTGAGAGAAAGAAAACGTGAAAAGATTGGATTTTTAACATCCAAATCACCTTGGATAGATTCTATCTGCCAATTAGATAAGTCTATAAGGCTAGAAGATCGAATTGAAAGTCTAATTGGGACTCTAAGTTCGTTCTAATCCATGAAAATCTAGCTAATCCTATAAATAGGTCCCAGATTTGACGTATGCGACCCTTACTTTTGACTCGCGTGGAACTAAGGTAAGGAGGATGAATTAGAGGTAAGTTTCTTCTCGGAATTTATTTATTATAGTTAGAACTAAATACCCTCCAAATTTCGTTCTAGGGGATCAAGTCAATAAGGAGTTAGAGGCTTCTAAAGTTGTTGATCCTACATCAATAACTCAAGAAACTGTGCGGCCGACCCAAGAAGATCAGGGAATTAGAAGCCCAAACAAGGTAATTAGATAGAGATTCTTTAGAACAATTTGTTCATGTTAGTACCCTCTTCTTACCTCAAAATTTCATGTCTTTAGGTCAAGAGAATCAAAAGATACAAGGGAGTGAAGTTGCTGATTTAGTTCAGGACGAGTAGAGAACTAGGGTTAACTTTCAGTCTTAAATTCGAAATCTGAAGACCAAGAGAGATAGGTTATCTCATGAGTGGCTTAAACTCAAAGTCAGGAATAAAATCCCTCTGGTTTCAATTGATTTCATGCATTGTGTCTTGAGAATTTCATGTTTTCCTTAAGACTATGCCTATAGTTTAGTCTTCATGCATGAACTAGCCTTAATGAAGTAAAAAGGATATTTTCTTATAAATTACATGAACCTATGCATATTGTTGGCCCATAGTTGTTCTATCATAGTTATGGAGGTTTATATATGTTGATTTCCATGCGTGGTATGCCTTAGTTTAGCCTTTTGTTTTATTAGCATTTGCCCTCAGATTAATACAGGAGGAAACGGTCATCTTGTAGACCGCCTGAAACTCTAGCGGTCGCCCGATAGACCGCTAGCAAAAGTGAAACAGCCACCCATTAGACCGTTTTGTTTTTTGATTTTCTATATTTAAGTCAACCTGAAACTTAATACAGAATGGCCTTAATTAATATGGTAAGCCTAGTTAACTAAGTTTTATTCTTGATTTTAATACTGGTTTCATATACTTAGTTAATTCTATTATTCATCATAGTAGATTTCATGTTCTTTATACACTTAGACTTATTTTTGAACTTATGTTAATTTGTGACCAAAATCATATATCTTGTAATAAATACATGTCTTCAAATGATAGAGGATTCATGATGCAACGTGATCACTATTCTACATAATTCTCTCTCTCTTCTAAGAGTCATTTCTTAAGTACATGGCACATATCTCGGTATGTTGTCATTAGTTACACTTTTTGCACATTAAGTACACAATCTTGGACTTGATAACCTCTCCTTTGGATATTCTTTCCAACGGACTAGAAAATCTTATTTCAAGGCCTCCATAAGACTCCGCGAGCCAGGTATTCTCACTAGGAAGCCGAGCTGGTTGTACCCTTAAAACCCATTATCTAGAAAGCACTTTTATCGGTGATTTATGCATTCTGGAACTTAGCGGCCATCTGATTGACCGCTAGAGTCTGCTAGCGGCCTTGCACTTGACCGCTAACGGGTCCTAAACGGCCCTCCATTAGACCGCAAAGCTTCAGAAGGATTTTCTCATGTTTGACGACTCTGTCTCATGAAACGGTCCAAGACTAGACCACTTGAATTCCTAAATGGTCCAGCTTATGACCGCTTTCTGTATCAAACGGTCCTGCACTAGACCGTTTGGTTCCTGATTTTATCTAACCCAAGGTTTGACCTTTGGGGTTGGTTTTCTTGAGTTCATGGATTTTCTGGACTCTAAACCTATGATAATAAGTCAATATAAAGATATGAAAAATACAGAATGTACCGTTATGCTGCCGGATTTTCTTCATAGCATAACCTAGTTATTAATGCATTTCTTCAATTCTCATGATCAGTTAGTGGTACTTTCTATATTTTGATTGCTCTATCATGGAACTATTATTGATGTCACGCCCCTAGCGCGGAAGGAACTCTGAGATGCGTGACGAGTTTATATCGATCATGTCAATCAGAGCGTTAGTGTATTCAACACATAGACAGAGTGCGCAAAAGTAAAGATAACCCAATCCTTTATTCAATCACAACCTCAAAAGTACTTCTATTACAATTAACTTAATGAAAGTGCTAAGACCCAATAAAAGGAAAAGTACAATGGTTGACTTAAGAAATTTGAAAGATAGGACTAGTAGACGCTTGGATAGACAGAGAGCTCTAATCTCTTCACTCTTGACCTTCCCCATCCGATTGAGTCTCATCATCGGACTTACCTGAAAAATAAGGAAAAACACTGGATGAGCAAACGCTCAGTAGGAATTATATCTCAAGAACTAGCTTGCTTTAAGTAAATTACATGTTACATGAATGTAACAAAGCTATGCATATTTGCATAAAACGACAAGAGAGAGAGTATAACAAGAGGTAATTGAGTAAACTAGCATGTCTTTCAAGAACTTATATCAATGAATGTCAAGATATTCAAGCAAGTATATTCATCATGTCATGTCGGGAAGTGGCTATCATGTTTCAAGCAAGTATATAAATATCCGTTCCGGGTCACGCAAGTCATGTCATGTCAAGCCGAGTATGAGATTGTGGAATGTTTAATCAAGCTAGTCATGCACTTCGGTACAATGCCATACCGTGATCATTACAACTCCCATGGGCACAAGTACTTTTGGGTGCTCCTCCCAGGACCAGATCGGGCCCTATATGCACAAGCATTGATCATGTATTTTTCGACATCCACTATAGTTATAGCCAATGTGGAATTTCAAGGAATAAGCTTGTACGAACTTTGAAAGGTAGATCTTGTGGAATAGCATTTCAAGGATTTGAACATGTGGTATAATGACGATCATAACGGTATAATCACGATTATCGATAAAATTAGGTGGAATTGGCTCCCTAACTTGGGTGCCATGACGATAGGAATAAGCGCCCACATGAACATGGTCGCTCGTTCTTGTACATGATAAGGTAGATAGAATTCGTGTACACAAGTACGGCACACTATTCTTCAAAGGATATGAATGGTATGGATTACCCATCCATTATTTCAAGAATATTCTCATGACATACAAACAGCATGTCGTGAGGGCCGGTATACCATGTTTCTTTAGAGTGACATGGCAATTAAGAAGTGTCATGGGTTTTAAGGGTACAACCGGCTCGACTGCTTTGAGGGAATCCAAAGCTAGCGGAGTCTTACGGAGGTCTCTATGATAAAGTCACCAGTCCGAAGGAACGGAATGTCTCGCGGAGGGTTCATCTATCACCGAGAGATAGTGGGGTAGCCGATAAAACATCGAAAACTGTGAGACTATATTCACGGGCTGGAATATAGTGCCAATAGCCATAGATTCTAAATCCATTTCCACTTTTAGTGTAAATCTGGAATTCTTTTAAAATCAGTTTAGCATTTACTGTAATTAGGTCTTGGAATTCTTTTAAATCAAGTTTAGCATCTAGTTAAAACAAGTCATGGAATTCTTTTAAAACAAGGTTGGGTTGCAGTGTATATGCATTCAGTATTTCGGATCAATAATGAACATTGCTATTTTCTAAATAAAACAATTTTTTCCAGGAATAATTACGTGGTTAGGTAGAGAAAATTAGCAAGAATCCAGAACTATACTCATGTACTAATTTTGGTGTCCTGGTTATCTGTTATTAAATTTCTAACAGATGTAATTATTAAATGTTGACCATAATGACGACTGTAAGTACAGCCGTGAGATCAAAATGACGCCTCTGTTGGAGTCGTTATTTACTATAATTGTAGAAATCAAGAGAACTAATACCGGTAAATCTTCCTGTACATAAAAATTTAACCTAAATGCATGCTTGAACTTATTATTAGCATGGTTATGCCAAGCACTTGAGAAAACCTACCTTGGTTGATGGTTTTTGATTGAAGAACTCGAAGAATTTGATAGAAATTGTGAACTTAGTTCATGACCGAGCTTCACAACAACTTCAATCAAGCAGCAATTAGAAAAGAAACTAAGGGTTCTTCCTCAGCTGTAGTCGTACACACGCAGTAGGAAGAAATTAGGAAGAGGAAGTAATTATCCTCTTAGCAGAAGATGACTACAGCTTGGTAGATGGATTAATATGCTGTAGCTTCACACTATATTGCAGCAGCAATATAGATAGCCACAACTTCTTTTGATAACAAAAAGAAGAAGCAAGGCTTCTTCACGTTGCAGAGAGGAAGAAGCAAAAACACATAGGAGCAATAATAGGGTTTTCGACAGAGAAATAGAACAATTTTTTGAGGGTTATGGTAGGGTATTTATAGGGATGGCATAGTTAGAGTTTGTGTGGGACTAGAAGTCACAGTAAGAGTTCTATTAGCATTAAAGTTTCCCACATTTCATCTATTCCCTAAATTATTACTTCCCCAAACAACTATTATTTCCTACTTCGCACCAGGTGTTTCCTTATTTTGGGTTTAAGAAAGACCCGTCCAGGTATAAGTCACATTTTTACTAAATAACGTCCATGTAAAGGTCATTTTTTAAAGGAATAACGCCCTGCACTCAGGCGCTATTCACGATTTCACGTTGATATCTAATGGTTGTAAATTTTTGGAGATTTTTATCTTTTTTATTTGGTGGGGTGTTGACATGAAATTTTAGGGGTAACATTTTTCCATTTTTCTTGATTTTTTCATATAATTAGGTTTTAAAAATTCCTTTAAATCAAAAAGTGGCACTATTCACCTAATTAGATATAACGCCTTTGACCTTGCCATTTTATGTGAATGGCACGCCCACATGTTTGGGCGCTATTCACATTTCCCTCTTTTGCCATAACACTCTCAAGGACTAAAATAGCACATATGCTCACTCTTTTCTCTTTTAATTTTCCTTAATACATTTAAATCTTATTAATATATACTTCTTCCTTCTAATAAAATTATAATGTAATAAATGGGGAATATTAAAATTTATAAATGATTAATAAAATACAAACGGATGTTTTCTTCGAGATTTATTGATTCTTAATTCAAATAAAATTATATTGTGCTTTTAATGCCTATTTAAAAATGGCATGTTATTCTTACATTTATTATAATACAAGGGTAAGGTCATTAGGATGTCAGGGGTTGTGTACAGGGTCCGGGCTTTGGTTAATTATTGGTTTTAATTTATTTGGACTGTCTAGTCCTTCAATTTATCAGGGTTGCTACACCCTCCCCCACTTAAAAGAATTTGGTCCCCAAATTCAATCGCATATAAATGTGGAGAGTGTAGAGTACATACCCTTTTAGAATAAGTCTGGGAATCGTTTCCTCATAGACTCCTCGGTCTCCCATGTGGCTTCATGTTCTGAACATTTACTCCATTGCACCTTAACCATGGGAATAATTTTGTTCGTTAATGTTCGTACCTCGCGATCGAGGATCTTCATGGGCTTTTGTTCATAAGTGAGATCCTTTTGAATCACCAGGTCTCCATGATCAATGATATGTGACGGATCGTGCACATATTTCTTTAACATAGATATGTGAAATACATTATGAACTTCGGACATTTGAGGAGGTAACGCGACGTGGTAAGCAACCTCGCCAACTCTTTCCAGTATCTCAAAAGGTCCGATAAACCTTGGTGTAAGCTTGCCCTTAACACTAAATCTCCTTATTCCACGTCCAGGTGATATCTTGAGAAATACGTGATCTCCCACTTGGAATTCAAGATCTCTTCTTCGTGTATCAGCATAAGCCTTCTGTCTAGACTGAGTGTAGACACGCCATTCCTGACGTCTCCTGAGAAAGTCTCATATTACTATACGACGCCCCGCGACGGCTTACGCATTTCGAATCTCTTAAGTGCTTCCTTTTCTTGGGTCTTCTTCTACCTTTTTCGGCATCCAGAATCGTCTCGTCACGACATTCGGACGACATCAACACCAGTCCGATGCATCAGAGGTTCCGAAACCAAGAAGGGTGTCTGCCGGGCAGCCGCCAACACCTTGTCCGAGGACCCGGGTGGGTGTTTTTGGGGGCGTCCAGGCCCCTGGACGCCCCCATTCTTTTAATTTATTTTTTTACAGCCCAGAACCAAATAAAAAATAATATATTAATGGAGGCGTCCAGGCCCCTGGATGCCTCCATAAAAATAAGTAAAAAAATATAAAATGCCAGCTTTGGCATAAAAATAAAACAAAAATAATAAAAAAATATTTTTTTTTTTGGAGGCGTCTAGGCCCCTGGACGCCTCCATCAACTCCCTCACGGGCGCCGTCCACCGAACGACGGTTTGTCGTGTGTGAAAAAAGCCAAATTATGGAGACGTCCAGCTAGCTGGACGCACCCATTTCTGAATCACGAGACGTCGCTCACAAAACCACGCGTTGTGCCAAACCGCGTGTGGCCGTCGGTGGTGTTCGGTGGACCTGTTGGAGGAGTCCGGGGCCCTGGACACCTCCACAAAAATATTCTAAAAAAAATAAATAAAAATAGAATAAAATATTAGTTCGGCCCTGATGGAGGTGTCGAGGGTCCTGGACGCCTCCACCCTCCGGAGCCCTATAAATAGAGGCCCACCCCCTCAGTTCTGAGGGAGCTTCTAAGAGATCCGATAGGCTGCCGGAGCCCAGAGGCTACGGAGTCATTTCTAACCCGTGGGGTCTTTTGTAGGTGGAGGTTCTGCCGGCTTCTCGGGTGTCCAGGCTCGCAAGAGGAAGGCTACCTTCATCCACCACGCTTCCACGTCGTCCCTACGCTGCCGGAGCTCCGCCGGATCTCACCCTTGGCTCCTCCAATAAGCCTTTTCTTCCCCTTTTTCTCCATAGTTCTTTACATTCATCATACTGCATCCTCTATCTCCCTACATAAGGGTGCCGTCTCTTGCATACTTCTTGCATTCATCGTCGCATTTTCCTCCTACTCGAGTCCGAGAGGGGTTTAAAACCACACCAACCAGGTGTGTGTCAGGTCACGATCTCGTTACTTTTATTGCAAGGAATTGTTACTACACTGCCATTTTCTAATTCGTTCGTTTATTGTCTACTGTTTTGCAAGGGTAACCAAGGAAAGCCCTCTCCGTCGGCCGGCCGAAGGGGGAGGAAGAAGCAACCCGCCATCTCCCGCTCTTGAGGTAGGCGCGATCACTTTCTTTATTTTGGGGTCTTTTGGCCCCTGGCGATCACATCTTGTTCTCGAGGCCGCGGCGAGTCACTTCCCCAATGGCCGTTTAAATTTCGTTCTTATATTCTCTTTATATTCTGTTATATTCTGCTCATATTCTCGAGGCCGCGGCGAGTCACTTCCCCAATGGCCGTTTAAATTCCCGTTCTTATATGTTATATTCTTATCTATTCATATTCTCGAGGCCGCGGCGAGTCACTTCCCCAATGGCCGTTTAAATTTCCGTTCTTATATTCTCTTTATATTCTGTTATATTCTGCTCATATTCTCGAGGCCGCGGCGAGTCACTTCCCCAATGGCCGTTTAAATTCCCGTTCTTATATGTTATATTCTTATCTATTCATATTCTCGAGGCCGCGGCGAGTCACTTCCCCAATGGCCGTTTCAATTCTTGCTATTTAATTTCTGCACCATTCCCGTCCCCCCGAGGCTGCGGCGAGTCACTTCCCGCTATGGCCGTTTAACCCCCATATCTTGCTATATTACATTTGTCCCGCTCGCCCCGCCGGAGCAATCTCCCGTGGTGGCCCCTTCTCTTTTCTCTTATTTCTGTGTTGCAGCAAACAAAAGAGGAGCCCGCGCGCTCCGCGTCTTCTCCGCTTCCCCGAACCGCGTGACGTCGCTCACAGATTGGCGATCACGGTGGGACCACTACTGCTTCCTTTTGGCTACCCTTGCAAGTTCGGCACCGTCCGTGCCTCTCCACCTTGGCGCCCTCGCGCGCCCCCGTTGTGCTCACGGCAGCACTGTCAGTTGTGATTGGTTGGGTGTTTATTATATGTTTGTTATTTCTGTTGTTTTCTTACTCTATATCTCTGTCAGCATTCCATTGCATACATCATCCCTCTTTTATATCCTTTTTCATTTTTTCTAAGGATCACCCTTTCCCGGTGAAGGAAGGACTCTCCGTTTGAGAATTCCTCTCAACGGACTAGAATCTCCTCCACTGGGACCTCCGTAAGTCCCCGACATCGAAGAATCTCCTCTTCGTTCACTGGGCTGGTTGTACCATTGAAGTTCCCCGGAGTTAGTCATCCCATTCGTGGTGAGACGAGAGACCCTAGCTGACACGGCGGTGAAACAAAAATAAACTAGGGTCCCTATTTTGTGTGAACTTCGGATCTCGCTAAAAACACAAAAAAAAATCATCAAAATCAAAACACAAAAAAGGCGTAAAGGCATCCACTTGTTTGATAATCTCTGCTACCTACTTGCTAGTGTATGTTTTTGCGTTCCGGGAAAACTGTGAGCATGGCTCACGAGTCTTTTGAGGAGAACCACCCTAGTCGTGGTTTGTCAGCCGACCCGCGAGTCTATGCTATGGACTCGGGTCCTTCTCATGAGCCCTCGCATGAGGTGCAGGTTATTGCCGGGGACACGTCCCCACCACAGGATATCTCTTCCTTACTGGGCGTCCTCGCCAACACGGAGCTTACCTCTGAACAGCTCCGGGCCTTCCAGGCCATTCTAAAGGGGAAATCTATTTCCCCCACGCCCCAGGAATCAACTCCGGCCATCGCACCTCTCCAAGAGTCCGTGCAGGCCATTCCATCTCCTTCATTGGCGCAAGCCATCCAGTCTCCCTCGCTTCAAGGACAAGCGAGCCAACAACCACCCTCATTCCAGTTCCCGTCACAATCTCAAACTCCCGTTGTTCCCCACATACCGCTTCAGCCAGGGCCAACTGTCGGCGGTCCGACAGCTCCCTCTCATTCGGGGTTCCCCCCTCAAGTCTCCGGGAGACAATTTCTCCCCCAGTGGCAAGTGCCACCTTCACCTCCAGAGGAGCTTGCTCAATCGCTCCTCAATAGGTGCAATCGTATGGACGAGCAGTTTCAAAATCTGAGAAGAATGGTGGACGTGAAAGCCACCCCGGAGGTTGCTTTGCCAATCCTTCCTGTCATTCATCTTCCTCCCTCCGAAATGCCCACGTACCGCAGATACAATGGTACCGGCAACCCCTTCATTCACCTCAAGGATTTCATGTATGAATCCTCCTATTGGCAAAACGATCAGAGGTCCCTGGCATACCTCTTTCGGAGATCATTGGATGGTCCCGCGCTTGAGTGGTTCTATTCTTTGGAGCCCCGCGAGGCCGAGAATTTTGAAATAGTCCAGAGAAGGTTCTTGCAGAAATATAGGGATAGGGTCGGTCCCTCACTCTCCATTACCGACCTAGTGGCCGAAAAGATGAAACCCGACGAGGATTTTGTCCGCTATGCTGATAGATGGAGGTCTCTGGCGGAAAGAATAAGGGATACCCTCTCCGAGCCCGAACAAGTGAAGATGATTGTGTCTAATGCAACCCCACAGTTCAGACACGTCCTGGCCATGAATAAACTTACTACAATGGAGGAACTCTATGAAAGGGCCCGGTACATCCAAACTCAGTTAAAAGACTCCCCCATTATGAACATGTTTGAGTCACCGAAGCCCAAAGTGGTCAGAAAGACAGGCGCTGGTGTCCCGGGCGGAGCCACAGAAGGGGTCGTGACAAATGAGCAAGTGGGTGCGGTCAACAATGCCAATTATGCAGTCAACCCAAGGCCTCCACAAATGCCCCGACTTCCCCTCCAACCAGGTCCTTTCCCTCTTCGTCCTCCACCCCAAAATAATCCACCCCAGGATAATATGCCTCCATTACGTCAACCCCAGCAACAACAACCACAACCTCAGCAACAACAACCACCACTTCAGTACAACCAAGTTCCACCCCCGGGGAACTATGGTCCCCAACAGCAACAAAGGAGGCCGGTCGGTCCCAAGAGAGCCTACTATCCACCATTGCCAGAAACCTTAGCAGACATTTTTAATGCCCTCATGGCATCAAACCAACTCGCCCTACCCAGAGAAAGGCCCGTGTGGCCCCCGAATGTTGATACCTCCAAATACTGCGTCTACCACAGGCAGCCAGGACACACAGTAGATTACTGCTTCCATTTCAAAGATTACATCCACGATATGAATGATGAACATCAAATAGATTGGGATGAAATGAGACGATACGTCGCGGCTCTCAAGGCTAGGAGACCTCCTCATAGGCCACAACAGCAGTTACAACAGCAGCAGCAACAGCAACCACAACAACAACAACAGCTTCAGCATGCCCCACAACAACAGCCCGACATGGGCATAATCCAGAATCCATTACCGGAGCACCAACAGCCCAATCATCAGGTTAACCCCATCTCCTCCTTCCCGGAAGTCGGGAGAGAGCAGGTGTGGCACCAGGAAAGTACCTCCATTCTTTCTACCGCCAATCCTATCATCACGCAACACCCTTGCCTTGCCCGGGTAGCACCTCTCTCTCATCAACCCGCGTCAGTATCACCTTCACCATTTCCACTACCATTACGCCCTCTCATCCGTACCCCGATCCCCTATCAACCGACACTCTCCACTACGCCTTCACACCCTCTCATCTTCTCCCACTCCCCCACTTTACCATCCACCTCTACCACATTTACCCCTACGCCTTCTAAACCCCTTATCATCCGTCAACCATACATAACCCCGTCTTTCTCCACCGTATCACCACTAATACCTTCAAAACCACTCATTAACCATCACCCACCTCAAAATCATTGCTCGCTTCAAGCCCTACCCACTTCTACTTCGTCTCCACCTCCACCTTCCAGACCCCTTATCCTTCATAATCCGCGCGATATCCCCTCTACCTCCACCATGCCTCCACCTAACAAACCCCTCATCAGAATCCCTGCTCCCGTCATCACCCCTGCTTCATCGACCATTCCTCCACCACTACCCCTCAAACCTCTGTTAAAACCCACTGCTACCCCCACAGAGGTACAAAAGCCGCAGGCAATGGTGCTCCGGAGTGGAAGGATTTTCCACAGGGTTTTCCCCACAACAGTCAGAATCCTGAGCAATCTCAGCCAGAGAAGGATGATGGAGAACAACCAGAAAGAGCTATCCCTGGAACACAGTATGATCTATTGAAACACTTGGACAAGACGCCTGCTCGGATCTCCATCCTAGAGCTACTTCAAAGATCCACATCCCACCAGGCGGCCTTGATGGAATATCTTCAAAAAGTCATGGTTAATGAAGACCTCCCCGTGGAGAAGATCTCTACCGTCCTGACCCCAACGGACACACAACCGGCCATCATGTTCCACAACTACGAGCTCGCTCCCAAGGAGGCTCGAAAATATGCATTGTGCATTTCAATAAAAATTAATGGGGTGTCCATAAACCCGTGTCTTGTGGACACGGGTGCGTCCATAAATGTGATCTCCATGAGCACTCTTCAGTTGTGTGGGGTCAACGAGGAACAAATAAGACCTTCCTCGATCACGATCACGGCTTATGACAATAGCAAAAGGCCGCCGCAGGGGATGATTATTCTGAAGGCAGAACTAGGCCCCATGTCAATTTCCACGGAATTCCATGTTCTCGACATGGACCCCACATTCAAGGCTATACTGGGTCGCCCTTACATCGAAGCCATGGACGCTGTGCCTTCCACTAACCATCAGTGCATGAAGTTTCCTTACAATGGGAGAATTATTAAAGTGGTCAGTACACCTGTCCTTCACATAGTGGATGCTATCAACACCTCTCTGCCCTCTATTTGGCCGTCTCATCGACCCATATTGTCACTACTGGACGTACGTGATTCATCTCACGTTCCACTAGCACCAAAGGAGCCGGTCAGGACAACCGCAACATCATATCTCCCTTTTCACTCCAAAGGGTGGGAGATTATGAGGAACATCGGCTACCAACAGGGTAAAGGTCTGGGCGCACAGTTACAAGGTAGGCTCAAACCGCCAAAGGAAATTAGGCCGAACTGCAGGTTTGGCCTAGGCTTCAAAGGACCGTTCAAGGCGGATTGGGAGCCCCTCACATGGACTCTATCAAACCACTTCAACAGAGGGCCTGTTGTTCAGATGGGAGATCACCCACGAGAAGCATATGGGAGATCACATGCTGTATATTTGGCTGAAAAATGTCCGAGGATCACCAAAAGAGGCAAGATCAAAGATCCAGAATGCGAGTGGAACAAATGGTTCGACATACGGGACATTTTCGTTGCACTGGAAAGGATGTTCTCGTCTCCGCAGCTTGAAGGACCACCATTGATCTCCGGAATGCCAGAGAATATTACCACTCTTGCCAAGGTTCCAAACTATCCTCGTCCCCGCCAGAAGGACCCTGTCATCGACGGATCTTCATCCGTCCTCAACATTGCCGTCGACGGCTCATTAGCCGCCATCTTCTCCATCCACTCGTCTCAGCCTTTGCTGATATTTTCTTCCTGGGCCAGACAGTTGTCTGATGATCTTCCCAGGTCCCCTTCTTTGCTTACATACCTACGCGGGCTTTTCAACCCACGCCAGGTCTTCAACCATGATCTGCTCTATGAGCCTCACAATCCTCTAGCCATAACCACTTTTCTCTCTCCTCCAATCTCTTTTCACTGCTTTGTCATTAAAAATGAAAACGAAAAAAAAACGTCAATTTTCAAACTCCCCAACAACACATCTTCGTTGAGGAAACCTCCTACATCTCCCACGGGTGCGTACCGCCCTGCGGACCACCCGTCCAAGGTCCGATGAGCGACCTTTTCTACCCCTCCTCTGAGGGGTCTTCTCCTGTACATTCTACACCATCCTCTTCGTCTTCCTCTTCTTCTGTAAATATTGTCAGTCAATCTAGGAATGATAGGCCAAGGGTAGTACCTAGGAAGAAATCCAAGGGTAGGCAGATCCCTCGTCGATTCCTTCTGGATTTGGCCGCCAGGTGTCAGGCCCTTCTTGCCATCCCCCAGTTGTTAGAAAATCCCATCCAGCTACCGGAAATAGAATGTGAGGGCGACTGTGCATTTGATGAAGGGTATCGAGTCTACGAGATCACGGATGAAGAATGCCCCACTGAAGATGAGGGTGAAGAATATGAGGATGCGGCGGGCGCAAACGCAAGTGGAATGAGGAGATTCGACGAGCCGTCAACCGTCGTAGAAGAATCCACCAAAGAAGTCAACTTGGGAACTGAGGAAGACCCTAGGATCATCCTCATAAGTGACAACCTACCACCCTCTGAAGAAGAGGCATTAATTGAGGTTCTCAAGGAATATAAGGACACATTTGCATGGAGCTACGAGGATATGCCGGGTCTAGATTCAACCTTGGTCGAACACCGTTTAACCCTAAAACCAGGGTCCGTCTCGGTAAAACAAAGGTTAAGGCGTTTCCACCCTCAGATGGCTTTGAAAATGAAAGAAGAGGTCGATAAGCTCCACAAAGCCAGGTTCATTAGAGTCGTCCTTTATCCTCAATGGGTGGCGAACATTGTCCCGGTCATGAAGAAAGATGGGAAAGTCAGGATTTGCATCGACTTCCGGGACCTTAACCGCGCGTGTCCAAAGGACGATTTTCCCTTGCCTCACATTGATGTGTTGATCGATAACACGGCAGGATATGAAACCCTCTCATTCATGGATGGATTTTCAGGATACAATCAAATTCGTTTGGCAGAAGAAGATCAGGAAAAGACGTCATTCACTACCCCTTGGGGAACATATTGTTACGTGGTCATGCCGTTTGGGTTAAAGAATGCTGGAGCTACTTACCAAAGAGCTATGATGGCTATATTTCATGACATGATGCACATATATCTGGAAGTGTATGTGGATGACTCATTGGTGAAATCAAGGACCAGGATGGAACATCCAGAAGTTTTAGCTAAGGTCTTGCAGAGGTCAAGGGAGTTCCAACTGAAAATGAACCCGAAAAAGTGTGTGTTTGGTGTGTCGTCGGGTAAATTGCTGGGGTTCATTGTGAGTAAAAGAGGGATCGAGATAGATCCCGACAAAGCTAAGGCTATCAGGGATATGCCGCCTCCCAAGAATTTGAGGGAAGTCCGAGGTTTAATTGGGAGGTTGCAGTTTATTCGTCGGTTTGTGTCCCAACATTCACAAAGGTGTAGACCTCTCTACGAGTTGACCAAGCCAGGAGTAGAATTCCACTGGAATTCTAAATGTCAGAAAGCTTTTGAAGGGTTGAAGGAATATCTGGCTAGTCCACCCGTTCTCATTCCACCCAAACCAGAAAAATCTCTGATCCTTTACGTCTCAGTCTTGGATGACTCCATGGGAGCCGTCCTCGCACAAGCTGATGAAGAAGGCAAGGAACGGGCAACCTATTACTTGTCCAAACTTCTCAATCCCTGTGAGCAGAAGTACACCGTCATGGAGAAAACCTGTGCTACCCTCGTTTGGGTAGTGCAGAAATTGAAGCACTACTTCTTGGCTCATGAGGTCCACTTGATTGCTCGAATGAATCCTATCAAATTCCTTCTGGAGAAAGCTGTCCTTACGGATAGGCTAGCATGCTGGCAAAGTTTTCTCTCTCAGTTCGACATCACCTACATCAAGCGAAAGGCGATTAAAGGCTATGCCATAGCCGAGCATCTCGCTCACCATCCTCTTCCCAAGTTCGATCCCGTTCAATTAGAGTTTCCAGATGAGGAACTAATGTCCGTCAACTAATCAGATGAGCCAATGTGGACGCTATATTTTGATGGAGCTCTGAATTCTCAAGGGAGAGGAATCGGCGTCGCCCTCCTGTCGCCCGAAGGCCTCACATTCCCATTGGCATACCAGCTCAAATTTCCAGTTACCAATAATATAGCCGAATATGAAGCTCTTCTAGCTGGCCTAGAACTCACACATTCTTTTCGTATCACTGAGTTGCGAGTCGTAGGTGATAGTCAACTCATCCTTCACCAGGTGCTCACTAAATATCGCACTCGCGATCCCAAACTCAAGCCATACCAAGAAAAATTGTTCACCAAACTGATCTTTGTTCATGTCCCTCGTCATCAGAATATTCTCGCCGATGCCCTCGCCTCATTGGCATCATCCATAAGGTTCCCTCTAGGAAGATGGTTTGAGTCCATTTCCATCTACAAACTTCACGCCCCTGCAATCGATGATGCTTCCTACGTAAATATCAAAGACAGGATAGCAAGGAAGATCATGCAGGAAGATATCCTTGAGAAGAGGGAGATCATGTTGGCAGAGGTTGAAGAAGAACTGGCTGATGAAGAGAAACTATGGTTCTATGAAATCATCAAATACTGTCGAGATCACTCTTATCCTGAAGGGGCCACCGCAGAGGACAAGAAAGCCATAAGAAGAGTGGCTCAGAAATATACATTGATTGGAGGTCTACTCTATAGGAGGAGCCTTACTGGTATTCTGTTAAGATGTCTTGGTGATGATGAGGTTTGGAAATGTGTAGAGGAGACGCACTCGGGTGTGTGCGGTGGCCACGTAAATAGTCAGATGCTCGCCAAGAAGATCATTCGCCAAGACTTTTATTGGCCCACTATGGAAGAGGATTGTGCTATCTATGTCCGTAGGTGTGTCAAGTGTCAACTTCACGCCGATAAAATCCATTCACCATCTTCCTCACTTCATCCAATATCCTCCCCGTGGCCTTTCTCCATGTGGGCATTCGACATCATTGGTCCCCTAGGTGATCCCAATTCCCTCACCAAGTAGAAATCTTTCATCCTTATTGCGACGGAATACTTCACCAAATGGGCCGAAGCTGAAGCTTACGCGGAAATCAAGGCGTCAACAGTCTGCAAGTTCATCATGAAGAACATCCTCGCCAGATTCGGCGTCCCAAGTACAATCGTCACCGACAATGGGCCACAGTTCATTTCTCAGGACCTACAGGACCTCTACAAAAGTTACGCAATTGCATTGCATCATTCATCGCCTTATTACCCACAAGGTAACGGCCAAGCGGAGGCCACCAATAAAACATTGCTCAAAATCATCAAAAAAACCTGCGAGTCTAGTAAGTTTTCAGACTGGCCAGAAAAGCTTATCGAAGCCCTATGGGCCTATCGCACTTCAATCCGTACCCCCACCGGGCAGACTCCATTTGCCCTTACTTATGGTATGTAAGCGGTAGTCCCGTACGAGACTCTGATCCCTTCTCTCAGGGTACAATTGGACGAGGAATTTCCCCTCGACGATCGTCGTAATTCACTCCTCGCCCAATTGGAACTCTTCGATGAGAAGCGACTGGCCGCTGCCGAACACGCCCGTGTGTATCAAAATAGACTCGCTCGCTTTTACCAAAAGAAAGTCGTTGAGAGAAAATTCAAAGTCGGTGAGATGGTTGTAAAAAGAATTTTTGTCAAATCTGGAGGGCCGCGTTCTAAGCTCCAACCCAATTGGGAAGGACCATTTGTAATTCAAGCCGTGTACCGTGGCAACGCCTACAAGTTAATCAACGCCGAAGGGACCGAGTTATCCCACCCTTGGAATGGGCTTTATCTTAAGAAATACTACCCTTAGCACAAAACAAACAAAAAAAAATGATGAAAAGATAAAAAAACATCAAAAATAAAGAAATACCGAAAACCACTAAAAATATGGAAAATTCAAAATGCCGATGCCTGGAAGTCACCATGTAGTTAAGTCCCTGCATCTAACCTTCATGTTAGGATAGGGCCCATTAAGGCTTGGTAGGCACCGGGTCTTGGTTTGCCAGAACCGTGGAGATCCCTGTCTGGCCACGTCGGCCTATGCTCGCTCGAAGGAAGCTAACATGTGCTCACTTATGTATTTTATTCAAAAAAAGTCGGTAGCATCACCTACGGTGGGGCCCCACCCAGAAGATCTCCGGAGGCTGTAATCTTTATTCTTTTCTCTTCGACCAAATGAGACAGTCGGCGCCCTTAAAACGCTGAGCATGAGAAACTGAAACTCAAACCCCAAAGGCAAGAGTAGGATCCATTTCCTCGAGCATCGATCAGAGCACGAGAAGAGGGCAGTGTCCCCGCAGGCATACGAAAAGGGAGCCCACAAACATCAAACGACTATATCTCCCTCACAAAAAGAAATATAAAATCAAAATCAAGAGAAAAGCCTGGTCGTGACCGTGCCTGATGCGATAAATGGAACCCCTCAAAGTAAAAGTTCGAATCCACAAAAAGGGGGGGGGGCTATGGAATGTAAATGCTCGAGATTTGGTCCGAAGTTGTCCGAAAGGAAAGAGTTAATGGGCCCTTATTCGCTCGCCGGGTTAACGGCTTTGCCGGTCCTCTCAGGAGGTTTATCCCCTACACTCTTCCTTCTCCCTCTAAAGATGAAGGTTTGATGGGGTTTCTGAAAGGTGAAAACTGCCCAGGGTCTGCGACCTTATTTTAATATACACGTTTGGTTGCCTACTTTGAAAAGTAAAAGCTATCGCTGCGAAGGAGTCTCTGTGTTTCTGGCTGGTCATGACCCATGTTTACCGCCTTGATGTCTTCTTGTTTAACCTCGGGCTTAGGCCAATGCAAGCGCGTCACCTATGGGTGCGACGGCATCTGATTCCGGGTCAGCGTCGCGCGGTTGGTCATTGGGGTTCCAGGGTGTTCCATCATATACCATCTAGAGTTGTGAGGAAACAGACCCGGGTCGGGCAAATCTCTTACCTCAAACACCTTTTGGGTGAATCCCCGTGGTCGGAAGCGACTGGGAGCCTAAGCATGGCATGACGGTATTGTCATCAGGGTAAGTCTTAGTCGGCGGGATCATCATTCGAGGGGTCTAGAGGCCTAAATCAACCTAGATGTGCACTTAGGATACCTGGGAGGTTAGTAAGAAACCCCTGTCTCACGTAGGTTAGGTGCCATTTGGGTGCTTGCCAGGCGTTAGCAAAACAAAAAAAATTGAAATGATAAAAAACAACAAAAAAATGGAAAAGAGAAAATGTACATATTTGCAAACAAAAAAATCTTTTTTATGATAAAACAAAAAAAATACCAAATATAAAAAAGAAAATAAATCAATTTTACATGATTGCATTTGCATGCAGCATCTCACTTTTAATACCGCTTGCATTCGTGTACTTGCCTGTCGCATTTATCATCACCGTATCTTTATCTTGCCTTTATTAATAAAGGCTTGGCCCCTTGACCAGTTATCGAGGACAGTCACAGTGACCATTTGCTTATTGAGCAAGGGGCCAAGTCAGAACAGAAATTCTGATTTGTTTGCTTCAGTGATGTGTGCAGGGATTCAGGCAACAGAAGCAAAGGTGAAAACCAAACAAACCGAACCTTGTATTTTATTCCAAAAAACCAAAAAAATTACATCAAGTTCCGCCCTCTCTCTCTGCATTACTCGTCCCACTACTCTCCGGGTAAAACGCTCTCAAAGGTGCTACCCAACTACGAAAAGCGGTACTCCTATCGCTCTGTACTCCACTTCCTATTCCCACATCCCGGCGTTGATCCACGGAAGCAGCAGAGAAGCTACCAACACGAAAGCCACGCTCGCGTGCTCTTCGATAGCGCTCCTCACCATCTCTCAGCCACTGTTCAGCAAGACCAAGGCTGATTCAGAGTTCGAATAGTTGGGCCTCCATGGCCCTTCGTTCCTCCCTTTCAGTCAATCTGTTGGCTCTTTCTCTCTCTGCGTCTCTTTCTTTCTCTGCACGTTCTCTCTCGCGGTCTTCCCTCTCCAACTGGAGAGTGATCCTCAGTTCCACGGCATCCCTAGAGGAGTCATCATCAGGATGACGCCGCAGTTCCCTCTCCAGTTCTGCTATCCTAGCCTCCTTCTGCGCAGCTTGGGCAAGCGCTTCTTCCATCTCCTTTTCCTGCCGAGTGTACCATCTCAGATACGCGATAAGGCGTAAACAAAGAGAACTCAACACTAAGACTCTTACTTGTATAGAGAGAATCCCTTCTGCCTCCGCGACATGCTGCGTGGCATGAGCAAGTTGCTCATGAAGCAAGTCAAGTTCTGAGGTGGGAATCCACAAGCTGGAAGAGGCACCACCTACTCCCATCGCTGGAGAAAGTCGCGTCAATCTGGGCATGCTATAACCACATGAGTTAGCAGCCAACACCTGGAATCTGGGGTTTTAATTAGGAGCGCACTGTACACCTACCAAGGCACTCGTAGCTCCGCGGGCATCGCCCAACCGTTGCTCCATCTCTGCCAAGCGAGTTCGTAAATTCGCTATCATGGTATCACGGATATCCTGCAGCCATACGAGTCAGCATTTCCCCCAAAAAACTAAAAAGGGAGAAAGAAGAAAAGAAAAAGGGGAAACCTACCTCTACAAGTCCCCGGGGTTGGAACCGCTCTGCGTACTTTGTCCTATATAGACGTAAGTAGTCCTCGCTATCCCGCGCATGTGATTCTACAATCGTGCCACCCCGTTGCCAGTCCTCATACTGTTCAGGGAACCGCACGCGCCAGTCAATGTAGGTCGCCGGTCCTCGCGTCTTTCTCCCGACACGAGGTGGCACAGCCGTATCCACCCATTCCTGAGCCAGTCCTAAAGTCCTCATAACCAATCGTAGCCGAAGTGGCTCGATTTCATTCAGGCAGTGCATCCACAGTTCCCGTCCAAACCGGGCATGACTTGCTAGAACCCACGGCTGGTCGGCATCGACCATGTCTGAGTAGGGTCTCCAGTTTACCATCGCTACAGGGAACTCCTGTAGCTCCCGACTTAGCACCATCAGTTGGTAGGTTAGGGGTGCCGCACTCATGATGGGTTCCCATCGCCTGGCTAGCGGCACCATCGCGGGTCCCCAATGTCGAGCTCTCCCCATGGGGAGGTAATAATAGCTCCACAGCTGCTCGGCGCAGGTCATCAGTACCTTGCAAAAACACACCAAAATATATACAAAACAAGCAAAACCAAAAATACCTTGATGAATGGTGTGAAACCACTCACAGTCATCTTACGGTCCGCTTCTTGGAACAGACCTGCAAACAAGTGCGCCAGCATGGCAGCTCCCCAGGCATAGTATCATACTCTTTCAAGGTCTGACAGCAGCTCTAGGAAGCGACATTGGATACCATCCCCTTTCGAGCTCAGTACCAATCTCCCCAAAAGGAAGAGGAGAAATCTCCTCAAATCTATGTTGCATCTTTCCTAGTTACCGAAATCTGTGCAGTACACGGCACGGCATCCTATTTCCATCCTTTCCATGAACTCTTCTGAGGATTCATCGTCCCGCCGACGAGTGTCGGTGAGCCCTAATGCATCCATGAGGGACGCCCTAGCTACCGACCTATTTTTCCGACCATCTAGGTCCAAACCCAGTAACTTCTGGGCACCTTCTCGGTAGTCCGCGTAAGTGACTCCGGTCACTGCCTCGCCATCCACCTTGAGGCTCGTAATTCGGAACACATCTTCCAGGCTGGGCACCATGTGCCCCCAAGGTATCAGGAATGCTCGACTCACTGGGTCCCATCTCTCACACAAGGCTTGGATCAGGACCAGGTCGAGCTGGATCGGCTCGATCCGAAGAAAGGTGCCAAATCCCATCACATCTAGCCTGGCCTTCTGAAAATCTGGGAGACCCCTGTATGCGGCCACTGCTAACTCCCATGAAATGTGTGATTTCATCACGCTCTGTGCGTGCATAAGAAATGGGGAGGAGGTTTGGTCAGAAAGAAAGGAAGGAGAAAGAATGAGAAAAGGGCAGGAAAGCTCAACTTACGAGTTGTGATTGGGCACTTTCGTTAAAGTGCCCTTCGAGGTCCGAAAGCCTCCTGGAACTACTACCATTAGACCTGCTTCTCTTCGAGGAGTGGGAAGATTCACCCTCTATCCAACTCTCAGAATTTTGAACTCCTCCTCTCCCGTAAGAACTTGTGCTCCTCGAGTTAGCTCTCGATATACCTGGGAGGATAAAAGGGACAAGAATTTATAGAAATGGAAGGAGTGGGGGCCAAGATTGCCTCCATCACCTTTAATGATAGCCCTCGCAATGAGGCACCCACCATGCGGTCCCATGTGTCACTTCACCGCTCGCACAGGGTGATTGATTGGACGAAGAATATGACGACTAGCCCCCTATGTTGTTAGGGATACCCTTTCATGTTTTGGAGGACGTCCGCAAAACTTGACACAACATCCGAGAAAAGGGACTAGGACCGTCATTATTGACTTCGACGGTAGATTCTCATAGAAAATGGTCACAACAAGACGCGATTCTCCGCTTAAGGTGGAGTCTCGGCAGACCTATCACATGGGAACAGTGCAAAGGAGAAGAAGTGTAGTGAAGAAGGAACGCGCAAGAGAACAAACAAGCAGCAGAAAATCAAATCACTCCATTCATAATTCTACATAAGCTGTCATAAACACTACAATCATAGAGAGGTGGCGGGTCCACTAGCTCGCCAACTCCTGCCATTATTTTCATGCTCGTCCCTCTAGGCGTCCCTCTCCTCTCCCCTGAGGTGAGGGTCCCTCAGAAGCCTCCGGGATCCCCGTGCAGTAGCACCCGCCTCGTCTCGTGGCGCCGGCTCCACAGCAATGACTCGCTGCTCCTCCCCTGGCGTGGCAAAGAAGCCACTAGCGGCAAAGCGACCAGACTGGCGCAGTCGCTCCCCGAACTCTCGCGCTCTCTCGTAGCGCGTCTCCATCCCTCCTAGCCTCTGCACGACGGCCTGAAGGCCCAGCTGGAGCTCCCTCACTTGGGCCTCCAAGGCCCTCCTCTCGGTCTGATCCCGCTGACGCTCGGCCCTTCTCTCGACTCTCTCTCTCTCTACCTCTCTCCTCATCATCTGTAGAAGAACCCTTAACTCCAGAATGTCTGGAGAAGGTCTCTCCTCACCGCGATGTCGCAGCTCTGCTACAGTCGCCACCCAGGCATCACGCTCCTCTTCCGCCCGGGCAGCCCGAGCCACCGCACCAGCAAGTTGCTCTCGAAGGGAGGCAATCTCGAGAAAAGGGGCCGAGGAACTGGAAGATGCGCCGCCAGTCACTCCCACCGTCGCTGTCTGTTGGGCACGCTGGAACGAACAAAAGCCGTCAGCTAAACTCCACATTTAAAAATAGAAAATGCAGCACTTAGCTTACCAAGAGCGACAGTTCCTGTTGAGTGGCGGCCAGCTGCCGCCTGACCTCGACTAATTGGGCACGCGACCCGTCGACGTCGCGCGTATCCCCGGCTTGGGGAAGCCCCGCATAACTCTCTCTCTGCTACCGTAGGAAGTCGGCACTATCCTGCACCAGTACGCTCCCTTGCTGCCCAGGGAGACGTATGCGCCAATTTCAAGCTTCGCCTTGCCGCGACTCTCCTTCCTGACGCGGCTCGGCTCGTCTACACTCGCCCACTCATCGGCCAGGCCCTGGGTCCTCGCCATGTCCTGCACCATGAAGAAGGACTTCGCATCATAACAAAGAACGAGTCCCCTGTCTAGGACGCGTCCATCATTTGAGTACAACACTCGCCAAACCCTTTCCCCCCTCGCACGGCTTGCTTCAAAACTCAAAATGGATCAAAGAGGGGGAAAACCAAGCACTCACCGAGCCGTGTTCACCTCCTTCCGCGCCATTGGACCCCTTGGGTCCCTCGGGGGCCCGAAGCGGCCCTTCCTCCTCTATGGATGTCGTTTCGTGCTCTTGCGCGTCCCTCCTCGGACGAGGGGTCCTGCGTCCCTCTCCACCTTCGCCGTGGTCTAGACCACCGAACTCCATCGATCAAGAGAGGAAGGAGACGAAAAGGGGGACAAGCGAGTTTCGGCGGAAGGCGGACTCGTTCGTGGGTAAGGCACGGGAGAAGAAAGGCCACCTGGCGCTTTAAATTTGAATTCAAGGATTAAGACGCGTCCTCGCGCCTGGACGTGCCCAAAAAGGGGAGAAAGGAAATAGAATCCCCCCGTGCAAAGCGTAGTTCCCCGCTGTTCAGGGAAGGGTCTCGTGGAGCGTGCCTCGAAGGACAACTCAGTGTAAAGAAGAAAGTGTGGGAGAGAGAAAAGTACACACAACACAAGAAAGCCATTTTCATTTTATATAATAGCCGAAAGTACATCATGCAGTAAGGAGGATGGAGTGTACAAGCAACTCTCCAACTCTCACCATCACCCTCTTGGTCATCTCTCTCCTCCCTCCTCTGACGGGGATCCCTAGGGGGACTCTGCGACCTCTGCGAACCCTGAGAAGCCGTGCTCACCTCTCCAGGTGGCACCATGCCGGCCTCCAAGGTGCGGCGACGCTCCTCGGCCGAAGAAACTAGAAAGCTACCCACAGAAAAGGAACCGGACTGACGAAGTCGCTCCCCGCGCTCCTTCGCCCTCTGATACCGCTCCTCACTCTCCCGAAGCCTCCTCCTCCGCGGTAATCTCCTCCGCCGCAGCAGCCTCCTCGGCATCGTCCCTCAGCCTCCTCGGACGACGAGCCCATCGTTTGCGCTTCTCTCCACCCTGGCTTGGGCCTCCTTGCTCCATTGAGACTAAGAATGGGTCGTCTGGATTGACTGGGTCGTTTAAATGAACAGTAAATGAGCAAAGGGGGGAGGCCCCCCCCATATATATAGAATCCACTTTATTTGGGGCGTCCAGACGCCTGGATGCCCCCACCTTTTCTTTATTTTTTTCAAAATTCAAAAACGTAGGGGCGTCCAGGCGCCTGGACGCCCCCAAAACAAAAAACCAAAAAAAATAAAAAATAAAAAATTAGGGGCGTCCAGGACCCTGGACGCCCCCAAAATAAAAAAACTTAAAAAATTATAAATAAAAAATTAGGGGCGTCCAGTCCCCTGGATGCCCCCATAATAAAAATTTCAAAAAAAATATAATAAAAGAAAAAAAAAGATAAGAGCATGTATATAACCCAAACAAAAGAAGAAAAAACACAAAGAAAAACAAAAACAAAAAAAAGATAATAATAATTAAGGGGACGGGGGTCCAAAACATCCATGCCGGATTTTATTCCATCAGAGAAGCAGAATATGCTACATCAGGGGTTTAGGCGCCTTAGGCCTTAACTTCCCCAGTTCGGTCACATAAGCTCTCCACAGCTTGCATTCTTCCCCCACATGCGCTAAGGCCTTTCCCGCAACACTTGTCTTCCAGGGTGCTTTGACGGCCTTCGCTTCCTTCGCATCCGCTTCAGTACCCAACTCTCTCTTCTTCAAAGGAACGATGCCAGTCGGTAGTGAGAACGAATGGCGTGGAATGTCGACCTGGAGGCAGCATCGATGCGCGTTATAAAGGCCAAACTCGGTTGCGCCGATCAGTTGAAGATCAACTTCGGGAGAAGGCCTCATGAGGAGATCAAGCGAAAATAAACATGCCGGTGCACAAGTGAAGAAGCTTTGTGTCACGATGCGGAAGTGGGACCGCCAGTCTTCACGTTTCTTCAGCCACGGAACACGGTTCGCTACAGTGCCACCAAAGCCTAACACGTCGGCTATGTGATGAAGCGGGCTTTGTTGGAAGAGCTTCGAAGCGGTTGGCATTCCCTCACGGTGATCAAACTTGAAATGCAAATCCAGCCAGCAATTCAGGACATGTGCACAACCAAAAGGAGGCTTACCCAGGCTCGAGGCAGTAAGGCCACTATATAAGTAGGCAAGGACAGCGGGTCCCACCCTCATTTCACGCCAGATCCCGCAGATAGCACTCAGTTGGTCTTCCTCCACCATGTTGTCGGTATAAGGAAACAAGAGAGCACCCGCTAGACAAATGGTGAACCCTTTCATGATTCCCTCCAAATAGTCATCGTCTGGTAATCCTCTCAAGGCCTCCATGACCCATTCCGTGAGCTTTTGCAAATCAATTCCCTTTTGAGTACGAACCTTTCGGGCTGCGTCGGGAGGCATGAAGCTTCCAAGGATGCTTTCGGAAGTCCCCCATGTCAGCATCCGCGTAGCCTTCACCTTCCCGTCACTCTTGAATTTCTTCAATCCGAGCAGAAGTTCCACCTCCTCGAGGAGGATGGTCGCCTCGAAGGTCGGGAAGATAAAAGTGTGGGTCTGGGGATGCCAGATCTCCACTAGTGCGCCCATAGCCGCCCAGTCCATACGAATCTTCTCGTAATGTTTGGTGTGAATAAGGAGCCCTTGCAGATGCCACTTCGAGAGTATGGCCCTCATGCCGATGGAGATGTTGGAAGTTAGCTTTGAAAGCCATGGCAATTTGGAAAACTTCCTCGGGCCTGGGAAGAGTGGATATGGCTGGAAGAGAAAAGAAAGAAGAAGAAAGGAAGAAAGTAAGAAGAAGGTTCATGTGGAGAAATTTGAAAAGAATCAGCTTACCATATGCGACATGATCGTCCCACTCAGATGACCCTCGAGGTCGGAGAGTCGCCTGATCTCGCTGCTAGGCCTGCTCCTCTTCATAACGCAGGAAGACTCTCCTTTCATCCTGAGATCTCTAGATCCCCCTCTCCTTCCTCTCCTGAGCTTCCAAAACCCACCTTGGTGCATTTGAATGAACTAGCCTAAGGGGAGTTCTTATAGGAAGGAAAGATCGCTACAGGATAAAACATGTCACATCAGTGGTCATTGTCAAGATTTTGGCTAGATCTCCTTTCCATTGTGGTGCGATTCTGTTACGATTCTGTTACTTTCTGATGTTATTAACCTTTGCTAGTCTGTGCAGGTTTTACTAACGGACGTCTTTGTCCTGTCTCCTGTCCCACCTTTCAATGGTTGGTCCCACCATGTCATGCATCATAGTATATGATACCTACGCTACTAGAACATGTCAAGGACCTTGCGACCCGAACGAATCCAGGATTTGAGTTCCCCTTCAACAAAAACAGTGATGATCCCGAAGAATTTGGGTTGTACGGATAGGCCGTTAAATTATGGTAGCATGGGGACGACGGTTCCATTCAGTGAGTTGGTGCGCGGATAAACGGGCCCCAGCCCAGTGTCGGCTCACCGGATCGGTATCCTGACCCATTCTTAACAAGTTGATAATATTAGCCTTGGCTATTTTCTATTTTAGTTTGTTTTAAATTTTTCTTTAAGCCTAGCATGCATTCATATAAGACTTTGATTTATTGCGGAAGATCATTCAAGTGATTCGATTGCGAAAGCCGCTGTGCTTCAATTCTTACAAATATGAGATATTCCACTCCGAATGAAATACTGAGTTTCCTTGAAACGGCCCTACGTTGCTCTTCCAAAGGAGACCCTTGTTTGGACAGACTCTCAGATATTTCTTTACTTTTTACCTTGTTTGACCCACCTTGGCTGCAGCACTTCCACATTGGCTGGTAACCGCTCCCCAAAGGTGAAACCTGCAGGTTTATGACCCAGGTACTTCTACACCGAGAAGTTGGTCTCCTTTATTTTCGTGCCTGAGTGCACATTTCACCCTCCCTTATTTGATCTCTGTCCAAGCAACCGTCAAGACTTGAAAGACCTCCTTCAAGGTCGCCTCATTGAAACTTCAGGAAAGATTCCAGACAGTAACGTCAAAAGCGTGTCTCATCACACCTTGGCATCAACTTATCAGTCCGCTCCCACTTCATTTCACTCCACTTCGATACCATTTCACTACGTGTCGCTCCCTTGCAAAGCAGACGCCAAGGCGGGGCAGCTGTAGACACGCCATTCCTGACGTCTCCTGAGAAAGTCTCATATTACTATACGACGCCCCGCGACGGCTTACACATTTCGAATCTCTTAAGTGCTTCCTTTTCTTGGGTCTTCTTCTACCTTTTTCGGCATCCAGAATCGTCTCGTCACGGCATTCGGACGGCATCAACACCAGTCCGACGCATCAGAGGTTCCGAAACCAAGAAGGGTGTCTGCCGGGCAGCCGCCAACACCTTGTCCGAGGACCCGGGTGGGTCTTTTTGGGGGCGTCCAGGCCCCTGGAGGCCCCCATTCTTTTAATTTATTTTTTTACAGCCCAAAACCAAATAAAAAATAATATATTAATGGAGGCGTCTAGGCCCCTGGACGCCTCCATAAAAATAAGTAAAAAAATATAAAATGCCAGCTTTGGCATAAAAACAAAACAAAAATAATAATAAAAATATTTTTTTTTTTGGAGGCGTCCAGGCCCCTGGACGCCTCCATCAACTCCCTCACGGGCGCCGTCCACCGAACGACGGTTTGTCGTGTGTGAAAAAAGCCAAATTATGGAGACGTCCAGCCAGCTGGACGCGCCCATTTCTGAATCACGAGGCGCCGCTCACAAAATCACGCGTTGTGCCAAACCGCGTGCGGCCGTCGGTGGTGTTCGGTGGACCTGTTGGAGGCGTCTCCACAAAAATATTCCGAAAAAATAAATAAAAATAGAATAAAATATTAGTTCGGCCCTGATGGAGGTGTCCAGGGTCCTGGACGCCTCCACCCTCCGGAACCCTATAAATAGAGGCCCACCTCCTTAGTTCTGAGGGAGCTTCTAAGAGATCCGATAGGCTGCCGGAGCCCAGAGGCTACGGAGTCATTTCTAACCCGTGGGGTCTTTTGTAGGTGGAGGTTCTGCCGGCTTCTCGGGTGTCCAGGCTCGCGAGAGGAAGGTTACCTTCATCCACCGCGCTTCCACGTCGTCCCTACGCTGCCGGAGCTCCGCCGGATCTCACCCTCGGCTCCTCCAATAAGCCTTTTCTTCCCCTTTTTCTCCATAGTTCTTTACATTCATCATACTGCATCCTCTATCTCCCTATATAAGGGCACCGTCTCTTGCATACTTCTTGCATTCATCATTGCATTTTCCTCCTTCTCGAGTCCGAGAGGGGTTTAAAACCACACCAACCAGGTGTGTGTCAGGTCACGATCTCGTTACTTTTATTGCAAGAAATTGTTACTACACTGCCATTTTCTAATTCTGTTTGTTTATTATCTACTGTTTTGCAAGGGTAACCAAGGAAAGCCCACTCCGTCGGTCGGCCGAAGGGGGAGGAAGAAGCAACCCGCCATCTCCCGCTCTTGAGGTAGGCGCGATCACTTTCTTTATTTTGGGGTCTTTTGGCCCCTGGCGATCACATCTTATTCTCGAGGCCGCGGCGAGTCACTTCCCCAATGGCCGTTTAAATTTCCGTTCTTATATGTTCTATTCTTATCTATTCATATTCTCGAGGCCGCGACGAGTCACTTCCCCAATGGCCGTCTAAATTTCCGTTCTTATATTCTCTTTATATTCTGTTATATTCTGCTCATATTCTCGAGGCCGCGGCGAGTCACTTCCCCAATGGCCGTTTCAATTCTTGCTATTTAATTTCTACACCATTCCCGTCCCCCCGAGGCCGCGGCGAGTCACTTCCCGCTATGACCGTTTAACCCCCATATTTTGCTATCCTACATTTGTCCCGCTCGCCCCGCCGGAGCAATCTCCCGTGGTGGCCCCTTCTCTTTTCTCTTATTTCTGTGCTGCAGCAAACAAAAGAAGGAGCCCGCGCGCTCCGCTTCCCCGAACCGCGTGACGTCGCTCACACTGAGCAACTTGAAGTCTTTCTCTAATCAATTGAATCTTTTCAGTGGTATCCCTTACCATATCTAGACCTAATAGTTGTTTTTCGCCAACTTCGTCCCAGCACAAAGGCGATCGGCAACTCCTTCCGTATAAAGCTTCGAAAGGTGCCATTTGTATACTTGCCTGGTAGCTGTTATTGTATACAAATTCAACCAAAGGCAAGTGATCATGCCAGCCTTCACCAAAATCAATGATGCAAGCTCTGAGCATATCTTCAACTACCTGATTAGTTCTCTCGGTCTGACCATCTGTTTGAGGATGAAAAGCTGTACTAAAGTTAAGTCTCGTCCCCAGTGAATGTTGTAAACCCTTACAAAAGTGAGAAGTAAAACGGGGGTCTCTGTCAGACACGATTGAGACAGGTACTCCATGTAACCTGACTATCTCCTTAATGTATAATGCGGCAAGAACATCCACTGACCATCGACTCTTGATTGGCAAGAAGTGTGCCGATTTGGTCAATCGGTCGATGATAACCCATATTCCATCATGTCCTCCTTTTGATTTAGACAGACCCATAATGAAGTCCATACCGATATCCTCCCACTTCCATTTGGGAATGTCTAGAGGATGTAGCTTACCGGCATGCTTTTGGTGTTCGGCCTTGACTTGTTGACACGTGAGACAGCGAGACACAAAGTCTGCTACTTCTCTTTTCATATTGGACCACCAGAAGGTCCTTTTCAAATCTTGGTACATCTTAGTTGATCCTGGATGAATCGTGTACCTTGATCTGTGAGCTTCATCTAAGATTTTCTTCTTTAGCTCTGGGCAATTCGGTATACATGTTCTATTCCTGAATATCAATCTTCCATCCGAGGCTATCTCGAAATCAGGTTGTTCTTCCATTTTGCCCTTGATTTCCACTAGTACGGGATCACTATCTTGAAGTTCTTGTATTTCGGATAGCAAGTTTGGCTGTATGCTCATATGGGATAATGTGACATACCTACTGTCCTTGTCTATGCTTATATCGAGTTCAGAGAACTGTTCTAGCAACTTCCACTCTTGAATCATACAATTGGCTAATAGTACTCTTGGCTTTCGACTGAGGGCATCAGCTACAGGATTACCCTTTTCAGGATGATATTGTATAGTGAAGTCGAAGTCCTTGAGATATTCTAGCCAACATCTTTGCCTCATATTTAATTCCTTCTGAGAGAAGAGATACTTAAGACTTTTATGGTCAGAGTATACAGTAAACTGCACTCCGTACAGATAATGTCTCCATATCTTCAGTGCAAACACTACCGCAGCCAATTCTAAGTCATGAACTGGGTAGTTCTCCTCGTGCTTCTTCAATTGGCGAGAAGAGTAGGCTATAACTTTCCCTTGTTGCATTAAAACACATCCGAGGCCAATGCCAGATGCATCAGTGTATACCTCGAACTTCTCTCCTTCGACTGGTAGAGCTAAGACCGGGGCTGTAGTTAGGTGATCCTTGAGAGCTTGGAAGCTTCTTTCACATTACTCACTCCATTCATAATGTATCTCCTTGCGCGTTAGTCTAGTGAGTGGTACGGCGATCTTGGATAAATCCTTGATGAATCGCCTATAATAGCCTGCAAGACCTAAGAAACTTCGGATCTCGCTAGCATTGGTCGGTCTTTCCCAATTCCTTTCAACTTCAACCTTTGATGGATCTACGGATAAACCATCTTTTGATATAACATGCCCCAAGAAAGCTACTTCTTCTACCCAGAATTCACATTTGATGAGCTTTGCATATAACTGATTCATCCTCAATATCTATAATGCAATTCTCAAATGTTCCTCGTGTTCTTCCTTGGTCTTTGAATAGATCAGTATATCATCAATGAAAACCACTATGAATTGATCTAGATGAGGCCTAAATATACTATTCATCAACTGCATAAAGGCAGCAGGGGCATTTGTTAGTCCAAAAGGCATAACAACAAATTCATAGTGCCCATACCTGCTTCTGAATGCGGTCTTATAAATGTCATCATCCTTGATCCTTAGTTGGTGATATCCCGACCTGAGATCAATCTTCGAAAAATACTTTGATCCAGATATTTGATCAAATAACTCATCGATTCTCGGCAGTGGATACTTTTTCTTGATAGTGAGATAATTCAACTGTCGATAGTCGATGCATAACCTCATGGATCCATCTTTCTTCTTTACAAATAGCACAGGTGCTCCCCACGGGGAAGTGCTTGGTCTGATAAATCCTTTCTTGAGAAGTTACATCAATTGTTCTTTTAGTTCCTTGAGTTCGGCAAGGGACATCCTATATGGTGCCTTAGAAACTGGTCCAACACCAGGGATCAAATCGATGGTGAAGGCCACTTCTCGTTGTGGAGGTAATCCAGGCAAATCTTCTAGAAACACGTCTGAAAATTCTTGCACAACAGGGATGTCTTCTAGCTTAGTCTCCTTAGTCTCCTTAATGGTGACAAACGCAAGGAAAGATACACATCCCTTCCTTATTAGCTTGCTAGCTCGGAGAGCCGAAATGAGGGGTGACTTGTTCCGACTCTTTGGACAAGTATATGCTAGTTCTGGGAATTCCTTGAAAGTAACCTTGCTATTACGGCAATCCACCGTTGCATGATACATGGATAACCAATATGCTCCTAATATGACATCATATTCCTTTAAATCTAGGCATATTAGGTTGATAGGAAAATTTCTACCCTTTACCAAGACTTCACAGCTCTGATAATGATGAGTAATATCGGTTTCATTTCCGAGAGGAGTAGATAAAACTATTTTTATCCATTCCGGTTCCATAGGTAATGGATCAGCAAACCTCTTGGAAATAAAAGAATACGATGCACCTGTATCAAATAAGACATGTGCAGACTTGGAACAAACTTTCAGTGTACCTTCTACCAGTCCGCCTTCGTATTGTTCTGCCTCCTTAATAGCTTGGAGACGTGCATTCTTTGTCACCGGGCACTTTCCGTCACCGGCTTGATCATTGAGTAGGGGACAGTCGGGAATCCGATGATCACGGCTCCCACAACGGAGACACGCTCCAAGTTTCCTCCAACATTCTTCGGCCTTATGTTTGGCCTTGTCACAGTGTCTACACACCACTTTAGAAGGTGTGGTGGTGATGGAGAACAGCTTGTTAATCTTTTTGATTTTCTTCTCCTGAGAAGACTCTCCTCCATTACTTGGCCTTTTCTTGTTAAATTGGGTTTGAAAGTGCCGGAACTAGTAACATACTCCTTCTTGTCTCTCCCACGGATCCTATCAGATAATTCCGTGGCATCCTCCAGTAGCTGGGCTCGTCGTACCATCTCCGAATAGACTTGTATGTCCATCGGGGCCAGCCGTGTGATATATTGGGGTCTGAGCCCATTTAGGAATCTCCTAGCTTTCATCTTCTCGGTACTAATTAGATGTTTAGCATATCGAGATAACCTTGAGAATTGTGCCTCATACTCGGCCACCGATAATGATCGTTGCTTCAGTGCTGCGAACTCGGTGGCCTTCTTCTCTTGGACTCGGTCTGAAAAATATTTATTGTTGAAATGTTCAACAAACTCCTCCCAAGTAACTTGTCCTTGATCTAATGTGGCTTCTACCGACTCCCACCAACAGCAGGCATCCCTTTCCAATTGAAACGTTGCTAACAAGACCTTCTCTTGATCCGTGCATTGCATAACTCGAAAGATACATTCGGTCTCCCGGATCCAGTGCTCGGCGTCATCCAGATAAGTGGATCCCATGAACTTAGGAGGGTTCATGTTTTTGAAGCTTTGGTGGAGATTTCCTGCTCCATGATGTGCACCTCCTTGTGCCACTTGTTGAAGTGCCTGGGTCATGTCTTGCAGAGTGCGTTGCATGTTGCGCCACTGAGCACGTTCGGCAGCCATTGTCCTACAATTACAATAACTATATTAATATGTGATGATGTTCAAAGGTTTAACTTAACCCTTGGTTCTACCCAATCTCACAGGTTAAAGGTTTAAACCTATCCTTGGACTTGGGTTTCCTAAGAATTGAATATCCTAGGCTCTGATACCATAAAAACTGTCACGCCCCGAGCGCGGAAGGAACCCGGAGATGCGTGATGAGTTTATATCGATCATGTCAATCAGAGCGTTAGTGTATTCAACACATAGACAGAGTGCGCAAAAGTAAAGATAACCCAATCCTTTATTCCATCACAACCTCAAAAGTACTTCTATTATAATTCACTTAATGAAAGTGCTAAGACCCAATAAAAGGAAAAGTACAATGGTTGACTTAAGAAATTTGAAAGATAGGACTAGTAGACGCTTGGATAGACGGAGAGCTCTAATCTCTTCACTCTTGACCTTCCCCATCCGATTGAGTCTCATCATCGGACTTACCTGAAAAATAAGGAAAAACACTGGATGAACGAACGCTTAGTAAGAATTATATCTCAAGAACTAGCTTGCTTTAAGTAAATTACATGTTACATGAATGCAACAAAGCTATGCATGTATGCGTAAAACGATAAGAGAGAGAGTATAACAAGAGGTAATTGAGTAAACTAGCATGTCTTTCAAGAACTTATATCAATGAATGTCAAGATATTCAAGCAAGTATATTCATCATGTCATGTCGGGAAGTGGCTATCATGTTTCAAGCAAGTATATAAATACCTGTTCCGGGTCACGCAAGTCATGTCATGTCAAGTCGAGTATGAGATTGTGGAATGTCTAATCAAGCTAGTCATGCACTTCGGTACAATGCCATACCGTGATCATTACAACTCCCATGGACACAAGTACTTTTGGGTGCTCCTCCCAGGACCAGATCGGGCCCTATATGCGTAGGCATTGAGCATGTATTTTTCGACATCCACTATAGTTATAGCCAATGTGGAATTTCAAGGAATAAGCTTGTACGAACTTTTAAAAGTAGATCTTGTGGAATAGCATTTCAAGGATTTGAACATGTGGTATAATGACGATCATAACGGTATAATCACGATTATCGATAAAACTAGGTGGAATTGGCTCCCTAACTTGGGTGCCATGACGATAGGAATAAGCGCCCACATGAACATGGTCGCTCGTTCTTGTACATGATAAGGTAGATAGAATTCGTGTACACAAGTACGGCACACTATTCTTCAAAGGATATGAATGGTATGGATTACCCATTCATTATTTCAAGAATATTCTCATGACATACAAACAGCATGTCGTGAGGGCCGGTATACCATGTTTCTTTAGAGTGACATGGCAATTAAGAAGTGTCATGGGTTTTAAGGGTACAACCGGCTCGGCTGCTTTGAGGGAATCCAAAGCTAGCGGAGTCTTACGGAGGTCTCTATGATAAAGTCAACAGTCCGAAGGAACGGAATGTCCCGCGGAGGGTTCATCTATCACCGAGAGATAGTGGGGTAGTCGATAAAACATCGAAAATGCGGGACTATATTCACGGGTTGGAATATAGTGCCAATAGCCATAGATTCTAAATCCATTTCAACTTTTAGTGTAAATCTGGAATTCTTTTAAAACCAGTTTAGCATTTACTGTAATTAGGTCTTGGAATTCTTTTAAATCAAGTTTAGCATCTAGTTAAAACAAGTCCTGGAATTCTTTTAAAACAAGGTTGGGTTGCAGTGTATATGCATTCAGGATTTCGGATCAATAATGAACATTGCTATTTTCTAAATAAAACAAATTTTTCCAAGAATAATTACGTGGTTAGGTAGAGAAAATTAGCAAGAATCCAGAACTATACTCATGTACTAATTTTGGTGTCCTGGTTATCTGTTATTAAATTTCTAACAGATGTAATTATTAAATGCTGACCATAATGACGACTGTAAGTATAGTCGTGAGATCAAAATGACGCCTCTGTTGGAGTCGTTATTTACTATAATTGCAGAAATCAAGAGAACTAATACCGGTAAATCTTCCTGTACATAAAAATTTAACCTAAATGCATGCCTGAACTTATTATTAGCATGGTTATGCCAAGCACTTGAGAAAACCTACCTTGGTTGATGGTTTTTGATTGAAGAACTTGAAGAATTTGATAGAAATTGTGAACTTAGTTCACGACCGAGCTTCACAACAACTTCAATCAAGCAGTAATTAGAAAAGATCCTAAGTGTTCTTCCTCAGCTGTAGTCGTACACACGCAGTAGGAAGAAATTAGGAAGAGGAAGTAATTATCCTCTTAGCAGAAGATGACTGTAGCTTGGTAGATGGATTAATATGTTGTAGCTTCACACTATATTGCAGCAGTAGTATAGATAGACACAACTTCTTTTGATAACAAAAAGAAGAAGCAAGGCTTCTTCACGTTGCAGAGAGGAAGAAGCAAAAACACATAGGAGCAATAATAGGGTTTTCGGCAGAGAAATAGAACAATTTTTTGAGGGTTATGGTAGGGTATTAATAGGGATGGCAGAGTTAGAGTTTGTGTGGGACTAGAACTCACAGTAAGAGTTCTATTAGCATTAAAGTTTCCCACATTTCATCTATTCCCTAAATTATTACTTCCCCAAACAACTATTATTTCCTAGTTCGCACCAGGTGTTTCCTTATTTTGGGTTTAAGAAAGATGCGCCCAGGTATAAGTCACGTTTTTACTAAATAACGTCCATGTAAAGGTCATTTTTTAAAGGAATAACGCCCTGCACTCAGGCGCTATTCACGATTTCACGTTGATATCTAACTGTTGTAAATTTTTGGGGATTTTTATCTTTTTTATTTGGTGGGGTGTTGACATGAACTTTTAGGGGTAACATTTTTCCATTTTGCTTGATTTTTTCATATAATTAGTTTTTAAAAATTCCTTTAAATCAAAAGGTGGCACTATTCACCTAATTAGATATAACGCTTTTGACCTTGCCATTTTATGTGAATGTGGCCCACGTGTTTGGGCGCTATTCACATTTCCCTCTTTTGCCATAACACTCTCAAGGATTAAAATAGCACATATGCCCACTCTTTTCTCTTTTAATTTTCCTTAATACATTTAAATCTTATTAATATATACTTCTTCATTCTAATAAAATTATAATGTAATAAATGGGGAATATTAAAATTTCTAAATGATTAATAAAATACAAACAGATGTTTTCTTCGAGATTTATTGATTCTTAATTCAAATAAAATTATATTGTGCTTTTAATGCCTATTTAAAAATGGCATGTTATTCTTACATTTATTATAATACAAGGGTAAGGTCATTAGGATGTCAGGGGTTGTGTACATGGTCCGGGCTTTGGTTAATTATTGGTTTTAATTTATTTGGAATTTCTAGTCCTTCAATTTACCAAGGTTGATACAATTGAACTTGTACATTATTGGTCACATTATTGTTATAAACGTGGAAGTAGCTTGATTTATACTTGAAGATGTAATGCGAGCACTGATTGTATTCAAGGGCTCTATGCTTGTCCCCTCGGCTGATTGTCGGAAACATACTATAAACCATGGGGTATGATGCTACTAGCATCGCATTGCACTGGGAGTACTTTCTCTATAAATAAGTTAAATATCTATGGGATCCACATAAATTCACAAAGTACTTGATATTAAGCGAATAGTACTTTCTTGCTTGTTACATAACTTTCTAGTGCATAAGCCTTCGTGGTTATGAAAAGTACATTCTTGTTACATTCTTGAAAGGCCAAAATTTACATTCCTGATCTATTCTTGATCAAATCATATTCTCATATCTTGTCATGGTTATATCTTGTTACTTTGGGTTTATTTTCATGTTTCATCGTATCAGCATGATTTATCTTATTCTCTAGAGCTAAAATACTAATCATTTAAATTTGCCTTCATGTTGATACGAAGATACCTACTGGGCAGGTGTGCTCATTACCCTACTTTCCAATCTTTTTGAAGAAATTCTAGTGGGTCAGATTCTGATTACTCAAGTGATGGATCCGAGAGCGATTAAAGGATAACTACTCGAGAGAAGACTTAGTTATCAATGTCTAGTCGAGTCATGATGTAATTTTTATTTTCTTGAGTCTAGTGAAAAGATATTATGTACTTTGGGAATTATTTTATGAAGTAATAAAGTTGAAGGATTTTAGTGAATTACATTGTGCAATTACTTTTTATGTGATTGTCTTGCGCTCTGATTGTATTACTTGCTCGAGGCGTACTAGCCGACCGTTCACGTTCCCGATTGTTTCCACTGCATAATCCCGGGGTGTGACAGAGAAAGTGGTATCAGAGCCTAGGCATAAGTAAGTCCTAGGGAATGATGTCATGTCATAGGTTAAGTCCAAGGTATAAGGACCCATACCTATGAAACTAGGAAAGGGAGAGGAGCCAAGCCAAAGGTCTGATCGGCATTATAAGAATAAGTTTAGTATCATGGAACCCTTCAAATCCCGTGATAGCAAGAAGAGATCCTAGAATGGGAGTGGTAGTGGCTACCACAAGAATAAGAAAGTCAAGGAAGAAGATAAACAAGTCACCACGGCTTGCACCTTTTGCGAGAAGTTCGGTCATTCGGCCGAAGAGTGCTGGAAGCGCCTTGGCGCTTGTTTAAGATGTGGCAGCCGGGAGCACCGCATGATGGATTGCCCCATTATGAAGGAACAATCTTTCGGTGGTGGACGTAAACGTTAGGCTTGTCTCAATGCTATCATGGAAGAAGAAGAAGCGCCCAAGAATGATGGGCTAATGGAATGTACTATCCAAATCTATACCCATCCTACATTCGTACTATTTGATACCGGTGCTTCTCATTCTTTTATATCTACTACTTTTGCAAAAACCTTACCTATTGCATCAGTTCCTCTACCTTCGGACCTTGCTATTACTACACCTTTAGGTCCCGGAACCAAGCTTACAACCTACTATCCTGATAGTGAGGTAATGGTAGAAGGTCACAGTCTTCCTGCAAATCTCGTACGCCTTGACATGGATTCTAGGCATAGATTGGCTAGTAGACCATGACGCCTATATAAATTATCGCAACCGGATTATCTCTTTTCAGAAACCAGGCCTTCCAAGATTTTTCTTCCTTGGTGTCAAATATAGGAAGCATCCTACTATTATTTCATCCCTTCATACTTACAAACTTATTTCGCAAGGATGTGAAGCTTTTCTTATTTCCATAATCATCACCGAGTCCAAAGAGATCATCTTAGAAGACATTCCCATCGTGAATGAGTTTTTTGATGTATTTCCATCAGATTTGCCCAGTTTACCACCCGAAAGGGAAGTAAACTTTTTCATTGAACTCATTCCTGGAGCAGCACCTGTTTCAATAGCTCCCCACAGGATGTCCCCCACAGAACACAAGGATGTCCCCCAATTGAAGAAACAACTTCAAGAATTATTAGACAAGGGATTTATTCGACTTAGCACATCCCCTTGGGGTGCACCAGTTCCATTCGTCAAAAAGAAGGATGGATCTCTCAAACTATGTATTGACTACCGGCAACTGAATCAACTCACAATTAAGAATAAATATCCGTTGCCGCGAATCGATGAACTCTTTGATCAGATTGCGAGAGCAAAATATTTCTCCAAAATAGATCTCAGGGCAGGTTATCATCAGCTCAAGATCAAAGATGAAGACATACATAAAACTACTTTTTGGAGCAGGTATGGCCACTATGAATTTATGGTAATGCTGTTCGGGTTAACCAATGCCCCGACAGCATTTATACAACTCATGAATAATGTCTTCAGGCCTTATCTTGACAAGTTTATGGTCGTCTTCATAGACGATATTCTTATATACTCCAAAACAAAGGAGGAACATGTAGAGCACTTAAGAATAGCTTTTCCAACACTAAGAAAGCACAAACTTTATGCAAAGCTTAGTAAGTGCGAGTTCTGGCTGAAGGAGGTCTCTTTCCTTGGCCATATTATTTCAAAAGAAGGAATTGCTGTCGATACTTCTAAAATAGAAGCTATTAAGAACTAGAGCCGGCCGACGACCGTGTCTGAAGTCAGAAGTTTTCTAGGTCTAGCTGGTTATTACAGGAGATTTATCAAAGATTTCTCTAAGATCGCCATTCCTTTGACTAGACTCAGGAGAAGGGAGAATCCTTTTATATGGTCGAAGGATTGCGAAGAGAGTTTTCTTACCCTTAAAGATCACCTTACTAAAACACCTATATTAACACTACCGACAGAGGGTGGTGGCTTTCAGATGCGTCTGTCATTGGCCTAGGGTGCGTCCTTATGCAAAGTGGAAAGGTGATTTGTTATTCATCAAGATAATTAAAGCGTCATGAAAAAAAATCACCCTGTACATGATTTGGAACTAGCTGCGGTTATATTCGCATTGAAGATTTGACGACATTACCTTTATGGGGAGAAATTCACCATATTTTCAGATCATAAAAGTCTGAAATATCTCTTCACCCAGAAGTAATTAAACATGCGACAACGCAGATAGTTGGAGTATCTCAAGGACTTCGATTTTACTATCCAATATCATCCAGGGAAAGCAAATGTTGTAGCTGATGCTCTTAGCAGGAAACCAATGGCAACTCTAGCAAGCCTCAGGAAATGTATAACTTGTCTTATTGAAGATTTTTCTCATTTAAATCTTGATATTGACAAAGAAGGAGAAGGAGGTATGATTGCCAATATAAAGTCTCAACCTTCATTGATCGAGGATATAGTCCAATTACAAGAAAATGACCCCACGTTGATGGAGATTAAGGGTGATATTGATCAAAGATCAGAATTTTTTATCTCAAATAATGGAAGGTTATTATTTAAGGATCGAATTTGTGTGCCGAATCAGGATGACACTAAGAAATTAATCGTGGAGGAAGCTCACAAATCAAGGTATGCTATTCACCCTGGTGCTACCAAGATGTATCAAAATTTGAAAAGAAACTTTTGGTGGCCCAATATGAAAAGAGAAGTAACAAATTCTCTGTCCCAATGTCTCACTTGTCAGCAAGTAAAGGCGGAATATTTAAGACATGTTGGAAAATTACAACCCTTGAATATTCCCGAGTGGAAATGGGAAAGTATAGGGATGGATTTTATCATGGGTTTACCTAAGACAAGAGGATGACATGATAGTATATGGGTGATCATAGACCGATTGACTAAATCTGCACATTTCCTACGAATCAAGAGTCGATGGTATGTGGATATACTAGCAGCATTATACATGAAGGAGATTGTCAAGCTACATGGTGTCCCTGTCACCATTATATCTGACCGAGATCCTCAGTTCACGTCACAATTCTGGAAGGGTCTTCAACATTCATTAGGGACCCGACTTAATTTTAGCACTACATTCCATCCACAAACTGATGGTCAAACTGAAAGGACAAATCAAGTGATGGAAGATATGCTCAGGGCATGTGCTATTGACTTTGGAGGAAGTTGGCACGATCACTTACCTCTAGTGGAATTTTCATACAATAATAGTTACCAAGATAGTATACAAATGGCACCATTCGAGACTCTATATGGAAGAAGTTGTCGTTCGCCTATTTGTTGGAATGAAGTAGGAGAAATGTAATTTCTCGGTCCCGACATCATTAGGGATACTACCGAGAAGATAAAGCTTATTTGGGAGAGACTCCAGATAGCTCAAAAAGGCAGAAATCTTATGCTGATAATCGAAGACGCGACCTGGAATTTTAAGTAGGAGATCATGTATTTCTTAAGGTTTCTCCGGGCCAATGTATTCGAAGGTTTGGTATCAAAGGCAAGCTTACTCTAAGATTCATTGGCCCCTTTGAGATTCTCGAGAGGATTGGGGAAGTCGCATATCGAATAGCTTTACCCCCTCAACTATCTGAAGTTCATGATATATTTCACGTCTTAATGCTCAAGAAGTATGTACCTGATCCATTCCATGTCATCGCTTATGACAATCTGGAGATTAAAAAGGACTTGACATATGAGCAAAAGCCAATCAAGATCATTGAACAAGAAGTACATCAACTGTGGAATAAAACTATTCCTATGGTCAAGATCCAGTGGACCAAGTCATGGCCACATGAAGCAACATGGGAAACTGAAGAAATCATGCGCAAAATATTCCCAGAGATATTTGAATGTAAGTATACTCTCCATAAATCTATGTATAGAATTTGGGGATAAATTTCTTTTAAGTGGGGGAGGATGTAACGCCTGAGGATTTTCTAGGAATTTATTGAGGTTAAAATATAATTGTTAAGCATTTAAAGGGCTACTTAAATGAGTTATGGGTAATTAAATCCAATTATTAAGGCCCTACACTAATTCAAGAGGATTAGGCCTATATAATAAACGCAATAGGCCCAAGAGATTGTTTTGGACCTTAGCCCATATTCTAGAACCTTAAAATAGGTGTAATCTCATAATTAAAAGGGATAATTACACTTTAGGAGGTAAATAGATGGATAATAATGGGGATAATATCAAAAGAGTTTGAACTAATTTCAAATTCGGCGCCCAATGGGGAAAACGGTCTATTACGAGACCGTATAGCACTGGTAAACGGTCTAGTAGCAGACTGCTAAGCTCTGCCACTTCCGTGAGAGAAAGGAAACGTGAAAATATTAGATTTTTAACATCCAAATCACCTTGGATCGATTCTATTTGCTAATTAGATAAGTCTAGAAGGCTAGAAGATCGAATTGAAAGTCTAATTGGGACTCTAAGTTCGTTCTAATCCATGAAAATCTAGCTAATCCTATAAATAGGTCCCAAATTTGACGTGTGCGTCCCTTACTTTTGGCTCGCGTGGAACTAAGGTAAGGAGGACGAATTGGAGGTAAGTTTCTTTTAGGAATTTGTTTATTATAGTTAGAACTAATTATCCTCCAAATTTCATTCTATGGGATCAAGTTTATAAGGAGTTAGAGGCTTCCAAAGTTACTGATCCTACATCAATAACTTAGGAAACTATGCGGCCGACCCAAGAAGATCATGGAATTAGAAGCCCAAACAAGATAATTAGATAGAGGTTCTTTAGAATAATTTGTTCCTGTTAGTACCCTCTTCTTACCCTCAAAATTTCACATCTTTAGGTCAAGAGAATCAAAAGATACAAGGGCATGAAGTTGCTAATTTAGTTTAGGACGAGCAGAGAACTAGGGTTAACTTTCAGTCTTAAATTCGAAATCTGAAGATCAGGACAGATGTAGGTTATCTCATGAGTGGCTTAAACTCGAAGTCAGGAATAAAAGCCCTCTGGTTTCAATTGATTTCATGTATTGTGTCTTGAGAATTTCATGCATGAACTAGCCTTAATGAAGTAAAAAGGAAATTTTCTTGTAAATTACATGAACCTATGCATATTGTTGGCCCATATTTGTTCTATCATGGTTATGGAAGTTTATAAATGTTGATTTCCATACATGGTATGCCTTAGTTTAGCCTTTTATTTTATTAGCATTTACACTCGGATTAATATAGTAGGAAACGGTCATCCTGTAGACCGCCTGAAACTCTAGCGGTCACGCGATAGACCGCTAGCAAAAGTGAAATTGTCACCCATTAGACCGTTTTATTTTCTGATTTTCTGTATTTAAGTCAACCTGAAACTTAATGCAGAATGGCCTTAATTAATATATGGTAAGCCTAGTTAACTAAACTTTATTCCTGATTTTAATACTGGTTTCATATACTTAGTTAATTCTATTATTCATCATAGTAGATTTCATGTTCTTTTTGCACTTAGACTTATTTTTGAACTTATGTTAATTTGTGACCAAAATTATGTATCTTGTAATAAATACATGTTTTCAAATGATAGAGGATTCATGATGTAACGTGATCACTGTTCTACATAATTCTCTCTCTCTTCTAAGAGTCATTTCTTAAGTACATGGCACATATCCCGGTATGTTATCATTAGTTACACTTTTTGCACATTAAGTACACAATCTTGGACTTGATGACCTCTCCTTTGGATATTCCTTCCAACGGACTAGAAAATCTTATTTCAAGGCCTCCATAAGACTCTGCGAGCTTGGGATTATCACTAGGACGCCGAGCTGGTTGTACCCTTAAAACCCATTATCTAGAAAGCACTTTTACCGGTGATTTATGCATTCCGGAACTTAGCGACCTTCTGATTGATCGCCAAAGTCTGCTAACGGATCTCAAACGGCCCTCCATTAGACCACAAAGCTTCAGAAGGATTTTCCCATGTTTGACGACTCTGTCTCATGAAACGGTCCAAGACTAGACCGCTTGAATTCTTAAATGATCCAGCTTATGACCGTTTTCTGTATCAAACGGTCCTGCACTAGACCATTTGGTTCCTGATTTTATGTAACCCAAGGTTTGACCTTTGGGGTTGGTTTTCTTGAGTTCATGGATTTTCTAGACTCTAAACCTATGATAATAAGTCAATATAAAGATATGAAAAATAAAGAATGTATTGTTATTTTCTTCATAGCATAACTTAGTTATTAATGCATTTCTTGAATTATCATGATCAGTTAGTGGTACTTTCTATATTTTGATTACTCTATCAGTGGCCGAACACTATGCGACCGTCAAAGGCCGGATGAGACGGCTCTTGATTATATTAAGAGGTGGAGGAACCTCGGAATGAGATGCAAGCGGCCCCTGCACCAGGAGGACGCTGTACAGATATGTAAACAAAACCTCCGCAGAGAGGTGCTAGAATGGATGATTGGAATGGAGATTAGGTCATTTGACTGTCTTAATAATATAGTAGCCGAAATTGAAGCCTTCCTGGCGAAACATTCAACTACCACATCCGGCACTTCTATGCCAAAAGCAAAGGCAGCCGAGTGATGCCCGGCACCTAAAGAAGCTAATACCATCGACCTCAAGGACTTTGAGAAGCAAAGGGATAAAGCGTAAAAGGTCGTTGCGCCTCCACCGGATAAGGCAGACGATAAGAAAGATGGTCCCTCACTCAGGGACAAGATGAAGAAGGGTTACTCTTTTCTCAAGGAAAAGACTAAGGTGTTGTTTGACTGGATTACCCAGTATGACATAATTACTCTGCCTGAGCCAAAAAGGGATGAAGACCTGAAGAAACAAGACAGTCCCATGTTCTGTCCTTACCACCGAATGCTGGGACATCCAATTGAAAATTGCTATGTCTTTAAAGACATCATAAAAGGCCTGATAAGGAAAGGAGAGGTAGATATGGGGGAGTACAAGGTTGATCCCCCACAGCCACATGAAGTTCAGCTGAACCAGACGGCTATTAATATGATATCTCTATACCAGGCATTACCTGAAGAAATGGTGGAGGCTAGTGCGCAGCATACATATGAGGCATGTTTTCTCACACCTCTAAAAGACCAGTAGGGATGGCAGCAGGTCCCTGCAAGGAACAAGAAGAAGCCTTTACCCTAATCAGCTAAAGGGGTAAAAATTCAAGGCATCACTCCGCGGCCAACCCCGCCATCCCCAGCTCTGGTCTGGGTTGAGCAGCCCGTGAGAGTCAAAATTCTGGTCCGCAACTGGAAGAAACCGAGCCCGTTGCCCTAGCCTAAAGAGGTCGGCCCAGAACTCCAGCGGTTGTAGGCCTACATAAACGGTCTAGAAGAATATGAACAGCCCGCATTACAGCCACTACTGGTGAAGGATTATGTTCCGCGAGAGGAATTGGAGCGGCTTTCTCTGCAGCAATAAGAGGAGCCCAAAGAAGCCCCTAAAGAGGACAAAAGCATGTTCTGGGGGCAGGCGCCGACTGAAAAGAAAAAGAAGAAGAAAAGAAGGGGTCGAAAGGCCAAGAAGGAAATAGTGTTATCCTGCAACACACTATCCGCCCTGTTGGGTTCGTGGCACTCCCTCTCTGTCCTTGGTGATGGTTTTGATAATTACAATATATTGTGTGTAAGTATTGTGAAAAATACTCTTTGATCACTTTGGAGCTTATGTTGTAATATCTTGTTTTGTAGGTTTGGATGCTTGGTGAATAATTTCTTTAAATGCAAAATGTGCTTTGTGGCGTCGACCTCACTTTTGATGTTTGCTTCACATGCCCAGACCTTGGGTCATATGCACCAACCTTCTTATAGTGCTTCCATTATATGCATTGACCTTGGTCTTTTGATACACTTCATATGTGATGTTTCTCATTGGTAAAATCATGGTTTCATAGAAGGTCATAAGGCCTTTGATTTTGGTTGAATGGCATTGGATGCTCTTGGGTTGAACTGGACTGCCTTCAGGCAGACTCCTTATTTCCTACATTAAAGGTTGACCTCATGGGTTGACCCCTAGCTCTATAAGCCTTGTTTCTTGTTTTGGATTGATTAGATGGTAATTAGTCTTGGTTCCTTCATGCAGAAAGCTGACTAAATTTTGAATGTGAAACTGACTTCTATGTTGGTTTATATGCTAGGTTTAAGTCAAGGGAATTCATGTCTATGAGTGCCTTTGAATGAGTTTAATGATCCTTATTTGGTTGGTTTTATATTGGTTTGTGAAAGTTCAGGTTATTTTGGACCGAATCTATGTTTTGGCATGATATGATTTAAAAATGGTTTTACAAGTGTCCTTCATGCTTGTTTGATCATGATGAAATATTGACATATGGCCATCTTTGAGCTGAAATTGTAATGCCTTACATTTAATCAATTTGGTTTCATGCTTAATGGACTATGTAAGCTTGGCTTGTTATGGACAGATCATGTAATCCATTATCCACATATGGTTGCTTGATCTGAATTGAAAATGGGCTGACTTTGCATGGATTTGGAAATCTTGGACTGAACTTGATTGTCTTGGTCTGAAATAGAATTCATATGTAGGTTGATCTATTTCTGAATAATGTTGTTTGATTCATTATTTGATATATTGACTAAGACTGTCATGTTTTGGCTATAGACTTAATTTGATCCTTGCTGACAATGGATTGAATTCATTCAGGTTTGCTTGGATTGAATTATTGAAGGGTTCTTCCTTTGGCTCTCAGTATGTGTATGAGTTTAGGCTACTTAGGACTGAACTTGTATTCATGAGTAGCTTGGTTGAACTCTATTTGGTAATTGACTGCTTGAATCATTTTTGGAGTGAGCAGCCTGTGTTTTGAATGGATTGGAAGTATGTGAATCAAATTCTACATGTGAATGAATTTTAGATACATGTGCAGGTTCTATTTTGGCTATCAACTCATTGGGTCCATGGTAAGCTTCCAAACGTCTTTACAATTAATTGGATCCTTGGTAAGAATTTAAGTTTAAAGTTTTATTCATGAATTGGGTTTTCATTGGTCTCTTATATGCACAAACTTGACTCTTTATGTGAAATAGCATGTTCCTGAGGTTCCAAGTTTTGCAGGTTCTTTAAGGCTTACAAACCCTTGAAACAATGGTAAGAATCTTTGATTGAATGAGTCTTAGTATGCCAAGATTGGGTTTGATTCATTCATAGTGTTTTTGGGCTCAAAATCACTGCATTGGGTAGTTTTTCTGGTCCACTCTGCAAGTGTCGACCCCCGGGGTCGACACCCAGCTCCCTGGGGGGGCTTCCTTTCATGTGGACGGAACCCAGTAAACTGGGTGTCGACACCAGGTGTCGACACCTAGCCCTGGGTCCTGATTTTTGTAATCAGGACAAAACATTGTCTATTTGGTGTCGACACCTGGCCTGGCAGATCCAGAACGGGTCTGCGTATTGGGTTTTGAAATGCCTATTTTGTGTTCCATTTGCCTTGCCCTTTTACCCCATTACCCTTAGGGTTTCTACCCTTGATTGGGTGTGGTTCTAAGGGGTTTTCAACATGGGTTTTGTGGGCTTTTGCTGCTGGTTTCTCCTTGCTATATGAAGCCACGTTTTGATTGACGGAAATGAGAATTGGGTGCTTATTTTGCATATCTGTTATTGCAGGAGAGGAAGAACGAGGAAAGGGGCGTTGCACCATCAAGGAGGAAGACGAAGAAGTCGTAGAGTTCGCCATCCATGAGCCTGAGCCTCGATCTGGAAGCTGCAGCTGCTGCTCTCCACTATCCGGGGTTTTGGGCATTTTAATCTACAAGTCCGGCTGCTTCCACTCTATGGTTCATCATTTCCAACGCACCCTACCTTCTGATTGAAGAGATTCATGGGATATTCAAAGGGGAAATACTATATATCTGCTATTCATTTATTTGTGATGTCCCTTTTAACTAATACATAGTTACCCTTGGGGATCTTTCTCTTCAATTTTTGCTTTACCTTTAATCGGTTCTTTCTTTGGCTCCTCGTCTTCTCTCTCCTTCATGATTATGGGATCCTCCTCCTCACTATCACTTTTGTCTCGGGCTTCTTGGCCCGAACTACTACCCACATCCTTAGCCTTATAAGGATCTTCAAGTACCTTCCCACTCCTAAGGGTTGAAATGGCTTTAGAGTTCTCGAATTGAGAACATGTAGGAGAGGAAAGTTGAGGTCGGATTGACTGAGGAAGAAGGGGAGATTTTGGGGGGAAACCAGGAGGTTGATTTCTCGAGTTAGCCACAGGTTGGCTAGGGAGCTGACCTACCTCTCTCCCTATACTAGCTACGGCTAATTGCTCTATTTGACCCTCCAACTTAGAAATGGATTGTTGCTGAGAAAGAATAAGTTGTTGCAGTTGGTCAAATTTTTCATGAAAATTGACCTGAGGAGGTGGTGGTTGATAAGGAACTTGAGATTGACTGAATCGGTAGGGAGGATACTATTGATATTGGCCCTGAGAAAATGGGGCCTGCGAATGCTGACTTGGAGGTTGATGATGTTGATGTTGGTGAACGGGTGCATAAGAAAAGTTTTATTGAGACTGAGCTGGAACTTGGAAGGGTTATTTTTGAATTGGTTGATGTGAGGGATTAGTTTGTTGGGATGATCCTTGTTGATTTTTACAAGAAAAGTTTGGGTGATTTCTCCAACCTGGATTGTAAGTGTTAAAATAGGGATCGTAGATAGGCTTGGAGACTCCCTGAGCAGCGAAAATCTATTCTTGGATGAATGGGGGAAGCTGGGCCACTGTGGGGTGATCAGTAACAACATGATTTTGGCTCGAGCAAAGAACACAAATTTCTTGATGATTAGAATCTGAGAATGGTTGAGATTGAGGGGCATAAGAGAAAGAAGGTTCATGTCTATTCCTAGATAGCAACTGATCTAACTTTTGAGCTACCAAATCGACCTTCTCCATCTTTTATGCCAACATGTCCATTTTATGCAATTTCTAAGTAAGAGCATTAATATCCATCCTATTCTCAGACTCTCCTTGATTCTTAATCTCATAAAGTCCTGCCCTCTTTGAAGGCCTAATCATTCTTTCATAAGATGAGAGTGAGGCATGACTAATAAAATTCTCGCTTAACATCTCAAACAAGTCATATGCCTCATCCTCACTTTTGCTCATAAAGGCTCCCCCACAGGATGCATCCATCATTTGACAGTAGTTATCAGTTAAACTCTCATAAAATACCTGAACTATCTGCCATCTTGACAAACCATGATGCAGGCGTTTCCTTAATAATTTTTTCAATCTATCCCATGCTTCATGGATCTGTTCCCTAGGATTTTGTGTAAATCTAGTGATTGCTCTCCTCATAGTATTAGTTCGCCCAATGGGATAGAACTTCTTAAGAAATTCCTTCTGTATTTCAGTCCATGTTTCAATTGATCTATCCAAGGCTCCTAACCAATATTTAACTTTGTCCTTGAGAGAGAATGGGAAGTGAGTTAATCTGAGAGCATCATCAGAGTTCTAGATTTTGACAGTAGAACAAATCTGGAGGAACTCATCAAGATGTTTGTATGGATATTCATTAGTATTGCCATAGAAGGATGGCAACATCTGAATGGTGCTGGATTTAATCTCATATTAAATTGCTTAGTTTTGGGGTGCTTGCACATAGAAAGATGGTTAATATTGATTTGACATGAAATAATCCTTCATCTACTTGGGAGCTTCTTGTTGATTATGGTCTGCCATGAGGTTAGGTTGATGATAGTTTCTAAGATGGACTAACCTCTCTATTTCACTAATGGGCAAGTGTGGATGTAGGTATCTCCTACCGTGCATGCAATGCTAGGACCCAAGGAATGTGTGTTGCTTGTCTTTGTATTTTTTAAATGATGCAATCAATAAATCAACAACTATATGAATGATGCATGCAAAATGATGGTTTTTTTGTTATATTTTTTTTGTTTGTTTTTGAACTTCTAAGGGTAAACTAACTCCGGGGTGCTTCTTAGTGCAACCCGCCCAACGTCCGTGAGGGAATCCACAGGTGCGGAGACTTATGGAGGTCTTGGAAAAGGAGATTCTGGTCCAATGAGATGAAGTGCTCAATTGGAGGGTCCTTCCAATTCTAAGAGGGGTGTGCCTAATTGCCATTAAAAAGGGGAGAGAGAAGAAGAGAAAGATTTTTTTTGGTTTTCAAATGATGCAAATAAATGACAAGAGAATTAACTAAATGCAACAATGTATGTGAAAAATGTAATTAATGTGAAAGCTTGATACCATGATGATGAAAAAATTTTCAAGATTTCTATTTTCTGAATTTTTTTAATTTTTTTTAACCTTTTTTCAAAGAAAGATGGATACGAGGAAACTAGCAACTAAAAAAAACACCAAACAACATGTAAATCTATTGGAAAATAATGCCTAAAATCATGTTTTTTGAAGTGTCTGGTTTTTTGATTTTTTTTATTTTTCAGGTACTTTTTGATTTTTTTTAATTTTCAGGACAAAACAAACACTTACAGATTCGAGCCTTTAGCGATGCTTCTTTTTCCTAGATTGTCCTGAGTATCAGATTTTTGCTCCTCTGTACCTACGTTTCCGCCTTCTGTGACAGATTCAGCCCCCTCAGCGACGCTTTCTGTAACAGTTGATTTTCTAGGATTTTCAAGTCTAGTTTTTTTTATTTTTGAGTTTTCTGATTTTTTCCTTTTTCTTGTAAAAATAAAAATAGAGAAATTAATATAAATATATACACATCAAACACAAGAATTTTTAACTATCAAAAATCATTTCCTCCCCGACAATAGCGTAAAAAATTGATGTTCACAACCACTCATCGTTGGAAATGCCGCGCACACAATTTTAAAATAAATACCACACTCACACATTAAGAAGATTTTGAATCAAAGTAAAGCGATGAGCACGGGTCGATCCCACGAGAAGGAATAATATTTTATTAAGTTGAGAAATCCTTGTATTTTTTGAGCAAAATTATGAGTGAGTTTGAAAAAGAAAGAAAATTAAGATTGCACGAAATTAAATCTATCTAAAGAATATTGGAGGGTTGAGGAAGAGAAAATTGGAAGGAGATAGAGAAAGAAGAGAGATACAACTTGTAAAATTGAGATTTCATTGCTAAGGAAGAAGATTACAATACTATGAAAATGAAATTACAACTCAAAATAAGCTAAAGAAAAGGGAAGAAAGTAGAGCCGAGGTGTAGAAGAGTGACGCCGCCCAATCTGTGCCGAGCCTTGGAAGTTCGCCCCGCCTTGTTGAGCACCACCTTGAGAGGACTGAAGGAGAGTCTCTGCCTTGGCGAGTTGAGAGGAAATAAGAGGAGGGAGAGGATGATAGAAGAAGAAGGTTAAAGACAGTAAAGATTAAAGTTGAAAATAACACGTGATTAAATCTAGAATAACTTGAAAATCAAGAAGATTTGGAAGATGAGGAAGAAGAAGTTGAAGAGCATGAGAATAACAAGAACTTTGTTAAAAAGAGAAGAGGGAGAAAAGTAACGTAAATAGGAGAAAATAGAGGAAGAACAGAGGGCGTGGTTTGGGTGTGGGTGAATAGTAAGAGAGGAAAATAGAACGTTGAAAATTGGAGAATAACTTAAAAGGCAGAAAGAATTAGAGGATGGTGAAGTATAAGAAATTATAGATCACAAAAAAATGAACAACTTTTATAAAAGGAGTAGGATGAGTAGAAGAGCAAAAGAAGGAGAAATAGGGCGAAGAACGGAGAAAACGTTGGTTCGAGGATGAATAGTGTAGACCACCAAAAAATCATAAATAACTTAAAAACATAGCAGAACTAGCTAGCAAGGAAGAAGAAGAAATTGTAGAGCATGAAAAAATGAACAACTTTTGTAACTAGAGAAACAGGAGAAGAGAAGTGAAAAGGGGAGAAAAAGGCCGGAATACCTTTCTTCTCCTTGATGTGGGCTATTTATAGAGGAGTAGGGCCACATAAAGGTTGGAGATTGAACTAATTGGAAATGGAGGGCTGAGATTTGATGAGAACAAGATGGAGGATGGAGAGAGGAGAGAGGGCCGCCCCCCCATAGCTAGGGTTTTGGGCGCCCTATGGGTTTAGAAGAGGAAAGGAGGGGGGCGCACCCATTGGGTTTCCTAATCAGGCGAGGATCCTCTCGTATTTTCTCTCCCAGAATTTCTCCACAAATTTAATCCTTTTTTAATTTTTTTCTCCCATAAAAATAGATGGTGGCTGTCTTGACTTGGTCAGAGGTGGAGGGAAAGGAGGGGGCTCCCTAGGGCAACCCTTGGCCTGGTTCTTGTGACCGCTTTGCCCCTGGTCCTTCTAGCAATTATCTTTGATGTCCTGCACATACAATTTAGATTAAGCCCATTAAAAATTATTGCTTTGTGCATATAAACCATGAGTGCTTACAATTATTCAATCGGAAATTAATTCACATGACCCTCAACCCCTTTTCATTCATTAATTATCCACAAATTAAGTTAACTTGCGTGAAAGGCACAATTTATGTGAAGTTGAGTTTAGCTATAAAATATGCTTAATTATCTAATTGAGTGCACGTGAAATGGTGTGTTTGACATAAATTATCATAGAAGAATGATCATTCATCAGGGCCCGGGGGGGGGGGGGTCGACTCCTACCACAACATACCCCAATTCAGCTTAATTTCAGAAATCACATATATGTATGTATATATACATAAGCATGCACTTCACTGATTATTGATTTCCTTATCTTGTCACTGCCATTCATCTCTTTTGCCATTGTGTCATTATCATTAGCCCCCTTTTTTCTCTTTTGTTTGTTTCTTTTGATGGGTTCTTTTCTTCTTTTCCTTTCCACTTTTGCTTAATTCAGTTTATTGGCTGCTCTGATTTTTTTTGCTTATTGTTTGTTGTTGTTATTATTATTATTTTTGGTTAAAGGGGGAAACGCCAACCTAGATCAAGGGCAAGTTGACTTGCTCCTGAACCAGAGAGCGAAAAGAGGCACAGGCCAAGGGGCAAGTCGACTTGCTCCCCTGCCTGGGAGAAAAGAGAGTGGCTGGGCCAAAGGGGCAAGTCAACTTGCCCAAGGGGCAAGTCGACTTGCTCCCCTACCCTTCCCCCTTTTAATGAAATTTTCTCTCTTTTCAATCTTGGATTGTTATCATTATATCATCTTCTTTGTGTTATCTATCCTCTTCGTTGTGTTGTTGCACATCTGTCATCGTCATTTGTTTGATTCATTTTTTTATTATTTTATTGTTGATCTTGCAATTAGCCCAAGTGTCTGGCAAAAATTCGACATCATCTCCCCCAGACTTGGAGTTTTGGGGGGGTGGCAAACGGGTGCTCATCCACGGAAAGCCCGAGACGGTCCCTTAATGGTATGAATGTGCACAAAAGCAGCAACATCCCCAACGGTCTCATCGCATGCTTGAAGAAATGGACAAGTTAAATCAAAACACGGATTGTTCAGAAATCTAGACTTGTAAAAGACATATAGAACATGCTGGTCACAGGGCCTCAGCTATTCCTCCCCTACAAACTGGGGTTCAGGCTTGGCAGATTGTGCAACACTTATACTCATGCATTGACCTTCTGGACAAAAGTCCAAGTGTGCACAGACCTGTTAGTTCTGGAATGAATATATGCACCGACCTCACAGACTAAAATGTGGATGTGCACTGACTTTCTAATGTGGGTACTAGCATGCTAGCATCGATCTTCATATGACGTGTATTGACCTATGCATGTGCACAGACTTCTGACTATGCATGTCCACAGACCTCAGACTTATGCATGTGTACAGACCTCACTAAGCCAGTTGTAAAATGTGCAACGACCTTGTAGAACAAGAGGTGAAAGACTTATATGCAAGCTTTGCACTGACTTTCTAGGCTGAGAGTTAACATGTGCACAGACCTAACACTATCAATGCAAATATGTGCACAGACCTTAAGTGCATCGAGATACATGATGCATGGACCTGACAAGCTTCAGACTAAAATAAACATTGACCTGCATACTTCAACCATGAGCATGCACCGACCTATCATGCTTCAAATGTAAACATGCATTGACCTTTATGCTTCAGACTGAAATGTGCATCGACCTTACGAAGAAAAAGTATATGCACCGACCTGTATACTTCAGACTGGAATGTGCATAGACCTTACCTGTCGAGGAGAAGGTATATGCACCGACCTTACACTGCTGATGTATACATGCACCGACCTTTGTTCAGACATTAAGTGAGGTGCCTCGTCCTTTGTTTTGTGCTAGCCTGAGGTGCATCGACCTTATTTCTGAAATAGCTTGAGTTGCATCGGCCTTTCTTTTGAGATGCATCGACCTTGGGAACTTCAAGCGTCCATTTGCATTGACCTTTGTAACTTCAAGTGTTCATGTGCACCAACCTTTTGCCACTTTAGCTTAACAGTAGTGACTGACTTTTTGAATCATCTTCAGAACCTGTACTATATCATCAAGATTATATATAATGAGACACAATATTTGACATCATCAAAATCACAGGGACACAACAACTTCGTGTCTCGCTGTCTCACGTGCCAACAAGTAAAGGCGGAACACGAAAAGCCCGTCGGAAAGTTACATCCTCTAGATATTCCCAAGTGGAAGTGGGAAGAAATTGGCATGGATTTCATCATGGACTTACCTAAGTCTAAGGGCGGACATGATGGTGTCTGGGTAATAATCGACCGTCTCACCAAATCGGCACACTTTCTACCTATCAAGAGCTGTTGGTCGGTTGATGTCCTAGCCGCATTATACATCAAGAAGATTGTGAGATTGCATGGTGTACCTGTGTCGATCGTGTCTGACTGAGACCCGCACTTCACCTCTCATTTCTGGAAGGGTCTACAACACTCTTTGGGGACGAAACTCAACTTCAACACTGCTTTCCATCCCCAGACACATGGTCAGACCGAGAGGACAAATCAAATTGTTGAAGATATGTTACGGGCATGCGTTATTGACTTCGGTGGAAGATGGCATGACCACTTGCCCCTGGCCGAGTTTGCTTACAACAACAGCTACCAGGCCAGTATTCAGATGGCTCCATTCGAAGCACTTTATGGTAGGAGTTGTCGATCTTCAATATGTTGGGATGAAATAGGTGAAAGACAAATACTAGGACCGGATATGGTCAGAGAAACAAATGAGAAGGTCCAACTCATCAGGGATAGACTCAAAATAGCTCAGTCCAGGCAGAAGTCATATGCTGACAATAGAAGAAGAGATCTATAGTTCCAAGTTGGGGACCATGTCTTCCTCAAGGTCTCTCTTGGACGAAACATGAGAAGGTTTGGTGTTAAGGGTAAGCTTACACCGAGGTTTATTGGTCCATTCGAGGTGCTGGAAAGAGTTGGCGAGGTAGCATATCACCTTACTTTGCCTCCATAACTATCCGAAGTGCACAATGTGTTCCATATTTTTATGTTGAAGAAGTATGTGCCCGATCCTTTCCACGTCATCGATCATGATAACTTGGTGATCCAAAAGGACATCACCTATGAGTAAAAGCCAATGAAGATCCTCGACTGAGAGGTTCGAGTTTTGAGGAACAAGACTATCCCTATGGTGAAAGTGCAATGGAATAAATGCTTAGAACAGGAAGCTACCTGTGAAACTGAAGAATCTATGAGAAGGAGATATCTGGAGCTATTCTAGACTGTAAATACTCTGCACCCTCCATGTCCCTATCCGTGCAGTTGAATTTGGAGACCAAATTCTTTTAAATGGGGGAGGGTGTAGTACCCCAGACAAGAATAAGGAATGAATTGTTTTAAATAATAATTTAACCCGTATAATTGTATGAGAAGGCCAAACGAAGGAGTACATAATAGCCCACATACATCTTTAACAGGCCTTAACCCACACCCATTGTACGAGTTTTACACCCCATGTATTTAACATAAAACCAAACTCACAGAACAGCCAACCCCTGATATTCCAAAGCCCACATACATTCACCTGGCCTGAAACTCACTACCAAGCCACCCCCAAAACCCACGAATGTGGGCCTTCACCCAACAACAACCCAAACCCACATGTGACCACCCAACCGAATAAGCTTCGACGTGGCTTGCATGGGAGGGGAAAGTTTAGAGTTTTCTATGTTAAAAATTGGCAGGCGGCGGCTATAATGGCAGGAGAATTGATGCATGGAAGGTTTTCAAAACCCTTCCTTCGAAAATGAACGAACCCTCACAATGACTCCTTCTCCTCTATATAATCAACCCACCGTCGAATGGGCTAAAGGCTGTTGATACTGCTGCCGTTCGCTGCTCTTGATGTTACCTGCAATAAGGAGCATTCTTTATCGTCCTGTTCCGTGAAGAAGACGGTGGCCTTCTTCTTCCCTGTCATCCTATGCTTCCATTCTTCTTCCTCTTGCAACGTAAAGGAGCGTGGAGTTCTCCTTCCCTGCCCTTGACTTCTGTACCTCGTCATCAACCTCCAAGGTAGGTGTTCTCCATATACGAAGCCCAACGTGTTAATTAAAGTTAATTCATGCATATAGGTCATATAGCATTGTTCTAATGTTTTCTGTTGCTTTAGCGATGTATAGCAAATAGTGACCTGGTCAAGGGCGCCTATTAAATGAACGCCTGCGTGAGCTGTCGCCAATTATTTTGTAATAGCGACACTGCCCAAGGAGTAAATTAATGAACGACCCTATGCCCAACCGCTTATTCTTTTAGGTATTTAATAAATACAGCATGCTTAAAAATTTATATCTATAAGACCTGACGTTAAAATTAATGCATGACCATGTTTATGGAACCTATATAATTTCCTCTATCTATTCATGTCTTTAGTTTCCTATTTTGGTAAAGTGAAAATTTCATGTGTCTATGATTGTACCTACCCGATGCATAGCATCATAAGGAAAAAGAGCGACAGTCACATAGTCGCGATTTCAAGAATGGACGCCCGTCTCCAGAGGCGTTATTTATAAAGATAGCTGTAAAAACAAAATATATGGTAATTAATATTCTGCGACCTGACAGTAGACGTCAATTAAAGATTGAGCGCCCGTTTAATTGAACACTAATTATAATTAATTAACTTGTTATACAAAAAATAATTATGATTAGTGCCCACGTAATGTGTCGTTAATTCTTATTATTTCGTGGAAATTTAAGTCATAAATAAGATTGAGCGATCGTTCACCAAGTCGCTATTTCATTAAAATGGTGATTGATGATCAGGCGTAATTTTCCTGTCTCACAGTTTTATTACGTTTCTCAACCTATATCGCGGGTTACTTGGCACGCTCATCTCACATCCGTAGATGGAATCCCTATTTGGATTTTATCGATTACACACTCAATTCTCAGTGATGTTTGAACCCTCCGCAGGATATTCCTTCCTTCGAACATGTGATTTCATCATAGAGACCTCTTTAAGTCTACGCGAAGCCTTGGCTTCCCTCAAGGCCGTCGAGCAGGTTGTACCCTAAAAACCCATGAATCCATGTCTTGTCACGTCACTCTAAAGAAACGTGATATTTTAGCCCTCTTAGAGTGCTGTTTCTAGCGTCTATGCGAAGTCTACTCTCTGTCAGTAATTGGCAACATGGACTTGGGCGCTAGAAGGAATTGGTGACCCATGTAGTGTCGTTATTTCCCTGAATCTGCGACTAGGACTTAGATGCCAGAAGGAATTGGCGCCCATTCCGGGGGCGCAGTTTACTGTTATAGCGACCGTGACATGGACGCTATTCATGAATGAGTGACTGCTTGAGAAGTCGCTAACTGTTCGTGCCTGTACTCTTCTCAAGAATAGGCGACCACGCATGTGGGCACTATTTCTGTAATTCGTGGCGACTGAGTGGGTGCCATTTACCTAGTTTCACGACATGTCTTGGTTCTCGTGAGGATTTAATGATGTGTCATACTTGTTCAAAGTTCAGCCCTTGAAATACTTCGTTCGTAAAAATCTACCTTATCATCCTGCATGAGCTTATTCCTTGAAATTCATTTGGCTATAACTAGTGGATGTCAATAAACTTTACACGACTCAATGCCTGTGCATTTGAGGCCCGATCTGGTCCTGGGAGGAGCACCCGGAAGTACTTGTGCCCATGGGAGTTAAATTGACCATGGTGTGGCATTGCACCAAAGTACTTGTTTATCTAGAACTATTCTATGGCATTCCACACTCTCTCGTGCTTGACTTGACTTGTCGTGACATTACTTGCGTGGCCCGGAATGGGCAAGTACTTGCTTGTTTTAAATAGCCTAATTTCGTGACAAGACTTGCTATTACATGCTTGAAATACCTGACACTATCTTCCCTTGAAAATTAGTGTAAAATTTTGATGGTTCTATATTATTACCTTGACATCATTCATCTTTAAAGCTCCTGCCGTCATGATCATTCATCATGCATAGCTTTACCTGCATTGCACGTCACTTGCAACTACTTAAAGCATTGCTAGTTCTTGAGATATAAATCCTACTGAGCATTCGCTCACCTAGTTTTTCCCCACTTTTCAGGTAACTCGGATACCGACTCACAACCGGATGGGGATGACAATGAGTGAAGGGCATAGAACCTGCAAGCGTCATGCAGTTATCATATCGAGTCTTGTCACGTCGTGTCCTTTCCTTTTGAGTCCTTGTCGTTAAACTTCCTTTGTTATTTGGGGCCATGATGTAAACTTATCAAGGCTTGAAGCCTTGTGATGATAGTGGAGATTATCAACTTTATGGTTATTGGGATTAACACTTTTATGAAGTTTGGTTAAGTCATGAAATTTCATTTATGGTTGTTAATTATTCTTATTATTTAGTGCACTCTGTCGTTATGTTGAAATTCTTATCGCTCTGATTGACATGAATGCTATAAACTGGTCGCGTCTCCGGGTTCCTTCCGCGCTCGGGGCGTGACACATTGGTTAACCCAAACGGCATAACCACGAACTCATAATGCCCATATCTACTATGGAAAGTAGTTTTGTGAATGTCTTCATCTTTGATCCGTAGCTGATGGTAGCTGGACCTGAGGTCTATCTTCGAGAAATATTACGCCCCAAAAATTTGATCGAACAGTTCATCAATACGCAGCAATGGATATATATTCTTGATTGTGAGTTGATTCAACTGTCAGTAATCAATACATAGCCTGAGAGATCCATCCTTCTTTTTGACAAATAAGACCGGCGCACCCCAAGGGGACGTGCTTGGTCGCCAACTCCTTAAGTTCCGTGAGGGACATCCTGTAAGGAGCTATTGAAATAGGTACTGCTCCAGGGATAAGTTCAATGGAAAAGTTTACTTCTCTTGCAGGTGGTAAACTGGGTAATTCAGAAGGGAAGACATCAAGGAATTCTCTTACGACAGGGATTTCTTCAAGAATACTTTTCTTGGACTCAGTGATGATTACGGAAGCAAGGAAAGCTTCACCAACTTGCGAGATAAGTTTGTAGGCGTGAAGGGAAGAAATAAGGATAGGATGCTTCCTATATTTGATGCCACAGAAAGAAAATCTTGGAAGATCCAGTTTATGGAAAGAAATTCACCTATTGCGATAATTAATGTCGGCATAGTGCTCACATAGCCAAACTATTCCTAAGATGGTATCATAGCCTTCCATGTCAAAGCATACGAGGTTTGTAGGGAGATTATGGCCTTATATGGTCACCTCACTATTTGGGTAGTGGGTTTTGAGTTCAGTTCTAGAACCTAAAGGTGTGGTAATAGCTAGGTTCGAAGGTAAAGGAACAGGTGAAACTGGTAGAGTTTTAGCAAAGGTGGTAGATATAAAAGAATGAGAAGCACCAGTATCGAATAATACAAAGGCAAGATGTGAGTAAATTTGGATAGTACCTTCCATCAGACCATCATCCTTTGGGGCTTCATCATATATCACGGCATTTAAACAAGCCTATCGCCGGTGTCCACCACCATTTTTAGAAGGTTGATCTTTCATAAGGGGACAATCGGCCATGTGATGTTCCCGGCGTCCACATCAGAGACAAGCGCCAAGGCACTTCCAGCACTCCTCGACTAAATGACCAAACTTCTCACAAAATGTACAAGCCATCATGACTTGCTTCTCCTCCTCCTTAACGTTCTTGTTCTTATTGTTGTTGTTGCCATTCCTGTTACGGGACCTCTTCTTATTGTCACGGGATTTGTAGGACCCCGTGATACTAAACTTTTCTTCTTTCCTTCCTCTTTTCTCGTATTTGCGACTAGATTCTTCATCTTTCCCCTTGAATTTCTCTACTTTTTCAAGGGCTCTTTCGGATTGATGAGCCCTATGCATCTCAGAATAGGTTCGGATGTTTTGTGGGCCTAGTTGTTGGACAAACACCAACCTTAATCCATCCATGAATCTATTGGCCTTCAATAGCTCCGTGCTAATAAGATGCGGAGCATATGGGGCTAGTCTTGAAAATTGTAGCTCATACTCGGCCGCGGTCATCATCCTTTGCCTCGGAGCGGCAAATTCGGTTGCCTTCCTCTCCCGGACATGCTCCGAGAAATACTTTTCACGAAAGTGATCAAGAAAATCCTCCCAAGTAATTTGTGCGTTATGCAGATGGGCCGAGGTGGCTTTCCACCATGTGCGCGCATCTTTATTGAGTTGGAAAGTGGCGAGTAGGACCTTCTCCTGGTCCGTGCATTGCATGACATGAAATATACGGCCCATTTCATCTATCCAATTCTCTGCTTCATCCGAGTTAGACGAACCTGAGAATTGTGGAGGGTTCATACTCCAGAAATAGCGATGAAGATCCCCGATGCCAACTCGCGCGCCAGCTTGTGCCACGGTCTGCAGGGCCTGGGTAAGACCCGCAACCGTTTGTTGCATAGTTTCCCGATTTGCACAGCTGCCAGCCATTTTGAAAGTAAGGATCCTAAGAAAATAAACACCTTGTCATTTTCTTTGGAATTATAGAGAAAATAAACTATCTTGTCCTGAGATCTACCTAATCTCTCATGGGTTTGAAAATTCTTTCCCTAGTTCATAGGTGTGGGTCCTTAAACCTTGGACTTAACCTATGACTTAGACATTTTTCTAGGACTTACTTAAGCCTAGGCTCTGATACCAACTTAACTATCACGCCCCAAGATATATGTACAAAGGAAGAGATTCGGGAATGTGAACAGCCGACAAATAAAGTCTCAAGCTAGCAAGATAATCAGAGCACAACATTCACACGTAAAAGAGTGAACACAATTACATACTCAAAACTTCCACTTTATTGAATAATAATCAAAAGTTTACAGTGACACTTGACCTTTTCCAACATGATATTTCACTAGACTCAATAAAAGGAAAATAACATAGACATGACTTCAACTAACATAACCAGACTCATGACACTTCTAGGGCTTCACTTGTACTTTATTCACTCTCAGACCCGTCACTTGAGTAGTCTGATTCCGACCCGCTAGAGCTTCCTGAAAAGATTGGAAAAGTATGAGGGAATGAGCGCACTCGCCCAATAGGTATCTTCGTATCAACATGATGGTAATGTTAAAGTAATTAACATTTTAGCTCTATGAAAAAGGGCAATAATGAAGGTACGATTTACATGTGAAATAAAACTGAAGTAATATCAAGTACCAAGATAAGTGTAGAGATATGAGAATTCAAGTACATATAAGACGGTAATATGGCCTGTCAATAACGAGAATATACTTTTCATAAACCTTGTAAAGGTTATGCACTAGAAAGTAATGTAACAAGCATGTAATTTCATGAGATTGCCTCGTGGATTTCACCCGTTTATGAAAAAAGTACTCCCACCGCAATGCGACGCCAGTGTTCATCATACCCCACGGTTTATAGCATGTTTCCGACCATCTACTGAGGGGGCTAGCGTGGAGCCCTTGGACACTGTTATTGACACCCGTTTTATGACCAATGAGTTGGGTCATCTCTTTATCTATATTTCAAGATGTCCTGAGTTGTTCACCGATTATTGGGTCTTTTTTGGTCAATTTTGGGCTTATTTTATGGGTTATTCTCCCTGGTTGGGCCTAGCTCCTTTGATTTATCGTCATTTTCAGCTTATTGGGCTTGGATAAGGGCTAATAGGGATTATCTTGTGGATTAACTCAGAGATTTATCAGTCTTTATCTCTTTTGCCACGTATACTAGCCTAGCAGTTTATCGCGCGACCGTTTGGCGGGCATTGGCGGTCTTTTGCTAGACCGCTAGGAGGCAGAGTGTCATGTTGGGTCTCTTTGTTCTTATCTTTTCTGGACGAATGAGCTTAGCGGTCTATCGTTAGACCGTTTCTTGTGCCTTACGGTCTATCGCAAGACCGTTTGGGGAGACAGAGAGTCCTGCTCTGTCTATTCTTTCTCTACTTCACCGTGGTCGAACTTGAGTCATTGGATTGTTGATTTCTCTCTAGATAGAGGCTCTTAGAAGCTTTTGTTTGGTTCTATGGACTCTTGGGAGTATTATCTTCGAGATTTATGTGGTTTCAGGACTATTTTCATGTCATTATCTCTCCAACTCGAACCTAGGGTTTGGGGGTCTATAAATAGGACCCTTGACTTCATGGCTTGAGGAGGAGATTTCTGGAGCTTGACACAAAGTGTTGTTGCATTCTGGAGTGAGTACTAGTCAGGGAGAAGCTGTTTCTACGTCCATAAGGCTTCTGGTCCAGGGAGTATTAAGTTTCAATAGTTATCTTTGTGTCTTTTTCTCTTGATTTTGGTCTTTCCCCTTTGTATCATCATAGCATATTCCCTCTTCTTCTTCTATTGGGCCTCCTCTGGGATTGTTCAGCAGTGTGTGTGCTGCTGCATGTGCTGAATGTGTTTTGATTAATTGGCAACAATAGAGTTGACTTTAGCTACTTTTTCTTGACCATGAGGATGTTGTGTATTTTGATGAATCTTTCATAAATGTCAGATAATTATCAGTCACTTGCATTAATACTCCTCTGCACTTTCATGTTGTATTCTCTATGAGTCGGTGTAAGTTCCTGACGAACTGCACTCATACTTGGTGCATATCGTGCTTTGGGCTCATTGAGTCGGTGCAACTTGTTATTATACCTTGAACAAGGTCGATGCATTACTTGTTCACTCATGCAACCTCTGTGCAAGTTCTGCATCGCACACGATCTAACTCAGTGCAATCACTAGAGAGGTCGGTGCAAGTTTTAGTCTAGCTATGCACATTAAGTCTGAGCATGTTACGTTCTTAGCATATGGAGTCGGTGTAACTCTTGCACTGTTCACATCAGGTTCGTGCATAGAAGTCGATGCATCTTTCATGTTTTGTTAAGTCTGAGTCAGTGCATTGGCTTCATTCTGAAAGTCTACGTTAGTGGCTTGTTCATACTCTGTAAGTCTGCATTAGACTAAGCTAAGTCTAAGTTAGTCTGATTTTGTCTGCGTGAGTCTGTGCTGCCACACACATGGAGTTTAAATGTCAGGTCTGCTTTAGCATGAAGTGAGGTCTGAGCTAGCGTGCATATAGGTATGTGCATTCATGTCCGTGCACATTGCCTTGGCAGATCCAAGTCGGTGTAATGCTCATGTCGCATGCTTAAGTCTATGCACTTCACTATGCAAGGTCGGTGTAATCCTTGCATCAAGCTAGCATAAGGTTGGTGCAACCTTCGTTGAAGTTGGTGCACGCAGCACCTCATGCATACACGGTCGGTGCAAGTCATGACTTGTGCTAACCAAGTCGGTGCACATCCTGTGCTACCATGCATATCGTCAGTACATATTTTGCCGATCAGCGTCTAAGGTCTGTGCAACATTTCCTGGCTTGCATTTTGGGTCAGTGCACATTTCTTGTATGTGCACAGAAGGTATGTGCAATCCTTTTCCCTTGCAAGCGCATGGTCTATGCATGATAGGTTTATAGCTTGGTGGCTCGGTGCAATCATTGATTCTTGCACACATAATGTCTGTGCATAATTCTCTTACAACCTAATAAGGTCGGTGCACGTTATAACTCATGCATATTTGAGTTCGTGCACTTTTGCTCTCATGCTCTATTAAGTCTGTGCAATTCCTATGATTGTCTAACTGTCTTATGCTGACTGAGTGTCTAACATTTTGACAGGACACTTATTCGTAAAGCTTAAGGAAGGCACGTGATCTAAGATTGAAGGCTGAGCTATGCTCATGACACGTGGAAAGTCGTTAACCTCAGATGCTGCCATGTGGCCTTGGATCTCAAATCTGGACGAAAAGCCTAGGCGGGAAATGTGGTTTCCACACGCCCTCTTTCTGCTGCACATATAAATAAGAAACTATTCGTGCAGAAGACTGTAATGTGAAGAAATCTGTGATCGAGAGATTGAAGAAAAAGAAGATGAGAGAAGAAGAGCTAACACGTTCCAAGAGAGTTAGTGCCTGCAAGTTCAGAGAGAGAGTTGAGAGAGAGATTGGAGAGAAGAAGCAATTGAGAGTCACCGTCATCGGTCTCTTGGTTCAGAACCAGAGCCGATTTGCTCATTGTCTAGAGCAACATTCTCATTGTGTTTTTGGTTTTCTGTCTTTCCTTCGTTTTATTTTTGAAACACTGTTCTTCAAGCTGTGTCAGCGGAAAGGTTAAGCTGTAAACCTCAACGACAGAGGAGGATTCCTCTGGTAGGAAGCTGTGATGCTCAGCGGGTGTAAGGATATAATCCCCGAAGCTGTGGATCAACCGTGAGAAGCTGTGAATTAACAGTAAGCCACACTCGATTTGAGTGTGGGGCGGATGTAGGCTTGTGCCGAACCACCTAAAATCTCCTGAGTTCTGTGTGATTGGTGTGTGATCTCTGCTTAGTAGCTTGCATGCATTGTGCTTGTGTTTTGGTTCCAACAGCGTGCAGTTGATTATACTGAACCTGATCATTTTTCCTTCGCATACATGTTCTTCCATTAAGTTGAACTTATTCAGTAGTAGTAATTCTTTCAATTCCACATCTATTTACTTACTGCAGTTAAATTTTAAAGGATAGAAGGTTTTAGAGGGTAGATCTATTCACGCCCCCTTTAGATCTTAGAGTCCATCCATTCCCAACACTTCCCACGTTCTCTACACTCACATCACGTTTTTCAAACATCCTCCTATCTTTTCCACGCCCCACAGGGGTTAAAAACCCACCAACTCCCAGGTATTCACCCATCCTTTTATGCACTTAGTTTAATTGCATTATAGATACTACACTTGTCCAAGGGCTTATTGGGTCATTTTTCTCTGTGTCTACACTCTTTTGCAGGTTAACAAGACTCATTGCACGAGGCCCAGCTCTTCTGGCCAGCCAGGAGGGTGGAGATATAACTTCCAAGTTTCTATTCTGGGTGCTTTAGCGGCCATTCATCAGACCATATTCGGATCTCAGGCGGTCTATCGTAGGACCATTTGCTGTCTTCTAGCAGTCGTCTGTTAGACCGTTTGCCGCTGTAGTATCTGGTTTTCTCTCTCCCATGGCGGGTGACTTCACTCGGCTCTTTCCAAGGTACATGTTGTAGTTTTACTGCGATATTTGCCTTGGTGGCGATCACACTTTCCTTCATCTGGGTATTTGTCATCTTGTTCATCATATTGCTTGCTTTCTCTTTATTTTGGTTGTTCCACACCTACGGTGTGTGTTTTTATTTATTCCTTTGCTCCACGCCCCGGTGTGTGTTTCTATTTTTCCTTATTAGTTTTTTGCAGTATTGATGACATACCCCCATGCTCAGATTTCATGTTGATTGCTTGAGTTAGTGCACTACTTGCTCACACACTTTCATATCTTTCATGTCACAATCACATTCACCATCCCATGCCCACCTAATTTTTTGGCGATCACGGTGGGATATCTAGTGCCAATCTTGTTGAGTTTCTGTCAGATCTGCTGTTCTTAGTAATTCCAAGTTGCCATTGTGTTTTCCCCTATTTTCTCATTTATTCCCTGTTGTTTTCTGCTCTCTGGTTCTCTGACGGTCTCCTCCCTAGCCGTTTGTGGCTTAAAAGCGGTCTAGCGATAGACCGTCTTATCTTTAGCGGTCTCTTGGTCGATCGTTTCTCCAGTTATAGGTATGCATCCCGAGGTTGCTGTTATTTCTGTAGTTTTTGACTGTGTTTATTATTTCTGGGTGCTATCTGGTCTCCTCCTCTGTTGTGGCATATATACATATCATTGTTTGCATCTTGTTTGCTAGTTATTAGGCTAGTAATTGCATGAACTCCGGTGCACATAGGGTCATTCATTTTTCATATTATAGTTGCATTCCCACCTTGGTGTGTGATCCTCTCGCCTCCATATTCCTTGTGGTCGACTAGGTGACCACATCGAGGACCTCCATAAGTCCCCATGAGCCATGGATTCCCACATGGGCGTCGGGCCGATTGTACCTTTGCCACCCCGTGTCTAGGTTGCATAAGTAAGGGAGAGTTTACACCTAGAATTAACCAAGTTCCCAAATATTCTTCCTATTGTGAACCTATTGTTAGAGAGAACATTTTAAATTCAAATCACTAAGGTTCCAAAGGAAGAAACAAGGAAAATTTGTGCATCATCATAACTTGGTTGTCCTTGGGTGCTTATTATCCCTCTCGTATTTGCATAAGTTGGGAATCATCTTGTCTAGTTACTCATTTGTGGTTGTTTGTGTTTGTGTTCTCTATTCAAGGCACATTGTTGCATGTGGAGTTGCTTCCATTCCTTAGATTCATCTCCTAGGGGAAATTCCTCTTTCACATCTTATTCCAATCCATTGTTCGAGTCCAGCATGTCTTCCTATGATTTTCCCCATACCCAGGAAGAATCTCTTCCTCAGGGTCTCCTAGAGAACCCATCCAGGGTCATCCAAATTCCGTCTAGAGAAGGATCCATCCCTCCTCTGTCCTCTATCTCCATGGAGGGTGCACAACCCTCCCTCTCATCCAATAATCCTACTAGTCACATCTTGCAGATGATGGCCCAGTTGGACCCGGCCCAACTTCATGTCCTTTATCAGACCTTGCAGGGGTCTGGTGCCCCATCTCCCACGATTGCATAGGGTCTATCCACTACCTCCATCTCTCAGTCCAGGGTCGATGGGCCAGGGGTTCCGCCCATTCCAATTGATCTCACCCCAATTCAGCCCAAGGTCCTTCGATTCTCCAGTCTGGAGGCGGGCCAGTCCTCTGGCTCGGCCCACCAAGTTCTTGATAAAGGGAAGACCATCCTTCCCTCGCCCACCCAGATTGAGTCTTATAGGCCCATTCCATCAATGCCACAAGCCCTTGTTGGTCCAGCCGATTTCATTCGCCCTCAGCAAGGGGTGGCCTATGTCCAATCTAATTTGGGTCATCCTCCGGCCCAATACCCTTCTTATGGGCCTCCCCCGCCTTCTATCTATCCTTCAGCTCCTCGTCATGAGCTCACTCCACCTACTCCATATCGGGAGCAAGAACTCCTTGATAAATGGGCCACCATGCAGCAACAACTCGACTCTCTTCAAAAGCGGGTTGGCCCACAATCCTTGACGGACGTTTCGGTCCCTATCTTTCACAAGATCAGATTCTCTCCCCAATCAGAGCTCCCCGCATACCGCAAGTATGACGGGAATAGTAATCCATTCATTCATGTGAGGGACTTTATGTATGAATCGACACAATTTCAGTATGATGATCGCCTTATGGCGTATTTGTTCCGCCGGTCATTAGATGGGGGTTCCTCTAGAGTGGTTCTATGCTGTACCATTAGAAGATGCTGAGAGTTTCAAGGTGGTAAAGGAGAATTTTATTCAGAGGTTCCAGGACCGGGTCGGCCCGGAATATTCATTCACAGATCTTTTGGCCGAAAAGATGAAGGCAGATGAGGACTTTGCAACGTATGCCGACAGATGGAGGCAGATGGCAGCCCAGGTGCCGGGTCATATTCCGGAGGAGGAAAAGGTCAAGTTGCTCATATCAACGTTACACCCACTTTCCTCAACATATTGGCCATGAACGATATTGCCAACATGCACCAACTCTATAGCTGGGTGAGATTTATTCAAACCCAGTTCAAAGACTCTCCTATCCATTCTCTCTTCGAGTCCCAAAAACCCAAATACAATAAGAAATCCCAGGGGCCCGTTACCGAAGGAGTCCAGACCAATGAACAGGTGCAAGCCGGTGCCTTTCCTTTCCCTAATCAATCCGCTCCATTCCGCTTCCCACAAACTCCTCGTAATCCCCAGTTCTCCATTCCGCAAAGTGCCCAACCTGTCTTCCCCGCTCCACCAAACGCCTAGCCTACCTTCCCCACTTCACAAAATACCTTCCCCGCTCCACAACAGCCGCAACAACCTCCGCAATACCATAATGTCCCTCCACCCAATGGCTACACCAATAAGCACCTGGCTCCGAAGAGGGCGCAATATCCTCCTTTGCCTGAGTCCCTCACCGATATCTTCTCAACTCTCATGTCAATAAGTACAATCCAGCTTCTTCCAGAACGGCCTAACTGGAACCCGACCGTTGATCAATCTAAATACTGCATGTTCCATAGGTAGCTTTGGCACACTATTGAGGGGTGTTATCAGTTCCAAGATCTGGTGTACGACCTACATGAAGGGCAGCATATTGATTGGGCCGAGATGCATAAGGCCATTATAGAAATAAAAGAGAAGAGAAGGAAAGCGTCGAGGCAGCAAGTGCAGTAGCAACAAGCACCGCAGCCACAGCAGCAGCCACAACAATAGCGGTAACCCGTTTAGGACTTGGGGATCCACCAAAACCCCATGCCAAATCATCCACCCGCTCCCCAACCTCAGCCACCAACACCGGCTCAGGTTAATCTTGTCCAACCCCGACTCCAGATGCCGGGTGGTCCTATGACGATGAAGCCTTGGTACAACGGCTCATGGCCCTCCATCATAGCTACCGTAACCCTTCTTTACCTTCTACCCCCATCATCCTCCCGCTTAACCATCAAGCCCTTCCATCCCCCGCAATCCTCAAATCTCTCTTCTTATCGGCCGCTTCCTCCGTTAACTCGCCTATCTCCACTCCACCACCAGCACCTACACCTGTTGTGTCCCTGTGGTTTTGATGATAGCAAACACTATAAGTCATCATTTGTTTGTGTCTACATATGAATGTCTGATTGAGCATCTCGTGAGTGTTATTCCATTTGTGTCTGCATATGAATGCTTGATTGAGCATCTCTTGAGTGTCATTCCATTAAACAGGCTGTGTGCATTTTCGGTGCATTTCATAACTTTGTTTCACTATGGCCATCAGTCAATGGATGTCTAGACTCATGCATTTCATAACTATGCTCAGGCTAAGTCTGTACAGAGCCTTAAGTCTGTACAGAGCCTTGTTCATCGTGTGCTAAGCATTTCCAAAGTTTATACATCGTGTTTCACTCACGTTCATCTTTATTCCAAGTCTGTACAGCGTTTTGGCTAGAATGCAGCGTCTCATGTTAAGTCTGTACAGCATGCATCAGTGCATTAACAAGTCTATACATCATGCATGCATCGTCTCTCAAGTCTGTACAGGGTTTGGCTAAAATGCATCGCCTCTCAAGTCTGTACAGGGTCTGCCTAGAATGTATTTACTAAAGTCTATACATTCGTCTCTAAGGCAAAGTCTATACATCGCATGCATTGCACACTACAAGTCTGTACAGCCCAAGTCTATACATCCGACCGTCTCATTCAGCGTCTCACTCTTCCAAGTCTGTACATTGGCCCTCAAGCTTTCCAAGTCTGTACATTGGCCTTCAAACTTTCCAAGTCTGTACATTGGTTCAAGCTTTCCAAGTCTGTACATTGGCCTTCAAACTTTCCAAGTCTATACATTGGTTCAGGCTTTCCAAGTCTGTACATTGGCCTTCAAGCTTTCCAAGTCTGTACATTGGCCTTCAAGCTTTCCAAGTCTGTACATTGGCCAAGTGTCTTGTGCTTTGAAGCTTTATCAAGTCTATACATTCGTTTATCAAAGTCTACACATTGCATCATGTTTCAAAGTCTATACATCGCTGTGCATTCCTTGATTTCAAAGTCTGTTCATTTTGGTTGCTTCATAGCAAGTCTGCACATCCCGCTTGCACTAAGTCTGTACATGGTCCTGGCGCTCGCAAGTCTGTACATTGATTTGGCACTCGCAAAGTCTGTACACCGGCTTGGCGCTCACAGAGTCTTGCTGCGTCTATGTGCTAGTCCATGCATTGTCCAGTCTCTACAACGTCTCTTAGCGTCTTGTGCATTCAGCATAGAAAGTCTGTACATTCGTTGATAGACTCATGCATAAATAGTAAGACAAAGTCTGTACATTCGGTGACTGCTTGTCTAAGCATCTCATGCATTCAATGTGCATACTTTCATTCTGTTTGTGCATCTCCTCCAGAAGTCTGTACAATCCTTTGAGCATTCAAGTCTATACACTCTTGTGTCTGCATTGCATACACTTCAAGTCTACACACTGGTTGCCTGCATCTCATGCAGTTAAAGTATGTACACTCATGAATGTAATGTCTGTACATTCATTCTCGCTATATATACTTTCTCATATGTGCACACTTCAATTGATCAAACAAATCTGTACACACTTCAGCACTCAAAGGCTGAACACTCTTCAGCAAGTCTGTACACTCTTCAGCACTCAAAGGCTGAACATTCTTCAAGCTAAAGTCTGTACACTTCTTGTTTCTAAGTCTATACATTCTATCCTTCACACTAAGTCTGTACACGGTGGTCTTCAGTTACCCAGCAAGTCTGTACATCCTTCTGATTATTTTCTTATGACTGTGTGACAGGTACTGTTCGTGAAGCCTGTGAAGGGCACGTGATTCGAGGTTGGCACCTGGCACGTGATCCGAGGACAACGCCCTAATTGCTGCTGCTATAAATACGAAGCCTCCTCCATCTAGAAAGAGTGATCAAGAGAAAAAGAGACTGATCGAGAACAGAAAAAGGAAGAGTGATCGAAGTGGAGAGGAAAAGAGCAGAAAGAGCAGAAGAAAGAAAAGATGAAGATAGAGAGGAAGATGAAGCAGACAATGCAGAGTGTGATTCTGATCAAAATAGAAGAGTTGGAGCAGTGAGGCAGTGAGCTGCAGTAGTAGGAAAAGAAGAAGACAAAAGAAGAGACAGAGAGAGCCCGCGAAAGAGAAGAAAAAGAAGAGTGAGAAGAAGAGAGAGCTAGAGTAAAAGAAGCTTCAACTGAAGATCAGTTTCTGCTGGACCGTGGATCAAATCCATGCCAGCCAGCTCCTGCGAGAGCCACATTTTGCTTTTATATTTCCAGCTTTTAGTTGCTGTATTTTCTTTTATTGTTTTCTTTTCAAACTGAACATTGTTCTTCCGATTCTCTGGTTGGAGATCGGGTTCCTCCTGTGGTCTCAGGAGAAGGGAGACTGTGTCGCCGGTCTGCAAGTGACTGAGTGTCACTTGTGAGTTCCCTCTGGTTTCAGAGGAAGGGAGTCCTTGACTCCGGTTGCAGGTAGTGGTTGCTACCTATGTGTTCCCTCCTGGTCTGGAGGAAGAGAGACCTAGTCTCTAGTTCCAAGTGGCTGGGAGTCACTTGGGGTGTCCCTCCGGTCTGGAGGAAGAAGAGAGGTTGTTCCCCTGGTCAAGCTGTGTGGCAGCAACTTGTTTGCAGACTGAGTCTGCTTTCTAGCTGATTGCTAGTGGAAGCCTCACTCCGGTTAGGAGTGAGGGGTGGACGTAGGTCTATGGACCGAACCACCTAAAAAATCCCTTGTGTAGTGGTTTGTTTGATTGCTTGCTTCCGCTAGATGCATGCTAGGACCGTGATCTGATTGATTATTCATGTCCTAGAGTTTAATTGGGTTTGCATCTTTTATGTTTGAGCAATTGTCCACTGATCTTTTACTTATCATTTCATACGAATTTTAAATTGGTCAAAACTCTTTAGAAGATCCATTCACCCCCCCCTCTGGATCTGTGTTTATCTATCGCACCAAACTATCAAATGGTATCACAGCGGTTCTCTAACTGATCAGATCCAACGATCTGCAGAGGATCCTATTGTCTTTGGTGCATTTCTGAATTTACTCTCTACTGCATTAATCTGCTTGCCGATTTAATCAATGGGTTCTCCACCGATTTTCAATGGCTCTAATTTTAACTCATCGGTTAGCAGTCTACATAACTATGTGAATTTGATGGATCCGGATCTGTGAAAGTTAATCTCACATGGTCCTCACAGACTGCCAAAGAAAGAGTCCAAATGGACTAACAGTCACAGATCAAGAAATGGAGAGAATCAGAGAGTTTTGAATCTAATGAAAGAAGCTACTAACAAGGCTCTACATTCTTATTTTTATGACTGCAGGTCCGCTAAGGACATTCTGGATAAGCTGAAGCTAGCTCAGAGGAGAAATGAGGACAGCTGCCTGATGGCTGACAAGAGCAACCATGGCAGTGATCAAGATGAATCCGAAGATGCTGAAGAGGTAACCAATCCTTTCTCTAGTTACACTTTAGACGACTGGGGAGATGCCTATGCCAATCTGTTAGAATCCTATGAAAGACTAAAGAAGAAAAATAAAAAACTGATAATGAAGCTAAAGAATCATGAGGATGCTAAATCTCGAGGTGAAAACCCTGAAATTCTGAAAATTGAAAATGACATATTTAGAAGATAGTTAACAGATTTTGATTCTATTAGTTCAGACATAGATCATTTGAAATCTGAAAAACAAACTCTTATGAAACAAATTGGATTACACAAAAAGGAAAATCAAGAGCTTGTTTGTGAAATTGTTGAACTAAAGGAAAGACTCAGATCAACTGATGATGATCAGGCTCATAACAATGATGTTGTTCAAAATGAAGAACTGGTGAGAAACTTAGAGCTTGTCAACTTTGAATTGGAAAACATGAAATCTGAAATTGAAATACTTAAAAACCAGCTCAAAGAATCTGAACACAAATCAAAAAATCTTGAAAAAGAAAATAGATTGATTTCTGAAAAATTAGAGGCTGATAGAGTAACGAATTCAGAGATTTAGAAAAATCTTGACAAACTTCAATCTGAAAAATAACAAGAAAAGTTTTATGAATGTCAGTTTTCTTCAGATGAATGGGTGCTTGATGATGAACTCCTAGAGCAGAACAATAAATTGAAAGAGGAAATTAATAAGCTAAATCACCTAAACTTAGCAATGTCTGAGAGGCTAATCACTTTAGAAAAAGGGAAGAGTGTAAGCCTGGTGAGCTCTAGTGAGTTGCTGAATGCTGAACATGAAATTACAAATCTGAAAAACATCAACCTAATGTTGAGTGGGAATGTCACTTGATGTGAACAAAAGATGGCTAAATATAAGTTAACAATCACATCCCTTCAACAAGAAGTTGATGATCTTTATAAGTCCCTATCTGAAGCTGACAATGAAATAAAATTAAAATAGGAAGTTGAAAAACTCAAAAGTCTGAATGATGCCTTGCATCAACAAGTCATTTCCTATGAAACAGATCTGTCCAAATATGAAGCTAATATTTTTGGCTTAAATTCTGAAATTGAAGATTTGAAAAACTCCTTGTCAAAATTTGTCAAGGGAAAGGACAATCTGAATAAGCTTCTGGGAAAGTGTGATAACTCTCGGAGAGAGGGGCTGGGTTACAGTTCAACAAACAAAAGGATCAATAGCAATAAAACTTCAACTGTGTTTGTAAAAGCTTCTGATCAAAACACAACTGCTGGTTCTTCTATTTTTCAATTTACTCCACAAAAACCCACTGTCAGTCCCAAAACTGTAGGACAAACTCAAAAATTAAAAAAGGATGAAAACCTACAAAAAAAGGACAAAACTACTCCAGTTGGTACAAAGACTGCTGCACACAATTCACATGACCTCTCAAACACTCATACTAAAAAGGGGTCGTGCTATTATTGTGGGAAAGTAGGTCACATAATGGAAGATTGCAGATTAATGCTAAAAGATGAGCATGGTAGTGAAACATCACATTCTAGAAATTCTTTTGATAGAAACCATGCTGCTAGGAAGCCTGATGCTTCATGTTATTATTGTGGGAAGCATGGTCATCTCATGAGTGAATGTTTTATCATGAAAGAAGATAATAAACTGCATGCCAGGTCTTCCATTCATTTTCATGGTCCATATAGATCTAAACACAATTCTAGTCAGCACATTGTATGCTTCAACTGTAATAAGCCTGGGCACATGGCTGCTGAGTGCTGGTTTAGATCCACTTGGAGTAAAAATGGTTTTAAAAGTAAGCAAATCAGATGCTTCGAATGTGGGAAAAATGGGCATACAGTCAAGGACTGTTGGTATGTTCAAAAGAATTCTGTTAACCCCCATTTAGTCAAATTTCCTGCAAAACCATTTGTGAAAATTTCATGCTATAACTGTGGGAAGCCAGGCCATAGATCTGCTGAATGTTGGCTGAGTAAGAACAAGCATCAAACTGTTCATGCATACAACAGAAAATCTTATGAACATGTTTATAAACATCATCCTGCTATTAATATGCATCATAAGAACCAAAAATCAGCCATTTCATGTAGATACTGTGGAAAATTTGGACATTCTATGGATGACTGTTCACTGATGAAATTTGATGATAATGTTACTATGAAATTGTTTAGAACACCTGTTAGGGGTAAGGCAGGACCCAAAGCTGCTTGGGTCCCTGCAGGATCAAAATGATCAATATTTTGTAGGTGTGCCTTGGAATGAACAAAGAGGGGTAAATAAACTAAGACATTCAAGAATGAAACCCCTAAGATTGCACTACTCAGGTCAGTTCTGAAAACTTGTCTTAAATTGCATATCTGAAATTGTGAATCTTGGATAAATGCATATCTGGTATGAACTGTCCATGCATAATTGTCATATATTTTTTTGCATATCATGATTCATGCATACATGCTCCTTTATTTGTTTGACACTTGCATTGAGCTTCATGGAATTACTTGTTTGCACTTTGAGCTGTGTGTGCATATATGTGAATTGCATATACATACATTAGACATACAGTCATTGAAAATCTGATGCAAGTAGGACTGTCAATATTTCACTGTCATTCATGACCACTATGGTATATTAAATGGTAAGCTACCAAAAGGTAGGAAAATCTGTCTGGAGGTTCTTACTATGTGAGAGGTGGTCTTTTAGACCAAGTGCTCCGCCAAGTACCATGGGTCATATTGTTTAGTAGGGCAGTCTGAATGAACATGAGTCTCTGCATGTCTTTGCATACATGTATTTAATTGCATTGCATTTAATTTCATTGAAAATGCCAAAAAGTTTATCTGAATGCATATTTTCGGGAGGAAGTGACTCACTGCATATAGTCAGGGGGAGCATGCTTAATCTTTTCAGTTGTGTCCTTGTCTGAACTCTTCCTATCCATCTATCTGATTCATCTTGTCATATCTGTAGTGTCAGTGATTCCATCATCAAAAGATCTCTCTTGACTGATTCTGAAGTTTTCATAACTTGAATTTATACCTCATCTGTCAACTCTGAACTACCTTGCTCAAGAGCAGATTCTTTGCTGCAATTTTTTAGAATCCATGCTGTTTGTTGAAATTTCAGTCAGCTTACTTGAATTAATGAGCCGAGATATGAAGTAAACCTTCAGCCTGAATACTACTTCATAAAAGTTAAAACATCTTTAATGAGGAACCTTCCATTATACATGCTTAAGAACATTTGTTAACTGGAATTGGTTTAAGTCTTATGTACTCTTGTTTGGACTCAAAGAACTTGAAAATATCTGATTCAACTTCTTAATAAACTTTAACCGTATGCTTCATGTAAATTCATGTAAGACTATCTGAAATCTGAAAAGTTAAAGTCCTTGTCTACGTTGACGGAGATATATAGTGTATGTAGTTGTTCTTAAACACCTAACTTGTTCTGAATCCATTCTGAGAAAAAGTATGGACAGAGCAATGACTGTGGTTACTGAGAAACATGTCCAAAGGATTGTCTCATGAAGTACCATGGTTAACTCTGTTTAAAGAGATGATTGGAAACTTCTGTGAGAATATGGCAGAGTAATGGCATAATTATATTGAGTAATTGGGGATTCTGGCCTCTAATCAAGGTGTATCCTCATGCCAAAGATACTTTTAATGCTACCTCTGTTCTCTAAAATGGGAGAAGCAATACGGTTGTCACACTGAGTAACTGGGGATTCTGGCCTCTCATCAAGATGTCTCCCCACGTCAAAAGGTGTTAATAAACCAAAATTGTTCAAAAAAAAAGGGAAAATATGAACAAGTGTAAATCAAATTCTGAAAGAATAATTAAAATTCAGTTGCACTCACTTATGTATCTCTTAAAGCAGTCATGGAAAGTAAACTAAGTAAGATGGAAGTTGGTTAAACTAGAATTTCATATGAGCTTGTAGTTCCTTTTTATTAAGAATTGGTTCAGATATGAGTACAATTTCTTTTGAAAAAAAATGGTTTACATCATTCTTAAACCATATCTGACAATCAAGGATTCATAAGCTTTTATAATGGAGGAATCTAAAACTTAATTTTTGCTTTATGAAGTTGGTATCATGTTGAAAAGTTCTATATCTCAATTTTCACTATTTGCTGAATCTGTTCATCCTATTGCTCTCTATCACTGTGCTTTGATTGACATTGGTTCTCATATACATGAAGACCATTTTCAAAAATATATATATATAAATATTTCCAGATCGCGCTAGCTAGGGCCAGTGCGTTCAATAATGATTCCCGGAATGCCCGCAATGAGCATACATTTATATGACCAACCTCGGCACGGCACGGCACGACATAAATAAATAAATAAATAAATAAATAAATATACTAAGATTTTCGTATCCATTCAAATCAACACACAACTCGAGCCCACATACTATGCCCCTTGGGTCAGGACCCAAGGGTGAGCTCTCCAACATATAAAGCCATGAAAATTTTCTAAACTTCCAATGTGGGACTAAAGATTAGTCACTATACATTATGAACACAATATGAAATATAACATTTGGAATATCCAATAATTATAAGTATTTAGTCACCAAAAGTAAGAAAAGACAATAGTAGCATGTTTTAATTCTTACAACATGGTAAAAAAATATTTTTGTAGAATCAAATTATTTTTACCTGTAAAAATCTAATTTTAACCATATTAGTAAATTAATGCATGAAAAATATTTCTAGCATGTTAAAAATGACTTCCAACATGATAAAATTATTTTATACGTACTGAGATATAAAAATTATTTTCAGCATGTTAAATCTATTTAAAACTATTCTTTTGTGCATGCTAAATCTAATTTCCTATTAAATAATTAGTAAATTGATGCATGAAAATTACTTCCAGCATGATAAAATTTCTTCCAGTATGATAAAATTATTTCTAGCATGTTAGGATTATTTTTAGCATGATAGAATTATTTTCAGTATACTAAAACTATTTTTTCAGCATGATAATTCTATTTTCCTATCAAATAATTAGTAAATAAATATATAAAAATGATTTGCAGCATGATAAAATTTATGTTGTTATCAGAGAATTTCTGTAATCAGCATGGTAAACTTATCTTTATCATATTATTAGTAAGTTAATGTGTGAGAATTATTTTAGCAAGTTAAGTATTAATTTTAGCATGTAAAATATTAATTTTTAGCATGTAAAAATTAAATCCAGCATAAAAGTTTATTTTATGATCTTATCAGTAAAGTAATGTATTAAAATTATTTTCAGAAAGTTAGAATTATTTTTGGCATAAAAACCTATTTTCATAACCAAATTCTCGTTTTATAATAAATCACTGTTTTGGCTAAACTAATACATCTCTAATGTTACCCCAATCCCATTCCCGTGCAGAGGAGCAGGGCTTCGACCTAACCCTAGGTTGACTCCGTCGGCGACTTTGCCGGTCATGGTGGACCATGGGGGGCCTCCGTTGCCCCCCCCCCCCCCCCCCCCCGTACTCTCCTCCTCTGCCCCATCGGCATCCCAGTCCACGCCAAAGACGTCTCCTTTGGTGCGCTCTTTTGCTGAAGTCCTGGCTTCATCCATGCCACCTCCTTCTGTTCGTGGCCCGACTCATGACCGTGCATATACGGATGGCGGCGAGCCTGCTGTCTTCTTTTCAAAGGAAGAAATTGTTCAAAGCTTAATCCCGTTCGACTTCGCCATCGTGGCTCGTACTCCACGCGGAAGACCTGCATTCCCAGAGATTAGAAGCCATCTGGCGAATCGCTATAAGTTCAAAGAAGACTTCATGATAAGCGCCTTGGATGCCCGCCATCTTCTTTTGCGCTTCCGGAACTATGAGGATTACCTGCAGTTGCTTCTGAGGGATTCTCTGTATGTTCAAGGTAGGCTCTTTCGATTCTTCAAGTGGTCAATGGATTTCTCGCCGGATTCAGACTCGCCCATCCTACCGATATGGATCTCTTTCCCTGGCCTTCCTGTGAATTTCTTTCTGGAACACATGCTTCGGTCGATAGCTAGCAATGTTGGTCGGGTTTTAAAAATCGACCAATCCTCCCTTAATCTTTCAAACACTGTTGCGGCTCGAGCTTGTGTTGAACTTGATGTCTCCAAATCCCACCCCTCTAGAATTTGGATTGGTTTCCCAGGAGGTGGGGCTTGGCAGGAAATATGCTTTCCGGAGCTTCCTCTGTTTTGTTCTTCATGCTCCAAACTTGGCCACGCCCTGTCTGATTGCCAATCCATTGGCTTACCTTCTGATGAACCCAAGCTCACTGCTACAAAGCAACGTTGGCAACCTGTTTCATTGAGAAAGACCTTGGTTACTCAGGCAGTTTCCTCCGAAGCATCTCCTTCTTCATCTGCTGAAGGACGGGAATCTTTTGTGGATCTACCTCTTCAGAATAATAATGAACACTTGACCAACATCCCAGTTTCTAAGGCAACTAGTGAGGAGTCTCAACTGGCCATTATAGCTACTGCTCCTACTGCTCCAAATATGGCTACGGGCAATTCAGTGTTAGGGACTAATCACACGCCATCGGAGTCTGAGTCTGTGTTTGTGGGTGATCAAGACCTTGCCTTGGAAGCTCCTCAGGGAAAATCTAATTCAAGTTCTCTGAACCAGTCTATGAGGGCTGACGGCCCATCGGAGCCCCCTTCAATCCAAAAGACTGACTTAATAGGCGCTATTGCCTTGCTACCAGAATTGGCTATTGTTGATAATCAAGGGAATACTAAAGGTAAAGACAAGATCATGCGGATGGTATATATGATACAAGTCAACGGACTGCTTATGCTACTGAAATTTCTACTGATTTGGATACCAGGGCCGATCCACCAACAGAACTGCATTATATTCAATTGGAAAAGGAAAAACATGATTCTGAAATATCTATTACCAACTTACAAGAGAAATTCCAAGCTACCAGATAGGACGTTGCTCAGTCTGCCTCTATCAATAATGCCAGGGTTATGCAAAAAGGCTATACTGGGATCACCACCAGGTCCATGCAGAAGGTTGCATCCACGGGTTCTCTCCACAATTTGCACAATTAATTATGTCTATTCTTGTATGGAATATTCGTGGTATAGGAAATGATATCTCTCAAGGTAGGGTGAAATTCCTCCTGAAATCTCATAATGTTCAGTGTCTGGTCTTATTGGAACCCAAAATTCAATGTTCAATGTTGGACAAGATATCCAAAAAATTGGGGATGGATAAGGCAATTGCTAATAGTGACGATAATGCTCACATATGGATTATGTGGAAGGAACCTTTGGATTTCTGTCATATCCTTAAGGACGAACAGCAATTAACTATACTCCAAACTGCTGCTTCTCTGCCTCAATTCCACCTTACTTTTGTCTATGCTAAATGTTCAAGAAATGAACGACAGTCTCTTTGGTCTTCATTAATTCATTGTCATGCTATTATATCTGGACCTTGGCTGGTGGCTGGTGGCTGGTGACTTCAATTGTATTTTGGATATTGATGAGAAACTTGGTGGCAATATACCTAACCTTAGCTCTATAGCTGATTTCAAGGATTGCATCCAAGATTGTGAACTTTTTGATGCTGGTTTCATAGGGTCTAAATTTACCTGGCATAATAATCAATCAGGCAACAGAGGACTTTTTGCTAGATTGGATAGAACCTTATTTAATGCTGAATGGCTTAAAGTTTTTCCTATCAATGTGGAGCACCTTTCTAGAGAAGCTTCTGACCATGCTCCTCTCCTCATCAAGATGCCAATTTTGAGAACATTTAAGAGCATATTTATTTTTCAGATAATGTGGACTTTGCATGAGAACTTCTTGAAAGATGTCGAACTCTGTTGGAAGACTAGCCCATTGGCTACCTCACCACTGACTACCATCCACCTGAAATTGAAATATCTGAGAAATATGCTTGTGGGTTGGAACAAAACTGTGTATGGTAACGTGCATATGAACCTGGCTGCTGCTGAAGATCAGGTGCTGAGAACCGAACTCCAGTATGATTTGGACCCTTCTCCTGTTAATTTTACTGCCCTGAATAAAGCAAAGACTTTACAATCCAATTGTTTGCTTCAACAAGAAATCTTCTGGAGACAGAAGTCGAGAATTAAGTGGCTTAGAGAAGGTGACAAGAACACTAAATTTTTTCATATGACTACCATGGCTAATAGAAGGAAGCACATCATTCCTCAGCTGAAGGATCCTTAGGGCATCTTGACCTCGAAGCATGACCAAATGAAAATCATTGCTGCTGATCATTTTAGACAAGCCTTCACATCTCAAGATCATAATATTGATAGTAGTATCATTGACTGCATTCCTTCTCTGATTACAAGGTCGGATAATGATCTGCTCTGTCGTATTCCAACTGAATCAGAAATCAAAGATGCAGTCTTTCAAATGTCTGCTGACAGTGCCCCTGGGCCTGATGGTTTTACAGGAGCCTTTTATCAGTGTGCCTGGACCATAATTGCTAATGATGTTGTGACTGCTATTCAGTTTATTTTCAGCACTAGACATTCTCTACCTAGAAGCATTACTTCAGCCCTTATTGCTCTTATTCCTAAGAAAAGCAATGCCACTGAAATATCTGAATTCAGACCTATAAGCCTTTGCAACTTCATCTACAAAATTGTTCCAACCATTCTAAACAATAGATTAGCAGGTATTCTCCCAAAAATTATATCATGTCAACATTCAGCTTTTGTAAAGGGGAGAAACATTGTGGAGAACATAGCATTGGCTCAAGAACTTGTGCAAGAACTGGGAGGGAAAACTAGAGGTAATAATGTGATTTTCAAGCTTGACATGGCCAAAGCTTATGATCGACTTGAATGGGACTTCCTGTCTGTAGTGTTTAGGAAATTTGGATTCAGTATGGAGTTTAATTCCCTTATCCACAACTTGATCAGTAACTGTTGGTCTTCAGTTCTTCTCAATGGTGACTCTGCAGGTTTCTTTAAATCATCAAGAGGAATTCGGCAAGGGGACCCCATCGCCCCTGGCCTTTTCATCATTGCCGAAGAGGCACTTAGCAGATGTTTGATTGAAGCTTTTAATGCAGGTGTGGTAGAATGGTTTATGGGTCCTAGAGGCTGTCCCACCATTTCCCATTTATTGTTCGCAGATGACACACTTATATTCACCAAAGCTACCACTGCCTCAGTCAGGAATCTCCTTCACATATTACAATTATATGAACAGGCGTCTGGCCAGCTAGTCAGCATTGGTAAAAGTGGGTTTTTTCTACACCCTAAAGTGAAGGATCCCACTGTCAAGAAGCTACATGACCTAACAAGTTTTGACAAGCACACCTTCCCTCATAAATATTTGGGGTTTCCTCTGACTATTGGCAGGAAGAAAAAAGTCCACTTTGCAGGTGTTTTATCCTCCATTCAGAAGAGAATCCATGGATGGTCGGCCAAATTCTTATCTCAGGGAGCTAAGCTGTGCTTGATCAAGCATGTCCTGACCACTATCCCCATTTATTCCCTGACGTCTTCTTCCCTTCATGTGGGCACACATAATGCATTGGAAAGAAGCTTTGCAAATTTTTTGTGGGGGTCATCCCAGTTTGGAAACAAGAGGCATTGGAAATCTTGGACCTCTATCTGCAAGCCTATATCCCAGGGTGGGCTGGGTGTTATGTCCCTCCGGCAGATGGAGATTGCTCTGAGGGTCAAGATGCTATGGAGAGCCATTCACAATGAATCTTTGTGGGCAGTTTATTTCAGAGCAAAATATATCCAAGGTAAACATATTTCTGCTGTTCAATTCAAGAACATGAAGGGCATCTCTCAGAAATCTTGGTTACATGCTAAAGATCTTATTACCAAGCACAAGTTAGTTATTATGGGTGATGGTAGCAACACCAATTTTTGGCATGACATTTGGATTGGAAATAAAAATATGGCTTCTCATGTTCCTGCTGACCTGATTCACAACAACAACCTATCAGTCAAAGACTTCTATCATCAGTCCAACAATGACCTTGGTATTCTACTCAACAGATTGCTCCCATTTGACATCCTTGCTGCTGTTCAGAATACCACTCTCTCACAGGACAGTGATCTAGAAGTCTGGAGTTTATCCTCACAGGTGATTGTTCTGTTTCTTCTGTTTGCAAGAATGAATTCTCTACCCAAAATCAGCAAGGCATTCCGAAATGGAATAACCTCTGGTTCAGCTGGTTGCCTTCAAAGATTTCAATCCACTTATGGAAAATTATTTATCAATGTATTCGAACTGATTATAGAATAAAGTCCATTGGTATTCCTCTTTGCTCTAAATGTCATTGCTGTAATACTCCAGCTGAGGAAACTATCAATCATTTACTCATCTCCAGTGACATTGCATCCTTTATCTGGTCGGCCCTTCAATCCAAAGGCCTGCAGATTCATGGCCGAACTGCCAAAGATATTATTCTCAATACCACTCAATCACTTAGACGACAGTCCAAGCTAGATTGTTTCACTGTTGCTGCTATTGGTTATGGATTGTGGGAATTATGGACATCCAGGAACATTGCTAAACAGGAAGGGAAGAGAGCATCGAAACATGCTGTTTTGAACAGAATCACTACCCAAGAAAAGGAGGTCATAGCCCATTCAGGCCTCAAGGAAAATTCACACAAAAGCAGGATTACTTTGGCAGATTTAGACATTAAGGTTGCTGCTAGAGATTGTCCACGCCCAAAAATTATTAAGTGGTTGCATCCTCCTTGGCCTTTCATCAAACTAAATACTGATGGTGCTTGACAATCAGATGGCTCTTCGGGCGGTGGTGGTGTTATCAGAAACTCTGATGGACAGATCCTCCTTGCCTTCTCTCACTATTATGGCAACTCCAATAGCCTTATAGCTGAAGCAAGGGCACTTCATGATGGTCTTCAATATCTCCACACTCTCGATGATCAGCCCACCATCATTGAGTGTGACTCTAAGATCCTAATTCAGGCAATCCAACAGAAAATTCCTTGCCCATGGATCATTCTCCCTTACATTAGGGATATATGGTGCATGTCCTATGCAGTTGACTGTTTCGCGCATATCTTCAGAGAAGCCAACACAGTGGCCGACTCACTAGCATCCTTAGCATGTAGCACCAAATGTAATTCTTTCTTTGATTATCACGAGCTTCCTGCTACTGTTAAAGGTGCAGCTCGTTTGGACAAGTTAGGAATTCCTAGCATACGACTGATGTAATTTTTTCATTCTATTATCTCAATAAAATTTACCTCTTAGGTGTGGATGGTGGAGTGGCCACTGAGGTGCAGTCCCCCATTCAACCCTAGGCAGGGGTTTAGAAAAAAAAAATGCATCTCTAATGTACAAAAAACTTCCTGTAATCATGTCTAAACACTTGTAAACCAAATGCACACAATATTAAACCATGGAACTAAATTAATTCTATTAAAGTCTAATTACTTGAATTTTCTTCCTAGTTACCGTTCTTTCTTGAATTCCACCACTTAATGTCGTTAAACATGATGCCTTAAAATTATTATTCACACCTCTTGCTACTTCTGAGATTTTTGCCAGATCTGTACTTTTTACAAATGAACTTATTCTTGAAATACATTGGCCATAGTGTTAAGTGGATGTCTAAACGTACTTGGGATCTTATGATACACTGACCCAATGCCTAGCAATAATGGGGCCCGATCTGGTCCTGGGAGGAGCGCCCGAAAGTACTTGTGCCCATGGGAGTTGATTGACCACGGTGTGACATTGCACCGAGGTGCATGACTTGCTACATTTTTACGGCATTCCACTATTCGTACTTGTTTACTTATTACTTGTTTACTTGTTTACTTGAAAATTACATGAATTACTTGACTTGCGTGAAAATGGCCAATTACATGAAATTCTTTACTTGTTCAAAGTCATTACTTAGAAATTCATCTTGATATCATATTATCTCAATTATTTGAGAATTCCATTCATGTTTATACACTTCCCGATACAAGTTAGAAAATTGCTTAAATTGTAAATACTTAAAGATTGCCTGGTTTTTAGAGATATAAAATCCTACTGAGCTTTTAGCTCACCCTACGTTTTGGTTAATTGTTGCAGGAAATGAAAATGAACAAGGGAATAGACAAGAGTGAGAGAGTGATTTTCTTTTTTACCTAGGTTTATATAGATCATTAGTGTTTTCACAAGAATGATGTATTTTGGATTGGAAGTTTATACTTTGCCTTTATGGCTTATGAATTAGTGATGTAAACTTTATTTTGATGGAATAAAATTATCAATTTTATCATTCATTTCTATCTTTAGAAATAAAATTATACATACTCTAATCGACACGCTTGTTTACGACTAGTTCGCATCCCGATATTCCGCGTCGGGGCGTGACAGTGTTTGTGGTAACAGAGCCTAGGTTATATAAAATTCTAGGTTTCACAATTTTAGGTTCATTCCCAAACTTAGGTTAGGTTTTAGATCAATATCTAGAAATTGGATAGGTCTCAAAATCTTCCTGGTAAGATTGGGTAGAAACACGGGTTAAGTTTTAAGAAAAGGAGAATTATCAGGAAATAAATACCAAAATAAAATATTAAACCTTGGAATTATGGTTTCGGGATAATTCTCGCAAATGGCCGCCGAGAGAGCGCAATGGCGCGAGATGCAGCGCACCGTTCAAGGTTTAACCCAAGCCCTCCAACAGGTTGCTGAGGGAGTAGCAAACCGAGGAGCTGGTGATTTGCATAGGAGTTTCTGAAGCATGAACCCTCCCAAGTTCGCTGGATCTACAGATCCGGATGAAGTCAAATATTAGATTAAGGAGATCGAGATGATATTCCGAGTAATGCAATGCGCTGACGAGGAAAAGGTCATACTCGCTACCTTTAAACTAGAAAGGGATGCCCGTGCCTGGTAGGAATCGGTTGAAGCTACTTTATCGCACGACCAAATTCTATGGGAAGAGTTTGTGGAACACTTCAATAGCAAATATTTTTTTGACCGAGTGCAAGAAAGGAAGACCGCTGAGTTTGCCGCCTTAAAGCAAAGGGGACTATCGGTCGCGGAATATGAAGCTCAATTTTCAAGGTTATCTCGGTACGCTCCACATCTCATGGGTACCGACAAAATGAAGGCAAGAAGATTTCTCAACGGCTTAAGGCCACAATATATTACTCAACTCGCCCCGATGGATATTCAAATATATAGTGATGCAGTACGAAGGGCACAACTCTGAGAAGATGCAACGGAGTTATCGGATCGCATCTGAGGAAGGGAAGCCAAGAAAGAGCAAGTCACTGGGTCCAGAAGTTTCAAACCTTCCTTCAGGAAGAAAAGGCCCAATGACGGGCGTAACTTCAACAAGGATGGATGAAATTTCAACAAAGGCGGACGTAACTTTCAAGGGGACAAGAAGTCAAAAATATTTGACAAGAAAATTATTCCTTTTTCTACGTCATCAAAGGAATTATGCAAATTCTGCGAGAAATTCAGACACAAAGCCGAGGAATGCTGGAGAAAACTCGGCGCATGTCTTCGATGCGGGAGTCGAGAGCATAGGATCTCGAATTGCCCTCTTCTCAACGAGCAAGCTCCATCACCGGCAAAGCTTCCTATTATTGCCAAAAAGTAAGGAAGACTTCAAGCTCTTATGGATGCAGAACCTACGGAGGAAGGAGGCGTCGTGGAAGGTACTCTTTTCATATACTCCAAGCCTGCCTCTGTCTTATTTGACACCGGAGCTATGCATTCATTTATATCTAGAAGATTTGTTGGTCTTTTACCTATGAAGCCTGTTCCATTAGACTCTACACTCACTAGTACTACCCCTATTGGAACGGGAACGGAGATTAAACATTTCTATCCTACTAGTGAAGTTCTAATTAGCGATTATAACTTATCCGCTGATTTTTTTTATTTTTTTTTGTAAACCCCTGCCTAGGGTTGAATGGGGGACTGCACCTCAGTGGCCACTCCACCATCCACACCTAAGAGGTAAATTTTATTGAGATAATAGAATGAAAAAATTACATCAATCGTATGCTAGGAATTCCTAGCTTATCCAAACGAGCTGCACCTTTAACAGTAGCAGGAAGCTCATGATAATCAAAGAAAGAATTACATTTGGTGCTACATGCTAAGGATGCTAGTGAGTCGGCCACTGTGTTGGCTTCTCTGAAGATATGCGCGAAACAGTCAACTGCATAGGACATGCGCCATATATCTCTAATGTAAGGGAGAATGATCCATGGGCAAGGAATTTTCTGCTGGATTGCCTGAATTAGGATCTTAGAGTCACACTCAATGATGGTGGGCTGATCATCGAGAGTGTGGAGATATTGAAGACCATCATGAAGTGCCCTTGCTTCTGCTATAAGGCTATTGGAGTTGCCATAATAGTGAGAGAAGGCAAGGAGGATCTGTCCATCGGAGTTTCTGATAACACCACCACCGCCCGAAGAGCCATCTGATTTGCAAGCACCATCAGTATTTAGTTTGATGAAAGGCCAAGGAGGATGCAACCACTTAATAATTTTTGGGCGTGGACAATCTCTAAAAGCAACCTTAATGTCTAAATCTGCCAAAGTAATCCTGCTTTTGTGTGAATTTTCCTTGAGGCCTGAAAGGGCTATGACCTCCTTTGCTTGGGCAGTGATTCTGTTCAAAACAGCATGTTTCGATGCTCTCTTCCCTTCCTATTTAGCAATGTTCCTGGATGTCCATAATTCCCACAATCCATAACCAATAGCAGCAACAGTGAAATAATCTAGCTTGGACTGTCGTCTAAGTGATTGAGTGGTATTGAGAATAATATCTTTGGCAGTTTGGCCATGAATCTACAGGCCTTTGGATTGAAGGGCCGACCAGATAAAGGATGCAATGTCACTGGAGATGAATAAATGATTAATAGTTTCCTCAGCTGGAGTATTACAGCAATGACATTTAGAGCAAAGAGGAATACCAATGGACTTTATTCTATCATTAGTTGGAATACATTAATAAATAATTTTCCATAAGTGGATTGAAATCTTTGAAGGCAACCAGCTGAACCAGAGGTTATTCCATTTCGGAATGCCTTGCTGATTTTGGGTAGAGAATTCATTCTTGCAAACAGAAGAAACAGAACAATCACCTGTGAAGGATAAACTCCAGACTTCTAGATCACTGTCCTGTGAGAGAGTGGTATTCTGAACAGCAGCAAGGATGTCAAATGGGAGCAATCTGTTGAGTAGAATACCAAGGTCATTGTTGGACTGATGATAGAAGTCTTTGACTGATAGGTTGTTGTTGTGAATCAGGTCAGCAGGAACATAAGAAGCCATATTTTTAATTCCAATCCAAATGTCATGCCAAAAATTGGTGTTGCTGCCATCACCCATAATAACTAACTTGTGCTTGGTAATAAGATCTTTAGCATGTAACCAAGATTTCCGAGAGATGCCCTTCATGTTCTTGAATTGAACAGCAGAAATATGTTTACCTTGGATATATTTTGCTCTGAAATAAACTACCCACAAAGATTCATTGTGAATGGCTCTCCATAGCATCTTGACCCTCAGAGCAATCTCCATCTGCCGGAGGGACATAACACCCAGCCCACCCTGGGATATAGGCTTGCAGATAGAGGTCCAAGATTTCCAATGCCTCTTGTTTCCAAACTGGGATGACCCCCACAAAAAGTTTGCAAAGCTTCTTTCCAATGCATTGTGTGTGCCCACATGAAGGGAAGAAGACGTCAGGGAATAAATGGGGATAGTGGTCAGGACATGCTTGATCAAGCACAGCTTAGCTCCCTGAGATAAGAATTTGGCCGACCATCCATGGATTCTCTTCTGAATGGAGGATAAAACACCTGCAAAGTGGACTTTTGTCTTCCTGCCAATAGTCAGAGGAAACCCCAAATATTTATGAGGGAAGGTGTGCTTGTCAAAACCTGTTAGGTCATGTAGCTTCTTGACAGTGGGATCCTTCACTTTAGGGTGTAGAAAAAAACCACTTTTACCAATGCTGACTAGCTGGCCAGACGCCTGTTCATATAATTGTAATATGTGAAGGAGATTCCTAACTGAGGCAGTGGTAGCTTTGGTGAATATAAGTGTGTCATCTACGAATAACAAATGGGAAATGGTCGGACAGCCTCTAGGACCCATAAACCATTCTACCACACCTGCATTAAAAGCTTCAATCAAACATCTGCTAAGTGCCTCTTCGGCAATGATGAAAAGGGCAGGGGCGATGGGGTCCCCTTGCCGAATTCCTCTTGATGATTTAAAGAAACTTGTAGAGTCACCATTGAGAAGAACTGAAGACCAACAGTTACTGATAAAGGTGTGGATAAGGGAATTAAACTCCATACTGAATCCAAATTTCCTAAGCACTGTAGACAGGAAGTCCCATTCAAGTCGATCATAAGCTTTGGCCATGTCAAGCTTGAAAATCACATTATTACCTCTAGTTTTCCTTCCCAGTTCTTGCACAAGTTCTTGAGCCAATGCTATGTTCTCCACAATGTTTCTCCCCTTTACAAAAGCTGACTGTTGACATGATATAATGTTTGGGAGAATACCTGCTAATCTGTTGTTTAGAATGGTTGGAACAATTTTGTAGATGAAGTTGCAAAGGCTTATAGGTCTGAATTCAGAGATTTCAGTGGCATTACTTTTCTTAGGAATAAGTGCAATAAGGGCTGAAGTAATGCTTCTAGGTAGAGAATGTCTAGTGCTGAAAATAAACTGAATAGCAGTCACAACATCATTAGCAATTATGGTCCAGGCACACTGATAAAAGGCTCCGGTAAAACCATCAGGCCCAGGGGCACTGTCAGCAGACATTTGAAAGACTGCATCTTTGATTTCCGATTCAGTTGGAATACGACAGAGCAGATCATTATCCGACCTTGTAATCAGAGAAGGAATGCAGTTAATGATACTATTATCAATATTATGATCTTGAGATGTGAATGCTTGTCTAAAATGATCAGCAGCAATGATTTTCGTTTGGTCATGCTTCGAGGTCAAGATGCCCTGAGGATCCTTCAGCTGAGGAATGATGTGCTTCCTTCTATTAGCCATGGTAGTCATATGAAAAAATTTAGTGTTCTTGTCACCTTCTCTAAGCCACTTAATTCTCGACTTCTATCTCCAGAAGATTTCTTGTTGAAGCAAACAATTGGATTGTAAAGTCTTTGCTTTATTCAGGGCAGCAAAATTAACAGGAGAAGGGTCCAAATCATACTGGAGTTCGATTCTCAGCACCTGATCTTCAGCAGCAGCCAGGTTCATATGCACATTACCATACGCAGTTTTGTTCCAACCCACAAGCATATTTCTCAGATATTTCAATTTCAGGTGGATGGTAGTCAGTGGTGAGGTAGCCAATGGGCTAGTCTTCCAACAGAGTTCGACATCTTTCAAGAAGTTCTCATGCAAGGTCCACATTCTCTGACAAATAAATCTGCTCTTAAATGTTCTCAAAATTGGCATCTTGATGAGGAGAGGAGCATGGTCAGAAGCTTCTCTAGAAAGGTGCTCCACATTGATAGGAAAAACTTTAAGCCATTCAGCATTAAATAAGGTTCTATCCAATCTAGCCCAAATTGCTCTGTTGCCTGATTGATTATTATGCCAGGTAAATTTAGACCCTATGAAACCAGCATCAAAAAGTTCACAATCTTGGATGCAATCCTTGAAATCAGCTATAGAGCTAAGGTTAGGTATATTGCCACCAAGTTTCTCATCAATATCCAAAATACAATTGAAGTCACCAGCCACCAGCCAAGGTCCAGATATAATAGCATGACAATGATTTAATGAAGACCAAAGAGATTGTCGTTCATTTCTTGAACATTTAGCATAGACAAAAGTATGCATGGAAATGGACGGATATGATATTATATTGGGTGCCGATTGGCTATCTACACATAGTGCTAGTGTCAAGGTAACTTTTATGGGTTATCCCAACCTCTTATTTTTTGGCATCAGGCATTCTAGACACATATCTCTCATTTTGGCCCTCAAAGCCGAGAAATTATTAAGGAAGGGTTGTGCCGGTTTCTTAGTTTCTATCACTATGACTGAGCACACGGAACCCATTCTAAAGCACATTCCTATCGTTCGAGATTATTCTGATGTATTTCCGGATGAGTTGCCTGGTATTCCTCCCGAGAGAGAAGTGGTCTTCTCTATTGATTTAATTCCGGGAGCTGCACCAGTTTCTAAAGCTCCATATCATATGGCTGCCGTTGAAATGAAGGAGTTAAAGGAACAACTATTGGAGTTATTGGAAAAGGGGTTTATCCGACCAAGTACTTCACCTTGGGGAACCCCGGTCCTCTTTGTTAAAAAGAAGGATGGTTCGATGAGACTATGTGTTGATTATCGGCAATTGAATCAACTCACCATCAAGAATAAATATCCATTGCCGAGGATTGATGAATTATTCAACCAGATTTCTGGAGCTCGATATTTCTCAAAGATCGATCTTTGATCAGGTTATCATCAATTAAAGATCAAGGAAGGTGATATTCACAAGACTGCAATCCGGAGTCGGTATGGACATTACGAGTTCACCGTTATGTCTTTTGGCTTAACAAATGCGCCTGCCGCATTTATGTAATTAATGAACAGCGTATTCTGACCATACCTCGATCAATTGGTGGTTGTCTTTATCGACGACATTTTGATCTACTCCAAGTCCAAGGAAGAACATGAAGAACATCTCAAGAAGGCCCTTCAATTATTAAGAGATCACAAGCTTTATGCCAAATTAAGCAAGTGTGATTTCTGGTTGGAGGAAGTTTCTTTTCTCGGTCACATAATTTTTCGGGAAAGACCTACTAGTGTGACTGAAATCTGAAGCTTCTTGGGATTGACTGGCAATTATCAAAGATTTATCAAGGACTTCTCCAAGATTGCTGTATCTTTAACAAGATTGACAAGGAAGGAGAATCCTTTTATATGGTCCGAGGAATGCGAGAAAAGCTTTCAAACATTAAAGGATTGTCTGACGACTGCTCCTATTCTCACATTACCTACGGAAGGAGGTGGATTCGAAGTTTATGCTGATGCATCCGGGATTGGCCTAGGTTGCGTATTAATGCAACATGGCAAGGTTATAGCCTACTCATCACGGTCTTGTTCTAGGTCATCCAACCCATCTCACCCAATCCGCGCCCACTGGCACGACACTCTAAATCTGTTCCTAATAAGTTCTTGCAAGATCTAGCTCAGAGATGTCATGCTCTTCTTAAATGCCCTGAGTTTATAGCTACGGCAATCGTGATTGAAGAAGATGAGGAACAAGGCGGGATGTGGAGCAACAACGGATTGGGAGTCTACGAAGTCATCGATGAAAAGGACACGGTGGATCTTGAGGACAGCGACATAGACGACACTGCCAATTTGTATGCACATGGTTTAAAAAGATTTGATGAACCGTCGTCAATAGTGGATGAACCTACGAAGGAAATAAATCTGGGAACTGAAGAAGACCCCAGGCCTATTATTATTGCCGCTAATCTCCCCCCAGCAATTGAAGAAGATTTAATCAAGGTCCTAAGGCAGTATATAGTGACTCTTTCGCCTGGTCTTACGAGGACATGCCGGGTCTTGACCCCGCTTTGGTAGAGCATCGATTAGTGCTTAAGCCAGGGGCAACACCCGTAAAAAAAAGATCAAGGAGATTTCACCCCCACATGGCCTTAAGGATAAAAGAAGATGTCGATAAATTGTACAAGGCCAGATTCATTAGAGTTATTTTATATCCGTAATGGGTGGCGAATATAGTCCCTGTCATTAAGAAGGAATGAAAGGTGTGAATTTGTATTGATTTCAGGGATCTAAATAAAGCATGTCCCAAGGACGATTTCCTGCTACCTCATATAGATGTATTGGTGGACAACACCGTCGGGTATGCATCATTGTCATTCATGGATGGTTATTTAGGATACAACCAAATCCGTCTCGCTCCTGAGGATCAAGAGAAAACCTCCTTCACCACGTCCTGGGGTACGTATTGCTATGTGGTTATGCTGTTTGGATTGAAGAACACAAGTGCCACTTATCAAAGGGTGATGATGGCTATATTCCACGATATGATGCATGTCTATATGGAAGCTTATGTGGATGACATTTTGGTGAAGTCAAGGACTAAAGAAGAACACCCCGCTGTGAACGCGTCACGTGGTGGACTGAGAGAGAGAGATGGGGTTTCTCCCTCTCTTAGTGAAAGGAAAAAAATGGTGAAAGAAACGCGTGCGTAAAGGGGGGTGAAATAGAAAAAAAGTGGAGAGTACAACCTGTAGTAGGAATACTGCAGACCTAGACTTACCGAACTTCGGTACGTGGCAGAGGTAGGGATCCGAAGACCCTCTCGCGCAAACTAAACTCCTTTCCGGTAGGCGTAGCCTACCGTTCCGTGAGTAATTTTTTTATATACCGAGTGCGAGCCTGGGACTTTACGTAGTAGAAATTGGCGGACACAAAAACACATGTAGACTTAGAATTTAGAACGGCATATCACTCCTCACACAGTTATAATAGCAAAAATATAACAGAGAGTAAACAGACCGCCGCAGGACATTGATCCTGCGGGGTTTTAACAATAATATAACAAAGTGCTGAAAGGAAGTGCTGAAAGTAAATGACCACGGTGAAATGACTCACCGCGACCGATTATAGTACAAACAGACCCGTGTGGGATTTAGCTATCCGCGGGTATTATAGACATAAAATAAAAATTACTACAAGCACGCATTTGGTGGTGTGATCGCCAGGGACCGAGGGCCCCAAACTGGTTGATCGCTTTTGCCTTTGACGCGGGATGATATGGGCTCCTTCTTCCTCTTCGTTCGGCTGGCCGAAGAAGAGGGCTTTTGAGTGGCTACCCCTGCAAAAAGAAACATACACAGAAATTAAGTTAGAACGATGATATGATATGATAGCAATTCATGGGATAAGAACACTAATAACTGAATAGCAGACTAAAAATATAATAAAATAATAAGAGTAAGAAACGAAGCCGCTGATGGCAATGCAAGTACGGGGCGGGCGAACGGTGGGATGAAACGTCTTTCCTCGTGTATAGGAACACACGGGAGCGCTAGTGGGCCAAAGGCCTGCTGTTCCTCCTGCACGTCTAAAACGATGACAAACTAATATGAAACAACAGAAACAATATGTATATATATATAATTAAACATAAATATACATATGCATATATATATATATATATATATATATATATATAGCTATAAACATAGATATGTATATATATTTACACCAAAATATACATAAGCACATACATATATATATATATATATGTCTATATAGATATGAACATATATATGTATGTATATATTTAAGTATACATATTTATGTGAATATACCTATATAAATATGGATAAGATATATACATATAGCATATATATATATATATAATAAATATGAAATGAAAGAAACTAAATAAAAGAACACATGAGGGGGGGAGAAGAGAGAGGAAAGGAGCTTCTGGCGACGGAGAAAAAATGACAAAAGAGAGAGGGAAGTGGGGAGAGAGAAATAATAAAAAGAATAGGAGATGGGACGAGAGGGAGAGAAAGGAGGAGAGAGGGGACAGAAGAGAGATCGACAGAGGGAGGAAGTGAGACAGGGGGAGGGAGAGAGAGAAATCGTGTGAGGGGAGAGAGAAGAGAGTTCGCTAGAGGGGGAAGAGAAGACAGAAGAGAGAGAGAAGGGAGAGGAACAAAAATAAATAAAAATTAAAAAAAAGGAGAGAAAGGATGCGAGAGTAGAGGGAGGTGGGAAGAGGAGAGAGAGGGAGACACGCTGGAGAGAGAGTGGATTAAAAAACAAAAAAATGGGAGAGGGAGAGAGAGATCGAGAGAGTGGAGAAGAGAGAGAGAGAGAGGGGGGTGTGAGGGAGAGACACAGGGTGAGAGAAAGAGAGGGAAAGAGAGAGACAGGAGGGAGATCGCGACAGAGAGAGGAAGAGAGAGGCGATGGGGGGACTCGAGGAGGTGAGGTGGTTCACAGGCGGGGGTAGACGACGACGACGGCGACCGTGGCTGGCGGGGTCGTAGGGCGGCGGCCGGCGAGGTGCCGTGGACGCATGCACGGGGGGAGACAGCAATGAGAGGAGGCAGCGGGAGTGGGGGCTCTCAACGGTGAGAGGGAGCTGGTTTCGTGGCGGTGCTCGTGGGCATGCAGGTGGGTGGCCGTGCAGTGGTCGCGGACGATGGTGACGGACGTGGGCAGCCGGCGGCTTGCGGCGAGGTAGACAGCAGGCGGCTCTGCGGCCTTGGCAGTCGGCTCGCGGATGGACGGAGGACGGTGCAGCGGCGGCGTGGAGGACACGGGCGGTGCATGCAAGGAGGTGCCCCGGAGGTGGACGGCGACGAGGACGGCTGTGGCGTCGAGGGGGGCGCTGCGGCAAGGGAGTTGACGAGGGCGACTAGGGGTGGTCGCGGACGATGTCCACGGCGGGACGTGGGAGCTTCACGGTGGCATTTGCAGGGCGGCGGCTTGGAAGGTGCAGCGGCAGGTGGCGTGGAGGTGGTGTTGACGTGGCCGTGGGTGGTTCGTGGCGACGGCGTCGGGAGGCGGAGGTGGTGGGGCGGACGGCTCACGGCGACGACGACCGGCGGCTAGGCGGTGCAGGAGGTGGTCGACGGCGACAGCGGTGGTGTTGAGTGGAGGTGGCTGCGGTGGCGTTGGCGGAGGGAGGTCGACGGCGACGTCGGCAGGTGGCCGGTGAAGGTGGCGGTGGCGTTATGGGGGCTCGCGGCGGTATGGAGGGTGGAGAGGGGTGAGGCTAGGTGGCATCGTGGGTGCATGCAAAAGGGGGGGTATGTGTGTGTGGTGAGGGGCTTGCGATGGGGTGAGAAGTGGCCGAGATCCGAGGGGCGATGGGAGGTGTGCTTTTTTTTTTTGGTATCCAGGGAAGAGTGTCAGGGGGCTCACAGGTGTGTTGGTGAGAGAGATGGGTGTGGAGTGGGAGGTTTAGGTGTGTGGGGTTGAGAGAGGGAGCAAGATCCGTGAGAAATGGAGGAAGTTAATAAGTTGGGCAATAAAAGATGGGGCCATGTGAATTAAAATTTTATTTATTTATTTTTGAATAGGAATGGGTCAAGCCCATTAGCACACAATGAACCCCCCCCTCTTTTAGGATTAAAAGGATGGGCCAAGCCCATTAACATTTTTTTTTATTTTGTGTAAGAATGGTCACAAGCCCATTAACAAGAGTTTTTATTCAAGAAACCACAATTTTCTTTTCGTGAGACGAGATCATCAGATTAAATTAGAGATTACTCAACTAACTTAACCGTGTGAGCTGCTTTGGGGCGCCTTAATGTAATACGGGATCTGTTCAGCATAATGCTAAAATGTCGTGTCTACAGCTGCCCCGCCTTGGCGTCTGCTTTGCAGGGGAATGACACGGAGTGGAATGGAATAGAAGTGTAATGAAATGGAGTGGGGAGTGGACTGAAAAGTGGATGTCAAGGCGTGATGAGACACGTTTTTAACACTACGTGATTGGAATCTTTCATGAGTTTCAACAAAATAACCTTGAAGAAGGTCCTCCAAAATCAACGATTGTTTGGCTGGAAATAACAAAAGACTAACAGAAAGAGGGACCAACTTCTCGGCGCGGAAGTACCTGAGTCATAGACCCGCAGGTTTCACCTTGGGGAGCGGTTACCAACCAATGTGGAAGTGCTGCGACCAAGGTGGGTCCAATGGAGTAAATTAAAAGGGTAGCTGATAAATCCAAACAAAGGTCTCTTTCGGCCAACCAGCCCAAGATGGTTTCACAGAAACTCAGTACTCGATTCAGAATGGAATATCCCGTATTAGTCAAGAATTTAAGCACAGCGGCCCTCACAATCGAGTTAAATGAATGATCTTCCACAGTGATATCAAAGTCCTACATGAATGCATGCTGGGTTTAAAGGAAAAATTAAAATAAACTAAACATAGAAGATAGCCAAGGATAATATTGTTAAGTTGCTAAGTATGGGTCAGGATGCCGCTCCGATGAGCCGGTACTGAGCCGGGGCCCGTTTATCCACGCACCGACTTCACCGAATGGAACCATCATCCCTAAGCTACCACAACCTAACGACCTATCCCTACGTCCAGAACTCCTCTGAAGTTATCACTATTTTTTTTGGAGGGGAACTCAAACTCTAGATTCATCCAAGGCATAAGGTCCTTGACATGCTCTAATATCGTAGATATCATATAGTAGGATGCATGACACAGCGGGGTCAGTCACCGGGGTGACTGATGGTGGTACATGGTAGGGCAATGGCGCCCTCTTGCTCTCTTATTTTCATTTTATTCTTGGAACCTACACCGAATAGCAAGCAGTGAAGAAGGATTATTTCACAGGAAGTAAAATTACATTCGATTGTACAGGACGTCCGCACACCAATACAGGAGCAGGGGAAAGCACGACGCAAATCAGACAAGATTCATCCGGTTAAAATTCACCACGGTAACTTGTCATAAATGCTTGACATTTACCTTTTTACCCCCCCCCTTTTCACTATAAGTATCCCCTTTGATCCTTAGCAAAAGATCATCCATTGGTGGTTCGGGGAGTTAAGCTCTTTTTGAGATGGGGGGAGAGAAATCATGCCCTTTTGAGATGGAAGGCGGGTCTTCCCGTCCTGCGAAGAGGAGTAGGTTCGACCGTGAATTCAGGAGGTTGACCGACATTGAAGGCCATCTGAGCGAGAGGATCCTCTCACGGGTGGTAAGTTGGCTCTTTCTCCTAGTTTCCTTCATAAGTTCTCTCTCGCTTTTTTCATTCTTTTCTTTTCCTTCCTTTCAGCCGTATCCTCTTTTCCGGGCCCGAGAAAATTCTCAAAGCTGCCCTGGCTATCGAAGCTTACGTCCAGCATCACTATCGGTATGAGGGCCGTTATTTCAAAATGGCACCTCCAAGGGTTGGTGGTCCATGCCAAGCATTATGATAAGATCTACATGGATTGGGCGGCCCTGGGTGCATTGGCGGAGATTTGGCATCCGGAAACCCACACTCTTATCTTCTCTACTTTTGAGGCAACGGTCCTCCTCGAGGAGGCAGAACTTCTTCTATGCTTAAGAAGGTCGATGAAGGATGACAGGATAAAGGTTTCGCGGATGCGGAAGAGGGTAACTACCGGAGAAGTTCTTGGAAGCTTTATGCCATCTGGAACCATAAAGGGCGTTCAAACCCAAAAGGGAGTCAACTTGCAAAAGCTCGCAGACTGGACCGTGACTACCTTAGAAGGGTTGATAGATGATGAACATTTAGAAGGGCCTATGAAAGGGTTTACAATTTGTTTGGCTGGAGCTCTCCTCTTTCCTTGTACTGACAACATCGTAGAGGAAGACCAACTAGGAGCGATTTGTGGACTTTGGGAGGGAAAGAGAGTGGGGCCCGCTGTCCTCCCGCATCTTTACAGTGGTCTCACGGTTTCCAGCATGGGTAGGCCTCCTCACGGGTGCATGCTTCTCCTCAACTGCTAGATTGATCTTCACTTCAAATTTCATCACCACGAAGGGGTACAGACCGCCTCCAGGATTTTCGAACAAAGCCCCCTCCGTTACATGGCTGATGTGTTGTGCTTCGGTGGAAAGGTGGCCAATCGCATGCCCCGTCTGAAGACACGCGGCGACTGGCGTACTCACTTCAACTCCTTGGCGCGGGATATGTTCACTTGTGTGCCAGCATGTTTACTTTCACGTGGTCTTCTCACGAGATCTTCTTCCGTTGCAGAACTCCAGCTTATCGGTGCAACCGAATTTGTTCTTTACAATTCGCACCGATGTTGCCTGCAAATCGGCCTTCCTCGACACTCTTTTCCTACACCATCCAACCATCCTTTGATCAAGGAAAGGGAGCTAGGCACAAAGGGCGATGCGACAGACGTGAAAGCGATCAAAGTAGCGTGGAAGGCAAGCGTTCCACGGAAGGCGATGGTGTTTGTGAGTGAGGATCGAGAGCTATGGAAGGCTTATGTAATGGAGCTTGGGAAACTGAGACCTGAGGTGCCCAAACCATGATGTATCTTGTTTTGAAATAAATGCAAAGCCTTAATGCCATTGCACTCTCTTTCAGTCTCTCCATTCCCCTTTTCTTTGTGACTGGAATGGTGGACGTCGGGTGATGGTCGGCCGTCACTGGATAGGAGCTAAGGGATTGAAGCAACTACAATATGCGGAGTTGCCCTGAGATGTCATGGAGCTGAGGATTTCTCTTCAGGTGGCGAGGAGAGAAGTAAACTGGGAGAGGATGGAAAGAGAGGAGTGGATAAAGCGACATCGGGATCGAGACGAGAGGAGGGCACGTGAGGCCCAAGTGATGAAGCTCCGGAAGAAACAGCGCTCGCACACGTCACTCCTTTAGAGTCACTGTCGATTGGAGAAGAGTTGGAGCTCACGGTGAAGGAGCTCCTAGGGTTGGTGTAGTCTCCATTGCAGAGTAGGGGGCGGCTCAGCCAACAGCCTCAGGTTCAAGAGCTTCGCGGCTGTCGGGGTCGCGAGAGAGGCCAGAGCAGGGTGAGGAGCGCTACTAGAGAGGGTGGGAATGCGCGATGCGATGAGATAATTGTAGCGTCGTAGAGCTCTAGATGACCTCCCAGAGACCTCCCCCTTAGGAGAGGAGAGAGACGACCAAGAGGGTGGTGCGAGATTTAGCAAGTTGCTCGTACACCCGCTCTCTTCTCACGGTGAATGTCACGCCCCGAGCGCGGAAGATACCCGGAGATGCGCGACGTGTCTATATCAATCATATCAATCAGAGTGGTCGTGTATTCGACGCAAAGATAGAGATGCGCAAAATAGCAAGATAACCCAATCCTTTATTTCATAATGGATAGACTATTACAAATCCAATACTCTGTTTAATAAAAAGGAAAAGAATACATATTTGACTCAAGAAACTATAGGAAAGACTAGACGACACTTGAGCAGCTCTATCACTTTCACTCTTGAACATTCCCATCCGATTGACTTCCATCGTCGTCGGACTTACCTGAAAAGTACAAAGGGACAAACGGAATGAGCGAACGCTCAGTAGGAAATTATATCTCAAGTACTAGCAAGGGGTTTAAGTAATTACATCTTTCATGAATGCAATAAAGCTATGCATGCTCGCATAAAACGACAAGATAGAGAGAATGTAATATCAAGAAATAAGATGAACTTAATCATGACAAGTGTATTCAAGGTATTCAAGCAAGCACGTTTAACAAGTCATGTCAAGAACTTTGGCTATCATGTATCAAGCAAGTAAATTACCCTTTTTCGGGCCACGCATTTCATGTAAAGTCAAGTACGATTCAAGTACAAGATGTGTGTGGAATGTCCAATCAAGCAAGTCAAGTACTCGGTATAATGCCAGATACCTTATCATTTTAACTCCCATGGGCACAAGTACTTTCGGGTGCTCCTCCCAGGACCAGATCGGGCCCTATATGCACAGGCATTTATCATGTATTTTTGACATCCACTTTTGTTTATATAGCCAATAAAGAGTTTCAATATTCAAGCTTGTAGACATGTATGATAACTTTGACAGAATAGAGTCCAAAAATATGACAAAGGACATAGATTGGCGATAATAACGGTAAAATCACGATATCAATAAAACTAGGTAGAATATGGTTCCCTTAACTTAGGTCCCATGACAAATCAATATGGACATTCTTTATATAGAATTGAGGTCCACATAAACATTAGATCAAGCAAGATACCCTCATTCTTATCATAGAATTGAGGTTTACAAGAACGACATGATATGGCATGATATCATCATCCCATTAAGAATTTCTTATGATATACTCTTTGTATAATCATAAGGGCCGGTATACCATGTTTCTTTAGATTGACATGGCAAGGATCGTGTAATGGGTTTTTAGGGTACAACCAGCTCAGTCGGCCTTGAGGGAATCCAAGGCTACGAGGAGTCTTACGGAGGTCTCTATGACTAACTCGCTAGTCCAAAGGAACGGAATGTCCAATGGAGAGCTTGTATGTCAATGAGAGTTGAGTGTGATCGATGAAACAACGTGAAACGTGGGACTATACTCACGGAGTGGAGAATAGTGCCGATATATATATTATATAATATAAAACCATCGGTTAACATAATCAGGATAAAAATCATTTTTACAGAAAATAACGACTTACGCTAAGTCGTTTCTCAAGTAAATAACACCTAACAGAAGGGCGTTTACATATGTTTCCATTTTGCAGAATTTTCAATAATTCAGTAATTTATCTAAAACGCGCCCTAGACAGGGGCGTTTCTTTGCAATGGGATGACTACAGTAGCAGGCGTCTTTTTTATTTACAATATTTTACAGAACATATTTATTTTCAGAAATTATCAAAAACGCGCCCTTGGCAGGGGCGTAAATCATTAAATTCTTATTTTTACAGAGTATACTGTTCGGGATTTTAACATAAACACGCCCTATGAAGGGGCGTTACTTTTCCAATTCACGCCCAAGCATCGGGCGTTAGTCCAGTGAAAGACGACCTAGCCACGGTCGTGAATTCAAGAAATACCATGAATTTTCATGGGCAGTAATAATTTCAGGGTAATAGAATTCATGGAGAAAGAATGTATGGTCATGACAATAAAATTAGCAGGTTTGAAGACATGTGATCATGCATTATAGGATCATTATTCCATAGATACTCAATTCTTAACATGGGTGATTAATGATTAAATGAAATTAACGCCTGTGTACAGGGCGTCAAATCCAAAATTGACGACCTTGGCACGGTCGTGTCTTGTAAATTAGCGCCCTTGACAGGGGCGTCTCTTTCAAAATATTGCAGAAACGTATTAAAACTATAATAAACCATATGCATGTCATGCTTATATATATGTATATCTTGCATTAATTTTGTTTGGGCTACCATAACTTGAGAAAACCTACCTTAGTATGGTCTGGATGAAGGACACGTGAAGAACTTGATAGGGAACAATACTCTGTTTGTAACAGAGTCTTCTCGGAAGAAGAAAAGTTGATGCTGATGAAGGCTTCCGACCTTAATCAACCGCAGCAGGACGCACAGAAGAGGATGCAGACGAATAAGTTGTTTGATGAAGGACCTTCGTTCTTCACTTTGTCAACTCACTGTAGATCCTATGGAAGAAGAACTGTAGTCATAAGTTTCTTCATCACACATAATTAGAGGAGAAGAAAGAGGAAGAACAGTACTTTGTTCTTCACGTATGCGGCTTCCCTAACCTGTATAGAAGAGAAAGAGATGAAGAGTCAGTAACTCTTCATATAATAGAAAGAAAAGAACGTTCAGTTCTTTACTCACCGTAGCAGACGATCGATCAAATAGGTTTAGGGTTCGTTCGATCAAGACTATTTATAGGATTTAGGAGTCCTAACAAAAGAAGTGTTTGATTGAGGGTAATATATCCCTAATAGAGTCCTTGCCCTAGTTAACACTTACTAGATTAACATAATCCTTCCCTGGATAAGCTCCCGTGTCAAACGGAACTCGAATGGAATTAACGACTTTGGTCAGGGCGTCGATTCTTGAATTGACGACCTGGTTCAGGTCGTTTCTTAAGAAGCGCCTTTCGTTAGGGCGTTCCTTTATTTAAAACACGCCCAAGATAGGGGCGTTTCTTGGTCTTACCATTTTTGACGTTGGAATTTGACGCCGTGTGGTCAGGGCGTCACTTCTTGAATAACGTCTTATCTAGAGGCGTTTCTAATTTGAATAGCGCCTTTATCCGAGGCGTGATTTTATTTTGTTTTATTTATCTATTTATTTGATTTATTTTAAAATCTTTATTATTATTAATATTTTATCAGGGTTGCTACACCCTCCCCCACTTAAAAAGAATTTGGTCCCCAAATTCAATTGCATATTATGTATACACGCGGAGAGTGTAGAGTATATACCTCTTAGAATAACTCGAGAAATCGTTTCTTCATAGATTCCTCGGTCTCCCATGTTGCATCGTGTTCAGAATTCTTATTCCATTGTACCTTAAGCATGGGAATAACCTTATTCCTTAGAGCACGTATTTCACGGTCTAAGATCTTCATAGGCTTCTGTTCATAGGTGAGGTCTTTCTGGATCACCAGATCTCCATGTTCAATAATATGAGATGGATCGTGTACATACTTCTTCAACATAGATATGTGAAACACATTATGCACCTCGGACAATTGAGGAGGCAATGCGATGCGATAAGCAACCTCGCCAACTCTTTCGAGTATCTCAAATGGTCCGATGAATCTTGGCGTAAGCTTGCCCTTAACACCAAATCTTCGTATGCCACGTCCAGGTGATATTTTAAGAAATACATGATCTCCAACCTGGAATTCAAGATCTCTTCTCCTTGTATCAGCATAGGCCTTTTGTCTGGTCTGAGCAACTTGCAATCTTTCTCTGATTACTTGTATCTTCTCAGTTGTATCCCTTACCATGTCTGGACCTAACAGTTGTTTCTCTCCCACTTCGTTCCAGCATAAAGGTGATCGGCAACTCCTTCCATATAAAGCTTCGAAAGGTGCCATTTGGATACTAGCTTGGTAGCTATTATTATATGCAAATTCCACTAGTGGCAAATGTTCATGCCAGCTTCCACCAAAGTCAATGATGCAAGCTCTTAGCATATCCTTAACCACTTGATTAGCTCTCTCGGTCTGACCATCCGTTTGTGGGTGAAAAGTAGTACTAAAGTTGAGCCTTGTTCCCAACGAATGTTGTAATCCCTTCCAAAAATGAGAAGTGAAACGGGGATCTCTATCAGACACGATTAAGACAGGAATTCCATGTATCCTGACTATTTCCTTGATGTACAGTGCAGCTAGCACATCAATTGACCATCGGCTTTTTATTGGCAAGAAATGCGCCGATTTAGTTAATCGGTCAATGATAACCCAGATTCCATCATGTCTTCCTTTAGATTTAGACAAACCCATGATGAAGTCCATACCAATATCCTCCCACTTCCACTTAGGAATATCTAGAGGGTGTAGTTTTCCAACAGGCTTTTGGTGTTCCGCCTTGACCTGTTGGCATGTAAGACAGCGTGATACATAGTCCGCTATTTCTCTTTTCATATTGGGTCACCAAAAGTTCCTCTTTACATCTTGGTACATTTTAGTTGATCCAGGATGAATAGTGTACCTTGATCGGTGAGCTTCATCTAAGATCTTCTTCTTTAATTCCGGACAATCAGGTATACAAGTTCTACCTTTGAATAATAATCTTCCATCAGAAGTTAGTTGAAAATCAGATTGTCCTTCTAATCTGCCCTTGATTTCCACTAATATAGGATCATCACCCTGAGGTGCTTGTATCTCAGATAATAAATCTGACTGTATGCTTACATGAGATAATGTAACAAATTTGGATTCCGTGTCCAAGCTTATATTGAGCTCGGAGAATTGTTCAAGTAACCTCCATTCTTGTATCATACAATTGGCTATCATTGCTCTCGGCTTTCGACTAAGGGCATCAGCAACATAATTACCCTTTCCGGGATGGTATTGTATATTGAAGTCGAAGTCCTTGAGATATTCTAGCCAGCGTCTTTGTCTCATGTTTAGCTCCTTTTGTGAGAATAGATATTTGAGACTCTTGTGATCGGAGTAGACAGTGAACTGTACTCTATAGAGATAGTGTCTCCATATCTTTAGGGCAAATACTACCGCGGCCAGTTCTAAGTCATGGACGGGGTAATTCTCCTCATACTTCTTCAGTTGACGTGAAGAGTATGCTATGACCTTTCCTTGTTGCATTAGGACACATCCGAGGCCAATGCCAGAAGCATCAGTGTAGACCTCGAATTTCTCTCCTTCTATTGGTAGAGCTAACACCGGAGCTGTAGTGAGATGATCCTTAAGAGTTTAGAAACTTCTTTCACATTCCTCACTCCATTCATATCGGATCTCCTTACGAGTTAACCTTGTAAGGGGCACGGCGATCTTAGAGAAATCTTTGATGAATCGCCGATAATAGCCTGCAAGACCTAAGAAACTTCTGATCTCGCTTGCATTAGTGGGTCTTTCCCAGTTTCTTACAGCTTCAACCTTTGACGGATCTACAGATAAACCGTCCTTGGATATGACATGTCCGAGAAAAGCCACTTCTTCAAGCCAGAACTCGCATTTGCTGAGTTTAGCATATAATTGATTTGTCCTCAAGACTTGCAATGCAATCCTCAAATGCTCTTCATGTTCTTCCTTAGTCTTAGAATATATCAATATATCATCAATGAAGACTACTATGAATTGATCCAAGTAAGGCCTGAATATGCTATTCATTAACTGCATAAAGGCAGCAGGGGCATTTGTTAGTCCAAAAGGCATAACAACAAATTCGTAATGGCCATACCTGCTTCTGAATGCGGTCTTGTGAATGTCATCATCCTTGATTCTTAACTGATGATATCCCGACCTGAGATCAATCTTGGAAAAATATTTGGATCCTGAAATCTGATCAAATAATTCATCGATTCTTGGTAGTGGATACTTGTTCTTGATAGTAAGATGATTCAACTGTCGATAGTCGATACACAATCTCATGGATCCATCCTTCTTCTTTACAAATAAGACTGGTGCTCCCCACGGGGAAGTACTTGGTCTAATAAACCCTTTTTGGATTAGTTCCATCAACTGCTCCTTCAACTCCTTGAGTTCAGCAGGGGACATTCTATATGGTGCCTTTGAAACATGACCAGCACCAGGGACTAAGTCAATGGTGAAGGCCACTTCTCTTTGAGGGGGTAATCCCGGCAAATCTTCTGGAAATACGTCTGGGAATTCTCGCACTACCTGAACGTCTTCTATCTTGGTTTTCTTAGCTTCTTTAACAGTGACAAAAGCAAGGAAGGATACACATCCCTTCCTGACGAGCTTGCTTGCTCGAAGAGCCGAAATAAGAGGGGATTTGCTTCGACTCTTAGGACTAGTATAAGTCAGTTCTGGAAATTCTTTGAAAACGATCTTGCTATTACGGCAATCAACCGTTGCCTGGTACTTAGATAACCAATCTGCTCCTAGTATAACATCATATTCTTTTAGATCTAAACAGGGAAGATCAATAGGAAAATTCTTTCCTCGAACCAATACCTCACAGTTTTGGTAATGATGCGTGATATCCATCTCGTTTCCGAGAGGAGTAGACAACACTATTTTCATCCATTCCGGTTCTAGAGGTAACGGGTCAGCAAACTTCTTAGAAATAATAGAATGCGATGCACCCGTATCAAATAAGACATGTGCATATTTGGAACAAATTTTCAATGTACCTTCCACTAATCCACCTTCTTCTACAGGTTCGGTCTCCTGTATTGCATGAAGACGAGCATTCTTTGTCACCGGGCGTTTACCATCGCCGGCTTGGTCGTTCATTAATGGACACTCGGGAATCCGATGCTCACGGCTTCCACAACGGAGACAAGCTCCTAATTTCCTCCAACATTCTTCCGTCTTGTGACCAGCCTTGTCACAATGCTTGCAGACTGTATTCGAAGGGGTAGTGGTGATAGAGAAAGGCTTGGTCTTCTTGAATTTCTGATCTTGAGAGGAAGAACCTCCATTATTGGGCCTCTTCTTAAAGTTGGGTTTGAAAGAACCCGAACCCGTGACTTGTTCCTTCTTGTCTTTTCCACGGATCCTATCAGATAGTTCCATGGCATCTTCAAGTAATTGAGCTCGGCGCACTATTTCAGAATAAATTTGGATGTCCATAGGCGCCAATTGAGTAATATAGTGGGGCCTAAGCCCATTAAGAAATCTACGGACTTTCATCTTCTCCGTGCTAATAAGATGCTTAGCATATCTAGATAACCTGGAGAACTGAGCTTCATAATCTGCTAATGATAAGGATCGTTGCTTTAATGCAGCGAATTCGGTAGCCTTCTTTTCTTGGACTCGGTCCGAGAAATATTTAGCATTGAAGTATTCCACGAATTCTTCCCATGTTACTTGAGTAGGATCGATGGTTGCTTCAATAGACTCCCACCAGCATCTAGCATCTTTCTCTAACTGGAATGTAGCTAATAGCACTTTGTCCTGGTCCGTGCATTGCATGACACGGAATATGCGTTCGGTTTCCCGAACCCAATGCTCGGCATCGTCCGGATCGGTCGATCCCATAAACTTCGGGGGATTCATATTCTTAAAGGCTTGGTGTAAGCTTCCAGCTCATGGAGCACCACCTTGTGCTACCTGTTGTAGCACTTGGGTCATCCCTTGAAGGGTACGCTGCATGTTGCGCCGTTGAGCACGTTCGGCAGCCATTATCCTACAATTACAATAACTATATTAGTACGTGATCGTATTTAAAGACTCGTACACTATGTTAAATCTATCCCTTGGTTCTACCCAATCTCACTGGTTTAAAGGTTCAACTTATCCTTGGACTTGGGTTTTTCCTAGGAATTGAATACCTTAGGCTCTGATACCACAAAGACTGTCACGCCCCGAGAGCGGAAGAGACCCGGAGATCCGCGACGTGTCTATATCAATCATATCAATCAGAGTGGTCGTGTATTCGACGCAAAGACAGAGATGCGCAAAATAGCAAGATAACCCAATCCTTTATTTCATAATGGATAGACTATTACAAATCCAATACTCTGTTTAATAAAAAGGAAAAGAATACATATTTGACTCAAGAAACTATAGGAAAGACTAGACGACACTTGAGCAGCTCTATCACTTTCACTCTTGAACATTCCCATCCGATTGACTTCCATCGTCGTCGGACTTACCTGAAAAGTACAAAGGGACAAACGGAATGAGCGAACGCTCAGTAGGAAATTATATCTCAAGTACTAGCAAGGGGTTTAAGTAATTACATCTTTCATGAATGCAATAAAGCTATGCATGCTCGCATAAAACGACAAGATAGAGAGAATGTAATATCAAGAAATAAGATGAACTTAATCATGACAAGTGTATTCAAGGTATTCAAGCAAGCACGTTTAACAAGTCATGTCAAGAACTTTGGCTATCATGTATCAAGCAAGTAAATTACCTTTTTTCGGGCCACGCATTTCATGTAAAGTCAAGTACGATTCAAGTACAAGATGTGTGTGGAATGTCCAATCAAGCAAGTCAAGTACTCGGTATAATGCCAGATACCTTATCATTTTAACTCCCATGGGCACAAGTACTTTCGGGTGCTCCTCCCAGGACCAGATCGGGCCCTATATGCACAGGCATTTATCATGTATTTTTGACATCCACTCTTGTTTATATAGCCAATATAGAGTTTCAATATTCAAGCTTGTAGACATGTATGACAACTTTGACAGAATAGAGTCCAAAAATATGACAAAGGACATAGATTGGCGATAATAACGGTAAAATCACGATATCAATAAAACTAGGTAGAATATGGTTCCCTTAACTTAGGTCCCATGACAAATCAATATGGACATTCTTTATATAGAATTGAGGTCCACATAAACATTAGATCAAGCAAGATACCCTCATTCTTATCATAGAATTGAGGTTTACAAGAACGACATGATATGGCATGATATCATCATCCCATTAAGAATTTCTTATGATATACTCTTTGTATAATCATAAGGGCCGGTATACCATGTTTCTTTAGATTGACATGGCAAGGATCGTGTAATGGGTTTTTAGGGTACAACCAGCTCAGTCGGCCTTGAGGGAATCCAAGGCTACGAGGAGTCTTACGGAGGTCTCTATGACTAACTCGCTAGTCCAAAGGAACGGAATGTCCAATGGAGAGCTTGTATGTCAATGAGAGTTGAGTGTGATCGATGAAACAATGTGAAACGTGGGACTATGCTCACGGAGTGGAGAATAGTGCTGATTTATATATTATATAATATGAAACCATCGGTTAACATAATCAGGATAAAAATCATTTTTACAGAAAATAACGACTTACGCTAAGTCGTTTCTCAAGTAAATAACGCCTAACAGAAGGGCGTTTACATATGTTTCCATTTTGCAGAATTTTCAATAATTCAGTAATTTATCTAAAACGCGCCCTGGACAGGGGCGTTTCTTTGCAATGGGACGACTACAGTAGCAGGCGTCTTTTTTATTTACAATATTTTACAGAACATATTTATTTTCAGAAATTATCAAAAACGCGCCCTTGGCAGGGGCGTAAATCATTAAATTCTTATTTTTACAGAGTATACTGTTCGGGATTTTAACATAAACGCGCCCTATGAAGGGGCGTTACTTTTCCAATTCACGCCCAAGCATCGGGCGTTAGTCCAGTGAAAGACGACCTAGCCACGGTCGTGAATTCAAGAAATACCATGAATTTTCATGGGTAGTAATAATTTCAGGGTAATAGAATTCATGGAGAAAGAATGTATGGTCATGACAATAAAATTAGCAGGTTTGAAGACATGTGATCATGCATTATAGGATCATTATTCCATAGATACTCAATTCTTAACATGGGTGATTAATGATTAAATGAAATTAACGCCTGTGTACAGGGCGTCAAATCCAAAATTGACGACCTTGGCACGGTCGTGTCTTGTAAATTAGCGCCCTTGACAGGGGCGTCTCTTTCAAAATATTGCAGAAACGTATTAAAACTATAATAAACCATATGCATGTCATGCTTATATATATGTATATCTTGCATTAATTTTGTTTGGGCTACCATAACTTGAGAAAACCTACCTTAGTATGGTCTGGATGAAGGACACGTGAAGAACTTGATAGGGAACAATACTCTGTTTGTAACAGAGTCTTCTCGGAAGAAGAAAAGTTGATGCTGATGAAGGCTTCCGACCTTAATCAACCGCAGCAGGATGCACAGAAGAGGATGCAGACGAATAAGTTGTTTGATGAAGGACCTTCGTTCTTCACTTTGTCAACTCACTGTAGATCCTATGGAAGAAGAACTGCAGTCATAAGTTTCTTCATCACACATAATTAGAGGAGAAGAAAGAGGAAGAACAGTACTTTGTTCTTCACGTACGCGGCTTCCCTAACCTGTATAGAAGAGAAAGAGATGAAGAGTCAGTAACTCTTCATATGATAGAAAGAAAAGAACGTTCAGTTCTTTACTCACCGTAGCAGACGATCGATCAAATAGGTTTAGGGTTCGTTCGATCAAGACTATTTATAGGATTTAGGAGTCCTAACAAAAGAAGTGTTTGATTGAGGGTAATATATCCCTAATAGAGTCCTTGCCCTAGTTAACACTTACTAGATTAACATAATCCTTCCCTGGATAAGCTCCCGTGTCGAACGGAACTCGAATGGAATTAACGACTTTGGTCAGGGCGTCGATTCTTGAATTGACGACCTGGTTCATGTCGTTTCTTAAGAAGCGCCTTTCGTTAGGGCGTTCCTTTGTTTAAAACACGCCCAAGATAGGGGCGTTTCTTGGTCTTACCGTTTTTGACGTTGGAATTTGACGCCGTGTGGTCAGGGCGTCACTTCTTGAATAACGTCTTATCTAGAGGCGTTTCTAATTTGAATAGCGCCTTTATCCGAGGCATGATTTTATTTTGTTTTATTTATCTATTTATTTGATTTATTTTAAAATCTTTATTATTATTAATATTTTATCAGGGTTGCTACAGTGAACATGACAGTTTATATAGACATATGAATGGAACGACTTTCTCTCATGTTACGGGTTTGCCCTCCATGCGTTCCTTCTCTTCTACGCCTCCTCTTTTCATGCCGTCCCCATGTGACGTGTTTAACAGAACTCCCCTGAGATAACGGATCGTGTCTCAGACCTATTGTGCATTTCTTTCAGGAGAATCCATCACAAATTTTAATGATGTGCTACCGAATTCAAAGATGCCAACCGCCCTTCTGTCCTCTTTCCATGTAGACGAGTCCACTCCCAGATTCAAAGATATCGACTCCCATTGTCCTTTCTCCTGTGGATGAGTCCACTCCCAAATTCAAAGAGGTCAACTTGCATTGTCCTTTCTCCATGTAGATGTCCTCATCTCAAATTTATTTGAATCATGATGAACACAGGGAACCTAGACGTATAGGGTGTGAATCAACCAGCTACGCCCCCGACCTCGTTTACTTCGAGTGAAAGACGGGTGCTTTGTTACAAGGCCCATTGCAAGGGGAATTGGGATAGATCTGGATCGTATCCCTTCAATCCTATAAATACTCCCCCCGCCTGCTTTACTTGAAAGCACGGAGTTGTGGAGACTGGTTAGAAGAGTGAAAAGTTGACAGCAGGGAGTAAGAGTTTCTCATTCTCCGAGATGGAGGGAGAGTCCAGTTTCAGGGTGGAGGGTGAGTCTTCTCGCTCCTCGAAGAGGAGCAGATCCAGTGGTAGTTCCAGGAGACTCTCCGATGCTGAAAGGCAGCTTAGTGAGAGAACCCAATCGGAGCTTGTAAACGAGCCAGTTCTTCCCTCTCATTCCTTATGATCCCTTTATTCCTTTCTCATTTTTTTTCTATTATTTTTTTTTATTTCAATGATGCACCTGCTTCTCACTTCCTGTGTAATCCACAGAGTATGACGAGGTCACACATCTCATGGGAATTAGTGGTGGCTACCTATCGAGGCTTGCCTGACTTCCAGAAAGCCCGGCTGGATGCGATGGGATTTGGTGCATTCCTCCGGATCAAACCCATTAAGCTCGACCTTGCCCTCATCAAAGCATTGCGCGAGAGATGGGACCCAGAGAGTCGTGCCTTCTTGATGCCCTGGGGGCACATGGTGCCCAGTCTCGAAGACGTGGCCCGAATTACTGGCCTTAGAGTGGATGGCGAGGCGGTGACTGGGGTCACCTACCCCGATTATCGCAAAGTGGCTCAGAAGCTTCTTGGTCTGGAATTAAAGGACCAAAAGAACAGGTCAGTAGCCAAGGCGTCTATCATGGAGGCATTGGGGCTGACTGACACTCGTCACCGTGATAATGAGTCCTTGGAGGAATTCATGGAGAGAGCGGAAAGAGGGTCCCGCATTGTTTATTGCGTGGATGCCAGTAGCTGGGAAAGGTCAAACACGGACTTGAGGATATTCCTCCTCTTCCTGCTGGGAAAGTTACTGCTGGGTTCCAAAGGAGACGACATCCATTATCGTTTCCTAGAATTTTTGGAGGACCTAGAGAGGGTAGGGCAATATGCCTGGGAAGCCGCCATGCTGGCGCATCTGTTCGCAAGTCTGTCCCAAGGGACAGATCGAGAGGTGACTGTGAGTGGCTTCATACCGTTTCTCCAGGTAATTATTTATTTATTTGTTAACGCAACTAATCTATTTCATGAAATGCTGATGACATGCGACGACACAGGTATGGAGTTATTACTACATCCCAATGGGGCGAGCTCGACAGTGGCGTGTGGCTGTGACACCACTAGCTCAGCGGTGGCAACCCATTATGAGCACAACCTCTCTATCTTACCAGCTGATGGTATTAAGGCGTGAGCTGCAAGAGTTGCCTGCAGAGATGGTAGGACTCCATTTTTTTGTCTTTTCTTTTGCCTCTCTTTTTTGGTCCTTTTGAGTGATTAAGGAGATATACGCATGCCAACGTAGGTGATCTGGAGGCCTTACTCGGGCTTGGTCGATGTCGACCAGCCGTAGGTCATCACAGGTCACCCTCGATTTGGTCGGGACCTTTGGGTCCACTGCCTGAATGAAATCGAGCCACTCCGACTACGATTGGTCATGAGGAGTCTAGGGCTTGCCCAGGAATGGGTAGATATGACCGCACCACCCCGCGTCGGGAGGAAGACACGTGGGCCGGTAACCTGTGTTGACTGGCAGGTGCGCTTCCCCGAACAATATGAAGATTGGCAGCGGGGTGGCATGCTCGTGGAGTCGCACTCCTGAGATAGTGAAGATTATCTTCATCTCTATGGGGCGATGTACACAGAGCGACTTCATCCTAAGGGACTTGTGGAGGTGTATCTCCTTTCTCACTTTTTGATCATTTTTTTCCTATTTTTTATCATTTTTTAAATGTAATGCTGACTCCTATGACACGGGTTTAGGATGCCCGTGATACCATGATAGCGAACTTACGGGCTCGCTTGACGGACACGGAGGAAGAGTTGGGTGACACCCGTGAGGCTTTACATGTCTCGGTGAGTATGTATGCAAATGTATATTCCTAATTATACCCCTAGGTTTCTGGTGTTTAGCCACTCATTGCCACTTCTTGCTATCATAGAGCGCTCGGCTCGACGCAACCCTACCAGCAGTAGGGGCAGAGTGTGCTTCTTCCAATCTATGGATTCCTTCGTCGGAACTAGATTCGCTCCACGAGCAACTTTCCCGTGTAACACAGCGCGTCGTGGAGGCAGAGGGAATGCTTTCCGCGTAGGTGAAGGTTCCTCTTATCCGAGCTTCTCTGTTTATGTCTCATCACACCCCTGAAATGACGGATATGGGAGGCCGAAGAGATGCAAGAGATGTTTGCTCATGCATTACAAGGGAAGGCCAGGATAGCGGAGCTGGAGGAGGAATTGCAGCGTTGCTCAGATGACAATTTTTCGTGGGACGCCATGGAGCTGAGGATCACCCTTCAGCTGGAAAGGGATGAGAGAGAGAGAACGTGCTGAGAGGGAAAATGACATGGAAAGAGAGAAGGCCAAAAGATCAGCCGAGAAAGAGGATAGGAGGGCCCTGGACGCCCAACTATTTGAATTGAGGACCAGTCTCGGTCTCGCCGAGCAGTGGTTGAAGGATGGCGAGGAACGCTACCGAAGGGCACGAGAGCGCGGCTTCCGTGTTAGTAGCTTCTTTGCTACCCCCGCAGATCGACGTCGGGGAGTGGAGATAGAAAGAGGACCATAAAGCAGTAGGAGTACCGCTTTTCATGGTTGGATAGCACCTTCTAGAGTTTCATGTCCAGAAAGCGGCGAGACGAGTAATGTAGAGAAGGAGGGTGGAACCTAATGTAAGCTCTCTCTTGTTGTTTATTTTTTTTCTTTTTGAGTGGGAGTGGAATAAAATATTTTGTGCTTGGTTCTCTGCTTCTTTCTGATCTCTCGAATCCCTGTACACATCTAAGCAGACAAGTCAGTATTTCTACTCTGACTTGCCCCTTGCTCAATAAGCAGATGTGGTTTTGAACTATCCTTGATAACGAGTCAAGGGGCAAGCCTTTATTAACAAAGGCAATGATAAAAGACAATGATGAATGCGGCACACAAGCACATAGATGCAAACGGAAATTTAAAATGAGATGTTGCATACAAATGTAATCATGCGAAATGTGATTTTTTTGTTTTTGTGTTTTTATTCATTTTTTTATTTTATTGTTTGTTTATATTTTTTTTTTTGGTCTTTTACATTTCCATTTTTTTTGCATATACATTTTTCTCCTCTTTTTGGGTTTTTGGATTTGCTGTTTTTTATTTATTTTTGGTTTGTTTAATATTTTTTTTGTTTTTGCTAATGCATGACGACCACTCGATATAACATCTGACTTGCATGAGAATAGGGTTTTCTTACTAACCTCGCAGGCATCCTAAGTGCACATCTAGGTTGATTTGGGCCTCTAGACTCCTCGAATGATAATCCCGCCGGTTAAGATTTATCCTGATGACAATACCGTCATACCATGCTTAGGCTCCCAGTTGCTTCCGACCACAAGGATCTACCCAAAAAGTGTTCAAGGTAAATGATTTGCCCGACCCAGGTCTATTTCCTCACAACTCTAGATGATATGTAATGGAGCACCCTGGAACCCAAACGACCAACCGCGTGACGCTGACCTGGAATCAGACGCCGTCGCACCCAAAGGTGACGCGCTTGCATTTGTCTAAGCCTGAGGTTAGATAAGAAAGCATTAAGGTGGTAGACAAGGGTCTTGACCGACCAGAAACATGGAGACTCCTTCGTAGCAATGGCTTTTGCTTTTCAAAAATGGATAACCATATGTTCGTATTGAAATGAGGTTACAAGCTTTGGAAAGCTTCACCCTTTGGGAACTCCATTGAGCCTTCATTTTCAGGGGAAGAAGGAAGAATATTGGGGGCAAACCTCCTGAGAGGACCGATAAAATCGTTAACCCGGCGAGCTAGTAGGGGAGCACTTAACTTTCCCTTTCGGGCAACTTCAGACCAAATCTCGAGCATTTACATCTCATGACCCCTTTTGTATAGAAGTTGACTTTCAGTCAAAGGGGTTTCATTTGTGGGATCAGGCACGGTTACGACCAGGCTTCTCACTTGACTTTGATGTTGTTCTTCTTTTCTGATTTTTTTCTTGATAGATTTTTGCGAGGGACATAGTATTTTGACATTATGGAATCCCTATTGGCTACCTGCGGGGACACTGCCCTCTTCTCGTACTCTGACCCATGCTCGAGGAATTGGGCCTTACTCTCACCCTAGGGGTTGTGTTTGTGTTTCCCATACTCAGCGTTTTAAGGGCGCCGACTGTCTCATTCGGTCGAAAAGAGAAAGAATAAAGATTTAAGCCTTCTGGAGACCTTCTGGGTGAGGCCTCACCATAAGCGATGCTACCAATCTTTTATAGAACACATGTGTATATGTATGTTGCCTTCTTTTGAGGGGGGCATAAGCCGAACTAGCCGGACAGGGATCTCCACGGTTCTGGCAAACCAAGACCCGGAACCTACCAAGTCTTAATAGGCCTATCCCAACATGGAGGTTGAATGCAATGACTTAACTACATGGTAATCTCCAGGCATTGGCATTTTGAATTTTCTATTTTTTTTCTTTTCATTTCTTTTCTATTTTTTTTCTTTTGTTGTTGTATATATACATATTTTTGTTGTTTTCCTTGTTTTCTATTTTTTTTGTTGTTTCATCATTTTTTGACACTATGTACACCTATCTAAGGGTAGTACTTCTTAAGATATAACCCATTCCAAGGGTGGGATAAATCGATCCCCTCAGCATTGACTAGCCTATAGGCGTTGCCAGGATGCACAGCTTGAACCACGTACGGTCCTTCCCAATTGGGTTGGAGTTTAGAACGCGGCCCACCAAGTTTTACAAACATTCTTTTCACTATCATTTCACCGACTTGAAATTTCCTTTCAATGACCTTCTTTTAATAAAAACGTGTGAGTCTATTCTGATATACACGTGCATGCTCGGCTGCGGCCAGCCGTTTCTCATCTAAGAGTTCCAATTGGGCAAGGAGTGAATCACGACGTTCATCGAGGGGAAGCTCCTTGTCCAACTGTACCTTGAGAGAAGGAACCAAGATTTCATACGGAACTATCACCTCCATCCCATAAGTGAGGGCGAACGGAGTTTGCCCAGTCGGAGTACGGATTGAAGTGCGATAGGCCCATAAAGCCTCAATCAGCTTTTCTGGCCAATCCGAGAACTTGTTTGACTCACAGGTCTTTTTTTATGATTTTAATCAATGTTTTATTAGTGGCCTCTGCTTGGCCATTACCTTGTGGATAATAAGGTGATGAATGATGCAATGTAATTTTATACCTTTTGCAGAGGTCCTGAAGGTCCTGAGAAATGAATTGCGGCCCATTGTCGGTGATGATTGTGCTTGGAATGCCGAATCTGGCGATGATGTTCTTCATGATGAATTTGCAGACTGTTGATGCTTTAACCTCCACGTAAGCTTCGATTTCGGCCCATTTGGTGAAGTACTCCGTTGTAGTAAGGATGAATGATTTTTACTTAGTGAGGGAGTTAGGATTACCAAGAGGACCAATGACATCGAAAGCCCACATGGAGAAAGGCCATGGGGAGGATACTGGATGAAGTGAAGAAGATGGGAAATGAATTTTATCGGCGTGAAGTTGACACTTGACACCCCTGCAGACATAGACGGCACAATCCTCTTCCATGGTGGGCCAGTAAAAGCCTTGCCGAAGGATTTTCTTGGCAAGCATTTGGCTATTCACATGGCCACCGCACACACCTGAGTGTGCTTCCTCTACACACTTCCAGACCTCATTGTCATCAAATCATCTTAGAAGAACAGCAGTGACGCTTCTTTTGTATAGCAAACCCCTAGCTAGGGTGATTTATTATAAAGGAGTGGTAACTAAAATAGAATTAGGTGGGAGATGCCTAGAAGAATTTATAGGGTGATAAGAAATCAAAGGAAAAGGTGAGGACTAAAGCCTCGAAAGCAATATGAGAACGGGCAGATGCCCGAGACAATTGATATGACATGAATTGAGTCAGACTCGAGATCAAGATCGAGAGGAATTAGAAATTGATGAATTGAGAGAGGCGGATTAGGAGGATCCGGATGTAAAGGAGGAGAATTAGAGGAGTATGGATCCGGAGGTTCCGGAGGAAGAAAATGATGAGGGATGCAATGCCCTGGGAAAAGATATGCAAAAAGGTAATTTAAAGGGATGAAAAGGATGAAGGACACAATGCCACGGAAGAACAAAAGGATAAATCGAAAGAAGGAAAGGTCCGGAGACTTCAGACAAATATGAAAAGGAAGGGCGCGATGCCCTAGGAGGGATAGATAACAAGATGAGGAATCCGGAGGTTCCAGAGGGATATAAAAAGGAAGGGTGCGATGCCCTGAGAGAGATGGAGAATGATATGAGAAATCCGGAGGTTCCGGAGGGAGATGAGAGACGGATAAAGATACGGAATTAAACATGGAGGGGTCCGGAGGTTCTGGACGGGGTGGAATGTGAGGGTAGGATAAAGACAAAGAACTAAACAGAGCGGGGTCCGGAGGTTCCGGACGAGAAAACAATGAATTAAACAGAGTGCGGTCCGGAGGTTCCAGACGAGGATGAGAGATGGATAAAGACATGGAATTAAACAAAGCGGGGTCCGGAGGTTCCGGATGGAGACGATGATGAGGGATGGATAAAAAGATGGAATTAAATAGGGAGGGGTCCGGAGGTTCCGGACGGGGATGAATATAGGGGTCCGGAGATTCCGGACGAGGTAGAAGGTAAGGGTCCGGAGGTTCTGGAGGGGATGAATGTGAGGGTCCAAAGACCCTAGAGAAGAAGAGGAGCTTGATTGCGTAGATCTAGATGATGGGAAGCTCTCAGCCAATGGATTGCCCATAAAAAGAAGATGAATAACAGCACAAGCAGTGATGGAATGGGGTATGCAGTAGATGAGCTACAGGATGGCACCTCCACATGGGAGTTATCACTCTTAAGCTCCACTTTATGCTTTCCCTTCTTCCTGGTGGATACTCTCTCACAGGGCGACCTCTCAACCTTCAATATGACTTCTTGGCGTCTTGGCCTTGCATGTCGCTCTCCCCAATTATGTGCCCCAAAAGACGGCCTGATCCTTCCCTGACCAGCCGGCTTAATGATCATCGCGCACGGGCTCTCATTTGATGAACTCTTAGTAAGACCCCTCGAATGTCCAAAAATGAACAATAACTCTCTTGGCAAATAGCAAAAATTTGAGAGTTCTACTTGTGCAGTAGGGATCTTGACATGAAATAGCTCCTTAGGAAATAACTCCCTTGATAAACGAATGATATCTATCATTAGGAATTTGACCTTCGACGTAAGGAGCTTCTTATTTGCTGGACTGCTCAAGGGCGTTGGAATATCGTGTGTGAATATACTTGGTAACACAGGTGTTCACCCCTTATATGGAAGTTGGTGAGGAGTAGATAAAATGTCAAAAGCTTCCAACAAGGAGCGGCCTGACCCACCCCTGAGCATAGAGTTCATCATCTCCTCGGCAGTAGAATGTGTCATTACTATGCATGAGGAGAACCCCTTCTTTTGATTGACCATTTGGACTATGACCGAACAAGGGGTAATAAGGGCCTTGAAAGCATGTTGGCCAATGAGTAACGTGATCGTTATTGTTTTGGCCCTTGATTTACTTAGCACCAATTCCTGAGAGTCCCTTTTGATGGGGATTGGTACAGACAGAGATTCAGACTTCTCAAAAGTGCCCGACACAAGAACGCGAATCGGCGTTCGACATATAAAATCTTGAATTTTGAACGGCATAGCCGTAACCGAATTCTTCTTGTCCGGTTCTTGATCATCATCTTTGGCACGTGTATTTGTAAGAATACACCCACTTCGAGAGGTGATGGAAGGAGATGAGTCGGAGATAACATGATCAACGGGTAATGGAGGTTCAATTGAAGGGGTTGTAAAAAGGGTAGGTGGAGATTGAAACACGACGAGCTTCTCCTCCTGCTCGGGAGCAGACAAGGTTGGCTCGGGTGCAAACATCGATGGGCCCTGCTCAGGGTTAATCACGGGTTTGGATATGAGGTTGAGTGGAGGAACATAGGTGGTTGGGTTTAGTGATGGGCCCTGCTCAAGGTTAATCACGGGTTTAGGTAAGGGGAGTGGAGGAATAGGAATGGTTGGAATCGGGGTTACAAGGCTAGTGGAGGTTTTAGGTGGAGACGACGGAGGATTACTCGGTTGGGAACAAGAGTTAGTGGAATGCTCAGTGGAAGCCAATGATTGGGGGTTATTTGTACAATTGAAGGGGGAACAGTAGAAGGCTTGGTACATAGGAAACGTCAGATTTTGGTGGTACGTGGGGGGTTAAGGGTAGAAGGTGATTCATGGTGCATTGATGCGGGTTGTCGAGGTGTAAACCCGTCATCGTAACACCATGATGTCTCATAAGCAGGGGTAGGACTAGTGGCTTCATCCTGAGCAGGGGGTTCTTGTGGGAGCAGTGGAAGAGAGAAACGAAGAAAACTCGGAGTAGGTGTATATTCAAAATCTTCATAAATTTCATCATGTGCCATTTCCAATTCTTTATGATCATCAAGTTCAAATGGACGCCGTGGTGGAGGCACGTTGATGAGTGGAGATGGTGTATATTGACATGAAGGATTTTGTGGATATGAATGCGGAGGTGGAGGCGGAGAGCCATATGAATGAGTGTAATGAATGAATGGTGGGTGGACGGCATCCACTTGATCGTTAAAACTTGGGAGAACTTCTTGCTCACTCATATTCTCAATGCCATACTGATCTCTTCTCTCCTTCCAATCCTTCTCCATTTTAGTGATGTTATTCATGAAAATGTGAAGGGGATTGACTTGAGGAGGAGGAGGAGGCGGTCGCGGACCCGTGATCCTCTTTAATTGTTCCTCCATTTGATCAATTTTATCAATGATAGCTCGTTGGAGAGATGTGACTTGTGAAGTTGAGGGTCGACTTTGAGTCTTTGGAGGGGCGGCTTGACATGAAGGCCGTGAAGGAGAAAGGGAGTGAGGTGTGCCCATGGAATGACCCGGTCGAACCGGGGTACAAGGGACAGCCAGATTTTGGGGCCATGACGGATGCTGAAATGAGAGAGGTGGTTGACCCATGTGGTCCTGAAAAGGAGCAGCACGAGGACCACCTAGGTCGCATGGATGACCCAGGGGAGAGGGAGTAGTAGATCCCCTCTTAATGCCAGCCTGGATGGCTTCAAGTTGTTGAGGAGTAAGGGAGTCGATGTGAGGAGCTAGAATATCTAAGGCATAGGGGGCACTAATGGAGGGGGAAGCTCCCCCGGCAATGGCCTGTACTCCATGTGAGAACTGATAAGACGGACCAGCGTCCATGGCACGGACCCCTGGCTCGCCTTAGTAGCCCTGGTCCGGGTTATACTCTCCATAAGAGTCACGACCTAGGTCATGCATTTGGGGTTCATAGCTGAAGGCCTCGGCCTCGAAAGCTTCAAGATTGTGTTCAGCCATCCGTAACACCTTTTCGGAACGTAATAACATACAACAACAAACAAATGACAGAGGTTAACACACAAGTTGATGCTTTACGTCCTCTTTTTTTGTTTTTCTTTTATTTTTTTTATTTTTTTCAATATAATGCTCACACAATAGGGGAGATCTTAGTTACAATATTGGTTTCCGCCATGTCATCTAAGGACACTCAACTCACCACGAATGGGTTGACTATCTCCAGGGAACTTCAGTGGTACAACCTGCCCAGTGAACGAAGAGGGAATCCTTCGATGTCGGGGACTTACGGAGGTCCCGATGGAGGAGATCCTAGTCCTTCGAGAGGAATTCCCGACGGAGAGTCCTTCCTTCACCGAGAGAGGTTAATCCTTAAAAAAAGTAAAAAAAAGGAAGAAAATGGGGTAAATGCATGAAATGCAGTGCTGAATAAAATATATATAACACAAACAAAACAAGGATAAACACACCAATATAACAGAGATAACAATGATATAACAGAGATAACAACAATAAACAGATAGAGTAGGATATAACCGTTCTTCTTTCCAAGACACGTAGAAACAGAAAGGGACTATGAGAGTGCACGTGGTGCACAAAGGGGGATGACGTAGCACACGCGGGTGCAATAAGGAAGGGCACACGTGGGTGCCGAGTAGAGGAGGGCACACGTGGGTGCCGAGTGAAGGGGGCACACGTGGGTGCCAAATGGAAGGGGCACACGTGGGTGCCAAATGGAGGAGGAGTGCACGAGGTGCACGAGACAACGTTGACCTCTCAAGTAACCACAAAGGACCGGGGGAGTGCACGTGGTGCACGAGGGAAATGATGTAGCGCACGTGGGCGCAATAGGGAGGGGCACACGCGGGTGCCAAAAGAAGAGAGGCACATGTGGGTGCCGAAAAGAGGGAGGCACACATGGGTGCCGAGAGTTCAAGGGTAACCAAAAAAAGCAAAAAGCAGGTCACACCGTGATCGCCAGAGATGTGAACGCGTCACGTGGTGGACTGAGAGAGAGAGATGGGGTTTCTCCCTCTCTTAGTGAAAGGAAAAAAATGACGAAAGAAACGTGTGCGTAAAGGGGGGTGAAATAGAAAAAAAGTGGAGAGTACAACCTGTAGTAGGTATACTGCAGACCTAGACTTACCGAACTCCGGTACGTGGCAGAGGTAGGGATCCGAAGACCCTCTCGCGCAAACTAAACTCCTTTCCGGTAGGCGTAGCCTACCGTTCCGTGAGTAGTTTTTTTATATACCGGGTGCGAGCCTAGGACTTTACGTAGTAGAAATTGGCGGACACAAAAACACACGTAGACTCAGAATTTTGAACGGCATATCACTCCTCACACAGTTATAATAGCAAAAATATAACAGAGAGTAAACAGACCGCCGCAGGACATTGATCCTGCGGGGTTTTAACAATAATATAACAAAGTGCAGAAAGGAAGTGCTGAAAGTAAATGACCACGGTGAAATGACTCACCGCGACCGATTATAGTACAAACAGACCCGTGTGGGATTTAGCTATCCGCGGGTATTATAGACATAAAATAAAAATTACTACAAGCACGCGTTTGGTGGTGTGATCGCCAGGGACCGAGGGCCCCAAACTGGTTGATCACTTTTGCCTTTGACGCGGGATGATATGGGCTCCTTCTTCCTCTTCGTTCGGCTGGCCGAAGAAGAGGGCTTTTGAGTGGTTACCCCTGCAAAAAGAAACAACCACAGAAATTAAGTTAGAACGATGATATGATATGATAGCAATTCATGGGATAAGAACACTAATAACTGAATAGCAGACTAAAAATATAATAAAATAATAAGAGTAAGAAACGAAGCCGCTGATGGCAATGCAAGTACGGGGCGGGCGAACGGTGGGATGAAACGTCTTTCCTCGTGTATAGGAACACACGGGAGCGCTAGTGGGCCAAAGGCCTGCTGTTCTTCCTGCACGTCTAAAACGATGACAAACTAATATGAAACAACAGAAACAATATGTTTATATATATAATTTAACATAAATATACATATGCATATATATATATATTTATATAGCTATAAACATAGATATGTATATATATTTACACCAAAATATACATAAGCACATACATATATATACATATATATATATACATATGAACATATATATGTATGTATATATTTAAGTATACATATTTATGTGAATATACCTATATAAATATGGATAAGATATATACATATAGCATATATATATATATATATATATAATAAATATGAAATGAAAGAAACTAAATAAAAGAACACATGAGGGGGGGAGAAGAGAGAGGAAAGGAGCTTCTGGCGACGGAGAAAAAAAGGACAGAAGAGAGAGGGAAGTGGGGAGAGAGAAATAATAAAAAGAATAGGAGATGGGACGAGAGGGAGAGAAAGGAGGAGAGAGGGGACAGAAGAGAGATCGACAGAGGGAGGAAGTGAGACAGGGGGAGGGAGAGAGAGAAATCGTGTGAGGGGAGAGAGAAGAGAGTTCGTTGGATGGGGAAGAGAAGACAGAAGAGAGAGAGAAGGGAGAGGAACAAAAATAAATAAAAAATTAAAAAAAAAGGAGAGAAAGGATGCGAGAGGAGAGGGAGGTGGGAAGAGGAGAGAGAGGGAGACACGCTGGAGAGAAAGGGGATTAAAAAATAAAAAAATGGGACAGAGAGAGAGATTGAGAGAGTGGAGAAGAGAGAGAGAGAGAGGGGGGTGCGAGGGAGAGACATAGGGTGAGAGAAAGAGAGGGAAAGAGAGAGACGGGAGGGAGATAGCGACAGAGAGAGGAAGAGAGAGGCGAAGGGGGGACTCGCGGAGGCGAGGTGGTTCACAGGTGGGGGTAGACGACGACGACGGCGACCGTGGCCGGCGGGGTCGTAGGGCGGCGGCCGGAGGCGTCAGATGGCGGCCGGCGAGGTGGCGTAGACGCATGCACGGGGGGAGACGGCAGTGAGAGGAGGCGGCGGGAGTGGGGGCTCTCAACGGTGAGAGGGAGATGGTTTCGCGGCGGTGCTCGTGGGCATGCAGGTGGGTGGCCGTGCAGTGGTCGCGGATGACGGTGACGGACGTGGGCAGCCGGCGGCTTGCGGCGAGGTAGACGGCAGGCGGCTCTGCGGCGGTGGCAGCCGGCTCGCGGTTGGACGGAGGTCGGTGCAGCGGCGGCGTGGAGGATGCGGGCGGTGCATGCAAGGAGGTGCCCCGGAGGTGGATGGCGACGAGGACGGCTGTGGCGTCGAGGGGGGCGCTGCGGCAAGGGAGTTGATGAGGGCGACCGGGGGTGGTCGCGGACGATGTCCACGGTGGGACGTGGGAGCGTCACGGTGGCATTTGCAGGGCGGCGGCTTGGAAGGTGCAGCGGCAGGTGGCGTGGAGGTGGTGTTGACGTGGCCGGGGGTGGTTCGTGGCGATGGTGTCGGGAGGCGGAGGTGGTGGGGCGGATGGCTCACGGCGACGATGACCGGCGGCTAGGCCGTGCAGGAGGTGGTCGACGGCGACAGCGGTGGTGTTGAGTGGAGGTGGCTGCGGTGGCATTGGCGGAGGGAGGTCGACGGCGACGTCGGCAGGTGGCCGGTGAAGGTGGCGGTGGCGTTATGGGGGCTCGCGGCGGTATGGAGGGTGGAGAGGGGTGAGGATAGGTGGCATCGTGGGTGCATGCAAAAGGGGGGGTATGTGTGTGTGGTGAGGGGCTTGCGATGGGGTGAGAAGTGGCCGGGATCTGAGGGGTGATGGGAGGTGTGCTTTTTTTTTTTTTGGTATCCAGGGAAGAGTGTCAGGGGGCTCACAGGTGTGTTGGTGAGAGAGATGGGTGTGGAGTGGGAGGTTTAAGTGTGTGGGGTTGAGAGAGGGAGCAAGATCCGTGAGAAATGGAGGAAGTTAATAAGTTGGGCAATAAAAGATGGGGCCATGCGAATTAAATTTTATTTATTTATTTTTGAATAGGAATGGGTCAAGCCCATTAGCACACAATGAACCCCCCCCTCTTTTAGGATTAAAAGGATGGGCCAAGCCCATTAACATTTTTTTTTTGTGTAAGAATGGTCACAAGCCCATTAACAAGAGTTTTTATTCAAGAAACCACAATTTTCTTTTCGTGAGATGAGATCATCAGATTAAATTAGAGATTACCCAACTAACTTAACCGTGTGAGCTGCTTTGGGGCGCCTTAGTGTAATAAGGGATCTGCTCAGCATAATGCTAAAATGCCGTGTCTACACCTGCCATTCTCGCTAAGGTGCTTTAGAGAGCTACGGAGTACCAGTTGAAAATGAATCCAAAGAAATGTGTTTTTGGAGTCTCTTCAGAGAAGTTGCTAGGCTTCATAGTTAGTAAAAGGGGGATTCAGATTGATCCTAACAAAGCAAACGCCGTCATGGACATGTCTCCGCCCAAGAATATCACGGAACTTCGAGGACTGATTGGACGATTGTCATTCATTAGAAGATTCATATCCCAGCATTCTCAGAGGTGCCGCCCATTTTACGAATTGCTAAAGGCGGGGGTCAAGTTCGAGTGGAATCAAGACTGTCAAAAGTCTTATGAAGATTTGAAGGTGTATTTATCTAATCCCCCGGTTTTGCAACCGCCTATCCCTGGGAAGCCCCTGATCCTATACATTTCTATCATTGAGGACTCCCTAGGAGCTGTCCTAGGATAAGTAGATGTTGAAGGCAAAGAGCAGATAGCTTATTACCTCTCCCGGTTATTTAACCCCGCGGAGGCCAAGTGCACTACAATGGAGAAAACTTGTGCCGCCTTAGTTTGGGTAGCTCAGAAGTTGAAACACTACTTTCTAGCCCACCCGGTTAGGCTGATTTATAGAATGGACCCAATCCGTTATCTCTTAGAAAAGCATGTCCTTTCTAGTAGGTTAGCTCGCTGGCAGAGCTTCCTCTCTCAGTTTGATATCACATTCGTCGCTCAGAAGGCAATCAAAGGATATGTCATCGCTGAGCATCTCGCCCATCTTCCTATCCCCTGCACGGACTCTATTCAAGACGATTTCCCTGACGAGCATCTCTTTGTTCTTACTCATAATCCCTTTTGGTCTCTACACTTTGACGGTGCACTCAATTCTCAAAGCCGTGGGATAGGCGCTATTCTGCTCACTCCGGAAGGAGTAACGATTCCCTTTGCATATCAGCTTTATTTTCCCACTACCAACAACAACGGCTAGTATGAAGCTCTCCTAGTGGATTGAAGCACGCCTATCTGTTGGGCACGCATTATTTAAACATCATAGGAGACTCTCAACTCGTTTTACGGCAAGTCCTGTCCACTTACCGCACCCGTGACTTGAAGCTCAAGCCATACCAGGATTTGGTCACTCTATTGGCTAGGCAATTCCGTAAGCTGATCTACATCTATACTCCTCGATCTCAGAATATTCTTGTTGATGCGTTGGCATCACTCGCTTCCTCCCTATCCTTTCCTCTCAGTCGGAGCACTGAGACTATCATCATCCAGAGATTGGACGCCCCTTCTCTTCAGGATCCTTGGTTCGACAACCTTAGGAAGACTGTAGAGGCTAGGGCTGAGAAGGAAGATTTGAATGAAGTATCCTTGACTGAGTTAGAAGAGATTCTGGAAGAGGAGGAATCGCCATGGTACCATGAAATTGAGCTGTATTGCAGGGATGGATCATTCCCAGAAGGGGTAAGTGCCGAGCAGCGTAAGGCTATTAGAAGAGCCGCCTCGAAGTACACTATCATTGCTGGAGAATTATACAAGCGTGCTCTCAACGGGATGCTCATGAGATGTCTCGATGATGATGAAGCTCGAAAGGTGGCCGAAGCAGCCCATTCAAGTGAGTGTGGAGGTCATGTCAATGGCTAGGCTTTAGTGAAGAAAATCCTTAGGTAGGGTTACTATTGGCCTACTCTAGAGGAAGATTGCTCCCTCTATGTGATGTGACACAACCTAGGACTCAACAAGCAAGCACAATTAAGCATTCAAAACAGACCGATAATAGCAACCGCTCACCCGATGCTCACTAAGACCAGGGATAACTTGGCAATGCCAAGGGGAGGTTGTGTGGGCTAGGCCCTTGCTGGTAGAGGGCAAGCAAGGCCAAGGTTTGATTCCCCAAGGGTATGGCTGCCCAAATCAAGGGTCCGACGAAGTGCCAAAGGGCACGGGTTCCACTCTCTTCCCATGATGATCACTTATAGCAAATGAGCTTAAGGATCGGGCTCTCGTCACGGCCAGCGGAGTTTATGAACTAATATTGAAAGAACAAGCATGAATTAGAGCAACGTTTTGGAGCACTCACTCGACCGGTTTGAAGAAACCGGTCCCGCTCGGAGACGAGGGCGAGCGGGGAAGCGTGGGTTCCCACACGCTGCGCCAGGGTAGCTTGACCTGTTTAAGCTATTACAACACTACACCTCATGCAAGGGGGGGATCGTGGGGAAGGGAAGATGATAGTTACATCCAAACCCTACCTCCACACAGGGAGGGGCCTTCAGTCGGCCAAGCGGGGAGGGGAATTTGAGAAGGGAACACCGAAGATGGGAGGTTGCCGATTTTGCCCAGTTCTGTGGGTGCTGACAAGAGACTGATGAATTGACTGCTGCAATTGGTACCGAATTTTGTTGGGGACGAAACCACCTGAAAAATCTTTGTAGTAGGCCGGGAAAGTCGTCCAAATTTTATTAATTTATTCTGTCATTGATGCTGGTCTGGGTGGAGGCCCGAACAAGGAGGCAGAGTCTCAGACTGGCAGCTTCTGGTTTCCAACAGCAGGCTGTAGAGGTTGCCCTGACAGCTGCCGAACTCAGAATTGAGCACCGTTGGAGTCGTTGGAACCGTGGACGAGTCCCCTTTGTAGAAAAACTGACGGGGAAGCCAAACCATGCCGGAGAGGACCAGGGGACTTTGAACAATGATCACAGGTCCGTGCATACTGTGGGAAGCAGAACCGCGTGGCTGAGGGAGAAAATTGATAACTCCCGCTACAAGATGCTGAACGGAGTTTCGCTTCTTGATTCTGAAAGTAGACAGAATGAGGAAAAACTTTGCACAAGCGCTCTTGTCTTGATTCACGCTGGATTTGTCGGGACAGAGCTTCCAATCACGTTCAGGTGCTCTGTCAGGAGAGCTTCGCGCAGTCGAGGGAGAACGGCTCTCCCGGGCAGCACGGTGCTCGGACGATGATGAAACCACTTCCGTTGCGAAGAAGACAGACAGACGCTTCCGATGATAGCTCTTGGACCTCCAGGGACATCAGGGGGAAGACGGGGTCGCTGCTGCACTCCACTGGTTCTCTGCAGGCTCTCAGCCAAGGTGTAGGAAGGGTGATGGGGTGGCTGCTCTTGGTAGAGTGGAGTGGAGGGAAGGGGATGGGGGTGGCCTACTCAATGGGGAAGGGAGTTGGGCGACTTTGGGCTATGGAGGGAAGGGGATATTCAAATTCAAATGGTCTTGGGAGGTGGAGGGTTGCATGGAGGAGAGGGAAGGGTGCTTGGGAAAGGGATGAGGTGGTTGGAGGGTGGCTTAGTGATTGGGGATGCTCCCTTGGGACTAGGGGGTGGAGTAATGGGATGTGTGGGGAAGGGGAGTGGCCTTTAATGGGGGTAGGTGGGAGAGTGGTGGTTGGGAAGGGAGGAGAGAGAAAATTTTCAAAATTGGGTGTGGAGGAGAGAGAAAGGGGAGTGAAAGAGAGAGATTAAGAGAGGGATAGGTGGGATTCTATCCCTAAGGCTTCTCACCTCACTAATGGATTCACTCCACCATAAAAATAAAGATAGAACTCACAAAATGGCAATTTTTCATTGATTGATTCATTAGTTGAAATGGGGGGAATGGGGTCCTATATATAGGCAACCCACATTTCTACAAAAGTCTCTGACTCTTACTACAATGACCAAAGACCAAGGGGGTAGGGGCGCCCCTGGGCCTAGCCCAAAGAATTGGGCCCAATAACCATTCTAAACAATCTAATGACACTTAACCTAGGGGAATAAACAAAAGACCTAGGGACATGACTCAAATAAAAGGGCAAATACATCAAATGACTCAAATAAAAATTACATAGGACTCAAAATTAAATAACTAGACCATGCCGGATGCAACCGGGGCGAGGAGACGAGCTGTGAACATGGGAATGGGGGTGATGTCCCCATCACTATGTCCGGAGGTGTCTTAAATGCCAACTCTACGCTTATAAAATCCACGCTTGCTTCATCTCTTCATCCTCTCTCTGCTCCTTGGCCATTCTCCATATGGGCTTTCGACATTGTTGGCCCGCTCGGAGATCCTGACTCTCAGACCAAGCAGAAATTCTTTTTCCTCACCACCACTGAGTACTTCACCAAGTGGGCTGAAGCAGAAGCATACGCGAAAATCAAAGCTACTATGGTGTGCTGCTTCATCATAAAGAATATCATCACGCGGTTCGGAGTGCCAAGCAGCATCGTCACCGACAATGGACCCCAGTTCATCTCTTAAGAGCTCCAGCTGCTTTGTAAGAAGTTTAATATTGCATTGCATCATTCATTTCCATATTACCCGCAAGGTAACGGTCAAGCTGAAGCTACTAATAAAACCCTTCTTAAAATTATAAAGAAAACTTGTGAATCTCACAAATTCTCAGATTGGCCTGAACGATTAGTGGAAGCTCTATGGGCTTACCGTACCTCCGTCCATACTCATACATGGCAAACCCCCTATGCTCTCACTTACGGGATGGAGGCGGTTGTAACGACCCGAGAATCCGATTACCGGGAAGGCCTGATAATCTGAGACTCGAACCGCCGCCCACGAGCCGGGAGGGCTCGGAAGGGCTAAAAGGAGTGTGGAGGCACAAAGAAATAGGAAATAAAGTAGGATAATTCAATAATTAACAAAAATAAATAAACAACTGCAACAACAGAGTCCAGTCCAACAGAAAGTACAGTCTAAAGTAGTAAACCGTACCATATGCCGAGTGAACACTCGGCCCAGCGAGCTGGCAATTGAGAACCTCCGAACAGCACCCTCGAACCTCGAGGAAGAACCGCCACACCTGAAAAGTAGGGAATGTGTCTTCAAAACAGAGACTCAGCAGGGATCCCGCAGTACCCCAACCGGAAACAACGGCGGTAGCGGAAAGGAAAGCTACAACGACAGCAGGAACAACGAACCGGTGGCCGGTCAAAACTCGGCACTACATCTACTCCTACTGTACCAGAAACACCCCACCATCTCAAGGTCGGGGCTACCGAACTACACTAGTACCACTTACCGAAGTAAAACCTACGGCAACCCCGCCGTAGAGGCCTATCTCCCAGGACACGGCCAACCTGGACACGCTATCCAAGGTGCAACCCCGACCATCCAATCGCGGACACCGCACCAACAAGATGCAACCTCGGTAAAGCCACTAGCACCGGTCTAATGGCACGAGAACCGATACCCACGCCACGGCGAAACAACGAAAACTCAACGGTCAACACGACCGAAAACCCGAAGGTCGAAGTCACTGAAACGAACAGTCTGTCACTCCCGACTCGACAGGAGTACCTCCCACTAGAAGCAAAGCCAGATGTGTCCACTGACGTCTTAGACCGTGCCTCAGGTGTCTCCCTCCGACCCAGCGGGAACTGAGACACCGTACAAGTAACCACAAACAAGTGACTAGTTGGGGTCACGCCCATCAGCGTGGGTCCAACCGCCCCCAACCACGTGTGCACACACAGACCGCGCGTCCCGGGTCTGGCCCTCTGACCGATTTTCCCCTCAGTCGGACTCTGGCTGCAAGACGTGGGGCCCAACGGAAACCAGTCTAAAATCATCCTTAGGGTAAGGCCGTACACCTACTCCCATGTGAGACCAGCACACGCGTACTGGTGGGCTACGACTAGTGGAGGTCACTAAAGGAGTAGACTCTCAAGTCAATGGAAAACAACGTCCGCATCCGACGACGTACGGGGACCATCCCACGTACCGACACCATCGCACGGTGACAACAGTCGGAGAAGAAACGGGACTCACAGTCCACGGGCCACGGACTTGGCCACGCAGAAATGCCAAAACACAGTTCCCAAGGTAGCTCACAGGTCGCCAAACCGAATTCCACTCTCAGGGAACAATGGGAACCCTCCAGCCCCAGGCTGGGCAACTGGACTCGTGGTCCAAGGCCTCACACATGGCCCACGCGGAAAGCACAGAAGCACGATTCCCAGGGCAACGCACAAGCTGCCACGCTGATAACTGGACTCGTAGTCCAAGGCCAACACACGGCCCACTCGGGATTCATCTTCCAAGTGAACTCATGACATGAGTCGGAGACCCCACCGCACACACACCGATACACGGTGACTCGATTAAGCGTAAGACAAAAGCCCAGAACACGAGGAGTCACCCGGACTCTCAAACCCACGGGCACGCTAAATGAGGTTACACGGTCCTTCTGACACCCTCAAGACATGGACACAGAACCTTCGGGGTGTCTGGGACATCCAAGAGACCGCAAGTCGACCACTGGCTCGCAACCGAGTCGACTAGGGACCTACACAACGTGAAACAACCGTGGCGGGCACAAAGAACCACTTCGGCGCAACATAGTGCCTTGCGGTCTACCTTTGGGCCGTCACAGCTGTAACGGTCCAAGGCTAGACCGTCACAGCACTCTAACAGTCCAACACAGGAGCGTCACGTGAGAGGGGTAACACCGACTGTGACGCACCCGCCCTGGGGCGTCATAGTCTCTAACGGACCAAGCCTGGTGGGTTAGAAGATAGAACGAAATAGGTTGTGACGCACACCCCTCGGGGCGTCACAGCCTCTGACGGTCCTACCTAGGCGCGTCAGAAGAATGGGCTGCGTCAGCTCTGACGCTCCCATTTAGGGGCGTCACAGTGCTCTGACGGTCCACCCCTAGTGCGTCAGAGACTTGTGACCCCCAACGGTCTGAAAACACGAGAACGGACGTAGCGGTCGAACCCAGGCGCATCACACCCTCTGACGATTTATCGTGGGACCGTCAGAGCGACCGACGCCCTACCGATAAAACAGGACCCTATGAGGCACCCTCCTTGGCGCGTCACAGCACGTAACGCACCCACCCTGGGGCGTTACAGACTGTGACGGTCACTGGAAGGAACGTCACACCGTCCCGAGAACGCTACGGCGGGAAACGACCCAAAAATCATCTCACGCCCCCATAACTCCATGAGAGGGGGGGAAAACAAGGGGGAAGCCCCCAAATAGCCCCTAACATGCATCTATGGCCTCGGATCGGCCAAAAATGCAATGAAACGACGGATCGACGCTTAACCCCAAAAATATGGATTTTTCCCAAAATCCCCAAATACATCCGCTCGGCTCACCACGGCCTACGAAACTCGCGGGAAAGGGAATGCACGAGCTGGGGGTCCATCTCCCTACCTCCACCAAAGAAACGACCCGCCGTGGACGTCGATCCATGAAAAAATCCCTGCGAAACACTCGCCGGCTCACGAACGCGCCCTTGAGCTCCCATGCGCCTCCATCCCCCGATCCTCGACCCATCGCCGCCGTCCTCCTTGCCCGCGTCACCCTACCGCACCCCCGTCTCACTACGTCGGCCGCCGGAGAAGAGAGGGTGAGAAGAGAGCGTGGGAGAAGAGAGAGAGGGAGAGAGTGAGAAATGAGAGGGGGGAGAGAGAAAGGGTTAATATTTAGATAAATCCAAAATTTATAGAAATTTAGAAAATTACGAAAAATTACCTCCGCGATCCTCGGGAGGAACAGAATGCAGTGGTAACGTCCCGGAGTCGGAGAACGCCACGGTTCGTCTTGCACAGAGTTCCGAAGGCACATTAGGAAAAAAGACGTGTAAAACATAAAATACACTCCGAGGCCAACGAAAATTATCCGAGAAATAACAGAAAAAACTTGGGGGATTACAGCGGTGCTCCCATATGAGATCTTAATCCCTTCCTTAAGGGTACATGTCGATAAAGAACTTAATCTCGATGAACGTCGGGAGGCGTTGCTCTTCCAGTTGGAACTCTTGGATGAGAAGAGGATGAATGCATCCGATCACGTGTCTGTTTATCAAAAGAGAGTTTCGTGTTATTTTTAAAAGAAGGTAATTGAACGTAAATTTCAAGTAGGTGATATGGTTTTGAAGTGTAAATTCATTAAGTCCGGAGGTCCTAGATCTAAATTGCAACTTAACTGGGAAGGGTCGTTCGTCGTTAAAGAGGCTTATCCAGGGAACGCATATCGCTTAGTCAACGCAGAAGGTGAGGATCTGTCCCACGCTTGGAATGGGTTGTATCTTAAATATTTTTTCCCTTAGAGTCAGGCTAATAAATGCTCGGTAGCGAGGTGTCCCTTCCTTGACCACGAAGGAGGATTTCAAGGTTGGCAAATCGCACATTTCACGACATCCCTAGTCGGGTTTCCCAGTTTTGTGTGAACACCATTTCTCCCTTGGCCATGCTTGGGGGAAGTGAAGGTTCATATCCGTTTCTCTCTTCGGCTGAATCTTGGGGCAAGAGGCAAATAAGGGGGCGATGACTGATCTAGACACCCTGATGAGAGGCGGTCTCAAATAGGGGCAGTCCGTTATGACCTGATTCCACAAACAAAAGTGACAGTAACATCAAAGAGAAAATAAGAAGGAGCAAATCGAAGAAAAATTAAAAGCTCATTTCAAAAGCTCAAAAATTCAAAAGATCAAAAGCTCCAAAAGGTCTGAAACTAGGCATGGCAAGAGTTGCAGTACAGTTTCCCCACGGGACGTTATGAGCCCGGTCGTATGCGTGCCTAGGGTGGATAAATGTTCGATGACAGACACAGAGCTCCCGCGCAACAGACTAAATCTCTAAAGGGGGTTGTCATGAGAGGAACTCAAGCCCTAAGAACCTCTATACCTGGTCTAGGATTATCTCCCAAATTCCTTTTTTCTTTTTAGGACTAAAACTATATCCTAGGCATGGCCTCGATAGAAGCACCGTTACACAGGTTGGCCCTGACCAGGGGTTGTCACCTCAAAATCACGCTGATCTCAGAAGATTCTTAGTGTGACGGGTAGGGCTTGGAGAGGGGGATTTCTATAGCACAATTAAGAGTAACCGAACTAGGCCCATTCGGACCAAATGAGGCCCAGCTCATCCAAGTGACAGCCCTCTAGGGACCACTTTGGCAGGAAAGCCCAATAAAGATCACTCGGGGACCCATCCTTCCTCGGCGGCCCTAAGGCTCGGAAGGCCTGAACGACAGAACGGAGGAAGGCCCACACCTGAGCCATCTCCCCACCGAGATAAGGGCAGGCGCTACGCGCCCACTCCGATCTGACTATGTCCGAGCTATGCCCATCGCCCGGGTAGGGCTAGCGCTTCTCATGCTTGGATCAACTGACAAACGCTTATCCATGCATCCGTTGGCAGTCCTTTATGAGCAGGAGTTCAGCGGGATAAGGGCGCCACGATCTCCCAAGGTCATGAAGAGCCCACGATGAGGACGTAACGATCCCCTGATGAGGACGTAGCTCCCGCCTGAAACCCCTCGACTTATAGGACTCCTAAAGACGGCGCACTATTTAAATGAAGGATACCCTCCGGTGAAAGGTAAAGGCAACCACACGCTCAAAACTCCTGAGCAGGAACCACTTCACCCTTCTGGTGGAGAGGGATCTCGCGCAGAAGCTACTTCCTCCCTATATTGCTCCCACCATAGCTCTACTGACTTAGACATCAGAGGGTTTTCCCCAGGGACTCATCCTTGGGTCCCCTGATCTGTTTCCCTTTCTTGCAGTTCACAATTCGATGATCCTCTACCTGCTCAGGACCCACACGAGATCACGCCTCTTCATATGGCGCTCTCTGTGGGAAACCGACAAAAAGCCAGTATGGTGCGAAGGAGCTCAGGGAGGAGGTCCACCGGTGACAGGGGAAAGGCCATGGTAGCAGCGGGGGATGGCCCCTCTCGGGCCTCGCAGAACCCCCCCTCCAACGCCAGTGCCCCCGCCGACGGACCCCCCCCCCCCCCCCGCGGTAGTAGAGCTACCGCTTGACGGTGGTGCGGACGCCTTCCAAGCCTCAACGCGAAACTGGACGTCCTCGTGGAACTCATGAGGACCCAGGCGGCCAGGGATGGAAGATCACGTGCCCCGTCAGGGATCCCTCCCTGCGAGAATGCATCCCAACACACTGTCGGAGGCCGCTTCACTATCCGCGGCCAGCAGATTATCCGCAACCGGATTGAAGGACCCTCGCAAGCTCCGCCTCTGGAGCAAGAGGCTTCCTCCACACCAAGGCGGGGAAAACCGGGGGCACGCCATCCGAACCCAGAGACCGACGTTCCCGGGGATGGCCAAGACATTCCCCCCAACCTCGCTCCCCAACAGCAGCCGGAGTTGTCCCTCTGACTGCAAGAGTTCGAGAGATGCTTCGCAGAACAAGAACGCGCCCTGCAGAAGGCCTATCTCCCGGAGGATGAGGAGAAATCCCCTTTCTCCGAGTATATCTTGAAGGCAGAGGTGTCTCTCATAACCTCCATCCCAACCTTCAAGCTCTACGACGGCCAGGGCGACCCGGCCGATCACTATGACAGCTTCGACGCTCTGATGACCCTGCATGGAGCGTTCGACGCCATCAAATGCCGAGCCTTCGTGACCACCCTGGTCCAAGGCGCTCAAGCTTGGTTCCGGACCCTCGCCCCCGGATCCATCCGAGATTTCAAGCAGTTTGGGCGAGTCTTCAAAGAGAGTTTCACCGGAAGTGCCCCCCCAAGGTCGGTAGCGGGGCTCCTGGCCCTAAAACAGGCGCAAGAGGAGAAACTCCGAGCTTATATTCACCGATTCAAGTCAGAAGCCTTGAGGATCCCCCGCCTAGACGTGGCCTCAGCCATAACCGCGCTGACTAGGGGCACCCGTGATGAGAACCTCCGCCGCGAGCTTGTCCTCCGCCCTCCCTCGACCCTCACCGAGCTAGTAACTCTGGCTTTGCGCCATGCCGAGTGCGAAGAAGTACTCAGCGCATGCCGAGATGCAACCGGCTCGGGTCGGGAAGGGGACAAAAAGTGAGCACCCGAGCCTAGCTCAAGTTCGGGAAAAAGGCAGAATCGAGACGGAGAGCGCAAGGAACCATCGCGGAAGTATGAACGGTACACCCCGCTAGCCGCACCGGTCTATGAGGTCTACGAAGACATCAAAGACTCGGGTCTCCTCCACCAACCCGAGTAAATAAGGTCGAAGAACCGTAATCGCAGCAAGCACTGCTTGTTCCACAGTGATCACAGACACCACACCGGTGACTGCCACCAGCTCCAAGATGAGATCGAGCGCCTCATCCGTCAAGGACACCTAGCTCGATTCTTAGCCGAGCGTAAGGAAGACCGAGGCACCCCGGAGGAGATCAACAACGCCCCCCGAGGGGTCCACATCAACGTTATCTCTGGAGGAACAGCATCAGGAGGCGACAGCGCCAGAGGAAGGAAGCCTCATGTCGAGCGGGTGAGCCGAGCCATAGAGCCTCCCAAGGCCCCACCGAGTGAGCCCCAGGTCGTAGTCTTCTCCGACCGAGACTTGGAGGGGCTGAACACCCCGCATGACGACGCCCTCGTGATATCGGCCACAATAAACCGTTGTAACGTAGATAGAATTCTAGTTGACAATGGAAGTGCCCCTGATGTATTGTCTTATGATTGTTTCCTTAAGATGGGAGAGGATCCATCTAAGCTCCGCCCGATCCGGACCCCCCTCTGCGGGTTCAATGGCCTGGCCACCTACCCCGAGGGAGCCCTGAGCCTGCCGGTTACTCTCGGCACCCCACCCAAAACCATTAAGGTCATGGTGGACTTCATAGTGATTAAAGGTATGATAGCATACAACGCCATCTTCGGTCGAGGAATCCTCAGCCGAACGAAAGTGGTGCCCTCTACCTATCACCAAAAGATGAAGTTCCCCACCAAAAATGGGGTGGGGGAAGTCCGAGGTAACCAGGCCATGGCTCGGAAGTTCTACAACATCTCGGTGGAAACCTCAAGGCCGGACGGGAATAACAAGGGCCCTCGGGGAGTCGAGGAAAAATCCGCAACCACCGAACCTGGAGGCGAATTGCTAGCGATTTTCTTAAACGACGACCCGACCCTAGGAGTAAAGATCAGAGCTGACCTACCATCTGAGGTTCAGAAGCAATATAAAGATTTTCTTTCTGCGTACATCCGAGTCTTCGCATGGTCTGATGATCAGCTCCCTGGGATACCAAGGGAGACCATAAGGCACAAGCTTAACCTTGACCCCACCATGAAGCCCGTACAGCAACGCAGAAGGAAGCATGCACCAGAGAAGCAGGTGATCATCAAGGCGCAGGTCACCAAGGGACAAGAGACTGGCCTTTTTAGACCAGTCCTGTACCCGACATGGCTAGCCAACGTCGTCCTGGTACCGAAAGCTTCGGGCAAGTGGCAGATGTGCGTGGATTTCACCGACCTGAATAAGGCCACCCCTAAGGACTGTTATCCGTTGCCAAGCATCGACCAATTGGTTGACTCAACCTCGGGCAATGAGATACTCAGCTTCCTAGACGCCTATTCGGGTTACCATCAGATCAGAATGGATCCAGAAGATGTTGAGAAGACCGCCTTCATCACCGACTGCGGCGTGTACTGCTACACCTGAATGCCTTTCGGGTTGAAGAACGCTGGAGCCACGTACCAAAGGCTGGTCAATCACATGTTTGATGGACAGTTGGGTCGGAACATCGAGGCCTACATTGACAACATGCTCGTCAAGACCCCCAAGGCCGAGGACCACTTCGCCGACCTCGCCGAGAGCTTCGACACCCTCCTGAGGTACAGCATGAAGCTCAACCCGGCCAAATGTGCCTTCAGAGTGAGATACGAAAAGTTCCTGGGTTTCCTAGTCACTCAGCGGGGGATCGAGGCCAACCCAGACAAAGTCCAGGCCATGCGCCCGCCCACCTGCATCAAGGACGTCCAACGCCTTACTGGGCGTGTCGCCGCTCTCAGCCGGTGTAACAACCCTGATAAGAGCAAGATTTATAAATAAATCAAATTGAAAATAAAAGATAAGCAAATAAATGATAAAACCGAAAATGGAAAAAAATTAAACACTGATGAAAATAACGCCGCAGATAAACGCGCTACTTGACAAGAAACGCCCTCACCTAAGGCGTGTTTTTGAGAAAGGACGCCCACACTTCAAGGCGTCAAATCTTAAACAACCAAAATTACATAAAGAGGCAAGTATTTGAAACGCCCTTTTCTTGGACGCGTTTCCACAAGAAACGACGCGCGTCAAGGCGTCAATTTAAAATTCGACGCCCTAGCGTAAGGCGTTATTTCCATTCCAGTTTCGTTCGAACCGGGAACTTATCCAGGGTAAGTTGATAACTATGGTAAAGAGTTCGAATGTAGTAAGGACTCTATCATGGAAGTATTACTTCCAATCAAACTCTAGCCCTAATAGGACCCCAAAAATCTTATAAATACTCTCCTGTTTAACCCTCGTACGCTATTTGGCGTTCGAATTCTTCAAAGGTATGTAATGAACAGTATGTCTTCTTTGCCTTCGATTCATGAAGAATCCCTGATTCTTATTCTTCTTCTCTTCTTACAGGTTAAGAAGATTAACGTTCTGAAGAACAAAAGGGTAAGTTCTTCTTTCCTCTACCTTCAGTCAAGTATTATGAAGAAAAATACTGATGTTTCGTATATATATATTCCTCTGTAGGAAAAGCTCTCTACCTGAAGAAACGAAGTGTTCTTCATCTACGTTCTTTTCATCAAAGCCATCGTTCAATAGCAGTTCCATCTAGTTCAGGAGTCTCTGTTCTTCTTATCAATCTCTTCACGTTTCTCCATCCAGATTATTGCCCAAGGTAGGATTTTCTCAGGGATTGTAGCCCAAACTAGCATATTAATATTTATAACATCATCCGTTAATACCTGCATATAGATTTCATGCATTTCGGTTAGTTTCTAAAGAGTTTTGAAATAGACGCCCTTATCAAGGACGCTACATTAAAAGACACGACCACGACTAGGTCGTCAATTTAATATTTGACGCCCTGCACACGGACGTCAATTTCTCTTAATTAATAAACACCATGTTTAAAAATTATATATCAATGTCTAAATTAATGCATGGTCAATCTCTTGTAATCCTGCTATTTCTTATGGTACTGACCATATATCATGTTTTCCTGAAATTTCATTGTCTCGAAACTTGTGAACTTGTGAATTAACGACCTTGTCCAGGTCATCTTTTCTTGAACTGACGCCCCATACCAGGGCGCCTTCAGTAAACTAACGCCCCTGTCCAGGGCGCGTTTCATTAAAATTTCCAGATTTATAATATTCTGCAAAACTAGAAATATTGAGAGGACGACTGCTGTACACGTCGTCAAATCTAATATAAACGCCCCTGATTAAGGCGTTAATTACATGAAAAATGACTTTACCAAAGTCGCTACTTTCTGCATTACTGATTTTTTCTGATTACTGTTATCCGAGGGATTCATTACATATATTTATATATAGGCACTATTACTCCACTCCGTGAGTATAGTCCCATATTTTCTACGATGATTTATCGCATTACACACTCAATTCTCATTGACATACAAGCTCTACATTGGACATTCCGTTCCTTTGGACTAGCGAGTTAGTCATAGAGACCTCCGTAAGACTCCTCGCCGCCTTAGATTCCCTCAAGGCCGACTGAGCTGGTTGTACCCTAAAAACCCCTTACACAATCTTTGCCATGTCCCTCTATAGGAACATGGTGATACCGGCCCTCATGTCATGCCATGGGTATGATATGAGAATTATCTTAAGGAACGGGGAAGAATATGCCGTTGTTATGATGTTCTTGTGAACCCCAATTCTATATCAACATTGTTATGATGTTCTTGTAGACCCCAATTCTATATTAAACTTGATGTTCTTGTGAACCTCAATTCTATATTAAGAATGAGGACGTCTTGCCATTGAGGTGCTATTCATATGGACCTCAATTCTATATAAAAGAGTGTCTCTACTTACTTATCATGGTACCCGAGTTAAGGGAACCAATTCCACCTAGCTTTATCGATAATCGTGATTGTACCGTTATTATCGCCTATCTATGTCAAGTATCATATTTTTGGACTCTATTCTTTCAAAGTCTATCCTACATGTCTACAAGCTTTATCCTTGAAATTCCATATTGGCTATATACAAAAGTGGATGTTAAAATACATGATTAATGCCTGCGCATATAGGGCCCTATCTGGTCCTGGGAGGAGCACCCGAAAGTACTTGTGCCCATGGGAGTTGATTGATCACGGTATTGGCATTATACCGAAGTGCATGACTAGCTTGATTGAACATTCCACAAATCTTGTACTTAACTTGATATTACATGACTTGCATGGCCCGAAAAAGGGTAATTACTTGCGTACTTGAACGTGATAGCTAAATTTCACCTTGACATGATAAAGTACTTGCTTGAATATCTTGATATCATTCGATATAAGTTCTTGAAAGTTCATGACTAGTTCTCCTTGTTACCTTATTGTTATATTCTCTTTCTATCTTGTCGTTTTATGCGAGCATGCATAGCTATAGTGTATTCATGAAAGATGTAACTACTTAAACCCCTTGCTAGTTCCTGAGATATAATTTCCTACTGAGCGTTCGCTCACTCCGTGTTTCCCTTACTTTTCAGGTAAGTCCGATGATGAGGAAAGTCAATCGGATGGGGAGAATTAAGAGTGAAAGAGCTAGAGTTTTTTTCCAAGTGTCATCTAGTCTTTTATACATTTCTTGAGTCCAATGTGTACTTTTCTTTTTGAATAGAGTATTGGGTTTGTAATAGACTATTTATTATGTAGAAATAAATGGATTGGGTTATCTTTACTTTTGCGCATCTCTGTCTTTGTGTCGAATACACTACTACTCTGATTGACATGATTGATATAAACTCGTCACGCATCTCCGGGTATCTTCCGCTCTCGGGACGTGACAGTTTTTGTGGTATCAGAGCCTAGGGTATTTAATTCCTAGGAAAAACCTAAGTCCAAGGATAGGTTTTAACCCTTTAACCAGTGAGATTGGGTAGAACCAAGGGTTAAAGTTAACATAGAATGCTAGTCTTTAAGATACAAATCACGTATTAATCTAGTTATTATAATTGTAGGATAATGGCTGCCGAACGTGCTCAATGGCGCAACATGCAGCGTACACTGCAAGGCATGACTCAAGTGCTGCAACACGTAACACAAGGAGGTGGACAACGAGCAGGAAGTCTCCACCAGACCTTCAAGAACATGAACCCGCCCAAGTTCACGGGTTCTACTGATCCAGATGACGCTGAACACTGGATTAGGGAAACAGAACGAATATTCCGTGTTATGCAATGCACGGATCAAGATAAGGTCTTATTAGCGACTTTTCAGTTAGAAAGGGATGCTAGATGCTGGTGGAAATCAATAGAGGCTACTATAAATCAAGATCAGGTTACGTGGGAGGAATTCGTTGAACACTTCAATGCAAAATATTTCTCGGACCGAGTTCAGGAAATGAAGGCTGCAGAATTTGCTGCATTAAAGCAACGATCTTTGTCAGTGGCCGAGTATGAGGCCCAATTCTCTAGATTATCTCGGTATGCTAAGCATCTAGTTAGCACCGAGAAAATGAAAGCTAGGAGGTTTCTTAATGGGCTCAGGCCCCAAGCTATTACTCAACTGGCGCCGATGGACATTCAAGTCTACTCGGAGATAGTACGCCGAGCTCAACTATTAGAAGATGCCACGGAACTGTCTGATATGATTCGTGGTAAGGATAAGAAGGAACAAGTTACAGGTTCGGGTTCCTTTAAACCCAACTTCAAGAAGAGGCCTAGCAATGGAGGTATTTCCTCGCAAGAGCAAAAGTTCAAGAAGACCAAGCCCTTCTCTATCACCACTACCTCTCCAAATACAGTGTGCAAACATTGTGATAAAGCGGGTCATAGAGCAGAAGAATGCTGGTGGAAACTTGGAGCATGTCTCCGTTGTGGGAGTCGTGAGCATCGGATTCCCGATTGTCCACTACTAAATAACCAAGCCGTTGACGGAAAGCACCCAGTAACCAAGAATGCTCGTCTTCATGCAATCAAGGAGACCGAGCAAGAAGAAGAAGGCGGCTTAGTGGAAGGTACATTGAAAGTTTGTTCCAAGAATGCATATGTCTTAATTGATACTGGTGCATCACATTCTATCATTTCTAAGAAGTTTGCTGACCCATTACCCCTAGAACCGGAATGGATAAAGTTAGTTTTGTCTACTCCTCTGGGTGATGAGACTGATATTACACATCGTTACCAAAACTACGAAGTATTGGTTCAGGGTAGAAATCTCACTATTGATCTCATATGTTTAGATATGAAAGAGTATGATGTTATACTAGGAGCAGATTGGTTATCCAAGTATCAGGCAACGGTTGATTGCCGCAATAGTAAGGTTACATTCAAGGAATTTCCAGAACTAATCTTGACTAGCCCCAAGGGTCGGAGCAGATCCCCTCTTATTTCAGCTCTCCGAGCTAGCAAGCTCATCAGGAAAGGATGTGCATCTTTCCTTGCCTTTGTCACAGTTAAAGAAGTTAAGGAAGCTAAGCTAGAAGACATTCCAGTGGTGCAGGAATTTCCGGACGTGTTTCCAGAAGATTTGTCGGGATTACCCCCGCAAAGAGAAGTGGCCTTCACCATTGACTTAGTCCCTGGTGCTGGTCCGATTTCAAAGGCACCTTATAGGATGTCACCTGCTGAACTCAAGGAGTTAAAGGAGCAATTGATGGAACTCATTAAGAAAGGATTCATTAGACCAAGTACTTCCCCGTGGGGAGCGCCTATACTATTTGTAAAGAAGAAAGACAGATCCATGAGGTTATGCATCGACTATCGACAGTTGAATCATCTCACTATCAAGAACAAGTATCCACTGCCGAGAATCGATGAATTGTTTGATCAAATTTCAGGATCCAAGTACTTTTCCAAAATTGATCTTAGGTCAGGATATCACCAACTAAGAATCAAGGATGAGGATATTCATAAAACCGCATTCAGAAGCAGGTATGGCCATTATGAATTTGTTGTTATGCCTTTCGGACTAACGAATGCCCCTGCTACCTTTATGCAGTTAATGAATAGTATATTCAGGCCTTATTTGGATCAATTCGTGGTGGTTTTTATTGATGATATATTGATTTATTCCAAGACCAAGGAAGAGCATGAGGAACATTTGAGGATTGCATTACAAATATTGAGGACAAACCAATTATATGCAAAACTTAGCAAGTGTGAATTCTAGCTTGAAGAAGTGACTTTTCTCGGACATGTTATATCAAAGGATGGCTTGTCTGTAGACCCATCAAAGGTTGAAGCTGTAAGGAACTGGGAAAGACCGACCAATGCTAGCGAGATCCGAAGTTTCTTAGGTCTTGCCGGCTATTACAGGCGATTCATCAAGGATTTCTCAAAAATCGCCGTGCCACTTACGAGGTTAACTCGCAAGGAGATCCGTTATGAATGGGATAAGGAATGTGAAAGAAGCTTCCAAACTCTCAAGGATCATCTTACTACAGCTCCTATCTTAGCATTACCAATTGAAGGAGAAAAGTTCGAGGTATACACTGATGCTTCTGGCATTGGCCTCGGATGTGTTCTAATGCAGCAAGGGAAGGTTATAGCCTACTCTCCTCCTCAATTAAAGAAGCATGAAGAGAACTACCCCGTCCATGACTTAGAATTGGCCGCGGTAGTATTTACACTCAAAATATGGAGACATTATCTTTATGGAGTATAGTTTACTGTATACTCCGATCACAAGAGTCTCAAATATCTTTTCTCATAAAAGGAGTTAAATATGAGGCAAAGACGATGGCTGGAATATCTCAAGGACTTCGACTTCAATATACAATATCATCCCGGAAAGGGTAATCATGTAGCAGATGCCCTTAGTCGAAAGCCGAGAGCACTGTTAGCCAATTGTATGATTCAAGAATGGAAATTGCTGGAGCAATTCTCTGAACTCAATATAAGCATGGACACAGACCCTAGATGTGTCACATTATCTCATATAAGCATACAGTCAGACCTATTAACTGAAATACAAGCACTTCAAGATAATGACCCAATGTTAGTAGAGATCAAAGGCAAACTGGAAGGACAATCGGATATCCAAATAACTTGTGAAGGAAGATTAATATTCAGGAATAGAACTTGCATACCGGATTGTCCCGAGGTAAAGAAGAAGATCTTAGATGAAGCTCATAGGTCAAGGTATACGATTTATCTAGGATCTACCAAAATGTACCAAGATGTAAAAAGAATTTTTTGGTGGCCCAACATGAAAAGAGAAATAGCGGACTACGTATCACGCTGTCTCACATGCCAACAAGTCAAGGCGGAATACCAAAAGCCTGCTGAAAAACTACATCCTTTAGATATCCCTAAATGGAAGTGGGAGGATATTAGTATGGATTTCATCATGGGTTTATCTAAATCAAAAAGAGGACATGATGGAATATGGGTTATCATTGACCGATTGACTAAATCAGCGCATTTCTTGCCAATCAAGAGTCGATGGTCAGTTGATGTCTTAGCTGCACTATACATCAAGGAAATAGTCAGATTACATGGTATTCCTGTTTCAATCGTGTCTGACAGAGATCCCCGTTTTACTTCTCATTTTTGGAAAGGACTACAACAGTCGTTGGGGATGAGACTTAGCTTTAGTACATCTTTTCATCCTCAAACGGATGGTCAGACCGAGAGAACCAATCAAGTAGTCGAGGATATGCTAAGAGCATGCATTACTGATTTTGGTGGAAACTGGCATGATCACTTGCCTCTGGTCGAATTTGCATACAATAATAGCTACCAGGCAAGTATACAACTGGCACCTTTTGAAGCCTTATACGGAAGGAGTTGCCGATCACCCTTATGCTGGGACGAAGTTGGAGAGAAACAACTATTAGGTCTAGACATAGTAAGGGACACTACCGAGAAGATACAATTGATCAGAGAAAGACTACAAGTTGCTCAGTCTAGACAAAAAACTTATGCCGACACGAGAAGAAGAGATCTTGAATTCCAAGTTGGAGATCATGTATTTCTCAAGATATCGCCTAGACGTGGAATACGAAGATTTGGTGTTAAGGGCAAGCTTACACCAAGATTTATCGGACCTTTTGAGATACTAGAAAGAGTTGGCGAGGTTGCTTATCGCATCGCATTGCCACCTCAACTGTCCGAAGTAAATGATGTATTCCACATATCTATGTTGAAGAAGTATGTGCACGATCCATCACATATTATTGAGCATGGAAATCTAGTAATCCGGAAAGATCTCACATACGAGTAGAAGCCCATAAGAATACTAGATCGAGAAGTACGAACCCTAAGGAATAAGGTTATTCCCATGCTAAAAGTACAATTGAATAAGAATTCAGAACATGAAGCCACATGGGAGACCGAGGAATCTATGAGGAAGCGATTTCCAGAATTATTTTAGAAGGTATGAACCCTACACTCTCCATATGTAAATATATGCTATGAATTTGGGGACCAAATTCTTTTTAAGTAGGGGAGGGTGTAACAACCCTGATAAGAGCAAGATTTATAAATAAATCAAATTGAAAATAAAAAATAAGCAAATAAATGATAAAACTGAAAATGGAAAAAAATTAAACACTGATGAAAATAACGCCGCAGATAAAGGCGCTACTTGACAAGAAACGCCCTCACCTAAGGCGTGTTTTTGAGAAAGGACGCCCACACTTCAAGGCATCAAATCTTAAACAACCAAAATTACATAAAGAGGCAAGTATTTGAAACGCCCTTTTCTTGGACGCGTTTTCACAAGAAACGACGCGCGTCAAGGTGTCAATTTAAAATTCGACGCCCTAGCGTAAGGCGTTATTTCCATTCCAGTTTCGTTCGAACCGGGAACTTATCCAGGGTAAGTTGACAACTATGGGAAAGAGTTCGAATGTAGTAAGGACTCTATCATGGAAGTATTACTTCCAATCAAACTCTAGCCCTAATAGGACCCCAAAAATCTTATAAATACTCTCATGTTTAACCCTCGTACGCTATTTGGCATTCGAATTCTTCAAAGGTATGTAACGAACAGTATGTCTTCTCTGCCTTCGATTCATGAAGAATCACTGATTCTTATTCTTCTTCTCTTCTTACAGGTTAAGAAGATTAATGTTGTGAAGAACAAAAGGGTAAGTTCTTCTTTCCTCTACCTTCAATCAAGTATTATGAAGAAAAATATTGATGTTTCGTATATATATATTCCTCTGTTGGAAAAGCTCTCTACCTGAAGAAACGAAGTGTTCTTCATCTACGTTCTTTTCATCAAAGCCATCGTTCAATAGCAGTTCCATGTAGTTCAGGAGTCTCTGTTCTTCTTATCAATCTCTTCACGTTTCTCCATCCAGATTATTGCCCAAGGTAGGATTTTCTCAGGGATTGTAGCCCAAACTAGCATATTAATATTTATAACATCATCCGTTAATATCTGCATATAGATTTCATGCGTTTCAGTTAGTTTCTAAAGAGTTTTGAAATAGACGCCCTTATCAAGGACGCTACATTAAAAGACACGACCACGACTAGGTCGTCAATTTAATATTTGACGCCCTACACACGGACGTCAATTTCTCTTAATTAATAAACACCATGTTTAAAAATTATATATCAATGTCTAAATTAATGCATGGTCAATCTCTTGTAATCCTGCTATTTCTTATGGTACTGACCATATATCATGTTTTCCTGAAATTTCATTGTCTCGAAACTTGTGAACTTGTGAATTAACGACCTTGTCCAGGTCATCTTTTCTTGAACTGATGCCCCATACCAGGGCGCCTTCTGTAAACTAACGCCCCTGTCCAGGGCGCGTTTCATTAAAATTTCCAGATTTATAATATTCTGCAAAACTAGAAATATTGAGAGGACGACTGCTGTACACGTCGTCAAATCTAATATAAACGCCCCTGATTAAGGCGTTAATTACATGAAAAATGACTTTACCAAAGTCGCTACTTTCTGCATTACTGATTTTTCCTGATTACTGTTATCCGAGGGATTCATTACATATATTTATATATAGGCACTATTACTCCACTCCGTGAGTATAGTCCCATGTTTTCTACGATGATTTATCGCATTACACACTCAATTCTCATTGACATACAAGCACTCCATTGGACATTCCGTTCCTTTGGACTAGCGAGTTAGTCATAGGGACCTCCGTAAGACTCCTCGCCGCCTTGGATTCTCTCAAGGCCGACTGAGTTGGTTGTACCCTAAAAATCCCTTACACAATCTTTGCCATGTCCCTCTATAGGAACATGGTGATACCGGCCCTCATGTCATGTCATGGGTATGATATGAGAATTATCTTAAGGAACGGGGAAGAATATGCCGTTGTTATGATGTTCTTGTGAACCCCAATTCTATATCAACATTGTTATGATGTTCTTGTAGACCCCAATTTTATATTAAACTTGATGTTCTTGTGAACCTCAATTCTATATTAAGAATGAGGACGTCTTGCCATTGAGGTGCTATTCATATGGACCTCAATTCTATATAAAAGAATGTCTCTACTTACTTATCATGGTACCCGAGTTAAGGGAACTAATTCGACCTAGTTTTATCGATAATCGTGATTGTACCGTTATTATCGCCTATCTATGTCAAGTAACATATTTTTGGACTCTATTCTTTCAAAGTCTATCCTACATGTCTACAAGCTTTATCCTTGAAATTCCATATTGGCTATATACAAAAGTGGATGTTAAAATACATGATTAATGCCTGCGCATATAGGGCCCGATCTGGTCCTGGGAGGAGCACCCGAAAGTACTTGTGCCCATGGGAGTTGATTGATCACGGTATTGGCATTATACCGAAGTGCATGACTAGCTTGATTGAACATTCCACAAATCTTGTACTTAACTTGATATTACATGACTTGCGTGGCCGGAAAAAGGGTAATTACTTGCGTACTTGAACGTGATAGCCAAATTTCATCTTGACATGATAAAGTACTTGCTTGAATATCTTGATATCATTCGATATAAGTTCTTGAAAGTTCATGACTATTTCTCCTTGTTACCTTATTGTTATATTCTCTTTCTATCTTGTCGTTTTATGCGAGCATGCATAGCTATAGTGCATTCATGAAAGATGTAACTACTTAAACCCCTTGCTAGTTCCTGAGATATAATTTCCTACTGAGTGTTCGCTCACTCCGTGTTTCCCTTACTTTTCAGGTAAGTCCGACGATGAAGAAAGTCAATCGGATGGGGAGAATCAAGAGTGAAAGAGCTAGAGTTTTTTTCCAAGTGTCATCTAGTCTTTTATACATTTCTTGAGTCCAATGTGTATTTTTCTTTTTGAATAGAGTATTGGGTTTGCAATAGACTATTTATTATGAAGAAATAAATGGATTGGGTTATCTTTACTTTTGCGCATCTCTGTCTTTGTGTCGAATACACTACTACTCTGATTGACATGATTGATATAAACTCGTCACGCATCTCCGGGTATCTTCCGCTCTCGGGGCGTGACAGCCGGTTCCTGTCCCGTGCTATCGAACGATGCTTGCCCTTCTTCAAACTATTGAGGGGGCCCAAACTGGCATCTGCTACATTCACATGCAATGAGGAATGCCAAAAAGTGTTCGCCGAGCTCAAGGAGTTCCTGGCCTCGGCCCCGGTGCTCTCCAAGCCCGTTCCAGGTGAAGTTTTACTGCTGTATCTCTCGGCCACGTCATCTACGGTTAGCTCGGTCCTAGTCAGAAATGACTTGGGAGTCGAGAGGCCGGTCTACTACGCTAGCAAGGTGCTCAACGAGGCTGAAAGGAGGTACCCCACAACTGAGAAACTCGTGCTAGCATTGGTCACCTCTGCCAAGCGCCTCCAACCCTATTTCCAGGGGCACCCCATCACCATGCTAACCGGTGAACCATTGAAGAAGATCCTTGCCCACCCCGAAGCCTCGGGACGACTCGTCAAGTGGGCCATCATGCTTGGGGCCTACGATATATCCTATCAGCCGCGCTCCGTTGTGAAAGGCCAAGCGCTCGCCGACTTCATCGCTGAAAGCACCATCCCGACTGAAGAAAGATCCCCATCCGCGCCCCGGCCGACCTGGGAATTGTTCGTTGATGGGTCCTCCAATTCGGTCGGGAGCGGTGCCGGGATCCTTCTGAAGTCTCTCGAAGGAGCAGAACTGCTGTAGGCCTTGAAATTCAACTTTCAAGCATCCAACAACGCTTCCGAGTATGAGGCCCTTATCTCGGGAGCGCGCATGGCCCGACGGTTGGGGGCTGAGCGAGTCAAGATCCACACTGACTCCCAGCTAATCACTAGCCAAGTCAACGACGAGTATGAAGCTCGAGAGGCACCAATGATCAAATACCTCCAACTGGTCAGAGCCCTGGCCCAACAATTCGAGAGATTCGAGGTAGTCCGAATAGCTCGGGAGGAAAACTCACGAGCGGATGCCCTCTCTCGGCCAGCCTCTTCTCTCGACCCCGAAGGTACCTGATCAGTCCTCCTTGAAGAGCTAGAGCGCATGAGCATTGACTCGGAGCTCCTTGCTGTTGACTCGGCCATTCCGAGCGACTGGCGCACCTCCTATCTGTCCTGGCTCCGGGACTCTCAAGAGCCTTCCGACCCTCGAGTGACCCGCAGATTGAAGTACCAAGCCCGGCGCTTCGTCATTCTAGATGACACTCTCTACCGGAGATATTTCTCTGGTCCCCTCCTGAAGTGCCTCAGCATCGACGAAGCCCACCGAGCTATCCAAGAGATCCACGAAGGCCTGTGCGGAGCGCATTCGAGAGGAAGGTCGCTTTCCAGGATCCTACTGCGGCAGGGTTATTAGTGGCCCACTCTTCAGCGCGACTGCTCAGCCCACGTGCAACAGTGTGACCGGTGCCAGCGGTTTGACCACTTGGTCCATCGGCCGACAACGGAGCTCGTCACCCTAGCCGAGCCATATCCGTTCGCTCGATGGGGGATTGACATCCTTGGGCCATTCCCTACGGATCATGCCTAGAAAAAGTTCATCATCGTCGCCATCGACTACTTCACCAAGTGGATCGAGGCCGCAGCCACGACAAGGATCACCGAGACAGTCGTTTGGAAGTCGATCATCTATCGCTACGGCATCCCCCGGGTGATAGTGAGCGATAACGGTCGGCAATTTGATGCTTGCTATTTCTGAGACAGATGTGCCAACCTAGGCATCTGCAATCACTTCACCTCGGTCGACCACCCACAGGCTAACGGACTGGTCGAGAATGCCAATAAGACTATCTTAAAAGGCATCAAGACCAGGCTCAGCAAGGCCAAGGGCAGCTGGCTTGAGGAATTGCCTAGTGTGCTTTGGTCGCACAGAACGACTCCTAGAACGTCAACCGGTGAAAGTCCTTTCCAGTTGGTATACGGCACCGAGGTCGTCATTCCGTTGGAGATCGCCAATCCCTCCCTCTGAGTCGTCTGCTTCTCGCCCGAGGCAAACGAGCATAAATTGCTCGAAAACCTCGACCTAGTAGATGAAGTCCGAGAGATTGCCAACATCCAAGCAACGGAATACCAGCGCTGCCTCACTCGATACTACAACGCCAAAGTCCGAGACAGACACTTTCAGCTGGGAGACTTCGTCCTTAGAAAAGTCAAAGCCTCTCGACCACTTGAGGCGGCAGGCAAGCTATCCCTTAACTGGGAAGGCCCCTACCGAGTGGTCGAGATGCTCGGGAAGGGAGCTTACCGGTTATCTACGATGGAAGGAGAACCCATCCCTCAGACCTGGAACGCAACTACGCTACGCAAGTTCTATTTCTGAATACCAAACATTGTGTAAGTAGCATAGAATAAAATAAATTTCCCTTCCTTTATTTCAAACAACTCACTTGTACATCAGGAAGGCCGAAGCCAAGAGAATACATGTCGAAAAAAGAAGAAAATACATCTGCCGCCATCATATGAGCCCACCGCTCGGCTGACTCGGATGACCTTCCTATGCCCAGCCACTGACTCTACCTCGTGTAGAAACTTGCTCGAATAAAGGATAGTTGACCCCGTTGGCTCGGGCAGCTCGAGACAAAGGTGACAGAGGAATTAGAAAGAAAGGAGGAAGGCTACCTTTCAAGTTGACCTTGGAAGAGGAAGGGAAGAGGATGAAGGCCCCCTCTCTGCCAAACTGCCAACTCCTTGGAAGAAAGAGAGTGCGGGTACCCTCCGAAGAGTGAAAGAAAGGAAGAGCAGAAGAGGGAAAAAGAGGCTGCCAGGAAGAAAAAGAAACCAGGAGAGCTGGATGAGGAGGCAGGGGAAGGCCCGGAAGGGATGGAGCCTAGTTGGCTCCCTCCTCCCATCCGTGAAGCGAGCAGGAAGGGATGGGTGGCAGGCATGTCTAATGCCCCCATCCGCCCTCCATCTCGCCCCCCTGCATACCTCGCCGAAACTAATAAAGGGAAGACGGCGTGCCTCCGCGCGTCGACCCATTTTCAAGTCTGCCTGCCGGCCGTTGACTCCTTTTCAAGTCCGAAGCAGCAGGAACCCCATGCCCCCCGTCGTCGACAACCTCCTCATCTGGAACGTCCTCCATGCTTTGGACACTATGGCACAACGCAACGTAAAGAAGGAATGAGGAAAGACTGTTAGGGAAAACCCTAAGCGATGGAGAGGAAGAGACGCCCTTCAGCCTCTTTATAGGCAAAGGGAGGCTACTCGCGTTAAATGATCCTTTCCTCGAAAACACGCCAAAGGAATTTCCCCCTATGAACGGTCACCTCAAACTTCTCATCTTCCGCCCCAGCGGGATACACGAAGCGGTAGACATTCAAAGCGTGAGAAAACGGAAGGGCACCATGTCAGGGGATCACCCAACCATCACGCGAAATCTGCGCAGAAAGTATCGATCCTTTCCAACTACCACAGATACGCTGATCAAATCATGGCAAGGACAGCAAGAAGCAAGTAAGATTTTATTTATTGCCTTACAAAAAGAGGAAGTCCTTTTTTGAAAAGAGACAAACAAAGGAAGGAGGCAAAACAGGGCGATACATCAGGCCTCTGTCCCACCTTGAAGCTCAGAAAGGGAAGGCACAGGCGGCCCGCTTCGGTACCCTCGGTGACCCTGGCACTGACCCCGCCTGCGCGGGAACTGCCTCGGTCGCGAGCCCTCCCGAGGCAATCGGAGTTGGCGACCCCTCAGGAGGAAAGCCCTCCGGACCTTCCTCGTCAGACGCAGAGGAGCTGGAAGACGATAAGTCCGAGTCATAGCGTTGGCCGGAGGGGAGGTCGATCCCAGAATCCTGGTCCCCAGCATAAGCTGCGGCCCGGCGGTAACCCTGCTTGAATCCTTTGCGGATACCTCGGCGAAGTTCTGACTCGTAGTAGGGAAGGGCGGCTTCCTGCAGGTAGACCATATAGGCCTCTGAGCGTTTGTATTGCTCGATCGCCTCCGCCCCGGCCAGTCCCACCCTACCAGTGAGCGCGGCCTTCTCTAGCTCCGCCTCGGCTAGTCTCCGCTCCGCCTCAGCCGCCCGCTCCTCGGCCTCCACCGATCGCTTCTCCGCCTCGACGAAGTTCTGCTCGGATCCGGCCGCCCACTACTCGGCCTCAGCCGATCGCTCCTCCGCCTCAGCTCGGTCGGCTTCGGCCTCCAAACGAAGCCGCTCCACTGCCTCCGCCCGATCCACCAGCTCAGTGCGCTCGGCTTCACAACGGCCGTCCAGCTCGGCAAGAAGAAGGCGCTCCTCCTCAAGGAGTTTACTCTTCCTCTCGAGCGATTCTCGGGCCTTGGATAGCTTCTCGGTCAGTGCTCCAACCTCCAGTCGGCTCGACCGTGATAACTCTCTGATCGCGGAGAACTCCCGCCGGAGCCCCTCATGCTCCCCAGTGAGTCGGGCCAGCTTCCTTTCGCACCCTCCAAGGGTCCAAGCAAGCTTCGACCGCTTTGACTCCTACCGAGCGTAGGTCTCCGCCATGGTAGCCCCCATCTGGGCCATGATCAGGCCGCCCTCCATAATTATGTCGAGGACCCGGGCGGGGAATGACGCATGTCTCCCCCTTTCACCCTCGCGGCTACGCCACGACAAAGCTAATATAAAGTGCTCAAGACGCCGAGCCTTTCCAGAGCCGCTGGCATGGGTACCTTGTCCGCATCTGACGCCTCGCCAGATGGCCCAGATCGAGCTGCGGACTCGGCCGCTCCACGCACCATGGTCGATTGGGGCTGCGACGCCTCCGCAGGCGAACCCCCGACCTCGACCGACCCGGCACCACTCCCGACCGGGGCCGCTCCGCACACCACGGTCGGTTGGGGCCGCGATGCCTCCGCAGGTGAACCCTCGACCTCGACCGACCCGGCCCGAGCGTCACCGCCTGAGATACCACCCGCCTTGATCGCCGCCCCAGCTCCGACTGTGGCTTCTTCAACTTCGGCCCCCTCTCTTCCCGCCGAGGGGAGAGCCGATCCATCACCATCACCCTCCGGAGCACCCCTGGCCTCCTCGGCCCTATCTCGCTCGGGAGAGGGAAGCGCCGCCGAGCCAGAATCACCTCCGGTGGCAGGGACAATCCCAGCCTTCCTGGCCCACTTCTTGGCCTTCACGGCGTCCCGCAACCTGTGCTCGACGGGATCCTTGCGCTTCGCTCCGCGTGACCGGGAAGTCCCCCCTGAGGCCACGCCCTTGCCCTTATCTCGGGCTTGGGGGCGACCCTCAGGAACGCTCGGCTCCTCGGCAGCCGAGTCACCGCAAAGATCGACCACCTCAGTGGCCTCCTTCAGAGGTTTCCGCCTGGTGTCTGCACAAAGAAGAAGGCGTGATCAGGAAAAGAAAAATGACCCCCACATCCGAAGGAGGGTCTAAGTGGTGGCACCTGAGCCCAACGGATGCAGCCGCGTATGAAGACACCGCTCTATGTTCTCCGGCGTCACCAGTTCCTCGGTGGGGACTGGCAATTTCTCAACAGGGTGGCAGCATACTCCTCCACATGAGGAGGGAACTCGTCCTGTCTTGGAGGGATATTCGGATGGAAATTGGGCATTACCTGGCACCTCCAGGTTTCCTCCACCGAGTTTATCCCCACCCAGAAAAATTGGGTCTTCCACCCCTTATGCGAAGAATCCTTCACCGCCAAGGAGATGCAACTCATGTTCCTCCTCACCTGAATAAAGTAAAAACCCTTCCCGGCTGACTGATGCGCCTTCAGTTCGAAGAAATAATGGAAGAGGTCCAAGGAAGGGGGAATCCCACATTGGCGGCAGAGGATGCGAAAGGCGGAAAGGAGGAGGTAGGAGTTGGCTACCAGCTGGATGGGCGCCAACCGAAAAAAGCTGAGGAGCGTGAGGACGAAGGGCTCGAAGAAAAGGCGGAACCCGCCCTTCCATGCCAGGAGGAAAGTGCAAATGTGGCCAGTGCGAGAATCCAGACTCGTCTCGTGCAGAGCCGCTGGGGCGAAGCTATACTTATGAGGCAGGCGAAACTGATGCTCTAGCCTCTTCACATCGGCTTCCCCCAACTCGCTGCAGTTCGGGACCGGCGCTCTCACCGCCAGCTAGTCATCCCACTCCTCGGCACCCGAACACTGGCCCGCCATGTATTTCAAGGAAGAACTTGAAGAGGAACTCTCTCGAGACCTCGAAGACTCCGGAGGAGGAGGAAGCTGCTGGACCGCCTCCGTGGTTATCTCCACCAACTCCTCAAACGCCGCCGCTAGCTTCTGCTCCTCCGTCGTGTCCTCGCGGTGCATCGAAGAGCCCCAAAAGCAAGAAGCGAAGGAGAGCCAAAACCCTAACAACGGAAAGAGTCTGGGATGACAACCAGTGCCCAACGCCTATGAACCCACGCGGGAGGCGGCGCGTCGTTCCGACCTCCGAGAAAAGGGGGCCCCTTCATTTCAAATCCGTCAGGATTACAATTATTACGGGCCCAGGTGACCACGACACGTGGCTTCATAACACCGCCAGATATCCACCCCCCCGAGCCACGCTGGTCCTAAACCCTAGATGAACTACTCTTCCGAGCCTACTTTGGCTCGGGAGTAGGAGGGGGACAAGTGGATAGGGGGATTTCTGTAGCCCAATTAAGAGCAGTCGAACTAGGCCCATTCGGACAGATCGAGGCCCAGCTCATCCAAGTGACAGCCCTCTAGGGCCCACTTTGGCAGGAAAGCCCAATAAAGATCACTCGGCGACCCATCCTTCCTCGATGGCCCTAAGGCTCGGAAGGCCCGAACGACAGAATGGAGGAAGGCCCACGCCCGAGCCATCTCCCCACCGAGATAAGGGCAGGCGCTACGCACCCACTCCGATCTAACTATGTTCGAGCTATGCCCATCGCCCGGGTAGCGCTGGCGCTTCTCATGCTTGGATCAACTGACAAATGCTTATACATGCATCAATTGGCAGTCCTTTATGAGCAGGAGTTCAGCGGGATAAGGGTGCCACGATCTCCCAAGGTCATGAAGAGCCCACGATGAGGATGCAACGATCCCCTGATGAGGACGTAACTCCCGCCTGAAACCCCTCGACTTACAGGACTCCTAAAGACGGCGCACTATTTAAATGAAGGATACCCTCCGATGAAAGGTAAGGGCAACCACACGCTTAAAACTCCTGAGCAGGAACCACTTCACCCTTTTGGTGGAGAGGGATCTTGCGCAGAAGCTACTTCCTCCCTATATTGCACCAACCATAGCTCTACTGACTTAGGCATCGGAGGGTTTTCCCCAGGAACTCATCCCTGGGTCCCCTGATCCGTTTCCCTTTCTTGCAGTTCACAATCCGGTGATCCTCTGCCTGCTCAGGACCTGTGCGAGATCACGCCTCTTCATCTTATTACCGGGACAGAATTGGCTTTCAAAATCAAAAAAAAATCAATCAGATATTTCAAAATCTAAAAAAAATCAAATATTTTAAAATCCAAAAAAAATCAGATATGTCAAAATCACAAAAATCACAAATTTTGAAAAATAAAAAAATACAATTATCCTTGCATAGCATGCATTGGCATTCATATTGTTTATTGCATTTTGCCTATTTAATAAGGCTCCACCCCTTGACCAAATATCAAGAATTAGTCATTCTCTAACTTGCAGGCAAGTGGTTGAGCTTAAGAATGGATCAAACTTATTTTTTATTTTAAGTGTGTAGACACATGTCCCATTGCCTAGGATTCAAAACTCCCAAGTTTCTCTATCTCCCGTCCCTTGCAGTCCCCTTATAGACCGCTAGAAGTCCTCTAATGGTCATTCTGCGACCGTTTTCCTTACCCGACAATCAAAAACACTCAGGTTTGTTTGTCCCTTCACCTTGGCGGTCTATCGCTAGACCGTCAGCGCCTTTCTGGCGGTCCAGTAGGTTACCGCATGAGTCACCCGAGAGTCAGAAAACTCAGGGTTTTTCTGAGTCTTTCCCCGTGCGGTCTATCATTAGACCGTTAAGCTCGTCTAGCGGTCCTTTGCTAGACCATTTCTAAAACAGAGAACGCTATCTTTTTCTATCCATCAAGCCAAAATTGTGATTTCATTGCACATATTTTAAACCAAATCTCTTATTCATTCATTTAAAGTCATGATACATTGTTCTTTCAATTCAAAAATGTGATCGGGGAGGCTCAAACTACATTCAATTTCCTATCTGCATGAGGACGAATCTTGCATAAATCCATTACATAAGCTCGGTACTCATCTCCTTTCTCTATCACTTCTGCTGGCAAGGTACGAACTCAGCTGATCTCCCACATGGTCAGAGTGCTCCAAACCGCCCGTTCATCCTCCTTGGTCCTGATCTTCCTAGCTTGAAGGGGACGGTAGTGTGATAATGTTGGAACCGTAGTGCGAGGAAGTCCGACTTGTAGATAGCACCGGTGCGGGTTGTAGATCGCCAAGGTAGTGTTCCCCACTAGCTGTAGGTCTAGGCCCAGTCGCTGAGGTAATCTGAGAGTTGTGCCTTGAAGAGCCCGTGGTCGCATCACGAATTTGTCGGTTGGCAAGGTGTTGAGGAAGAGGCGCCAATCGTCCCGTATTTTCTTGTCTGCGGTTCGGCATTCAACATGTGAAGAGAGCCCAAATGCGAATATACGGCTAGCGGAAGGCAAGTCCTCCTTGGGTAGAAATTTGAGTCTAATTCCCATCCAACACTCAAGGATGATCATTGACCCGAAGAGGGGACCCCCTAGTGAAGTTGAACTAAGGCCTTCATAAACGTAAGAAAGGACGGCTTGAGAGATAGATAAACCCCGCCACAACCCACTAATAATGCTGAGATTTTAGATATCTAAGAGGTGGTCGGTGGTAGAAAAGAGTAAGACCCCGCACAAGCAAATGGAGATGACTTTTGCTATGGCTTCATATTTTCCACACTTGTTTTTGCAATGAGAAGTGATCCATTGAACCAAGGGTATTAAATGAATATGGCGAGGGCAAATCATGGTTCTCACATCTTTTTGATTGGGTAGGAAATCCCCCAAGATGAGTGATGGGTCTATAGGTTCAACCGTGTGACACACCAAGTCTTGATCCCCCACCTTAGTCTTAGGAAGGGCTAGGTAGGTCTCTATCTCTTCTATAAGGACAGTGGCTTCAAAGGGAGGGAATATAAAAGTGTGTGTTTGAGGGTGCCATAATTCTACTAGGGCTGAAATGCTTGGCCAATCATAGGAAATTTTTGGCTAGAACCAATAACGGGTGAAAGTGCCATGCCCTTAGGATTGAAGTAACTTCTAAAGGGAGTTGCTTTATCATGGGAGCCACCCACTTCAGGCTGGAATAGCATCTTGGGCCAGGAAGGAGCTAGGAGAAAGGAAGAAAAGAGAGGAAAACAGGAGGAAGGAATGTCATATGAAGGAAGTTAAGGAAAATTTAGAATTTTGGAATTAATTTAAACTTACCTCTCTTGAAGAGCTTGTACTTAGGTGCTTGGGGATTGAAGTCAGCCGCTGTAGCGCCCCATGCTCCTTTCTAGTTGCCTTTGGCCCGGTATAGGCCATCTCTCCCATGGTGCTAACTTCAAAGCTCCTTTTCATGGTGATTTTGGGGGATTTTAGGGAGTTTTCAAGGTTTAAAACCAGAGATTTCTGTGAACTGCGAATTCTGGGTGCATTCTTACTTATAGGGCTCTGATTTTAGTTCTAATACATTAGAATTGAGGTTATGGAACCTCAATTTAAGTTTGGATAGGTTTTAGTGTAGATTAGGGGTCTCTCTCCCCGGGTTCGGACTCTCACGGAGAGTCCCGGTCGGACTTCACTGCATCTTTTCCTTAGCGGTCTATCGAGCGACCGCCAAGCTCCCTCAAACGGTCGTCAGACGACCGTTTCTTCCCTTTCTTCACCACCTTCACTCCCGCTCGCCTAATGGTCCTACCTCGACCGCTTCTTCCTCTTGGCGGTCTTCCAGAAGACCGTTTTCCCCTGTTTACCCCTGTTTTAACCAATATTTCTTAACTTAAATCCTCAGTTTTCTCGCTCTCTCTCCTAAATCTCTTTGTCAGTCCCAGAAGTCATTCAACATCCACACATTTTGCACTTAACAAAAAGAAAGAAAAAATCATATATTCACTGACATAAGGATCATGTACATGTGTATTCATATAGTACAAGTCACACCCCAGTCGGTCCCTCTCCTGGACCCCCACTGTCACCGGTGCCCTCCTGCCTCTTCGCCGGCGGGGCCATGGAGGTGCTCCCCTCCTCTCGCTGTCGTCGTCGCCTCTCTGCATCCTCATTCCCCCAGAGGCCGGAGGAGCCAGTGAGGAAGTTTGGGAAAGCGCTACTTCGTGCACCACTCTGCGACGCACTAGCCAAAGGTTCACGGCCCATCAGTCGCACTATCTACTCCATCGTCTGTAGCTCGATCCTCAGATCATAAGCATGGCTCGCACTGTCTGCTCCATCGTCCGCAGCTCGATCCTCAGATCGTAAGCCTGGCGCCGAGCCTCCCTCGCCTCGGACCTGTAGCGCTCCAAATCTATTGATCCAGCTCTAAGTCTCTCCACCTCTGCACGGAGATGGGCTACCTTAGCTACCTCGGTCCGAAGGTGCTCTGTCTCGCCCAGTGCTGCAGTCAGCTCCCTCGTCTGCATAAGCATTCATCATATTAGTTAAAGTGCATTTTCATATAGCATTAAAGAGAAGTCGGTCAGTTGCTTACCCTCTCCGCGAGAGCAGCCTCAGCGTCCTCGGTTCGAGCAACTGCCTGAGCGAAGTCGGCGTCCCGCTCTACTCGGCCCACTGGCTGGGAAGATGAAGATGGAGAGTCAGGTCCCTGTCGTCCTGCTCCCTCAGCTCGCTGCAATTTAGAAGTATCAGTTAGTCGTATGCATACGTATTAGCACTTAAGTCTAAGGATCAGAACTTACCAGGCGATCCAGAGAGCGCTGGAGGTTGTCCCTCTGTTGCACTGTGGAATGAAGGAGTCCTTGGAGCTCCGCTATCCGGCCCTGGGGGTCCAGCTACATGTAGAAAGTCAGATGGTTAGTGCATCATTATTGGTGTCAAAGCATTAGAAGTTTGAGTTTAGAGAGTCATACCGGTCGTCAGGTGCCGTGAAAAACCTGGTCACCATACCTCTTGGCATAGGCCCTCAGGTAGGCCTCGTCACTGGTGGCCTGGGCTCTTACCACTCTGCCCCTCTTGGTTCAGTCTCGAACCTGGTAGATCCCCCGGGTAACCCAATCGATCTCCTCGCTCAGGCCCTTCGAGGACCGTCCAACCCGCTCGTCGTCACACGCCGGGAACTCCACGTCTGGCTGGTGCACACCTCGAGTCCTCATGATTAGGCGGTGGTGAAGTGGCTCGATGATGTTTAGGCAGTGGAGCCACACCTCTCGTCTAGCAAAAGCCAGGGCCACCTCCACCCAAGACTGTCCCTCATGACCGTCGTCACGGTACGGTGTCCAGCGCACCTGAAAGGTCATGCATTCAAATCATAGTCAGCATTTATAAAAGCATTTAAGTGCATTTAGAAATTTAAAGAGTCTAGAAGCTTACCGATGCATACGGGAATGTGTCCATGTCCTCCTGAATCACCTACACTAGGCGTCGCAGTGATCTTGTGTCCCAAACTGCCATCCACCGCCTCGCGATGGGTACCCGGTCCGACTATACCTCCTTTCCCCGCCCTAAGCCGGGGAGGTACAGGTAGCTCCATACCTACATTAGTCAAATGTCAGCATATCACAGTCATAATCATAAGCATAATCATAAGCATTTAGAGTCAAGCTTTTTTACCTGAAGTAAGGGTGAGAAGCCGCCCAGCATCGTCTGCCGGTCAGTGGTGCCCAGCGAGTCAAAGAGGAACGCCAGCACTGCGGCGCCCCATGCATATCCTCCAACTCCATCCAAGTCCCTCAGTAGTGGGAGGAGCCTAACGCTGACTCCATCCGCCCTCGTCACGAATAGAAGCTTCCCGAATAGTAGCATCAGGAAGCGGCGACGGGTGATATCTCCCTCTGGTCCTGGTCCGGCAGCCACTCTCTCTCGGGCTCTATCTGTCAATCTCCCGAGATGCTCCTTAGGTAGCTCCCCTACGGCTATCGTCGCTCCCCTCAGTCCCAAGCTCTCCTACAGGGTCGCCCGTCCTAGCATCGATGAGTGGCACCCCGGTCTCAGAAGCTCCAGCCCGAGTAGCTCCTGTGCCAGCTCTCGGTAGTCGACGTATGTGGTTCCCATCACCAGTGCTCCATGTACTCTCAAGCCCGTGATCCTCGCGACGTCCTTGAGCATCGGGATCATGTGTCCCCATGGGAATAAGAAAGCTCTACTGATCGGGTCCCATCTCTCATGAAGAGCATAGAGCAGTGCCGTATCGATCCTCATCACCTGAATGCTGAGTAGCTCACCGAATCCCATCGCTGCTAGTCACTCTCTCTGGCAGTTCGGTAGTGCTAAGTAGACTGCCCGGACCTACAGCCAAGAGATCCTGGTCCGTCTCTTTCCCTGCATCCATATAAAACATCCAAAATCAGTCATACATATAGTTCATAATTCGTGCAAATGCATTGCATTTTAAATAAAAACACAAAAAACACTCTGGGTCCCAAACGGTTGCCTCTGGACTATTTCTTCTTCCCAAGCGGTCACCCATTAGACCGTCTGGTTTCCTAGCGGTTGCTAGAACGACCGCTAGGCACTCAGCGACTGGGCATTGTTTGCCTCGTTTCCCCAAGCTTTGAAAATGGCCGCCGAGGCCTACACAATAATTTAATGGGTCCCCAGACCCATTCCCATCTCATTCCCCACACATGCATGGTCGTAACAAAATCAAACATGGGTTTTTTTTCGGGATCTCGGCCCGTCGCCCGGTCACCGGCGCCTCCTCTGCCGCAGGTTCCTCTTCATCCCCAGCAGCCTCTCCCGGTCCTTCTTCCGCTGCAGGAGCCTCTTCCACCTCCGCTTGGGCCAACGACCCTTCTTCCTTCGCCGGTGGGTTCGCCGTCGCCGTGGGCGGCACTTCCTCCTCCTCTATCCGCAGCCGAAAGCGCTTTAGAGCTCTCTTCTTCACCATTTTGGGGAAGAGAGGGTGTGAGATTCACGGTGGTCGTCGGAGTGGCCGGAGTGTGGATTGGTTCTATTGAAACAAGGTTGAGAATGGGAGAATGAAATGCCCGTTCTGGTTTTGAATTCGCTCAGAGCTATGCGGTATATCGCCAGACCGTTTATTCCCTCTTGGCAGTCTTCTTCTAGACCGTTTGCAATCTGGGTCACCCTCCTCGAAGAATGTGAATCGCCCTTGCCCAAGTGGTCTATTTATAGACCGTCAAGCGTCCTTTGCGGTCCTTGCCTTGACCGTTTGTCCCAGTTGCATATTGATGATTTGAAACGAAATATCTGCTTGATTCTTGGCTTTATTTTGATATGGTTCATATCTTACTGCTGCCTCATGCTTATTCTATGGATTTAATTATTGATGGCTAACCCTTCTTATTGTCAAAAGCTTGAACGCCATCATGCCATCATTGCTAGCCAGGCAGGTAAGTCAGGTAAGTATCTCGATTCCTTGGTCCCTTAATGCATTACTATATGGTAGTTATGATATATTATCTCAAGAACCGGCTAGTCATTCATGTATTCTGGGATCTGATGTTCCCCTTTAACAAAAATGATGATGATCTAGGTGCACATGTTTAATCATTGGATAGGTCGTTAGGATGGAAGAATTGGGGGACACTGGTTCTATCTTACATGCCGTGGTTGCAGATAGTATCTTGACCCTAATTTATCCAGTCTAGCAATACTATTCTCGAGTATCTTGCTATTTTATCCTTTCTTTGCATTTGATTTGATGGTTTCTTTATTTTAGCCCAGCATGCATCATGCCCATCTTTGAGTATTCATGTGCCCTCATCTGTCTATAGTGTCTCAGTAATGGTGGATAACTATGTATCCATGGTCTTGAGTAAGGAGAGTCATTCCACTCTGAGTTGGAAGGTTTTCTTCGGTATGTTGGCTCGGTTTGGTTAGCTGAGGATTCCTATCTGGAGTTTAGTTGCTCATCTCTTTACTCTTTCCGTTTGCTCCGACCGCCTATCAGCTGTGCGTTGCAGTGAGGAGGTTGGTCGTGACTTTAGTTCCTTTAGTTATTAGTTCCTCCAGGCATGCGTCATTCGGTTTGGCCATTCCTTGTGATTGGTTCGAAAGTTTTTCGGAAGATTCCTATCGCTTGTTCATTGAGGACGGGTGTCGGTTTACCTTAACGCCCGCTTTTTAGTCCACTCCGCTTCATCTCTACGTTCCATGTTGCTTTCGCTTCACCTCTGCTCATTCCTTTGCAAAGAGGACGTTAAGGAGGGACATCTGTTGACATCCGTGTTATGACCAATGAGTTGGGTCATCTCCTTATCTATATTTTATGATGTCCCGAGTTGTTCACCAATTATTGGGTCTTTTTTGGTCAGTTTTGGGCTTATTTTATGGGTTATTCTTCCTGGCTAGGCCTAGCTCCTTTAATTTCTCGACATTTTTAGTTTATTGGTCCTAGATAAGGGCAAATAAGGATTATCTTATGGATTAACTCGGAGATTTATTGATCTTTATCTCTTTTGTCATGTCTACTAGCCTAGCGATCTTTTGTGCAACTGTTTGGCGGGCATTGGCGGTCTTTTGCTAGACCGCTAGGAGGCAGAGAGTCATGTTGGGTCTCTTTGTTCTTATCTTTTCTGGATGAATGAGCTTAGCGGTCTATCGTTAGACCATTTCTTGTGCCTTGCGGTCTATCGCAAGACCGTTTGAAGAGACAGAGAGTCCTGCTCTGTCTGTTCTTCCTCTACTTCGCCGTGGTTGAACTAGAGTCCTTGGATTGTTGATTTCTCTCTAAATAGAGGCTCTTAGAAGCTTCTGTTTCGTTCTATGGACTCTTGGGAGTATTATCTTCGAGATTTATCTGGTTTCAGGCCTATTTTCGTGCCATTATCTCTCCAACTAGAACCTAGGGTTTGGGGGTCTATAAATAGGACCCTTGACTTCATGGCTTGAGGAGGAGATTTCTGGAGCTTGTCACGAAGTGTTGTTGCGTTCTGGAGTGAGTACTAGCCAGGAAGAAGCTGTTTCTACGTCCATAAGGCTTCTGGTCCAGGGAGTATTAAGTTTCAATAGTTGTCTTTGTGTCTTTTTCTCTTCATTTTGGTCTTTCCCCTTTCCATCATCATAGCATATTCCCTCTTCTTCTTCCCACGTTCTCTGCACTCACATCACGTTTTTCAAACATCCTCCTATCTTTTCCATGCCCCACTTGGGTTAAAAAACCACCAACCCCCAGGTATTCACCCTTCCTTTTATGCACTTTAGTTTAATTGCATTATAGATAGTACACTTTTCCAAGGGCTTATTGGGTCGTCTTTCTCTATGTCTACACTCTTTTGCAGGTTTACAGGACTCATTGCACGAGGCCCAGCTCTTCTGGCCGGCCAAGAGGAGTGGAGATATAAGTTCCAAGTTTCTGTTCTGGGTGCTTTAGCGGCCATTCATCAGACCGTATTTGGATCTCAAGCGGTCTATCGTAAGACCGTTTGCTGTCTTCTAGCGGTCGTCTGTTAGACCGTTTGTCGCTGCAGTATCTGGATTTATTTCTCCCATCGTGGGTGACTTCACTCGGCTCTTTCCAAGCTACGTGTTGTAGTTTTACTGCAATCTTTTCCTTGGTGGCGATCACACTTTCCTTCATCTTGGTATTTGTCATCTTGTTCATCATATTGCTTACTTTCTCTTGATTTTGGTTGTTCCACACCTACGGTGTGTGTTTTTATTTATTCCTTTGCTCCACGCCCCGGTGTGTGTTTCTATTTTTCCTTATTAGTTTTTTACAGTATTGATGACATACCCCCATGCTCAGATTTCATGTTGATTGCTTGAGTTAGTGTACTACTTGCTCACACACTTTCATATCTTTCATGTCACAATCACATTCACCATCCCATGCCCATCTCATCTCACATTCATAAGAAAAAACATCAACAACTGTCCGTGCCCGCTCTTGCATCTTCAAGTTATAAATCAAGCTACTTCCATGAGAAATAAAAGTAGGCTAATAATATCAAGTTCAAACAATAGTTCCATAGCAAGAAAACCAAGGTAAGATTGCACCAAATAAGAACATGATAGTTCAAGGATGAATTAATTGGGCATTATGTTACGGACGAAATCCGGTAGCATAACAGTACATTTCCATAGTTTCATAGTTCATTAATGACTTAATGATTAAGGTGTTGGGTTCCAGATAATCAGAAGACCATCTGAGAAAAGAGCATAATCAACCCTTTGGTTAAACTAAAACCATGGTTTGGACAACATTTGACAGAACGTGGTCGAGCCAGGACTGCTAACAAGAGGTAGCGGTCAAGCCAGAGCCGCTATCTGACAAGGCACTGAATAATGAGTCGACGCAGGAAGAAGCTGGGTCGACGCTATGAACAACTGGCAGAACGCGGCCACGCCAGGACTGCTATCTGAAAGTGGCGGTCACCTGATGGCCGCGTTCAAGTGAGTCCACAAAAAACATAGAATTCATGAAGTGCTTTCTAGACTTTTAGGTTTTTAGGGTACAACCAGCTCGACATCTTAGTGGGCATCCCAGGCTCGCAGAGTCTTACGAAGGCCTTGAAACAAGATTATGTAGTCTGGTAGAAGGAATATCCGACGAAGAGACTCTCAAGTCCAAGAGATTTTCCTATCAAGTGCAAGTGATCTAATAGCGTCGTACCGGAGTACAAGCTATATGTGAAGTAACAAAACAGAAAGGAGATGAGAAGGGAACGTGCCAAAGCATTAATCCAAGTGTAGGAACTTACATTAAAACCCTTAAATACAAAACCATAAGGTTTTGGCATGAAAAATAACATATATGAAAAATAAGCTTTTAAACATGCCAAGATGCAGTATGAGTCATGTCATGATAAGGATATACAACTAACAAACTACGGCATGCATGATAGCATTTATATAATGGAAATAAATAGGGTTTGACTTGGTAACAGAAACCAGGTAGCAGTCTATCTAGGGCCGCTAATTGAAGGTAGCAGTCTATCTAGAACCGCCACTTGAAAGAAACGGTCTCTGTAGGACCGCCTTCTGCCTACATCAAACAAAAGCAACATCCACGTGCAGAGCCTATTCTAGGGCAATTTAATGAATGAAAACTATAGAGAACATAAAGGTAAGACATGATATCATGGTTAGAATGAAGGAAAATGCATGAAAAATGTACGAATTAAGCCAAAGTTCTTATCTTTTAGTCAAGGGTGCAGGGATAGCATGCCATGAGAAACCTAAATGCGCAGTCATGGAAAAATATAAAATTCTATACGTATAATGCATGAAATCAAGCGAGACAAGAGAACTTTTACTCCTAACTTGATTTTTAAGCCAATCATGAGATAACCTACCTCTGATATTGTCCGTAGACTTCTAATTTGTCACCGGAAGAGGGTGCTGGTTCCTGCGCGCCCTGCGTAGAAACTACTACTTCCGAGCGCTCTAACTCCTTAGCCTCTTGATCTCCTAACACGAACGTTTACATAGGGTTAGAAGAGACTAAGGGGAGTATTTAATTCTAAAGGAAGAACGTGAATTAATAATACTATACCTTCGAACCACACGATCCAATATTAGGGTTCGCGTAGGTTGACAGTGGGTCCTATTTATAGGGATTGGCCTAGGTCTGAGGGATTAGATCGAATTAGGAGTCCTCTGGGGTGTCAATTTGATCCCCTAAGAGTCCTAGACAAGTCCTCATGCTAGATCACATCGATTCCTAGCAATTTGGGTGGATAAAAATACAAACTTTTGGGGTTTGACACCTTCCATTTACAGAATAAGGTGGCAGTCTGGTCTGGACCGCCTTCACCAAGTAGCAATCTTGCGATAGACCGCCACTTGCCTGGTCACTGGAATTTGAATTTAATTCAAACTCCTTCCTAATTATCCCCTACTTTTCCTTATTTATGTATTTTAATTAGGGAAAATTACCCTATTATGTTTCTAGGGTTCGGGCTTGGGCCACAAGCTTAGGTTTAAGGGTTTTAGGCCCGTTTTAAGTGGTCCTAGCCATCTGGTTATTAATTGGGCCTATTTCTCAAAGGCCTTAACCTATTAATATGTAAATAGCCTATTAGCCTACTAAATGCTTGATTAATTCTTTTTTATTTTCTAAAAATTCTAGAAAAATCTAGATAATTACCAGGGTTGCTACAAAGGGGCAGAGAGAGCCTGCTAGCCATGAGCCATCAGTAGACCATTGAGGCTGCTTGGTTGCCTTGCTTTGCTCAACTGCTTTCTTTACTTTGCTTCCAGAATTACAGTCTTTATGGTGTGAGACACCCATAAAGCAGAACAAGCTATTTGGGGTCAAGCCAATGACAGTGTAGAGTGGGTTAATGCATGATTTGGTCCAGCAGGGAACCCACGACCTAAAAAATTTTGCAGGGAATGGCTTTGCAAATTCTTCACACACGGCATATAGGGGTTTGACTACATATTCATGTAGGGTGATCTTTGGTACGAGGTGGAGTATTCACTCCCGCATAGTGAGAGCTTCCAGCTGGACATAATCCCGCTTTCCACAGCTCACCATTCGATATACCAGCCAATCATGGCAAGCAAGTATTGAAAGATCAAGACATATGCATGGGGTCCAATTCATACGCATGATGCATGCATGATTCCAAATTATGAGAGAAGGATATAGGTGGTTGGTGTACTATTTTCACAAGCTCTGAGCAGAAATCTTATGTGATTCTACCATGCACATGTGGTGTTCAATTTTTATTCAGAAGAAGCTATCACTAGACGACAGTCTGGGCCTGATGTTCACAAACACTCATCGTTGAAAATGTCGTACACACAATTTTTAAATAAATACCGCACTCACTCATTAAGAAGATTTTGAATCAAAGTAAAGCGATGAGCACGGGTCGATCCCACGAGAAGGAAGAATCTTTTTTTAAGTTGAGAAATCCTTGTATTTTTTGAGCAAAATTATGAGTGAGTTTGAAAAAGAAAGAAAATTAAGATTGCATGGAATTAAATCTATCTAAAGAATATTGGAGGGTTGAAGAAGAGAAAATTGGAAGGAGATAGAGGAAGAAGAGAGAGACAACTTGCAAAATTGAGATTTTAGTGCTAAGGAAAAAGATTACAATGCTATGAAAATGAAATTACAACTCAAAATAAGCTAAAGAAAAGGGAAGAAAGTAGAGTCGGGCTGTAGAAGAGTGACGCCGTCCAATACGTGCCGAGCCTTGGAAGTTCCCCCCACCTTGGTGAGCACCGCCGTGAGAGGACCGAAGGAAAGTCTCCGCCTTGGGGAGTTGAGAGAAAATAAGACGAGGGAGAGGATGATGGAAGAAGAAGGTTAAAAACAATGAAGATTAAAGTTGAAAACAGTACGTGATTAAATCTAGAATAACTTGAAAACTAAGAAGATTTGGAAGATGAGGAAGAAGAAGAAGAACTTTATTAAAAGGAACAGAGAGAGAAAAGCAACGTAGATGGGAGAAAATAGAGGAAGAACAGAGGGCGTGGTTTGGATGCGGGTGAACAGTAAGAGAAGAAAATAGAACGTTGAAAAGTGGAGAATAATTTAAAAACTAGGAAGAATTAGAGGATGGTGAAGAATAAGAAATTGTAGAGCACAAAAAAAATAACTTTCATAAATGGAGCAGGATGAGAAGAAGAGCATAAGAAGGAGAAAGAGGGCGAAGAACGGAGGAAACGCTGGTTCACGGATGAACAGTGCAGATAGTCGGAAAATTGCAAATAACTTAAAAATAGAGTAGAACTAGCTAATGAGGAAGAATAAGAAATTGTAGAGCATGAAAAAATGACCAACTTTGTAACTAGAGCAAAAGGAGAAGAGAAGCAGAAAGGGGAGAAAAATGCCAGAATCTCTTTCTTCTCCTTGATGTAGGCTATTTATAGAGGAGTCAGGCCACATAAAGGGTGGAGATTGAACTGACTGGAGATGGAGGGCTGAGATTTGATGAGAACAAGATGGAAGATGGGGAGAGGAGAGAGGGCCTCCCCCCATAGCTAGGGTTTTGGGGGCCTTATGGGTTGAGAAGATGAAAGGAGGGGGGCGCCCCCCCATTGGCTTTCCTAATCAGGTGAGGATCCTCTCCTATTTTCTCTCCAAGAATTTCTCCACAAATTTAATCCTTTCTTAATCTTTTTCTCCCACAAAAGTAGATGGTGGCTGCCTTGACTTAGTCAAAGGTGGAGGGAAAGGAGGGGGCGCCCTAGGGCAACCCTTGGCCTGGTTCTTGTGATCCCTTTGCCCCTGGCCCTTCTAGCAATTGTCTTTGATGTCCTGCACACACAATTTGGATTAAGCCCATTAAAAATTATTGCTTTGTGCATATAAACCATGGGTGCTTACAATTATACAATGGGAAACTAATTCACATGACCCTCAACCCCTTTTCATTCATTAATTATCCACAAATTAAGTTAAATTGTGTGAAAGGCTCAATTTATGTGAAGTTGAGTTTAGCTATAAAATATGCATAATTGTCTAATTGAGTGCACGTGAAATGGTGTGTTTGACATAAATTATCATAGAAGAATGGTCATTCATCACACCCCCGAACTTACTCATTGCTAGTCCCTTAGCAATGCAATTAGATTAAAATTTAGGACCAACAAGAGTTTACAAAGTTCACACTTTCATATCCAGATCCTCCTTCGTAGAATCAACCAAAGATTAGGAATCCGGAAGCATTAATACACACTAGCCTTTGATAGGAAATTTAGGTACATGACTAAGAATGTAACTCAAAGTTCAATAGCACTTGTGCATGTGTAATACTAAATCCATAGCATAGATAATTGCATCCCTCATTTGCTATTCTTGATAGGTATTCTTCAACTCTGCACCTCCTAGATCCGAGCATTGAGTACAGTAGCTTTTTGTCTGCCTCCTTTCTTCATTTTTTTTCATTTCTTTCTTTCTTTACACACATGATACTACACAACCCTTCACTCTTTGACGCGAACCTCAACTCTTACCTCAGGAGGAGCAGGCCCGGTTATTAAGATCATGGGCATTTTTCATGGTATTTTTTTTATGTTTTTACACTTATTTGATTGATAGAACTTGGCAGAAACCTTTTCCAAGAAATATCTCTTCCTCAAGAAGTTGAGAGTATCAGACACTATACTCAAAATAACAGAAGGCTTGTCCCGCTTGTTTCATTAGTGTGTAGAGTGATTTTTCTTCTTTTGAAGTGCTAAAGGACTTTAGAGAGATTCTTAAATCAGTTTTCCATGGCTAAATCAAATAAATTTTCTATCATCCATCTCCTTAGTCTTTTCAATTCCAGAATCGCTTTCAATTCAAGCATGAATCATGAAACTCAATTGGGGATTTCAATTTTCTACTTTTATGCAGATTGCATAATAGAATGATATGCATGACATTATGCAAGAACTCCTGTCAGGTTGTACTATATGCATCATGAAAATTTTCTCTCCCCCCCAACTTGAATGACATTATCCTCAATGGCATAGTGAAACAATATATCAATAGAATAATGTAGTAATAAATATTGCTGAGAAGGAATGGTACAACCTGATATTCAGGTCGAGTTTCTCCTCTGTGATAATGGTGACAACGTCATCTCCTTGGCTCTATCCTAACCACTGAAAAACATACTAAAACAAAGCATCAAATAACAAAAATATTGGGTTACCTCCCAAAAGTGCTAAGTTTTTCGTCTTCAGCCAAACGCATGAAAGCTCAAAATAAACTTATTCCATATCACTTAAAACAATGGATTCTTTCGGCATTAACTAAACATTTTCCAAGTAAGACTTTTCATCTTTGACCGTTGATAGTGAAAATTTGACTATTGTTAGGATTTAGAATTTTAACCACGCAATGATCAAAAGCTTTGATAACGATAAATGGTCCATCCCATCTGGATTTTAACTTTCCTAGAAACAAGCGTAGCCTAGAATTGAAAAGCCAGACTTTTTGATTGGGCTGAAACTTTTTCTGTGAATATGTTTGTCATGGAATGCTTTTGCCTTGGCTTTGTAAATTTTATAATTTTCATAGGTCTCGTTGCCCAATTCTTCATGTTCATTTAATTGTAGAGCTCTTTGGGACCCAGCTTGAGTGAGATTAAAGTTGACTTATTTGATGGCCCAATATGCTCTATGTTCTAACTCTACAGGTAAGTGACAGGCTTTTCCAAAGATGAGACGATAATGTGACATGACAACGAGAGTTTTAAATGCAGTTCTATAGGCCCACAATGCATCATCTAGTCTATCAGACGAATCTTTTCTATCTGATTACCCTTGCAAAGTTAACAAGCCAACAAGAAAGAGATATTGATTAGAGATCAAGTGTGTAGTGTCAAATCCATAATATGAACATGAACATGAAAAGCATGGAATAGAACACACCTTGTTGGTTGTTGGCCCTTAAACCCCTATGCAAAGGGTGGATAAAAATGATGATATGAAAATAGGAGTGTGCAAGTGTTGCACAAAGGGAGATCTCAACGTGGTTGAGATGTTAAAAATAAGCAAAGGAGATGAATAAGATGATGCATGCAATGCTAAGTGAATAAAAGTAAGAGAAGAGGAGGAGAGAAAGGCTTATTGTTTTTCTCCAATTGGCTCCGAATCTTCAAGGGAGGAAGAAGATCTCCATGGATGAAGCTTTAAGCACATGGGAGACCTCCTCCTTGAGCCTTCAAACCAGCAGCATCTCCCCTTAGATTATTATTGACGCCCTTTTACACAAGGGAGAGAAGGGTCCTATTTATAAGGGTAAAATTCAGAGTTTAATCCAAGAGAAATTAGGAAATCATGTTTAAGTTGGATTTGGAAGAAGATATATTATGGCCATGTGTCCCCTTAGCCTTAGAAATCATTAGGATCCTTTCCCAAGTGAAAAAGGTGCTTAAAACGGAGAAACAAGGAGGTTCTATTCAATTTTGGAATTCTGGAAGAATTGGCGATCACTCAGTGATCGCTATTTAAAAGGATGACAGACCCAAGCGTCGGTAATTCTGAGACATTTCATGATGGATTATGACTTTCCAAAATTTGAAAAGAATTGGCGCCCATGAGGCAGTCGCCAATTAGGAATTACCACGAATTTTGGTCAGATCTCAAAATATAGCAAGAGAATTGGCGACTTTCCGCACGGGTGCCTATTTATGAATTGGCGACCTTCTGAACAGTCGTGGAATTAAAAATAATCCAAATTCAGCTCAAAATGTGAAGAAAAGAAATGGAGACCTTTCGAACGGTCGCTATTTAAAGAATTGGCGACTTTTCGGAGTGTCACCAATTAGAGAATTTCAAAAATCTTATAAAATCAGGAAAAAAAGAATTGGCGCCCTTCCGGAGTGTCACCAATTAAAGAATTGGCTCCCTCCGGGCTACCACCAATTAAGAATTGGTGCCCTCTAGGTCATCACCAATTAAAGAATTGGTGCCCTCTGGGCTGCCACCAATTAAGATTTGGTGCCTGCTGGGTCGCCACCAATTAATGAATTGGCGCTCTCTAGGCTGCCACCAATTAAGAATTGGCGCCTTCTGGGTCGCCACCCATTAAAGAATCGGCGCCCTCTGGGCTGCCACCAATTAAGAATTAGCACCTTCTTGGTCGCCACCAATTTCAAAAGGCCCCGAAAAATTTGAGAAAAATATCAGAAAAATCCATAAAAATAGGAAAACTTGTGGGAAAGTTGGAAAAAGCCAAAAATCTAAGAAAAATGAGGAAAACCACTCAAATAAGCTGATTTGAGAGTCAAATTGGGGCATCGCAAGGTAACATGGGATGTGCTCCAAATGATGTCAAGTTTGGCATCTCTACAGCTGTCCCGCCTTAGCGTCTATTTTGCAAGGGAGCGAGACGAAGTGGAATGGAGTGGAATGAAGTGGGAGCAAACTGAAAAGTAGATGCCAAGGTGTGATGAGATACGCAATCAACACCACTTGATAAGAATTGGACCAAAAGCTTAGGATGAAGCGATCTTGGGGAGATTCAATGAAAGCAACAGTTCTTTGTATAAAGAAGGAGTGTGCACGCGGGCACGAAGGAGATAATAAGAATGATCAACTTCCAGGGCGGTGGAAGTACCCCATGTCACAAACATGTAGGTTTCATCGTTGAAGAGCGGTTACCAGCCGATGTGGACGTGCTGCAACCAAGGTGGATCAAAGGAAAAGGATTGAAATAAGAGGACAGAAATCCAAACAAAGGAGTTTTCAAGGAAGCAGCCCAAAATGGCAACAAGGTGAACTAAGGACACAATTCGGCATGGAATGTCTCATATCTTGAAATTAATGATTAATTGACTCTCAAAATGAGTTATTAGAAGGGTTTTCCAAAGTTAATTCAAAATCCTACATGAATGCATGCTGGGATTGAAATATAAGATAATCAAAGATAATATTGTTAAGCTGCCCATACTGAGTCAAGATACCGATTTGTGAGCTGACACTAAGCCGAAGCCCGTTTATCCGCGCACCAACTGGCAAAAAGGGAACCATCGTCCCCAATCTTGGACGGCTCAACGGCCTATCCGTATGACTAAGATTCCTGTGAAATTATCACTATTTTTGATGAAGGGGAACTCAAATTCTAGATTTACCAAAGCCACAAGGTCCTTGATATAATCTAATAGCATATAGTAAAATGCATACAGGGAGGATGGTGAAGCAATAAGCGTGAGAGAACTGAGACATGGAATGCGATCACCGTGGGACCAGAGTGGTGATGTCCAGACGGTGGGACCAAAGAAGCTTCTTCCTGCACTCAAAGATTTGATTAGTCAAGATATATGAAGTATAACGAATTAACAATTGAGCATAACCTGAATAGCATTCAATGCATCTATCAAAACATCAATAGCAAAGCATGACTAGCATAGCATGTATTAATAGCGTTAAACATGTGTAGCATAGCATGAAAATCATGAACAACTTAGCTAGTATAGACAAAGCATAGGAGCAAAGCATAGATGGATAGCACAACATTGAGCGTAAAATCATTATTTGTTACGTCATCTAAGCCCTGAGGATGACAAACTTGGCATATTCACAAGATTTGAGGTTGAAAGAATCATGATGAGGTTTGGAGTAATGCCCAGTGGCGGGAGTAATTAGCGAGATCGGCAGGAGTTATTTAGGAGGATTTGGAGATGAATGATAAATGATGTCCAGAGCGACAGAGATAATCAGATTGGCATGAATTACTTTTAGAAAGATGTAGAGATGATAATCGGAAGTGCCTAGAGTGGCATATCGTGAAGATAGTGATCACAGGGAAGAATCAATAATGATGTAAGTGAAAAGAGGACTCATCTCGTGTTCTTGGTCTTTGCAAAAAGTGGCCCATATAAGAAAACACCATCAGAAAGTACAATGTAATTTTTTTTAGATTTTTGAAATATGCAAATTTTTATGGGTTTTGAAAAGTATTCAAATTTTTATGTGGATTTTTGAAATGTTTGATTTTTTTTTGGATTTTTTAAAAAATATTCAATTTTTTTTAGAATTTTAGTTTAGACATTGCTAATGTAGCATCAAAGGATGTTTAAACAGCTGGCTAAGGGCCCTCGTTCCTTCCCATTTCGCTAAAAACTGCCCGAAGCAAGGCGTGTGCATAAGGGGTGGCGCCCTATGACCGGCTACCCTTGGTTAGCGGTGCCCCTACCAAGGCCATACTCGAGAAATACTTAGTCTTGGAGGGAGAAGAGAAGAATAATTTTGAGGATAAGCTTGATATAAGTTAAGAAAATATCAGGTTTTGACTTTCGTCCATAGCACAACCCCTAGAGATTCAGTCTGTTGCACCGGGGCTTTGTGTCATATCCTCGAACCTTAAATTCTTTTATAGGCATGCATACGACCGGGCTCAAAACGTCCCGTAGGGAAACTTTACTGCCCTCTTGCCATGCCAGATTCTTTGATTTTTTTTTCTTTTTTCTTTTGCACATATTTTTCCTCATTTGATTATCATTTTTTGCTTTGGACTTGAAAGATATTGTAATTGAGCTTGAAATTTAAGAATAAGGTCAGAATAGACTGCCCCTATTTGAAACTTCCTCTTGTCGGGGTGTGCTTAGGTTGGTTGTTTTGCCCAAAACATCTCTATCCTCATATTTCAACCGAGAAGAGAAGAGAAAAAGACTTTGTGCCCCCGACCATGGCCCAAGTAACAACGATGTTTTACCACGGGAGATGGCTAAGGACGCCATGGAGTGTGTGCGATGCCCAGTTAAGGGTTGCCCTTAATGAGCGGGGAGAGAATGTCGAACTCCCAGTGTGGGGTTCTTATTACCGAACTGTTGCATAGCAAGCCTAAGACTCGCTCTTTCTTTTTTAAAGACCTAAGATAAAGGTCTAGAATACCACTCTTGATCAAGTTAAGAAGCACTTCGTTTTGAAAAACCGTGCGTGAATAAGGTGATGAAAATGCATAAGAATGCATACTTACGCAAACATATTACCTTGCGATCTTGGTTGTAGAAGCAGCTGTCGGAGGCGATCTTGATGAACGTGAGATTTGTTGTCCTCTTTTGGCAGATAAGAAAGGATAGCAAAGTTTTGAAAGTGGCTTAACAAGAAGGAGTGGTGTCTAGACCAGACTTAGACGAATAAGGAGAAAAGGAAGAGAGGTGAGGGCTAGAACTCCCTTACTAAGGTGTAGAGACCCTGATCACATGAAAGGTCTACAAAAGGAAAGGAAAATCAAGTGGAGGAGTGAGGGCTAAAGCCTCGGAAGCAGTGAGAGAACGGGCAGATGCCCAAAGCAGTTGAGGTGGAAGAAGTTGGGTCGGACCCGTGATCGGGAGGAATTAGGAGAAGGAATTGGTAAATCGAGAGAGGAGGATCCGGAGGGTCCGGAGATGAAGGATGGGGAGAATCATGACAGGAGGTAAAGTCCAGAGGGAAAAGATGGCGAGGGACGCAATGCCCCGGGCAGAGGTATGGAAAAAGATGATCTAAGTGGAAGAAGAGAACAAAGGACGCGATGTCCTGGAGGAGTAAAAAGACAAATCAGAGGAGAGGAAATAAGGAAGGGAGATCCGGAGGTTCTGGAGGAAGAAAGTGCCGAGGGACGCGATGCCCCAGTTGAGGAGATAAGTCTGGAGGCTCCGGAAGGAGAGAAAGGTACCCTGGGACGCGATGCCCGAGGAAAAGAGAAAACTCAGGAGATTCCAGAAATCGGGGAGAATGAGTAGGGACGTGATGCCCTTGGAAGAGAGGAAAGTCCGGAGGTTTCGGAGGGGGAACATAAGGAGGGGTGCGGTGCCTGGAAAGGGTATTGGAGGGAGCGCGATGCCCGGAAAGGATATTGGAGGGGGTGCGATGCCCTGGGAGATGAGGTAAGTCCAGAGGTTCCGGAGGAATATGGAGAAAGAGGGCGCGATGCCCTATATGGAGATCCGGAGGTTCCGACGGAATATGAAGAAAGAGGGCGTGATGCCCTATATGGAGATTCAGAGGTTCCGGAGGAAGGAGATGATATGTGTTTTGACACCAGGGAGAGAAGGATGAATGCAAATGCATGAAATGCAACAGATGCAAAGAATGCGAAGGATGCAAGGAGGGCCAGGAAGGAAATCTCCTTCTTACCCTATGAGTGGCCCATAAGGAGAAGTTGGTAGGGGTAAGGTGAATGGAATAGAACAAAGGATGAGTGGATTGGCGGAAGACCCTTCAATAAAAGAATGCCCGCTCCTCCATGGTAAATGGCGTGCCTGGCCAAACGGCTCAAAGGATGGAAATAATTCATGAGTGCTCTCATTGATAGCAGAGTGTGTTATGGTGCAAGAAGAGAACCCCTTCTTAGGATAAAGTATATTGATGGAACAAGGGGTAATGAGAGCTTTAAAAGAATGTTGACCAATGAGCAAGGTGATTTTGATAACGGCCTTAGGCCGACATGACATCAAATCTTGACATTTTTCTTCAGTGAGCATCAGCGGGGACTTAGCCTCTTCAAAGATGCCTGGCACAATAACGCGGATCAGCATCCGGCAGATAAAGTCTTGACTTTGAAATAGCATAGCCATAGCCAAATCCCTCTTGCCTGGCTCTTGAACATCGCTCTCGGCACATGTGCTTGTAGATACATGCCCACTCTGAGTGGAAGGAGGTGAGATGGAGACGGTAGGCTTAGTGGATGGTGGAGGTTTAATGGAGGGTGTTAACGGAAGGATATGTGAAGGTGGAGGTTCAAACACGTCGTGCTTCTCCCCCTGCTCAGAAGCGAACGAGATTGGCTCGAATGCCAAAATAGGTGAATCCTGCTTAGGATTAGCCACGGGTTTGGGTGAAGGGTTTGGTGGAGGGATAGGCAAAGTGAGGTTTGGTGTAATTGGCTTTGGGGTTATATGGATACTGGAGGCCTTAGGTGGCAGCAATGGGGGGTTAATTGGTTTAGGAAAAGTTTTAACGGGAGGTTCGGCGAAGGCTAATGGTGTGGAGGTTGATGGTGTAGGAGTTGGAGGTGTAATAGCAGAGGGTTTGACACGTTGGAAACATCGGATTTTAATGGTAGTGCGAGAGGTTTGAAGAGTAGGAGATGGGTCTTGATGCGCCGGTGTGGGTGATTAAAATATCGACCCACCATCGTAACACCAATTGGTTTCATATACAGGGTTCGGGACAGTGGCATCGTCCTGAGCAGGGGGTTCATCGGGTAATGGAGGGAGTGGAAAACGGAGGAAACTCGGAGTGGGTGCCTTTTGAAAGACCTCAACGTCCTGTGCCGGCTGCAACTCATCATCATTAAACTCAAGTGGACACCACGGTGGGGGTGTAATAATGGGTGATGGAGGAATGTAATGTAGAGGATTATGTGAAAGCGGAGACGGAGGCAAAGGGCCACATGACTGAGCGGGGTATATAGGTGGTGGAGGGCGGATGGCGTCTACTTGATCAATGAAAATTGCCGGCTCGTGTTGCTCACTTGAATCGATAATGCCATTATCTCTCCTCCCCTTCCAATATTTTTCCATCTTAGTGATGTTATTCATAAAAGCATGAAGAGGGTTGACTTGAGGAGGTGGAGGAGGAGCGGGCCGCGGACTTGTGACCCTCTTCAATTGTTCCTCCATTGAAGTGATTTTATCAAGAAAGGTTTGTTGGAGGGGTGTGACATGAATAACGGAGGGTTGGCATGATGGCCTTGGAGGGGCTTGGGGTTGACCCAAAAAAGGACCCGGTTGGACCGGGGTGCAAGGAATATGAGGGCCATGGGGCCGTGAAGGAGGAATAGAAGCAGGCGGGTGATGGATCACCCGAGAAGGAGTACGTGTAGAAGAAGGTGGGTGATGGATCACCTGAGCGGGAGCGTGAATAAGAGAGGGAGGCGGGTGATGGGCCACCCATGAGGGATTGGAAGGAGGATGAGAAGGAGTAGATGCACCCTCAACACTAGCCTTAAGGGCCTGGATTTGTTGAGGGGTGAGATGATCTAATGCATACAAAACTTGGGAGACCTTCTCATCATGTGGAGGAGATAGTCCCGGGGAAGTAGTGGCTTGCAATGGATGTAGGGGACCATAAGATTGGAAATTATCCAGGGGTCGGGCAAGACCATAAGAGTGAGGATGTGGTCTCTTAAAAGAATTGTGGTGGAAATTATAAACTTGAGGATTGTATGATGTGCTTGGTTGATCATCCTCACGATTACAAATTGAATTAGACATGTTGGTTTTATTATCAAAGCGAGAAATCATGCAAATAAACAATATTCAATCAAAGCAATGTTGCAAAGATATCAAACAAGTTGAAATGCTTACGCTTGATTTTAGTTGATACATTGATGTGAATTAGATGGTTTTTAACAAGATTGGTATGATTCACTCAAGGTAAGAACCTTGTTTCAATATGGTTTTGCTTCAATGCCAACTAGGTTAATTCTCACCATGCATGGGCCAACTAACCCGGGTTACTTCAAAGGTACAACCTACCCGGCGTCCGTGAGGGAATCCACGAGTGTAGGGACTTATGGAGGCTTGGTTTAGGAATTTCCGATCCAATGAGACAGAATGCTCAATGGAGGGTCCTTCCTTCACCAAGAGGGTAAGATCTCCTAGAAAGTGTGGGAGAGGAGGTCTCCCAAGTCAAATGTCCTAAATGCAAGAACTAATGCAAAAGAGAAGAAAAACAAGGTATGAACAATGATATGAACCAAGCCAATGGAAAAAAGGTAGAACACTCACATGTCCATAAAAATCAAGGCAATCAACATAACATGAAGCATGGCAGCCATTTTTTTTAAACAAAAAAAAGTGGAAAGATAAGAAAGTGAAATTTTCCAAAACCAACAAGTTAGCAATCACTTAGGAAGGTGGGTGTGCATGTGATGCACAAGTGATACAACAAAAAGGAAAGTGCTACGTGGAGCACAAAGGGAGTTACACCGTGGGTGCAAAAGGGAAAGGGGACACGTGGGTGCCAAAGGGGGAAGGGTAATCACATAAAAATAATGGTGGTCCCACCGTGATCACCAATTTGTAGATTCATGGAAAATTGATTAAGGAAATAAGAATAATAAGCTATGAGTGATGGAAGAAAGGAAAAAGGAAAAAAAAGAATGGGAAAGAGAGAGAAAGAGGGGGCATGCGTGGATGCTATGGAGTGTGATCGCCAAAGGGTCAAATGAATATAACAATAATGCAACGGAGAGATCACGAAGAATATCTTTAAGTGCGGGGGAGATTGTGAGTATCAGCTTCTCTTCCAATTGGCAAACCGATGAAGAGAGTTTATCTTGTCTTAATTACCCTTGCAAAATTAACAAACCAACAAGAAAGAGATATTGATTAGAGATCAAGTGTGTAGTATCAAATCCATAATATGAACATGAACATGAAAAGCATGGAATAGAACACACCTTGTTGGGTGTTGGCCCTTAAACCCCTATGCAAAGGGTGGATAAAAATGATGATATGAAAAAAGGAGTGTGCAAGTGTTGCACAAAGGGAGATCTCAACGTGGTTGAGATGTTAAAAATAAGCAAAGGAGATGAATAAGATGATGCATGCAATTCTAAGTGAATAAAAGTAAGAGAAGAGGGGGAGAGAAAGGCTTATTGTTTTTCTCCAATTGGCTCCAAATCTATAAGGGAGGAAGAAGATCTCCATGGATGAAGCTTTAAGCACATGGGAGACCTCCTCCTTGAGCCTTTAAACTAGCAGCATGTCCCCTTAGATTATTATTGATGCCCTTTTACACAAGGGAGGGAAGGGTCTTATTTATGGGGGTGAAATTCAGAGTTTAATCCAAGAGAAATTAGGAAATCATGTTTAAGTTGGATTTTGAAGAAGATATATTATGGCCATGTGTCCCCTTAGCCTTAGAAACCATTATGATCATTTCTCAAGTGAAAAGCGGACTTAAAACGGAGAAACAAGGATGTTTTGTTCAGTTTTGGAATTCTGGAAGAATTGGCAACCACTCCGTAGTCGCTATTTAAAAGGACGACAGACCGAAGCGTCGCCAATTCTGAAGCATTTCAAGATGGATTAGGACTTTCCGAAATTTGAAAAGAATTGGCGCCCATGAGACGGTCGCCTGTTAGGAATTAGCACGATTTTTTGTCGGAGCTTGAAATATAGCAAGAGAATTGGCGACTTTTCGCACGAGCGCCTATTTATGAATTAGCGACTTTTCAGAGTGTCACCAATTAAAGAATTTCAAAAATCTCATAAAGTCGGGGAAAAAAGAATTGGCGCCCTTCCGAAGTGTCACCAATTAAAGAATTGGCGCCCTCTGGGCTGCCACCAGTTAAGAATTGGCGCCCTCTGGGAAGCCACCAATTAAAGAATTGGCACCCTCTGGGCTGCCACCAATTAAGAATTGGCACCTTTTGGGTCGCCACCAATTTCAAAAGGCCCCGAAAAATTTCCAAAAAATCTTTTAAAAATCCAGAAAAATAGGAAAACTTGTGGGAAAGTTGGAAAAAGTTAAAAATTCAAGAAAAATGAGAAAACCACTCAAATAAGCCGATTTGAGGGTCAAATTGGGGCATCGCAAGGCAACATGAGATGTGCTCCAAATGATGTCAAATTTGGCGTGTCTACATAATCTATGCAAACTCTCCACCCCGTCTGTAGTCTTGTGGGCACCTCTTCTCCTTTCTCATTTTTAATCACAATCTGCCCTGACTTCTTTGGCACAACCTGTGTGGGGCTGACCCATTTACTGTCTGATATGGGATAAATAATCTCGGCATCCAGCCACTTCACTACATCCTTCTTGACTACCTCTTTCATATTTGGATTTAATCTGCGCTGCATCTCCCTGCTCAGCTTGGCATTATCCTCTAAATAAATGTAATGCATGCAGACATCCGGACTAATTCCCTTCAAATCAGCTACTGACCAACCTATTACCCCTCTATACTCCTTTAGAACATCTAAGAGTTGAGATTCTTGAGCAGAAGTAAGGTTGGAGGCAATGATAACAGGAAGAGTGAGATCAGGGCCCAAATAAGTGTATTTCAGGGAGTCCGGTAGAGGTTTGAGTTCAAGAGCAGGAGGATGTTCAAGAGATGGCAGGATCGGTTCGAATTGTAATGCAGGAACTTGATCTACCCTAGACCAGGGTGCAGAAGAGAGAGGTGAGTCTTGGAGAATGCTACCCTCCTCGAGGGTGTCCTTAACATCATCTGGACTTTCTGAAATCAAATCCTCAAATATATAAATTACATTACATTCTTCCTCCTGGTTCGGGTACTGGAATGCCTTAAAAACATTTAATGAAACTTTCTCTCCTCCAAAAGATATGTCCATCATTCCCGTGGCACAATTGATGTTGGCCTTAGCTGTAGTTAGAAAAGGACATCCCAAAATAATTGGTGTGTTCTTGTGTTCCTGGGACGAGGGCATATCTAAGATTAAGAAATCCACGAGAAAGTAGCATTCATGAACTTTAACTATTACATCCTCCAAAAGACCCTTAGGTGTTTTCACCGATCGATCCACCAATTGAAGGATTATGGATGTTGGATTTAATTCTCCCAGATCAAACTGCTCATAAATAAAGGTGGACAATAAGTTCACACTGGCTCCTAAATCCAGCAATGCCCGATCAAAAGTAACTCCACCTATATCACATGAGATCAATGGAGCTCCGGGGTCCTTCAATTTATTGGGTAAATGATTCATAACAACAGCACTCACGTCCTTAGACAGACGGATCTTTTGAGTTATTGCCTTGGGCTCCCTTTTTGGTGTACAAAGCACCTTCAGAAATTTTGCATATGTCAGCACATGCTTGATAGCATCCAAAAGTGGTATGTTAATGTTTACCTACATAAGCAACTTTATCAGCTCTTATTGTTGAACCGGTTGCTTCTTGATAGCTTTTGACTTTAAAGCATCAGGGAAAGGGATCTTTGGCCTATACCCTTGGGGATCTTTCTCTTCAATTTTTGCTTTACCTTTCATCAGTTCCTTCTTTGGCTCCTCGTCTCCTGTCTCCTTCATGATTACGGGCTCCTCCTCCTCACTATCACTTTCGTCCCAGGCTTCTTGGCACGAACTACTATCCACATCATTAGCCTTATAAGGATCTTCAAGTACCTTCCCACTCCTAAGGGTTGAAATGGCCTTAGCATTCTCGAATTGAGGTAGGATTGGCTGAGGAAGAAGGGGAGCTTTTGGGTGGAAACCAGGAGGTTGATTTCTCGGGTTAGCCACAAGTTGGCTAGGGAGCTGACCTTCCTCTCTCCTCATACTAGCTACGGCTAATTATCCTATTTGACCCTCCAACTTAGAAATGGATTGTTGCTGAGAAAGAATAAGTTGTTGAAGTTGGTCGAATTTTTCATCAAAATTGGCCTGAGGAGGTGGTGGTTGATAAGGAACTTGAGATTGACTGAATCGGTAAGGAGGATACTATTGATATTGGCCCTGAGAAAATGGGGCCTGCGAATGCTGACTTAGAGGCTGATGATGTTGATGTTGGTGAAAGGGTGCATAAGAGAAGTTTTGTTGAGACTGAGCTGAAACTTGGAAGGGTTATTTTTGAATTGGTTGATGTAAGGGATTAGTTTGCTGGGACGATCCTTGTTGATTTTTCCAAGAAAAGTTTCGGTGATTTCTCCTACCTGGATTGTAAGTGTTAGAATAGGGATCGTATGCAGGCTTGGAGACTCCCTGAGCAGCAAAAATCTGTTCTTGGATGAATGGGGGAAGTTGGGCCACTGTGGGGTAATCAGTAGCCGCATGATTTGGGCTCGAGCAAAGAACACAAATTTCTTGATGATTAGAATCTGAGAATGGTTGAGATTGAGGGGTAGAAGACAAAGAAGATTCCTGTCTATTCATAGATAGCAACTGATCTAACTTCTGAGCTACCAAATCGACCTTCTCCATCTTTTGTGCCAACATGTCCATTTTATGCAATTTATGTGTAAGAGCAATAATATCCATCCTATTCTCAGACTCTCCTTGATTCTTAATTTCATAAAGTCCTGCCCTCTTAGAAGGCCCAATCATTCTTTCATAAGATGAGAGTGAGGCATGACTAATAGAAATCTCACTTAAAATCTCAAACAAGTCATATGCCTCATCTTCGCTTTTGCTCATAAAGGCTCCCCCACAGGATGCATCCACCATTTGACAGTAGTTATCAGTTAAACCCTCATAAAATGCTTGAACTATCTGCCATCTTGACAAACCATGATGCGGGCATTTCCTTAATAAATCTTTCAATCTATCCCATGCTTCATGGATATGTTCCCCCGGATTTTGCGTAAATCCAGTGATCGCTCTCCTTATAGTATTGGTTCACCCAATGGGATAGAACTTCTTAAGAAATTCCTTCTGTATTTCAGCCCATGTTTCAATTCATCAACCCAAGGCTCCTAACCAATATTTAGCTTTGTCTTTGAGAGAGAATGGGAAGAGAGTTTGTGACGACCTAGGAGATCTGGATACCGATAAACCGATATCATCGATTTACCGATACCAAGAGCTCGGGGAAGCCACCCAAGAGGCTGATGAGGCCCCGTAAGGGTTAAAGAGTTTGTCGAGGGGATGCATAACGAATGAAAATTACACGCGTAATATTAATTAAAGCATTCATTTGAACTTTAAATGGAAGCAACTTAAAATATCAAAGTGGTAAATACACATAATAGTCCAGATCCACAATATATACAAGTACGACAACTAAACAAAATCCAAATGTACAACTACACGGGGCATACCCCGGCCAAAAGTACAAAAGAGGACTAACAGACTGACCGACTACTGCTGGTGACTAAGATGTGCCGTCCAAAACTCGAGAAGCTCTGGAAGATGGCTGTCGCGGCTCACCTGAAAGAGGAAGGGTGAGTCACAGCCAGACTCAGTAGGGGTCACGCGGATCCCTACCTCACAACTAAATATGCAAATGCAAAAGCAATTAGAGCATGCACTTAAATTAAACATGTAAAAATAGTAAATCATGCATAATGAACTAAACATGCATTAGCAGGATTAAATGCAATTTAGTAAAGATGTAAGCAAAGTACGCCATTCTATCACAGCTAACTACAATGTCAATATAAATAAATATGAGCGTCAGGAGCTAAATCTATCAATAGAATAACCTTAGCTAACCAAGTGACAGGAGAAAGAGAAAACCACCAGAAAGTAGAGACCAGATGCGTCCACTGACGGCTTACACTGCGTCTTAAAGCATCTACGCAAGTCTGATAATAACCAGCGAGATGCGTAACAGCACCAGAACCAAGTACTAGTCAGAGCAACACTCGTCAGTGTCAGTCCAAGTCTCTGACCACGTGTGCACACACTGGCTCATTGCCTAGATCTAGACCTCTAGCTAGTATTCCCCTCCGTAGGACACTACGGTTGGACCGGGGCCCACGAAACTAGCTTAAAAATTGTATCACGGGACTACCCCTCCACCTCTTCTAGGTGGGCCGACACTACAAGTCGCTGGGCTATGACTAGTGGTTCCATCACAAGGAGAGAGAAAGTAATTCTATTGGGATGTAAAAACATGCCATAATAGATGATACCAATTAAACATGGCAAATATACAAGATTAAAAGCATAATTAACTGAATATGCTAAGAATCAAAATCTGCCGGAATTAAACGGTTGAAAGAAAACCGCCCCAGTCTATAAAATAACTTAAACATGGCAAATATGCAATATTAAATGCATAATTAAACGAACATGCAAAAATTGCAGAACAAGCGGTTGAACTAGGGCCGCTATAGCCTTAGGCGGTCGAATGACGAACCACCGCGTGCTGCTAAACGGGCTGGCCATAAAGTTTCTACCGCCATTTAGATTTAAAATATTTACGCGATCGAGATGTCAACCGCTTGGGTCAATAAATGGTTTATGGCGGACCGTTACAAAATTCTAAAATAATCTAAACATTGTCCTTACCGGAGAACCGAATCCACGGGAATCATAACTGGATCCCCTCCCGGTCGACCCAAATCGACGAGATTCATAACTTTTAACCTGTTTCCTGCCATTCCACCATCATAATTCGACAATTCATCGTCTATGAACTCAAGAACGATGGGCATGCTCCAAAAACATAAAAACGATGGGCATGCTTCAAAAATATAAAGACGATGGGCATGCCGTTTAAAACATAACGACAAGGGGCATGGCATTAGGAACGATCTAACGAGCTAGGGCATCGATCCCCCCTACCTCAATCATGACGAAACGTCCGTTCCGACCGCAAGCAAGCTGAGGGTCGCGCCGCGGCTCGCCTTTTCCCGACTGTCACTACACTCCTCGGTTCGACTCGGGTTGATGTCGCCACGTTCCTCGCGTCGTGCCGAAGCTTCTGTCGCTCCTAGCACGGGAAGAAGGTTGCCCCCCTCCGGATTCCTAGCCAAGGGCGCCGATATCGCTGCGAGAAGGCCGCGAGAAGGGGAGAGAGGGCCGCCTGATGCCACCGTGGGACCACGCCTCCGCGCCGGGGTCCGGCTCCGACGTGGTCGCCGCTGCAATCTCCTCTCTGCTAGCTCGCCGGCGAGGCCGCCAGACTCCTCCGCCGTGGACGATGGCGTCACCGCGCGCCGAGAAGGAGAAAGGGGGTGCCCGTTCGTGGCATTCACGCGGGTGCCTGCGGGTTTGACCGAAAAGGGTGGGGTAAGAGAAGAGAAATGGGAGAGAGAGAGAGAGAGGGGAGTGATCGAATGGGTTAAAAAAGGATTAAAATATTTTTTTTAATGTTTAACCTTATTTTACTCTTTAAACCCTCAATAATGTGAAATTATAATTATGCCCATTAATTTCCTTAAAAGCTTTAACTAATTAGATTAAATGCTAGAAAAAAGCCCATAAATTTCATAAAAATAGCCGAAATTCATGGAATAAGTTCTATTTTATTACCGGTAAAGATTCGTTAAAGAACAGGTCTCACAGTCCCTCCCTCCTAATAAAAATTTCATCCTCAAAATTTAAAAGGAGGAACAAGGAGCGACCTGAAAGAATTATACCTTATTCGAACAAGAAACGAAATTGCTGACGCATTTCATCCTCATGTTCCCATGTAGTCTCATTACCAGAGTGACACTGCCAGACAACTTTAACCAGAGGGATTACTTTATTTCTCAATCATTGCTCATGATGATCTTCAATTCTGAGTGGGTACTCTGGTGTAGATAAATCTGTAGTCACTTCAGGCTAAACTGAATCATCGAGCATGTGAGATGCATCAGGGACATATTTCCTTAGCTGGGATACATGAAAGACATCGTGGATTGCTTGCATTGCCGTCGGCAATTAAAGACGATAAGCCACTTGGCCCACACGTTCCAGAATAGGAAACAGACCAATATAATGGGGACTGAGCTTTCCACGCTTCCCAAACGTCATAACGCCTTTCATCGAAGATATTTTTACAAACACCATATCTCTAGGCTCAAATTGCAATGGTCGCCTATGCTGATCTGCATAGTTTTTCTGTCGACTCTGAGCTGTCAACATTTTCTGCCTGATCAAATGAACCACATCAGCACACTGTTGAACCATACCATATGACGTCCTATCAACTATTTGTCACCGGCTTCAAATCAGTTCAAAGAAGTACGACAAGGACGCCGATACTATGCTTCATAAGGAACCAAATCGATGCTGGAGTGATAACTATTATCATAAACAATTCCATGACTGGCAAATGCTAACTCCACGAACCCTACCAATCTAGGCAACACGATCTCAACATATCTTCTAAAGTCTGAATAGTCCTTTCTGACTGACCATCTGACTACGGATGATACGCTGAACTAAGGCTAACCCGGTGCCCAACGCTTTTAGAAAACTGCACCAGAAGCCAGAAGTAAATCGTGGGTCTTGATCTGACACTATTGATATTGGAATTCCATGCAATGGCATAATCTTTGCAACATAAAGCTCGGCCAATTTCTGCACATTCCAAGCGACTTTAATTGGCAATAATCTTTCTATCTTTGTCAATCGATCAACTAACAGCCAAATCCATCATAACCCTATGAAGTCTGGGGTAAACCCACAACAAAATCTATCGTGACATGATCCCATTTCCACACCGGGATTTCTAAAGGTTGAAGCATTCCTTCAGGTTTTTGATGCTCAGTTTTTACCTGTTAGTACGTCAAGTATTACGAGACGAACATGGTTGCATCTCTTTTCATACCTGGCCACCAGAACTGCCTTTTAGATTCTGATACGTCTTGGTAGTGCCGAAGTAAATAACAAAATGAAATCAAGGGGCTTCACTAAGGATGGCATTCCGCAACACATCAACAGCTGAAACATAAAGCCTGCTACGGAAGCTGACTATTAACTCATCCTTGCCTGCCTGCTGAGCTTCCTTGATTTACAGATAATTGGTTGGAGTTAACACAGGACTCACACACAGTGACCAACAGATCAGAAAGTCTATGTTGAAAGCCTCACACGAAAACCATTCTCTACAGTCGAGGATTAGACGATCTAGCTCCTAACCCTAGGGCAAATGACAAGCGACAAAAATGATCAAACCACGCCAGCATTGGATCCACCAAGGGATCATGCCAATGTACAGTCCATCTGTCATTCCATCGCGCTCCACGACCATTCCATCACGTCCCTACCTCGGCCAGCTCGGCACGGTCGCGCACCCCACATTGAGAGGAATAGAGGGAAGAGAGTAATGAAGGAGAGAGTGGAACGGGAGAAATGAGAAGGAGGAGAGAAGAGAAGGAGAAGAACAAAACCGAAATCACGAGTGGGATATTTCTCTTTACGATGTTATAACTGCCGGGGTGCATAACCAATCCTTTCTCATGTAACATAAGTATTGCACCCGGCCTTACACAAGAAGCATCCATACCTATCACAAATTCACCCGAATTCACGTGGCCGAGAAGGTGAACCTCCCCAAGCCAAAACTCGCATTTACTAGATTTTGCATAGAGTTCGTAAAATGATCCTAAGATTTAGCACATGCTCTTCCTTAGGAGCAGAATGGACAAAAATATCATAGGCAAAGATCACCACGAACTGGGTTAGCTAAAGATAAACCACACGCTACATCAGGGAGCATTGCTCAGCCCAAACGGCATAACCAAAACTCAAAACGACCATAACGCGTGCTAAACGCAACTTTTTCCACATCAGATTCTCTAATTCTTAGCGGATAACAACCTGATCGGAAAGCAATCCGAGGAAATATAGTAGCAGACTATAATTAATCAAGCAAATCCTAGATCCTGGGCAGAGGATACTTATTCGTGGTAGTCACCTAATTCAACTATCTTAAAATCAGATTCTGTGGCTGAGACTAGATCTTTTTCAACCACAGCTCCCAATTGCTCTAACCAATCTATGCCCAGAATAATATCACAATCAACCAGCAGCAAGGCATACAATCTAGCTCGCAACTGATGATTGCCAATCACAATAGGAGTCTCTTCTAGACAGAGAGGCGTGAACATGAAATCTCCAGAAGGTAGTTCAACAAGCAACTCACATGTCATTTCAGAAGTCGGCTCCTCAATACAGGCAATAAAGTCTTCAGAAATAAATGAATGAGAAGCACTTGAATCAAATAGAACACGAGCTGCAGGATCATAAATCATAATCATACCTTCCACGAGATCAGATGCCACAGCTACTTCAGGACAAGTTATGTGGTGGAGGAGGTCTGAACTGAGACGGCTGTGGTTGAGAGAACTGCACCGGTTTCGGCCTTAGAGGGCAATCTCGAACCACATGCCCCAGTTGATCACAACGAAAACAAACCACTGGCAGTAAACAAGGCTTGCCTGGGTGGCTCCCACCACATCTCAGACACGGTTTTGGTTGACTAACTACTGAGCCTTGACGCTATTGGAAAGAAGGTGCTGATTGCTGCTACGCGGTACCCGAAGATGCTTGCTTGCCATACCGCTTCTTAAACTTCTTGAACGGCTTCTTGAACTTGGGTTTAGAAAAATAAGTACAACTGGTAGCAGGTAAAGCAGATGGAACTCCAGCCATAGACGGTTGACTGACTTGCTGAAACGGTACACTCGGCTGGTAATTAGCTTGCTGACGCTGCACAATCTGATGCACGAGCTCAACCTGGGTCCGCCCTTGAGCTCTAATAACATCAAGTTCTAATGCTACAGCCGCTTGATACGCCAAATCCATCTCAGTCACCCTGGTTGCAATCAGAGGCTGTCTCAGTTCTGGCCTCAGCCCATACAAAAAATGCCTAGTTTTCATGTTTTCATTAGCAAGGATCTGAGGGGCATAATGACCACTTGTTTCTATACTGAAAGACTGTCATATTGCCTTGAGCCAAGTCCATAAATTCATGCATTTTGGCCATTCTCAAATATGCTGGACCATATGCAAGCTCAAACGAGGTGACAAACTCCTGCCAAGTAATCTGACAAAGTGGACGGGAGCTGAAAGCAACTTCCCACTCCGTGGTCCACCATGCAAGCGCTGCTCCTTGCAATAGGGATGTAGCCAACATCACTTTTTCAACCTCCGTGCATTCCATAGAATGGAATACACGTTCGGTTGCATCTAGCCACACTCTGGCTGCATCGGGATCTGCCTGTCCCTCATAAGTCTGTGGGTGGAACAGCAAGAATTCTTTCAGTGCCCTGCCACGACCACCTGGTGGCAAGTCAGCTTGAAGAGCAGAATCAGCTTGAACTGGCACTGGCACATTAGCCGGAGGAGGAGAAGTGCCACTTTCCTCCCTGGGAACACGTGCCCTTCTACAAGGTGACATTTTGAACTAAAAGAAAACACGCAATATCAGAAAACCCATTAGTAATCACGGAAAATATCCTAAGATGGCAGTAGATGACTCACATGGACTTGTTTTGGACTCGTGCAATTTCAATTCCTTATACAAATCTTGAACTCCGCTCTAATACCAACTGTGACGACCCAGGAGATCCGGATATCGATAAATCGATATCATCGATTTACCGATACCAAGAGCTCGGGGAAGCCACCCAAGAGGCTGACGAGGCCCTGTAAGGGTTGAAGAGTTTGTCGAGGGGATGCATAACGAATGGAAATTACACGTGCAATATTAATTAAAGCATTCATTTGAACTTTAAATGGAAGCAACTTAAAATATCAAAGTGGTATACATAATCATCTAGATCCAAAATATATACAAGTCTGACAACTGAATAAAATCCAAATGTACAACTACACGGGGCATACCCCGGCCAAAAGTACAAAATAGGACTAACAGACTGACCGACTACTGCTGGTGACTAAGATCTGCCGTCCAAAACTCGAGAAGGTCCGGAAGATGGTTGTCGCGGCTCACCTGAAAGAGGAAGGGTGAGTCACAGCCAGACTTAGTAAGGGTCACGCGATCCCTACCTCGCAACTAAACATGCAAATGCAAAAGTAATTAGAGCATGTGTTGGGTTCGGTGCAAGTATTCAGAGGGGGGGTGAATGAATATACCCTTTAAAAACTTTCGCCCAATTAGAATTCTAGTGCTCAGAACTGCAGAATAAAAACACTAAGACTAACTATAGGAAAACTACTCCAGTCATCTACTGAACTTGTAGACAAATATGAAGAGTGCTCCTAAGCAAACATCTAATGTGGGCAGCAATTAGATAAATCAAACATACACTCAATACCACTGTCAAACATATAGTATGCGCAGCAAACAAATGAACACTTATAGAACATTAAACCAAAGCGCACCTAAACATTCATCTAGTGCCAATCAGATAGAAGAAATCAAACCACTACACAATGATTTTTAGGTGGTTCGGTCCAGCAGACCTACATCCACCCCACACTCAAACCAGAGTGTGGATTTCGCTGACTCACAGCTAGAACAGCTGGGCATCACAGCTTGCCATACAACCGCTGGGCAACACAGCTTGCCGTCCGACGAATCCTCCTCGCCCGCTGAGCAACACAGCTTGCTGTCCAGTGGAATCCACCACTGCAACCGTTGGGGATTACAGCTTACCCGTCCAAAGGTAGCACCTCTGCAAACGCTGACTAACAGCTTGAAGAAAGGATAAAATGGAAAATGAAAACAAGTAGCAACAACAACTGAAAGCTATAAATAATGAAAGCACAAATGTGGCTCCTAAGAGCTGGCTGGCCTGGATTTGATCCACGGTCCAGTGAATGCAGATCTCTCTCGATCTCACTATCTCTCCTCTACTTCTTTCTCTTCTTCTTCTCTCGATAGCTCTCTGTCTCTCTTTTCTCTCTTCTCTTCACACTCTGCTCTTTTCTTTTGTTCTTCTTCTTCTCTCGGTAGCTCTCTGTCTCTCTTTTCTCTCTTCTCTTCACAATCTGCTCTTTTCTTTTGTTCTTCTTTCTGTCTGGATCATGGAAGCTCTCACTCTGCCTCTGCTTCAGTCGATCACTTTCTATCACCTTCAGACAAAGGAGACTCCCTTATATAGCATCAGCAGATTAGGGCGCTCGTGTGCTCTCCACATCTCCCGCCAAGAAACCTCAGTCCACGTGGCAGCATTTCAGCACAGTGCTTCCACGTGTCACGATCAAGGAACCTCATCCTTCCTTGGATCACGAGCCATGTCAGCATTCCCAGTACCAAATCCCTGTCAGTCAGTCGAAATAAACGTATCAGTTCAAGTGTAAACTCTGTACACACTTTGAAGATGAAATGCATTGTATAGACTTTATAAGCAGCAATTGAATAAGTGTGTACATTGAGAACCGATGTATAGACATTATGAATCAGATCTGAAGCAGTGTATAGAGTTGCTGAAGTGTAAAGCAATGTATATACTTCACATAAGCAGAGCTATGGCATTGTATAGACTTCACGTTGTGAAGCAATGTATACACGTAGCTGAAGACTACCAGTCGATGTATTGACTTGGCTGAAGCCAAACGTTGAAGCAATGTTCAGACATTGAAGAACCAATGTATAGACTTCAAGACTAATATGCACAACGTACAGTCTTTGCGAAGGTAGTGCATTGTATAGACTTCAGGTGTGAAGACATTGTGAATGCAAATGCAATGTTCAGACTTCAGATGAGAAGGCACTCGCTGTACATACTTGCTGAAGAGAATGCAATGTGCAGACTTTGATTCGATGTACAGACTTCACAACTGATGAATGCAATGTATAGACTATGCCTTAGAACGAATGTGCACACTTGAAGAGCATTCAGCAATGTGCAGACTTCAATGCATATGATGCGGCCAATGTATGGACTTGAGCAGTCTGCTGCTGAACAATCGATGTATAGACTTCACAGTGTGCAGACTTGCCAAAAGAAGCTCTGTACAACCTTGATCAGATCAAGACAACTGAATATATGGACTTCCAATGTGTAGACTTTATCTATTAGTCCATTGTACAGACTTGAACTGAAGACCAATGTATGGACTTCAAAACAGATGCTAAGGCCAAGAGGAGTGTATAGACTTTCACGATGTATAGACTTGGTTCCGTGAAAGCTATAGTGCAGTAAGATGTACATACTTCCTATATGAAGACAATGGCTGTACAGACTTGGCCAACCAATCCGATGTAAAGACTTGAGGCATGGAGGCCAATGTACAGACTTGGAAAGTGAAGACCATTGTACAGACTTCACCTCGTGCCAGCTACAGTGAAGGAATGTATAGACTTCACCAAGACACTGCATGAATAATATGATGCAATGTACAGACTTGGGGTTCCACTGTGGATGTATAGACTTGAGCAAGACCGATGTATAGACTTTGGAGCTCAAAGGCAATGAATGTATAGACATGATCTCAAACGAATGTACAGACTTCAGAGGATGCAGACTCTGTATAGACTCTGAGGTCCAAAGGCAATGTACAGACTTTACCTTAGAAACGATTGTATAGACTTGGCAGCTTGACCCACTGTACAGACTTGAAAGATTGAACCAATGTATGGACTTGGGGTTCTGAACGTAGGTAAAGACTGGGGATGTATAGACTTGCCCAGTGCTGCCAATGTATAGACTTTGATGCTCAACGTCAAATGCGATGTACAGACTTGCATGAGATGCATGCTACAGTGCAGTGTGTGGACTTGAAGAGCAATGCATGCCGCTGTACAGACTTTGACTCAAATATGCATGTGAGACGCTAAATGAGACGCACCAGTGTATAGACTTATGCTGTGCAGACTTTGACTCAATTGCACATATGAGACGCTGAATAAGACGGTCCACTGTCTAGACTTGCGATGCCTTTGACAAATGCATGCTACAGTACAATGTATGGATTTAGACGAATGATGCATGAACAGTAGTGTATGGACTTGCATGAGACGCTCATTGAGATGGTCAATGTACAGACTTCTAAATACTATAGACAATGTATAGACTTAGTGTATTACATGCAGCACAAGATGCAATGTACAGACTTTGTCCACGAACATGTGCATGCATGAACGATGTATAGACTCTGAAATGCAAGCAATGCAGCAATGTCTAGACTTTGGGCTTTACCCTGTAGTGTTTAGACTTGTGCAGACAGAACACGTGCATTCTCCAGATAATATACCAGTCACAGTCATATGCATTATCCACAGAGTATATCAGTTATAAAGAATCATGTTGCTATCATTCAATGTGGTGACTCATTCATGTTGCTATCATTAAAACACCACATCATCAACAAAGCATAAGGGGCACAACAATCTCCCCCTTTTTGATGATGGCAACATGATGAGTCCCGCTGACTCGTCAAACTATTCTCCCCCTTTGACATACTCAAAAAGAAGGGAAATGGTTTGAGAGACAAATTCAGCATACAAACACAGCACATAAATTCAGAGAATGAGTCATGGTTCATTAAAATGAAGTTGTCTCTTATGACAATGAAACAGCTCTCCCCCTATCAACATGCATGATTGACTACTCTCCCCTTAACTGTAGATAAACCATAACACCCCCTGAAGCACAGGAATGGACTCAGGTTATCCAATAAATCAATCTGAAATCTGCCATTACAAAGAATCTGAATTTTGGTGAAAAGACAATAGAATCAGAATTTGTTGCATAACAAGATGGAAGATTCCAACAGTGTGGAGAAGAGTACATCTCAGGAGTCAATCAACTGTTAGTGTAGCCAAGTGGTGGGTTGAGAAATAGTCAAAGCACAATACATCTCAAGGAATCAATCAATAGCAAGATGTTAATCAGGCTGACTGAAAAGAATATGATCATGAGATATTTTAAAGCATCTATCACAACAATAAGTCTTAAGAAGATTAGACTCTTCTATCATAAGGGGTTATGAATTTACAGCTTAACCAATCTGATTTAATTTTGATGTATACCAAATTTGCCAAATTAAACTCAATACTCATATCTGAATCCAAGTTTTAATAAAAGTGAACCAAATAGTTAGAAAACACTAAAAAACAATCATCTTTTATCTTACACATATGATCTCAATTGCACCTTTGAAAAATACACATGTTAGTACTGAAGTTAAACACTTTTTCAAGAACATGAGTTGACAGATTTTTCAAGATAATTTTATTTGAAGCACATTATATTTTTCCTGAGCAATTTAAGTTGATCAACACCTTTTTACATGAGGCACAACAAGTCTTAGTTGAAGTGACCCAGTTACTCAGTGTGATAACTGTCATTGCCTCTCACTTTGAGAGCAGAGTTAGCAATATGAGTGTCTTTTTACATGAGAAGACACCTTTATCAGAGGCCAGACTCCCCAGCTACTCAACACAAATAAGCTATTACTCTGTCAGGTTTTGTTTCACTAAATTTTTATTAGAGATAACTATGGCACCTCATGACATGAGTTACTTTATTTCATTGATAAAGAACTCAGTTTCTCAGTGACCGAGTCATTGCTCTGAATTCACAATTTTTTCATTTAGTCAACATTTTTCAAATTAATGTTTAACAACAATACACACTATATGCATCTTAACCAAAGAAGCCCTGAATTCAAATTTTCAGATATCTGATGAGAGAGTATAAGGTTTACATGACACATGTGGTTAAAGTTTATTAAACCTTATCATTCAGATATTTTCAATTCATTTAACTACAAATCTGAAAATACATTAATCTTATATCAGTCTGATTCAGTGATAATTCTTAAACCTATATGATAGAAATTTCTACAATGTTCTCAGACTGAATTGCATGACATGCATCTTAAGTTCCTTAGATCATAAAAATAAGTTTAGCTGACCAACAAATCAATAGTAGAGCCAATTCAGTCGCACCAGCTAAGAGGTATATGAATAAAGAGTACAAGCTGGTGGAGGAGTCAATCAGCAAGAGAAAAGTATTTCAGAAGGGTGTACATCAACACACAGTGGCTGAGTCTGGAATTCAGACAGATCAGCTGACAGATAGTATCATGAAGGGAGTTGAAAGAAACTCTTCTTTAACAGCTCAACTAATATAAGACAGAATCCTTTTTCAAGAGAAAAAAAAAGGATATCAGATGAGACAAGAGGTGTTCAAGATGTGACAATCAAAACACCAAGTCTAAATGCTCCCCCTGTCTAGATGCAATGAAATTTCCTTTTAGGTTTTTTTTTTTAAAAAAATGTATGATATGCATTGCCCTTCATATGAGAAGTATGCAACAATTCTGATAAGGAGAGCATGATGACCAAGCAGCAGCAAATAAGCTCCCCCTGACAAAATGCATGATATGCAATGAATCATTTCTTTTTAAATTTTATTTTCTTCAAATTTATGATATGTTATGCACTGCTTTTTTATGAAAACTAGACCTATGGTACTAGACAGAGGACTCGGTCCAAGGACCACCTCACACATGGCAGTAGCATCCAGACATACTCCGTATGCCCTTCAGCACTGTTCCATTTAATATACCATGATGGTCATGCAAATGACATATGCAGTGCAAAGCAATCTCATTTATTTAGTGCAAACAACAGTGAAGAGGCGGAATCTCGCGCTGGGTCCTGAGCGGGCTATGGATCACCAGAAGATGAATCTGCAAGAGAGGGAAACGTGTCAGAGGGCCCAGGGGATCTCCCTGGGGCAAACCCTCCGATGGCTAAGTCAGTAGAGCGATGGTGGAAGCGATAATGGGGGGAGGAGAGAGCTGATGCGCGAGAATCCTCTCCACCAAAGGGTGAAGCGAATCGTGCTCAGGAGCTTAGGGTATGTGAATGCCTAGTTCATCTTACCATCTTCCGGAGAGTATCCCTTGCTTAAATAGTGCGTCGCCTTTTAAGAGTCCGGTGAGCTGAGGGCTTCCCGACGGGAGTTACGTCTTCAGCGGGGGCTTTTATGGCCGGATCGTGGGGACGTTATCCCCTTGGAGTCCGGCGGCACTCCTGACTCTCCCGTCGGCGGAGGACTCTGAACGGCCGTACCTGCGGATTAATCAAACGGTCTTACCGAGCTTCGGGGAGGCTAGCTCTGGTCTGAGCAATGGCCCGGCGAAGGTGGGGTCGGATAGGTCGGCTGGAGCCTGTCTCTCTCGGGTGAGGAGAGGGCTTTTAGACCGGACCTTCCTTGGGACCTGACCGCTGTCTCGGGCCCTCCGAGCCTAGAAGGCCGCCGGGGAGAGTTGGTTCCTCGAGTCTTTATTTATTGGGCTTTTCTTCCCTGAGTGGGCCCAGCGGGCTATCACTCGGGCGGGCTCGCCTAGTTGGACCGTGTGGGTCTTGTTGGGCTGCCTTTGTGGTGGGCTACGGAAATCCCCCTCTCCACTTGTCCCCCTCCTACTCCCGAGCTAAGGAGGCTCGGATGAGTAGTTTTTCGAGACTTTGGACCGGCGTGGCTCAGGTGGGTGGAATTCCGTTGGCGTTGTGGAGCCGCTTATAGCGGTCGCCGAGGCCCATAATGATGATCCTGACGGATTAGAAGTGAAGGGGCCCCCCTTTTTCTCGGAGCACGGAACGGCGCGCCGCCACCCTCAGGGGTTTTTTAAGGGGCGCTGTTCATCGTTCTAGGCTTCTAGGGTTTTAGGCTTTCCTTGCTTCTTGATGCGCCGTGAGAGCACAGCGGAGACGCGGAGCCTTGCGGCGGCGTTCGAAGAGTTGGCGAGGATAACCGCGGAGGCGATCCAGCAGCTTCCTTCTCCCCCGGAGTCTTCAAGCTCGTGCAAGGGATCTTCTCTCGACTCGATGGCGGACCGGAGCCCGGAGCCTATGTCGGTGAGGCGGGAACCCGTCCCCAACTGTAGCGAGTTGGGGGAGACGGAGGTGAGGAGGTTAGAGCACCGTTTCCATCTGCCTCTCCGCTATAGCTTTGTTGCCGCCACTCCGTATGAGACGAGTTTGGATGATCGTGCTGGGCTTATTTGCACCTTCCTTCTGGCTTGGAAGAGCGGATTTCGGCTTCCTTTCGATCCTTACGTGCTGCAGCTTCTCAATTTTTTCCGGGGCTTCTTCTTGCTGCAGACGTGAGGCGGGAGCCTCTGGAGGAGGCGGCCGAGGTCATCGATCTGGGAGATGACTCGGCAGTCGATGAGCCTGATGCCCCGGTGGGTCGCGTCAATGCCCGAGATAAGGGCAAGGGGGCGGCCTCCGAGGGGTCTTCTCGATCGACTGGTCTGAAGCGCAAGGATCCCCTGGTGGGGAAACTGCGGGAGGCCGCGAAGGCCAGGAAGAGGGCCAGGAAAGCCGGTCTTCCTACCGCGGTCGGGGGCGATTCTGGCTCGGCGGCACTCCCCCCTCGGGGGCAGGATGGGGCCGACCCTTCCGGGCTGGCTCTCCCATCCGCCGAGCGAGAGGGGGCCGAGGAGACCAGGGGCCCCGCAGAGGGAGGTGATGGGTCGGCTCTCCCCTCTGTAGGGACAGAAGGGGTCGATGCCGGCGTGGCCGGCGCTGGGACCGAGGGTTCGGTCGGCGTGGATGGGGGTTTGCCCGCGGGGGCGTCGCAACCCCAAGTGCCGGCAGCTTCTGGTGCGGTTGATCCCGCGGCGCCGGTCGAGGGTGGGGGTTCGCCCGGGGAGGCGTTGCAACCCCAACCGACCGTGGCGCGCGGGGCGGTTGGTTTCGCCGCCACAACAGGGCCTTCTGGCGGGGTGCGCCATACTCGGGCGCTCCCGACGACTGGCGCTCCCCCTACCTATCCTGGCTACGAGACTCCCAGGAACCCTCCGACCCTCGAGAAGCCCGCCGGATGAAGTACCAGGCTCGACACTTCGTCATCCTCGACAACGCTCTCTACCGAAGATTGTTCTCCGGGCCCCTTCTGAAGTGTCTCGGCCCCGATGAAGCGAGCCAAGCTATTGAAGAGATTCATCGAGGCCTGTGCGGAGCACATTCGGAAGGTCGGTCGCTGGCCAGAATCCTGCTAAGGCAAGGATACTGGTGGCCGACCCTACAGCACGACTGCGCGGCTTACGTACAACATTGCGACCGTTGCCAGTGGTTCGACCATTTGGTCCACCAGTCGGCCACGGAACTTGTCACCCTTACCGAGCCCTACCCTTTCGCTCGGTGGGGGATCGACATCCTTGGGCCATTCCCAACGGCTAAATCCCAGAAGAAGTTCGTCATCGTCGCCATCGACTACTTCACCAAGTGGATCGAGGCTGAAGCAATAGCGAGGATCACCGAGACAGTCGTCTGGGGTTTCGTATGGAAATCGATCATTTGTCGCTTCGGCGTCCCCCGAGTGATAGTGAGCGATAACGGGCGGCAATTCGACTCTCGATACTTCCGAGACAGATGTGCCGACCTAAATATCCGCAACCATTTCACCTCGGTCGCCCACCCTCAGGCCAACGGGCTGGTTGAAAATGCCAACAAGACCATCTTGAAGGGCACAAAAACCAGACTCGGCAAGGCTAAGGGTAGCTGGCTCGAGGAACTGCCTAGCGTACTATGGTCGCACCGAACGACCCCCAGAACGGCAACCGGTGAGACCCCTTTTCAACTGGTATATGGCACCGAAGCCGTCGTTCCATTAGAAATCGCCAATCCGTCTCTCCGAGTGATCAACTTTTTGCCCGAGGCAAATGAGCAGAAGCTGCTCAAGAACCTCGACCTGGCAGACGAACTCCGAGAGATCGCGAACGTCTGAGCTACGGAATACCAGCGCCGCCTCACACGGTACTAGAACGCCAAGGTCCGAGACAGACAATTCTGACCAGGGGACTTCGTTCTCAGGAAGACCGAAGCATCTCGACCACTGGAGGTGGCGGGCAAGCTATCCCCCAACTGGGAAGGCCCCTAACGAGTGATCGAGACGCTCGGGAAAGGTGCGTACAGGTTAGCCACAATGGAAGGGGAACCCATTCCCCGGACATGGAATGCAACCACACTACGCAGATTTTATTTCTGAATATTGTATCAATAAATCGGGTAAAATAAACCCCCTTATCTTTCGCATTCATTCAAGATAACTGTTGGTACATCAGAAAGGCAACTGCCAATACATTACATAGTGAAAAGCAAAAATCCATCTAGCACCGCGGCAAACGGCCATCACCCGGCCGACCCGGTCTTGACCTTCTCGCATCCAGCCACTGACTCTGCCTCGCGTAGAAACTGGCTCGAACAAGAGATGGTCGACCCAGTTGGCTCGGGTGGACCGTGACAAAGGTGACAGAGGGACAGCAAGGAGAAGGCCACCTTTCACACAAGGAAGGCTACCTTCCAAGTTGGCAACAACCTGGAAAAAGGAACGCCGTGAAGGTCTCCTCTCCGCCAAACTACCAACTCTTTGGAGGCGAACAGAAAGCAAGCAGCCCCCGAAGAGTGAAAGAAATGAAGAACAAAAGAGAGAGAAAGAGGCTGCGGACATGGGCGAGGAAGGGACTGGAGCCGCCTCCTCCCCTCCCACGGAGGGGAATGGCGGCCGGCATCCCTAACTCCCCCATCCGCCCTCCATCTCGGCGTCCGCCCGGAAGCCTCGCCGGAGCCAAGAGGAGGCAAACGGCGTGCCCCCGCACGTCAAAGCCCTCTCCTGATCCGCGCAGCGACCGTCGGACCCATCTCATGCACGCGCGGCGACCGTGGGACCCGACCGATATTCCAGGACAGCTGGAACCGGCCGCTCCCCGTCGTCTACAGTGTCACCTTCTGAAGGGTCCTCCATGCTCCGATCGTGGCGGCGCTACGCAGAGCGAAGACGAGGGAATAAGAGCAGACCGCCGGTGAGAGTCCTAAGTGTTAAGAGGGAAGGAGCACCCTTCGGTCCTTTTTATAGGCCAAGGGAGGCCACGCGCCTTAAATGACTCCCCCCTTGAAAACACGCTATAGGACCTCCCCTGAAAGATCACCGCAAATTCCTCGGTCCCCACCCTAGCGGGATTCGTGAAGCACCTCGACTTTCAAAGCATGGTAATACGGAAGGACGCCCGCAAGAAGTCTCCCGAATCGATGTGCGAAAACGGCGCAAAAGATATCGGCACTTTCCAACTGCCCCGATACGCCAACCAAATCACAGCAAAGATAGCGATCAAATAAAGTAAGTCATTTATTGCCTCCCATAAAAACCTCTTACAAAAGGAAAGATAGACAAAAAGGGGAAGGGGCAAAATGAAGTTACATTAGGCCTCGGGCCCACTTTGAAGCTCGGGAACAGCAGTAGGGGACGTGTCACCCCCGGTACCCTCGGCGACGGCCGGCCTGGACACTGACCTCGCCTGTGCGAGAACTGTCCCGGTCGTGAGCCCTCCCGAGGCCTCCAGAGCTGGTGACCCCGCTGGAGGCGACTCCTCCGGTTCTTCCCCGGCCGAAGATGAGGAGCTGGAATCTGACTCGTCCGAGTCATAACTCTGGCCATAAGGAAAATCACCCCCGATAAGGTGCTCATTGGCATAGTTCATCGCCCGGCGATAGCCCTGCCTGAACCCCTTTCGAGCACCCCGGCGGAGCGCTACCTCGTAGTAGGGTAGGGCAGCTGCAATCAGGTCGGCCGAGTAAGCTTTCGAGCCTTTATAGCGCTCGATCGCCTCCGCCTCAACCTGCCCGTCCCGAACCCGCTCCGCCTCGGCCGCACGCTCTTCCGCCCTCGCCAGACGCTCCTCCAGCTCGGTCATCCTCCGCTCAGCTTCGATCATCAGACCCTCCGCCCGGGCTCGGTCTGCCTCGGCCTCAGCACGAAGGCGCTCCGCGTCCTCCGCCCGATCCTGCAGCTCACCGCGCTCAAGCTCCCAGAGGCTATCTAGCTCGATGTGACGTTGACGCTAGTCTTCTAGACGTTTGCTCTTCCTCTCGAGCGATTCTTGGGCCCTTTTCAGCTGCTCGGCCAGCACCTCGGCTTCCCGTCGGCTCGACCGTGCCAACTCCCTGAATGCGAGGAACTCCCGCCGGAGCCCCTCGTGCTCCCCCTCGAGCCGAGCTAGTTTCCCCTCGCATCCACCAAGGGTCCAGGCGAGCTTCGACCGCTCCGCCTCCGTCCGGGCGTGCGCCTCTGCCATCACGGCCACTGTCCGAGCTATGACCAGGCCGCCCTCCATCAGGATGTCAAGGACCCCGGCAGGAGTGCTGCGCTTTTCTCCCCCCCTCGTCCTATCGGCGATCGACTGGTAGAGCCGGTACAGGTCACCCGAGACACCGAGCCTGACCAGAGGTTCTGGCAAAGGGGACTGCTCCACCCTGGGCACCCCGCCAGAAGGCCCTGTTGTGGTGGTGAAACCAACCGCCCCGCGCGCCACGGTCGGTTGGGGTTGCAACGCCTCCCCGGGCGAACCCCCACCCTCGACCGGCGGTGGGGGTTGGCGCGGTCGAGCCGACGGGAAGCCGAGGTGCTGGCCGAGCAGCTGACAAGGGCCCAAGAATCGCTCGAGAGGAAGAGCAAACGTCTAGAAGACGAGCGTCAATGTCACATCGAGCTGGATAGCCTCTGGGAGCTTGAGCGCGACGAGCTGCAGGATCGGGCGGAGGACGCGGACCGCCTTCGCGCTGAGGCCGAGGCAGACCGAGCCCGGGCGGAGGGTCGGATGATCGAAGCTGAGCGGAGGATGATCGAGCTGGAGGAGCGTCTGGCGAGGGCGGAAGAGCGTGCGGCTGAGGCGGAGCGGGTTCGGGACGGGCAGGTCGAGGCGGAGGCGATCGAGCGCTATAAAGGCTCGGAAGCTTACTCGGCCGACCTGATTGCAGCTGCCCTACCCTACTACGAGGTAGCGCTCCGCCGGGGTGCTCGAAAGGGGTTCAGGCAGGGCTATCACCGGGCGATGAACTATGCCAATGAGCACCTTGCCGGGGGTGATTTTCCTTATGGCCAGAGTTATGACTCGGACGAGTCAGATTCCAGCTCCTCATCTTCGACCGAGATTCCCACAGACGGCGCCAGATGAAGAGGCGGAATCTCGCGCTGGGTCCTAAGCGGGCTGTGGATCACCAAAAGATGAATCTGCAAGAGAGGGAAACGTGTCAGAGGGCCCAGGGGATCTCCCTAGGGCAAACCCTCCGATGGCTAAGTCAGTAGAGCGATGGTGGAAGCGATAATGGGGGGAGGAGAGAGCTGATGCGCGAGAATCCTCTCCACCAAAGGGTGAAGCGAATCGTGCTCAGGAGCTTAGGGTATGTGAATGCCTAGTTCATCTTACCATCTTCCGGAGGGTATCCCTTGCTTAAATAGTGCGTCACCTTTTAAGAGTCCGGTGAGCTGAGGGCTTCCCGGCGAGTGTTACGTCTTCAGCGGGGGCTTTTATGGCCGGATCGTGGGGACGTTATCCCCTTGGAGTCCGGCGGCACCCCTGACTCTCCCGTCGGCGGAGGACTCTGAACGGCCGTACCTACGGATTAATCAAACGGTCTTACCGAGCTTCGGGGAGGCTAGCTCTGGTCTGAGCGATGGCCCGACGAAGGTGGGGTCGGATAGGTCGGCTGGAGCCTGTCTCTCTCGGGTGAGGAGAGGGCTTTTAGACCGGACCTTCCTTGGGACCTGACCGCTGTCTTGGGCCCTCCGAGCCTAGAAGGCCACCGGGGAGAGTTGGTTCCTCAAGTCTTTATTTATTGGGCTTTTCTTCCCTGAGTGGGCCCAGCGGGCTATCACTCGGGCGGGCTCGCCTAGTTGGACCGTGTGGGTCTTGTTGGGCTGCCTTTGTGGTGGGCTACGGAAATCCCCCTCTCCACTTGTCCCCCTCCTACTCCCGAGCCAAGGAGGCTCGGATGAGTAGTTTTTCGAGGCTTTGGACCGGCGTGGCTCAGGTGGGTGGAATTTCGTTGGCGCTGTGGAGCCGCTTATAGCGGTCGCCGAGGCCCATAATGATGATCCTGATGGATTGGAAGCGAAGGGCCCCCCCTTTTTCTCGGAGCACGGAACGGCGTGCCGCCACCCTCAGGGGTTTTTTAAGGAGCGCTGTTCATCGTTCTAGGCTTCCAGGGTTTTAGGCTTTCCTTGCTTCTTGATGCGCCGTGAGAGCACAGCGGAGACGCGGAGCCTGCGGCGTTCGAAGAGTTGGCGAGGATAACCGCGGAGGCGATCCGGCAGCTTCCTTCTCCCCCGGAGTCTTCAAGCTCGTGCGAGGGATCTTCTCTCGACTCGATGGCGGACCGGAGCCCGGAGCCTGTGCCGGTGAGGTGGGAACCCGTCCCCAACTGCAGCGAGTTGGGGGAGACTGAGGTGAGGAGGTTAGAGCACCGTTTCCGTCTGCCTCTCCGCTATAGCTTTGTTGCCGCCACCCCGTACGAGACGAGTTTGGATGATCGTGCTGGGCTTATTTGCACCTTCCTTCTAGCTTGGAAGAGCGGATTTCGGCTTCCTTTCGATCCTTACGTGCTGCAGCTTCTCAATTTTTTCCGATTGGCACCTATTCAGTTGGTGACCAACTCCTATCTTCTTCTTTCGGCCTTCGGGATTCTGTGTCGCCAGCGCGACATCTACCCTTCTCTGGACCTCTTCCACTTCTTCTTTGAGTTGAAAGCGCACCCGCAGGCGGGGAAAGGCTTCTACTTCATCCAGGCATGGAGGAACAGGAGCTGCATCTCGCTTGCGGCGAAGGACTCCTCGCACAAGGGGTGGAAGACCCAATTCTTCTGGGTGAAGGCGGTGGCGACGGACGAGATCTGGAGATGCCGGACCTCGCCCAACTTTCACCCGAATCTGCCCCCTCGCCAGGAGGAGTTCCCTCCCCACGTGGAGCAGCAGGCTGCCCGTCTGCTGGAGAATCGCCAATCGACCGAGGAGCTGGTGACGCCGGAGAACATCGAACGGTGTCTTCTCTCGCGGTTGACGTCGTCAGGTACGGCTCTTGAGGCTCCTTTTCTGGGGTGGTAGCTCTTTTTTTCTCCTCCTGACCGGGGCTTCTTCTTGCTACAGACGTGAGGCGGGAGCCTCTGGAGGAGGCGGCCGAGGTCATCGAAGAGGCGGAATCTCGCGCTGGGTCCTGAGCGGGCTGTGGATCACCAGAAGATGAATCTGCAAGAGAGGGAAACGTGTCAGAGGGCCCAGGGGATCTCCCTGGGGCAAACCCTCCGATGGCTAAGTCAGTAGAGCGATGGTGGAAGCGATAATGGGGGGAGGAGAGAGCTGATGCGCGAGAATCCTCTCCACCAAAGGGTGAAGCGAATCGTGCTCAGGAGCTTAGGGTATGTGAATGCCTAGTTCATCTTACCATCTTTCGAAGGGTATCCCTTGCTTAAATAGTGCATCGCCTTTTAAGAGTCCGGTGAGCTGAGGGCTTCCCGGCGGGAGTTACGTCTTCAGCGGGGGCTTTTATGGCCGGATCGTGGGGACGTTATCTCCTTGGAGTCCGGCGGCACCCCTGACTCTCCCGTCGGCGGAGGACTCTGAACGGACGTACCTGCGGATTAATCAAACGGTCTTACCGAGCTTCGGGGAGGCTAGCTCTGGTCTGAGCGATGGCCCGGCGAAGGTGGGGTCGGATAGGTCGGCTGGAGCCTGTCTCTCTCGGGTGAGGAGAGGGCTTTTAGACCGGACCTTCCTTGGGACCTGACCGCTGTCTCGGGCCCTCCGAGCCTAGAAGGCCGCCGGGGAGAGTTGGTTTATCGAGTCTTTATTTATTGGGCTTTTCTTCCCTGAGTGGGCCCATCAGGCTATCACTCGGGCGGGCTCGCCTAGTTGGACCGTGTGGGTCTTGTTGGGCTGCCTTTGTGGTGGGCTACGGAAATCCCCCTCTCCAAACAGCATGAGAAGAGCATCAAAAATCAACCAAGTAAAACAACAATTTCAGATAATGAAATTAAAATAGACAAATCAGCATTTTTAGATTATGAGATTTAAACAAAGTTCAGAACTGACCTGAAAGGTAGGATCCCGGGGTTTCCATTTGAGTGCCTTGGTCTGTTAACCCCTGTTTATTCTTTGACCCAAGGCACACCTGTAACACTATGATCATTTTGATCCTGCAGGGACCCAAGCAGCTTTGGGTCCTGCATTTACCCTGACATGTGTTCTAAATATTCTTTTTGCAACATCATCATCAAATTCTATTAGAAAACAATCAGACATAGAGTGTCCAAAATTTCCACAATAATATCATGAAGACACAGACTTTTTGTTTTTATTCTTCATGTTAGCAGAAACATGATGCCCATGTGCATGCACATGAGTATGAAAATTATGTGTATGAGCATGAGTATTTCTTTTATTGACATGAAAATTTTTCTTATCATACTCAGCCAGCCGACAGTTGGCAGCTTTGTGGCCTAGCTTACCACATTCAAAACATTTAAGATGCTTGCTTCTTGATTCATTTTTACCCCAATGATTTCCTGACCAGCACTCATTAGCCTTATGCCCAGACTTGTTGCAAGTGAAACAAATGATATGCTGGCCTGAAATAGATCTATATCTATGTGGGTCATGAGCATGTGTGAAAAATTTAGAGTTCACATTGTTATCTTCTTTCATTTTAAAGCATGCATTCATTAGATGACCACGCCTACCACAGTAGTAGCAAGATGCATCAGATTTCTTAATGGCATGGTTTCTACCAGATAAATTACTAGAATGCATTTCTTCATTTGCATGCTCATCCTCTTTTAATATTCTGCAATCATCCATGATATGCCCATGCTTACCACAGTAATAACAAGATGCATCAGATTTCCTAGGGGCATGGTTTCTATCATATGAATTCCTAGATGCATGCGAATGAGTACAAGAAGCATCAGATTCAACAGAGCTAATAAATTTCAGAGTATAACCAGAATTATTCCTTGCCTTCTTTGTTTGACTTTTTCTTTTCAATTTCTGATTATTCTCAACAGGTTTTGTTTGCTTTTCAATTTTTTGAGTTTTGAACTGAAAGACAGGTTTTGAAGGTGACTTCTGATTTTCATTTTGTTTTGGGGATTGCCTTGAGGTACCAACTACATTAGAACTATGCACAAAGGTAGTATATAGCTGGTTTCTGGTAGTTTCCTTAACATCAGGACTACAGCTTGTCCCCTTTCTTGGATTGTCATCCTTCATTTTCACAACAGTTTTTACTTTTTTTTCATTCTTAGCAGAATTGGATGCTAATTTTTCTAGATCCTGAATCTTGTTTTCCAAGGATGTTATGTGAAGCTCATAACTGGCTATCTCCTGTTCACTGTAATTGACACGTTCACTTAAGACTTTATTTGCAGTTTTGTACTTCTCAATTTCTTGTTCCAGAATGTTCAAAGTTTGTGATTCTTCATCATGGACAGCTTTTCCTTTTTCTATTGTGAGAAGTCTTTCAGATAAGCCAGTGTTTAAACACTTTAATTTTTTAATTTCAGCTTTCAGTTCAGTGTTTTCCTTCTCAAAATTTTGAGGTTGAGCTTCTTTAAAAATTGATTTCTCCTTTTCTATAGTCAGAAACCTATGTGAGAAAATAGTATTTAAAACCATCAGTTTTTTATTTTGTTCCCTCAATTCTTTGTTTTCTTCAGATAGCTTCATGACTCCTTCATTATATTTTCGACTTCCAGAGATCAGCTCCAGCTTTTCAACTAGCTCCTCTTCTCTTTCCTCCACTTTAATTTTCTCAGCCACCAAGTTTTTGTGATCCTCTTTAAGTGAGACAATTTGTTTACTCAGCCACTCATTCTCACTATAAAGATCTTCATTATGTTCTCTTAGAGCTGAGCACATATCATAGTTTGATTTAGCAGAAGAAGAGTGTGAAGCCTTCCCATTGATTTCATTTATTCTAGCCTTGAGTTTTTCAATTTCCTTTTGACCCCTAACGTTTTCAAGCCTTAGTTTGTCCATTTCAGAATTAACTTCAGTCAGTTCTTGCATACTTTTTAGATGCTCATTTTTCTTATCATTCAATTGATTCTCAATTTCTGACATTTTTTCTAAGCATGTTTATTTTTCAATTTCTAGAGATTTGATTACTTCCTTTTGCAATTTACCATCATGATCGAACTCATTTATCATGTCTTCTAAAATAGCACATGCCTTACAAGAATTTTCATCGCTTTTTAGACTATCTCTTAGTTTTGCATTTTCACATTTCAATTCTCTTATTTCGTACAACATCTCCTTTTTCAATTTTTTCTTTTCAGATTTCAATTGTTCACATTTATTATTGAGTTCCACATTTATATTCCATAGATCATCAATTGAAAGTTCTTCAGGTTCAGAACTTACCTCGGATGAAGTTTCATCATTAGCATTTCTCCGATCAGCCATCAAGCATTTGCTGTGATTCCTGATTAGCTTTAGCTTTTCCAAAATGTCTTTGGCAGATCTGCAAGAAGAAATGCATTTGATTAGAGATCTGTCAATTGATTCTTTTAATAAAACTACAGCTCTAGTGTTGACAGAGTCTTTCAGCTTATCCTTCTTGGTCCATTTGGATTTATCTTTCGACAGTTTATATGGACCGTGAGTTATTACCTTCCACAAGTCAGGATCGGTTGTGCTTACATACCGATGCAACTTTTCCAGCCATGGGCCAAGGTCATCACCTCTGAATATCGGAGGATTAGCCATCAAAGCAGAGAACAAGCAGACTCAAAGCACAAAGTAATCGACCAGAAAACACCACAACCAGATAAGCACGGCAAAGCACTAACTCAGTAAAGCTAAACAATGAACACAGAAAACACACTCTGGAATGCACCAAACAGAAATGCAGTAAACCAGATTATCAACGTAAAGCACTAAAATAGTAAATCAACAAACGATTCCAAAAGACCCACTCTGAAATGCACCAACAATTAGCAGGATCCTCTGCAGATTGTTAGATCTGTTCAGTCAGAGACCCACTCTGATACCAAGTGTTGGGTTCGGTGCAAGTATTCAGAGGGGGGTGAATGAATATACCCTTTAAAAACTTTCGCCCAATTAGAATTCTAGTGCTCAGAACTACAGAACAAAAACACTAAGACTAACTATAGGAAAACTACTCCAGTCATCTACTGAACTTGTAGACAAATATGAAGAGTGCTCCTAAGCAAACATCTAATGTGGGCAGCAATTAGACAAATCAAACATACACTCAATACCACTGTCAAACATATAGTATACGCAGCAGACAAATGAACACTTATAGAACATTAAACCAAAGCGCACCTAAGCATTCATCTAGCACCAATCAGATAGAAGAAATCAAACCACTACACAATGATTTTTAGGTGGTTCGGTCCAGCAGACCTACATCCACCCCACACTCAAACCAGAGTGTGGATTCCACTGACTCACAGCTTGAACAGTTGGGCATCACAGCTTGCCATACAACCGCTGGGCAACACAGCTTGCCGTCCGAGGAATCCTCCTCGCCCGCTGAGCAACACAGCTTGCTGTCCAGTGGAATCCACCACTGCAACCGCTGGGGATTACAGCTTACCCATCCAAAGGCAGCACCTTTGCAAACGCTGACTAACAACTTGAAGAAAGGATAAAATGGAAAACGAAAACAAGTAGCAACAGCAACTGAAAGCTGTAAATAATGAAAGCACAAATGTGGCTCCTAAGAGCTAGCTGGCCTGGATTTGATCCACGGTCCAGTGAATGCAGATCTCTCTCGATCTCACTATCTCTCCTCTACTTCTTTCTCTTCTCTTTCTCTCGATAGCTCTCTGTCTCTCTTTTCTCTCTTCTGTTCACACTCTGCTCTTTTCTTTTGTTCTTCTTCTTCTCTCGATAGCTCTCTGTCTCTCTTTTCTGTCTTCTCTTCACACTCTGCTCTTTTCTTTTGTTCTTCTTTCTATCTGGATCGTGGAAGCTCTCACTCTGCCTCTGCTTCAGTCGATCACTTTCTATCACCTTCAGACAAAGGAGACTCCCTTATATAGCATCAGCAGATTAGGGCGGTCGTGTGCTCTCCACATCTCCCGCCAAGAAACCTCAGTCCACGTGGCAGCATTTCAGCACAGTGCTTCCACGTGTCACGATTAGGGAACCTCGTCCTTCCTTGGATCACGAGCCATGTCAGCAATCCCAGTACCAAATCCCTGTCAGTTAGTCGAAATAAACGTATCAGTTCAAGTGTAAACTCTGTACACACTTTGAAGATGAAATGCATTGTATAGACTTTATAAGCAGCAATTGAATAAGTGTGTACATTGAGAACCGATGTATAGACATTATGAATCAGATCTGAAGTGTAAAGCAGTGTATATACTTCACATAAGCAGAGCTATGGCATTGTATAGACTTCACGTTGTGAGGCAATGTATACACGTAGCTGAAGACTACCAGTCGATGTATTGACTTGGTTGAAGCCAAACGTTGAAGCAATGTTCAGACATTGAAGAACCGATGTATAGACTTCAAGACTAATATGCACAACGTACAGTCTTTGCTAAGGTAGTGCATTGTATAGACTTCAGGTGTGAAGACGTTGTGAATGCAAATGCAATGTTCAGACTTCAGATGAGAAGGTACTCGCTGTACATACTTGCTGAAGAGAATGCAATGTGCAGACTTTGATTCGATGTACAGACTTCACAACTGATGAATGCAATGCAATGTAATGCAATGTATAGACTATGCCTTAGAACGAATGTGCACACTTGAAGAGCATTCAACAATGTGCAGACTTCAATGCATATGATGCAGCCAATGTATGGACTTGAGCAGTCTGCTGCTGAACAATCGATGTATAGACTTCACAGTGTGCAGACTTGCCAAAAGAAGCTCTGTACAACCTTGATCAGATCAAGACAACTGAATATATGGACTTCCAATGTGTAGACTTTGTCTATTAGTCCATTGTACAGACTTGAACTGAAGACCAATGTATGGACTTCAAAACAGATGCTAAGGCCAAGAGGAGTGTATAGACTTTCACGATGTATAGACTTGGTTCCGTGAAAGCTACAGTGCAGTAAGATGTACAGACTTCCTATATGAAGACAATGGCTATACAGACTTGGCCAACCAATCCGATGTAATGACTTGAGGCATGGAGGCCAATGTACAGACTTGGAAAGTTAAGACCATTGTACATACTTCACCTCGTGCCAGCTACAGTGAAGGAATGTATAGACTTCACCAAGACACTGCATGAACAATATGATGCGATGTGCAGACTTGGGGTTCCACTGTGGATGTATAGACTTGAGCAAGACCGATGTATAGACTTTGGAGCTCAAAGGCAATGAATGTATAGACATGATCTCAAACGAATGTACAGACTTCAGAGGATGCAGACTCTGTATAGACTCTGAGGTCCAAAGGCAATGTATAGACTTTACCTTAGAAACGATTGTATAGACTTGGCAGCTTGACCCATTGTACAGACTTGAAAGATTGAACCAATGTATGGACTTGGGGTTCTGAACGTAGGTAAAGACTGGGAATGTATAGACTTGCCCAGTGCTGCCAATGTATAGACTTTTATGCTCAACGTCAAATGCGATGTACAGACTTGCATGAGATGCATGCTACAGTGCAGTGTGTGGACTTGAAGAGCAATGCATGCCACTGTACAGACTTTGACTCAAATATGCATGTGAGATGCTAAATGAGACGCACCAGTGTATAGACTTATGCTGTGCAGACTTTGACTCAATTGTGCATATGAGACGCTGAATAAGACGGTCCACTGTCTAGACTTGCGATGCCTTCGACAAATGCATGCTACAGTACAATGTATGGATTTAGACGAATGATGCATGAACAGTAGTGTATGGACTTGCATGAGACGCTCATTGAGACGGTCAATGTACAGACTTCTAAATACTATAGACAATGTATGGACTTAGTGTAGTACATGCAACACAAGATGCAATGTACAGACTTTGTCCACGAACATGTGCATGCATGAACGATGTGTAGACTCTGAAATGCAAGCAATGCAGCAATGTCTAGACTTTGGGCTTTACCCTGCAGTGTTTAGACTTGTGCAGACAGAACACATGCATTCTCCAGATAATATACCAGTCACAGTCATATGCATTATCCACAGAGTATATCAGTTATAAACAATCATGTTGCTATCAATCAATGTGGTGACTCATTCATGTTGCTATCATTAAAACACCACATCATCAACAAAGCACAAGGGGCACAACAGCATGCACTTAAATTAAACATGTAAAAATAGTAAAACATGCATAATGAACTAAACGTGCATTAGCAGGATTAAATGCAATATAGTAAAGATGTAAGCAAATTAAGCCATTCTATCACAGCTAACTACAATGTCAATATAAATAAATATGAGCGTCAAGAGCTAAATCTATCAATAGAATAACCTCTGCTAACCAAGTGACAGGAGAAAGAGAAAACCCCTAGAAAGTAGAGACCAGATGCATCCACTGACGGCTTTCACTGCGTCTCAAGCATCTACGCAAGTCTGATCATAACCAGCGAGATGTGTAATAGTACCAGAACCAAGTACTAGTTAGAGCAACACTCATCAGTGTCAGTCTAAGTCTCTGACCACGTGTGCACACACTGGCTCGTTGTCTAGAGCCAGGCCTCTAGCTAGTATTCCCCTCCGTAAGATGCTACGGTTGGACCGGGGCCCACGGAACTAGCTTAAAAATTATATCACGGGACTACCCCTCCACCTCTCCTAGGTGGGCCGACACTACAGGTCACTGGGCTACGACTAGTGGTTCCATCACAAGGAGAGAGAAAGCAATTCTATCGGGATGTAAAAACATGCCATAATTTATGATAACAATTAAACATGGCAAATATACAAGATTAAAGGCATAATTAACTGAATATGCTAAGAATTAAAATTTGTCAGAATTAAACGGTTGAAAGAAAATCACCCCAGTCTATGAAATAAATTAAACATGGCGAAGATGCGATATTAAATGCATAATTAAGCGAACATGCAAAAATTGTAGAACAAGCGGTTGAACTAGGGCCGCTATAGCCTTAGGCAGTCGAATGACGAACCGCCGCGTGCAGCTAAACGGGCTGGCCGTGAAGTTTCTACCGCCATTTAGATTTAAAATATTTATGCGGTTCAGATGTCAGCCGCTTAGGTCAATAAACGGTTTATGGCGGACCGTTACCAAATTCTGAAATAATCTAAACATGGTCCTTACCGGAGAACCGAATCCACGTGAATCATAACTGGATCCCCTCCCGGTCGACCCAAATCGACGGGATTCATAACTTTTAACCTGTTCCCGGCCATTCCACCATCATAATATGACAATTCATCATCTATGAACTCAGCAACGATGGGCATGCTCCAAAAACATAAAGACGATGGGCATGCTTCAAAAATATAAAGACGATGGGCATGCCATTTAAAACATAACGACAAGGGGCATGGCATTAGGAATGAGCTAGGGCATCAATCCCCCCTACCTCAATCGTGACGAAATGTCCGTTTCGACCGCAAGCAAGCCGAGGGTCACGCCGCGGCTCACCTTTTCCCGACCGTCACTACACTCCGCGGTTCGACTCGGGTTGACATCCCCGCGTTCCTCGTGTCGTGGGGAAGATTCTGTCGCTCCTAGCATAGGAAGAAGGTCGCCCCCTCCGGATTCCTAGCCGAGGGCGCCGATATCGCCACGAGAAGGCCGCTAGAAGGGGAGAGAGGGCCGCCCGATGCTGCCGTGGGACCGCGCCTCTACGCCGGGGTCCGGCTCCGACGGGGTCACCGCCGCGATCTCCTCCCTACAAGCTCGCCGACGACGCCACCGGACTCCTCCGCCGTGGACGATGGCGTCGTCGCACGCCAAGAAAGAGAAAGGGGGTGCCCGTTCGCGTCTTTCGCGCGGGTGCCTGCGTGTTCGACCGAAAAGTGGGGGAAAGAGAAGAGAAATGGGAGAGAGAGAGGGGAGTGATCGAATAGGTTAAAAAAAGGATTAAAATATTTTTTTTTATTTTTAACCTTATTTTGCCCTTTAAACCCTCAATAAAGAGAAATTATAATTATACCCATTAATTTTCTTAAAAGCTTTAACTAATTAGATTAAATGCTAAAAAAAAGCCCATAAATTTCATAAAAATAGCCGAAATTCATGGAATAAGTTCTATTTTATTACCGGTAAAGATCCGTTAAAGAATGGGTCTCACAGAGTTAATCTGAGAGTATCATCAGAGTTCTAGATTTTGACAGTAGAACAAATCTGGAGGAACTCATCAAGATGTTTGTATGGATCTTCATTAGTATTGCCATAGAAGGATGGTAACATCTGAATGGTGCTAGATTTAATCTCATATTGAATTGCTTGGTTTTGGGGTGCTTGCACATAGAAGGATGGTTGATATTGATTTGGCATGAAATAATCCTTCATCTACTTTAGAGCTTCTTGTTGATTATGGTCTGCCATAAGGTTAGGTTAATCATGGTTTCTAAGATGGACTAACTTCACTAATAGGCCCTAGCAAGTGTGGATGTAGGGATCTCCTACCGTGCATGTAATACAATAGGACCCAAGGAATGTGTGTTGCTTGTCTTTGTATTTTTTGTTTTTTTCTAAATGATGCAATCAATAAATCAACAACTATATGAATGATGCATGCAAAATGATGGCTTTTTTGTTATATTTTTTTTTTGTTTTTGAACTTCTAAGGGTAAACTAACTCCGAGGTGCTTCTTAGTGCAACCCGCCCAACGTCCGTGAGGGAATCCATGAGTGCGGGGACTTATGAAGGTCTTGGAAAAGGAGATTCCGATCTAATGAGATGAAGTGCTCAATTGGAGGGTCATTCCAATTCCAAGAGGGGTGTGCCTAATTGCCCTTAAGAAGGGGAGAGAGAAGAAGAGAAAGATTTTTTATTATTTTCAAATGATGCAAATAAATGACAAGTGAATTAACTAAATACAACAATGTTTGTGAAAGATGCAATTAATGTGAAAGCATGATATCATGATGATGAAATTTTTTTTGAGATTTCTATTTTCTAATTTTTTTTTCAATTTTTTCAGCCTTTTTTTCAAAGAAAGATGGATATGAGGAAACTAGCAACTAAAAAAACACCAAACAACATGCAAATCTATTGGAAAACAAGGCCTAAAATCATATTTTTTTGAAATTTCTAGTTTTCTGATTTTTTTTATTTTTTAGGTATTTTTTGATTTTTTTAATTTTCAAGATAGAACAAACACTTATAGATTCGAGCCTTTAGCAATGCTTCTTTTTCCTAGATTGTCCTGAGTATCAGATTTTTGCTCCTCTATACCTATGTTTCTGCCTTCTGTGATAGATTCAGCCCCTTCAGAGACACTTTCTACAACAGTCGATTTTCTGGGATTTTCAAGTCTGATTTTTTTTTATTTTTGAGTATTCTGATTTTTTTCTTTTTCTTGTAAAACAAAAATAGAGAAATTAATATAAATACATACACATCAAACACAAGAATTTTCAACTATCAAAAATCATTTCCTCCCCGACAACAGCGCCAAAATTGATGTTCACAAACACTCAACGTTGAAAATGTCGCACACACAATTTCAAAATAAATATTGCACTCACTCATTAAGAAGATTTTGAATCAAAGTAAAGCGATGAGTATGGGTCGATCCCACGCGAAGGAAGAATCCTTTATTAAGTTGAGAAATCCTTGTATTTTTTGAGCAAAATTATGAGTGAGTTTGAAAAAGAAAGAAAATTAAGATTGCATGAAATTAAATCTATCTAAAGAATGTTGGAGGGTTGAGGAAGAGAAAATTGGAAGGAGATAGAAAAAGAAGAGAGAGACAACTTGCAAAATTGAGATTTTATTGCTAAGGAATAAGATTACAATACTATGAAAAGGAAATTGCAACTCAAAATAAGCTAAAGAAAAGGGAAGAAAGTAGAGCCGGGGTGTAGAAGAGTGGCGTCGCCCAATCTGTGCCGAGCCTTGGAAGTTCGCCCCACCTTGGTGAGCACCGCCTTGAGAGGACCGAAGGAGAGTCTCCGCCTTGGGGAGTTGAGAGGAAATAAGAGGAAGGAGAGGATGATAGAAGAAGAAGGTTAAAAATAGTAAAGATTAAAGTTGAAAAGAACACGTGATTAAATCTCGAATAACTTGAAAATTAAGAAGATTTGGAAGATGAGCAAGAAGAAGAAGTTGAAGAGCATGAGAATAAGAAGAACTTTGTTAAAAAAAGAAGAGGGAGAAAAGTAACGTAAATAGGAGAAAATAGAGGAAGAACAGAGGGCGTGGTTTGGGTGTGGGTGAATAGTAAGAGAAGAAAATAGAACGTTGAAAAGTAGAGAATAACTTAAAACCAGAAAAAATTAAAGGATGGTGAAGTATAAGAAATTGTCGATCACAAAAAAATGAACAACTTTCATAAAAGGAGTAGGATGAGAAGAAGAGTAGAAGAAGGAGAAATAGGGCGAAGAACGGAGAAAATGCTAGTTCGAGGATGAATAGTGTAGACCACTGAAAAATCATAAATAACTCAAAAACAAAGTAGAACTAGCTAACGAGGAAGAAGAAGAAATTGTAGAGCATGAAAATGTGAAGAACTTTTGTAACAAGAGAAAAAGGAGAAGAGAAGCGAAAAAGGGAGAAAAAGGCCGGAATACCTTTCTTCTCCTTGATGTGGGCTATTTATAGAGGAGTCGGGCCACATAAATGGTGGACATTGAACTGACTGGAGATGGAGGGCTGTGATTTGATGGGAACAAGATGGAGGATGGGGAGAGGAGAGAGGGCCGCCCCCCCATAGCTAGGGTTTTGGGTGCCCTATGGGTTTAGAAGAGGAAAGGAGGGGGGCGCCCCCCATTGGGTTTCCTAATCAGGCGAGGATCCTCTCCTATTTTCTCTCCAAGAATTTCTCCACAAATTTAATCCTTTTTAATGTTTTTCTCCCACAAAAATAGATGGTGGCTGTCTTAACTTGGTCAAAGGTGGAGGGAAAGGAGGGGGCGCCCTAGGGCAACCCTTGGCCTGGTTCTTGTGACCGCTTTGCCCCTGGCCCTTCTAGCAATTATCTTTGATGTCCTGCACACACAATTTGGATTAAGCCCATTAAAAATTGTTGCTTTGTGCATATAAACCATGAGTGCTTACAATTATTCAATCGGAAATTAATTCACATGACCCTCAACCCCTTTTCATTCATTAATTATCCACAAATTAAGTTAACTTGCGTGAAAGGCACAATTTATGTGAAGTTGAGTTTAGCTATAAAATATGCTTAATTATCTAATTGAGTGCACGTGAAATGGTGTGTTTGACATAAATTATCATAGAAGAATCATCATTCATCAGGGCCCAGGGGGGGGAGTCAACTCCTGAAGTTGACTCCTACCACAGCATACCCCAATTCAGCTTAATTTCAGAAATCACATATATGTATGTATATATACATAAGCATGCACTTCACTGATTATTGATTTCCTCATCTTGTCACTGCCATTCATCTCTTTTGCCATTGTGTCATTATCATTAGCCCCCTTTTTTCTCTTTTGTTTGTTTCTTTCGATGGGTTCTTTTCTTCTTTTCCTTCCCACTTTTGCTTAATTCAGTTTATTGGATGCTCTGATTTTTTTTGCTTATTGTTTGTTGTTGTTGTTATTATTATTTTTGGTTAAAGGGGGAAATGCCAACATGGATCAAGGGCAAGTCGACTTGCTCCTGAACCAGAGAGCGAAAAGAGGCACAGGCCAAGGGGCAAGTCGACTTGCTCCCCTGCCTGGGAGAAAAGAGAGTGGCTGGGCCAAAGGGGCAAGTCGACTTGCTCCCCTGCCCTTCCCCCTTTTAATGAAATTTCCTCTCTTTTCAATCTTGAATTGTTATCATTATATCATCTTCTTTGTGTTATCCTCTTCGTTGTGTTGCTGCACATCTGTCATCGTCATTTGTTTGATTAATTTTTTTTATTATTTTATTGTTAATCTTGCAATTAGTCCAAGTGTGTGGCGAAAATTCGACAGCATCTCCCCCAGACCCGGAGTTTTGGGGGGGGGGTGGCAAACGGGTGCTCATCCACGGAAAGCTCGAGACGATCCCTTAATAGTATGAATGTGCTCAAAAGCGGCAACATCCCCAACGGTCTCATCGCATGCTCGAAGAAATGGACAAGTTAAATCAAAACACAGATCGTTCAGAAATCCAGACTTGTCAAGGACACATAGAACATGCTGGTCACAGGGCCTCAGCTATTCCCCCCTACATGCTGATAGAGTACAGAGAAAGGGGGCTCATGCTTAGCGGTTATTGGACCAAAGAAGTTGCAAAAAATGGAGTTTTGTGGAAGGAAACAAGAAGCACCCTGTTAAGGTCCTAGAGATGAGGTGATCGCATAAGCCCGCAGGGCCATGGAAGGTAGAGAGGAAGAGTTCCCGGGTAGTGTGCATGATGGGATACTCCTCATATTTCTGAGGAAACCCCATAAGCCACTTCCCGGAAGTCTGCAATCGGGTAGGCACATGGAGTAGCCAAGAGAATCAACAGCGAGAGATCCTGATGATCCAGGACAGACCGTCATCTATTGCGAGAGAGAGGAAAGAAAGAGTTTCATGCGTTTTGCATCCCAGGATCCTACTCATTGCTTTGAGCAAACTCCAGGACGCTACTTGCCATAACAAGAATCAAACACTCATGCTGTTACTGTTGTTGTATCCATGTGGTTTTGATGATGTTCAAACTATGACTCATCATGAGTCTGCATGTGCATGGAATTTATGTTTTGATGATGATGTCATATGTTTTGATGATAGTATACATATGTGTGCAACACTCTTGAACTTTGTGAAGAACAGGTTAAATAGCATCACAATATCAATTGCAAGAGGAGTCGACTTTAGCACTCCACAAGTCAACTTGGGTAGACAGGCAGTGAAGAATTAATGAATTCAATAATATCACCAGTCAACAGCAGTTCAGCAGATGTCAGCAGTTCAAGATGAGTTTTATATGAAAGATGGTCGACCGATTTGTAAATTTCGGTCAACCAAAGTCACCTAGTAGATCCCTGCAGCTAAGGGTGCAAAATTGCTCTTACGTGTCATAAATATGGCTTAAGGGTGACAAATAGCTGGACAACGGCGACAAATGGACAACAAGCTGAAAACATGAAGAGATGAGTTAGCTGCGTCGACGCCACTCTGTTGATGAGTCGACGAAAGAACTGCCAGAAGCTCTTTGACAGAAGAATAAGGCAAGGCTAATAGAAGAAGCCTTCTACATAGTAGCAATCAAGCAACAGTAGCGCAGCAGCTATAGAAGATTGTCAGAAGAAGAAGCCTTCCACCCGCTGAAGAAACAAGGCTGAAAAACACCTCAAAGGAAGCTTTGTACCCGCTGGGGAATAAAGGTTAAAAATGCCTATTATGGGTGACAAATAAAGCTTAAGGGTGACAAATAGGTCCGTAGCAGTAACAAAAGGCTTGGCACAGCAGAAAAGGAGCTGAGAAGAAGAAATGCTAGAAGAAACGTCGACTCCAAAGTCTTTTGGAGCCGACTCGACAGCAGCTTCGCAAGGCAGAGAAGCTCGAACAAGGACGACAGCTGCTGGGCATTAGTGCTGACAAATAGGTGAATAACAGTGAAAAATAGATGATAAGTCCAACAAAGTGGTTGTTAACGGTGTAAAATACGCAACATGGCTGAAGGCTTGAAAAGTGAAGAAGAAGAGTCGACTCCATGTGCCTTTGGAGTCGACTCCACTTTCAAAGGAACCCACAACCGTGAAAGGAGAACAACGACGACCGTTCTATAAAGCTAGGGGTGAATAATAGATGCCTAAGGGTGAAAAATAGGTTGCTAAGGCTGAAAAATAGCTTGGTACGTGAGAAAAAGAAGATTGACTCTAAGGTTCGAAGGCAAGGACGACGGTTCTACCTGACCGAACTGCTTTGAGTGTGTGTGAGAGTGTGTGAGTGAGATTTTGTGCTCTAGTGTTGTTCAGTTCTGTAGGAAGAGGTCTGAAGTATTTGCTTCTGTTGTGGTTCGTTCAGCATTGCAATCATACTTGGAGAGGGGGATTTCTGTAGCCCACCCAAAGAGCAGCCCAACTAGACCCAACAGGGTCCAACGAGGCAAGCCCACCCGGGTGACAGCCCACAGGGCCCACTCAGGGAAGAAAAGCCCAATAAACAAACACTCGAGGAACCAACTCTCCCCGGCGGCCTCTAGGCTTGGAGGGCCCGAGTGATGGTCAGGTCATAAGGAAGGTCCGGCCCAAGCCGTTTCCCCACCCGGGAGAGACAGGCATTAGCCGACCCATCCGACCCCTCTTCCACCGAGCTATGCTCATCGCCCGGACAGGGCTGGCGTTTCAGGAGCTCGGCCAGACCAAATATCATCCGTTCAAGATTCCCCAACGGATAGGGGAGTCAAGAAACCAGGGACTTTAAGGCGATAACGTCCCCACGATAAGGCCATGAAAGCCCACGTCGAGGACGTAACTCCCGCCGGAGACCCCTCAGCTTGTTGGACTCCTGAAGGCGGCACACTATTTAAACCAGGGCTACCCTCCGATGGAAGAAGAGAGCCATCCAGGTACTCATATACCCAAACTCCTGAGCAATCCACTTCACCCTCTGGTGGAGAGGAATCTCGCGCGCTAGCTTTTCTCCTCCCCATTATTGCTTCCACCATAGCTCTACTGACTTAGCCATCGGAGGGTTTTACCCCAGGGAAGCCCCCTGGGCCCTCTGATACGTTTCCCTGTCTTGCAGTTCATCTTCAGGTGATCTACAGCCCGCTCAGGATACAAGCACGAGATTTCGCCTCTTCATCTGGCGCCGTTTGTGGGAAACGCACGAAGAGCCGAGATGGTGAGAAGAAGCTTAGGGAGGAGATCCGCCATCGAGAAGGGCAAGGCCGTGGTGGCGGCAGGAGATGGCCCCTCTAGGGCCTCACAGAATCCTCCCTCCAACGCCAGCGCCCCAACCAACGGGCCGCCGCCCCCTCCGACGGCGATGGGGGCACCCCCCAACGGTGGCGACGAGGTCTTCCAGGCCCTCAATAAGAAGCTTGACGTCCTCGTAGAGCTCATGAGGGCCCAGGCGGCAAGGGATGCCAGGTCCCGCGCCCCGTACGGGAGCCCCCCCCGAAGTGCGTCCTAGCATACCGCTGGGGGCCGCTTCACCCTCCACGGTCAGCAGCTCATCCGCAACAACGTGGGAGGACCCTCGCAAGCTCCGCCCCCGGAGCAAGAGGCTTCCTCCACACCCAGAAAAGGGAAACATGGGGCGAGGCCTCCACGCCTGAGCGCCGGCGGTCCTGGGGATCGCCACGACGCTCCCCCCAGTCCCACGGCACGACCGCAGCCGAAACTTTCCCTCCGGATGAGGGATTTCGAAAGACATTTTGCAGAGCAAGAGCGCACCTTCCGCGCCCTGCAGAAAACCTCTTTCCCGGAGGATGAGGAGAAATCTCCTTTCTCCGAATACATCTTGAAGGCAGAGGTGTCTCCCAGAACCTCCTTTCTGACCTTCAAGCTCTATTATGGCCAGGGCGACCCAGCCGACCACTACGACAGCTTCGACGCCCTGGTGACTCTGCATGGAACACCGGATCCTATTAAATGCCGAGCCTTTACGGCCACCCTGGTCCAAGGCGCTCAGGCATGGTTCCGGGCCCTCGCCCCTGGGTCCATCCGGGACTTCAGGCAATTCGGGCGAGTCTTCAAGGAGAGCTTCACCGGAAGCGCCCCCCCAAGGTCAGTAGCGGGGCTCCTGGCCCTCAAACAGGCGCAAGGGGAAAGGCTCCGGGCTTATGTCCATCGATTTAAATCGGAAGCCCTCAGAATTCCCAGCCTGGATGTGGCCTCGGCCACGACCGCTCTGACCGGGGGCACCCGGGACAAGAACCTCCGCCGCGAACTTGTCCTCCACCCTCCCTCAACCCTTGCCGAGCTAGTGACTCTGGCACTGCGCCACGTCGAGTGCGAAGAAGTACTCAACGCCTGCCGAGACACAATCGGCTCGGGTCGGGAGGGGGACAAGAAGCGAGCCTCCGAGCCAAACCCTGGCTCGGGCAAGAAGCGCGATCGGGAAGGAGAGCGCAAGAGGAAGTATGAGCGGTACACCCCGCTGACCGCACCAGTCTACGAGATCTATGAAGACATCAAAGACTCGGGACTCCTCTGCCGGCCTGAACCGATGAGATCGAAGAATCACAAGCGCGACAGGCATTGCCTGTTCCACGGCGACCACGGGCACCATACCGGCGACTGCCACCAGCTCTAGGACGAGATCGAACGTCTCATCCGTCAGGGGCACCTGGCCCGGTTTACAGCCGGGCGCAAAGAAGATCGGGACGCCGCCGAGGATATCGACAACCCCCCCGAGGGGTCCACATCAACGTCATCTCCGGAGGAACGGTGTCGGGCGGCGACACCAGCCGAGGAAGGAAGCGTCATGCCGAGCGGGCCAGCCAGGTCTTAGAACCCTCCAGCGGCCCGCCGAGGGAGCCCCAGGTCATAATCTTCTCCGACCAAGACCTGGAAGGGCTGAAGACCCTGCATGATGATGCCCTCGTTATCTCGGCCACAATAAACCATTGTAACGTAGATAGAATTCTGGTTGATAATGGGAGCGCCCCCGATGTATTATCTTACGACTGTTTCCTTAAGATGGGGGAAGACCCATCCAAGCTCTGCCCGATCCGAACACCCCTTTGCGGGTTTAACGGCCTAGCCACCTACCCCGACGGAGCCCTAAGCCTGCCGATCACCATCGGCACCCCACCCAAAACCGTTATGGTCATGGTGGACTTCATAGTGATTAAGGGTATGATAGCCTACAACGCCATTTTCGGCCAGAAAATCCTCAGCCGGATAAAGGCCGTACCATCTACCTATCACCAGAAAATGAAGTTTCCCACCAAAAATGGGTTGGGGGAAGCCCGAGGTAACCAGGCCATGACTAGAAGGTGCTACAACATCTCGGTGGAAGCCTCAAGGCCGGACGGGGGAGATAAGGGCCCCAAGGGAATCGAAGGGAAGACCGTAACCGCCGAGCCCGGTGGCGAATTGCTAACGGTATTCCTAAACGATGACCCGGCCCTCAGAGTAAGGATCGGAGCCGACCTACCACCCATGGAAAAGCAGCAATACAAAAAATTCCTTTCTGAGTATGTTCAGGTCTTTGCTTGGTCCGATGATCAACTCCCTGGCATACTAGAGAAGACCGTGATGCACAAGCTCAGCCTCGACCCCACCGTGAGGCCCGTACAGCAACGGAGAAGGAAGCATGCGCCCGAGAAACAGGCGATCATCAAGGCGCAGGTCACCAAGGGACAAGAGACAGGCCTCTTCAGACCAGTCCTGTACCCTACGTGGCTAGCCAATGTCATCCTGGTGCCAAAAACTACAGGCAAATGGCGAACGTGCGTGGACTTCACCGATCTGAATAAGGCTACCCCCAAGGACTGCTATCCGCTACCGAGCATCGACCAACTGGTTGATTCAATCTCGGGCAATGAGATACTCAATTTCCTGGATGCCTATTCAGGTTATCACTAGATCAGAATGAATCCAGAAGATGTCGAGAAGATAGCCTTCATCACTGACTGCGGCATGTACTGCTACACCCGGATGCCTTTCGGGTTGAAGAACGCCAGAGCCACATATCAGCGACTGGTAAATCACATGTTCGAGGGATAGCTGGGTCAGAACGTCGAGGCTTACATTGACGACATGCTCATCAAGACCCCCAAGGTCCAAGACCACTTCACCGACCTTGCCGAAACCTTCGGCACCCTCTTGAAGTACAACATGAAGCTCAACCCCGCCAAGTGCGCCTTTGGAGTAAAATCCGAGAAGTTCCTGGGTTTCCTGGTCACTCAGCGCGGGATCGAAGCCAACCCTGACAAAGTCCAGGCCATCCTGGACATGCGCTCGCCCACATGCATTAAAGACGTTCAGCGCCTGGCAGGGCGTGTGGCCGCTCTCAGCCGCTTCCTATCCCGTGAGGCCGAATGATGCTTGCCCTTCTTCAAACTGATGAGGGGACCCAAGCTAGCATCTGCTACGTTCGCATGGGATGAGGAGTGCCAGATAGCGTTCGCCTAGCTTAAAAAGTTCCTGGCTTCGCCACCTGTGCACTCCAAGCCCGCCCCAGGCGAAGTCTTGCTGCTCTACCTCTCGGCGACGCCATCCACGGTCAGCTCGGTCCTACTCAAAAATGACTCGGGAATCAAAAGACCAGTCTACTACACCAGCAAGGTGCTCATTGAGGCCGAATGGAGGTACCCCGCAACCGAGAAGCTCGTGCTAGCGTTCGTTACCTCCGCAAGGCGCCTCCGCCCCTACTTCCAGGGGCACCCCATCACCGTGCTAACCGGTGAGCCGTTGAAGAAGATTCTGGCCCACCCCGAGGCCTCAGGGCGACTCATCAAATGGGCCATTATGCTCGGGGCCTACGACATCTCGTACCGGCCGCGATCAGCAATCAAAGGCCAAGCGCTCGCCGACTTCATTGCCGAAAGCACCATCCCCGCCGAGGACAGGCCTCCAACCACGACCGGGCCAACCTGGGAACTGTTCGTCGATGGATTGTCCAATTCGGCAGGCAGCGGTGCGGGGATACTCCTGAGGTCCCCCGAAGGGATAGAGCTACAGTACGCCTTGAAATTTAACTTTCAGGCATCCAACAACGCTTCTGAGTACGAGGCCCTTATCTCGGGAGCGTGCATGGCCCGACGGCTGGGGGTCGAGTGAGTCAGGATCCACACCGACTCTCAACTAGTCGCAGGTCAGGTCAACGGTGAGTATGAAGCTCGGGAGGCACCCATGATCAAATACCTTCAGTTGGTCCGGAGCCTGGCCCAACAGTTCGAGGAATTTGGGGTAGTCCGGATAGCTCGGGAGCAAAACTCTCGGGTGGACGCCCTATCTCGATTGGCCTCCTCCCTAGACCCGGAAGGTACACGGTCGGTCCTCCTAGAAGAGCTAGAGCGCCCGAGCATTAACACGGAGCTCCTCGCTGTTGACTCGGCCACTCCAAGTGACTGGCGCTCCCCCTACCTGTCCTGGCTACAAGACTCCCAAGGGCCCTCCGATCCTCAAGAAGCCCGCCGAATGAAGTATCAAGCTCGGCGCTTCGTCGTCTTCGACAACACTCTCTACCGAAGATCGTTCTTCGGTCCCCTCCTGAAGTGCCTCGATCCCGACGAGGCAAGCCGAGCCATCCAAGAGATTCATGAAGGCCTGTGCGGAGCGCACTCAGGGGCAAGGTCGCTGGCCAGAATCCTGTTATGACAGGGGTACTGGTCGCCCACCCTGCAGCGCGACTGCTCGGCCTATGTTCAACAGTGCGACCGATGCCAGCGGTTCGACCACTTGGTCCATCAGCCGGCTACGGAACTTGTCACCCTAGCCGAGCCTTACCCTTTCGCTCGGTGGGGAATCGATATCCTTGGGCCCTTCCCAATGGCCCAGTCCCCGAAGAAGTTCATCATCGTCGCCATCGACTACTTCACCAAGTGGATCGAGGCCGAAGCTACGGCGAGGATCACCGAGACAGTCGTTTGGGGCTTTGTTTGGAAATCGATCATTTGTCGCTTTGGCATCCCCCGAGTGATAGTAAGCGATAACGGTCGGCAATTCGACTCTCGGTACTTCCGAGATAGATGCGCCGACCTAAATATCCGCAACCACTTCACTTCGGTCGCCCACCCTCAGGCCAACGGGCTGGTTGAAAATGCCAACAAGACTATCTTGAAAGGCATAAAAACCAGACTCGGCAAGGCTAAGGGTAGCTGGCTCGAGGAACTGCCTAGCGTATTATGGTCGCACCGAACAACCCCCAGGACGGCAACCGGTGAAAGCCCTTTTCAGTTGGTATATGGCACCAAAGCCGTCGTTCCATTGGAGATCGGCAATCCATCTCTCCGAGTGATCAGCTTCTCACTCGAGGCAAACGGGCAAAAATTGCTCGAGAACCTCGACCTAGCAGACGAACTCCGAGAGATCGCGAACGTCCGGGCAATGGAGTACCAGCGCCGCCTCACTCGATACTACAACGCCAAGGTCCGAGATAGACGTTTCCAACCAGGGGACTTCGTCCTCAGGAAGGCCGAAGCCTCTCGACCACTAGAGGCGGCGGGCAAGCTATCCCCCAACTGGGAAGGCCCCTACAGAGTGGTCGAGACGCTCGGAAAAGGTGCGTACAGGTTAGCGACAATGGAAGGGGAACCTATTCCTCGGACATGGAACGCAGCCGCACTACGCAAATTCTATTTTTGAAATTGTACAGCAAGATGGATGGAATAAATCCCTTTTCTTTTCATTCCAAACCATTGGTACATCGGATAGGCAAATGCCAGTACATCACATAGCAAAAAGCAAAAATCCGTCTAACACCGCCTCAAGGGGTCATCGCTCGGCCGAATCGGTCTTGATCTCCTCGCATCCAGCCACTGACTCTGCCTCGTGCGAAAACTGGCTCGGACAAGAGGTGGTCAAGCCAGTTGCCTCGGGTGGCCTGTGACAAAGGTGACAGAGGGATTGCAGGAGGGAGGGCACCTTTAAACGTTGAGGAAGGCTACCTCCCAAGTTGGCAACAACCAGGAAAAAGGAGCGCCGTGAAGGCCTCCCCTCTTCCAAACTACCAACTCCTTGGAAGGAAGGAGAGAGCAAGCAGCCCCCGAAGAGTGAAAGAAATGAAGAGCAGAAGAGGGAGAAAGAGGCTGCAGACGGAGGAAGGCTTCGGTGAGGAGGGAGCTTGATACGCCTCCTCCCCTCACACGGAGGGAAGTAACGACGGGCTCCCCTGATGCCCCCATCCGTCCTCCGCCTCGGCATCCACCCGGAAGCCACGCTGGAACTGAGAAAGGGCAAGAACCGTGCCTTCACAAGACGAAGCCCTCTCTAGATCTGCGCGGCGACCGTCGGACCCGTCTCGAGCACGCGCGGTGACCGTGGGATCCGTTCAACATTACAGGGCAGCGAGAGCTCGCCGCTCCCCGTCATCGGTGGCGTCACCCTCCGAAGGATCCTCCATGCTCCGAATACAAGGGCACAACGCACAGTGAAGAGGAAGGAGCGAGGAAAGACTGTTAGAGAAAATCCCAAGCAGTGAAGAGGAAAGGGCGCCTTTCAGTCCTTCTTATAGGCCAAAGGAGGCTACACGCCTTAAATGACCCCCCCCTCCTCGGAAACACGCCAAAGGATTTCTCTCCTAAACAGTCACCTCCAACTCCTCGTCCCCCGCCCTAGCGGGATTCACGAAGCGGCCTGACATTCAAAGCATGAGGAAACGGAAAGACGCCCCGTCAAAAGCCTACCAAAACTGCATGCGAAAACCATGCAGGGCATATCGGCACCTCCCAACCACTCAAGATCCGCCAACCGAATCACGGCAAGGATGGTACTCAAACAGAGCAAGTCATTTATTATCACACCAAAAGGAAACCCTCTAAAAAGACGGAAGAAAGACAAGAAGGGAAGGAGGCAAAAGTACATCAGGCCTCGGGCCCACTTTGACATTCAGGAATGGCGGAAGGAGACGCGTCACCCCCGGCGCCTTCGGTGACGGCCGGCTCGGACACTGACCTCGCCTGTGCGAGAACTGTCTCGGTCGTGAGCCCTCCCGAAACACCCGGAGCCGGTGACCCCGATGGAGGCGACCCCTCCGAATCTCCCCCGACCGACGAGCAAGAACTGGAAACCGACTCATCCGAGTCATAACACTGGCCGAAGGGGAACTCGATCGCGGAGTTTTGCTCATCGGCGTAGTCCACCGCCCGGCGATAGCCTTGCTTGAACCCCTTTCGAGCACCCCGGCGTAGTGCTACCTCATAGTAGGGTAGGGCGGCTTTCATCAGGTCGGCCGAGTAAGCATCCGAGCTCCTATAACGCTCGATTGCCTCTGCCTCGACCTGCCCCGCCCTTCCGACGAGCTCGACCCGAGCCCGCTCCGCCTCGGCCGCGCGCTCCTCTGCCCGGGCCCAGTCCGCCTCAGCTCGGAGACACTCCGCCACCTCCACCCGATCTAGCAGCTCGGCGCGTTCGAGCTCCCAGCGGTTGTCCAACTCGAGGCGACGTAGACGCTCCTCCTCAAGGAATCGGCTTGTCCTCTCGAGAGACTCTCGGGTCTTGGCGAGCTGTTCGGCCAGCACCCCGGCTTCCAGTCGGCTCGCCCGCGCCACCTCCCAGAACGCGGAGAACTCCTGCCGGAGCCCCTCATGCTCCCCCTTGAGTCGGGACAGTTTCCTCTCGCAGCCCCCAAGGGTCCAGGCAAGTTCCGACCGCTCCGCCTCCGTCCGGGCATGCGCCTCCGCCATCAAAGTCATCGACCGAGCTATGACCAGGCCGCCCTCCATCAAGACATCAAGGATCCCGGGGGGGTATTGCGCCTTTCTCCCCCCTTCGTCCTTGTGGCAATCGACCGGCAGACCCGATACAGGTCGCCTGTAATGCCGAGCCTTTCCAAGGGCTCTGACAGAGGGGACCGCCCCGCTCGGGACACCCCGCCAGAAGACTCCGCTCGAGTGACGGAGCCAACCGCCTCGCGCGCCACGGTCGGTTGGGGTTGCGACGCCTCCCCGGGCGAACCGCCAACCTCGACCGGCGCCGCGGGACCGACCGAACCAGGAGCTCCAAGCACCTGGGGCTGCAACGCCCTAGTGGGCGAACCCCCAGCCCTGCCTATCTCGGCCCGCACATCACCGACCGAGACATCCCCGCCTTCGGCCAATCTCCCGGCCTCGGCGCCAGCTACTTCGACATCGGCCCCCTCTGCCTCCGTGGGGGGGAGAGCCGACCCATCGCCGCCGTCTGATGGGCCCCCGGTCTCCTCGGCCCCCTCTCGCCTGGCAGGTGGGGGAGCTGGCCCCAAGGGGTCGGCCCCATCTTACCCCTGAGAGGGGAGCGCCGCCGAGCCGGAGTCGCCCTCGGCGGTAGGAGGAAGACCGGCCTTCTTGGCCCGTTTCTTGGCCTTCACGGCCTCCCGCAACTTTCCCGCCATGGGATCCTTGCGCTTTGTACCAGTTGGCCGTGAAGACCCCGCGGGAGCCACCCCCTTGCCTCTATCTCGGGCTTGGGCGCGACTCGCAGAAGCTTCTGGTTCATCGGCCGCCGAGTCATCTCCCAGATCAATGACCTCAGCAGCTTCCTCCAGAGGTTCGCGCCTAATGTCTGCCACAAAGGGAGAAGACCCGGTCAGGAAAAAGAAAGTAACTACCGTCCCAAGAGAAGAGCCTCGAGAGCGGTACCTGTCAACGTTAACCGCGTAAGCAGGCACCGTTTGATGTTCTCCGGCGTCACCAGCTCCTCGGTAGACTGTCGGTTACCCAGCAGACGAGCGGCCTGCCACTCCACGTGGGTAGGGAACTCCTCCGGGCGAGGGGGAAGATTCGGATGAAAATTGGGCGAGATCGGACATCTCCAAAACTCATCCGTCACCTCCGCCTTCACCCAAAAGAATTGGGTCCTCCACCCCTTGTGCGAGGAGTCCTTCGCCGCGAGGGAGATGCAACTCCTGTTCCTCCTTGCCTGGATGAAGTAAAAGCCCTTCCCCGCCGACGGGTGTGCTTTCAACTCGAAAAAATAATGAAAGAGGTCCAAGAAAGGAAAAATGTCGTGCTGACGATAGAGAATCCGAAAGGCGGAAAGAAGGAGATATGAGTTGGCCACCAACTGAATAGGCGCCAACTGGATAAACTTGAGAAGCTGGAGTACAAGAGGCTCGAAGGGAAGGCGGAACCCACTCTTCCAAGCCAGAAGGAAAGTGCAAATGTGCCCCGTACGGCTGTCCAGACTCATCTCATACGGGGCGGCGGCAGCAAAGCTGTACCTGAGAGGCAAGCGAAAGTGATCCTCCAGTTTCCTCACCTCGGCCTCCCCCAACTCACTACAGTTGGAGACGGGCTCCCGCCTCACCTGCCCGATTTCCAGAGGCAGACCAGCCATCGAGCCGGAAGATGATCCCTCGCGCGAGCTCGAAGACTCCGGAGGGGAAGGAAGTTACCGGACCGCCTCCGCGGTTATCCTCGCCAACTCCTCAAACGCCGCCGCAAGGCTCTGCGCCTCCACTGTGCCTTCACGGCGCATCAAGGAGCCCCAGAAACAAAGAAACTAAGGAAAGCCCAAAACCCTGAGAAGCCTAGAACGACGAACAGCGCCCAACGCCTATAAAACCCTGGAGGGAGGCGGCGCGTCGTTCCGTGCTCCGAGAAAAGGGGGGCCCCTTCAGTTCAAATCCATCAGGATCATCATTACGGGCCCAGGCGACCACTATACGTGGCTCCATCACGCCAACAGAATTCCACCCACCTGAGCCATGCCGGTCCAAAGCCTCAAAAACTACTCGACCGAGCCTCCATGACTCGGGAGTAGGAGGGGGACAAGTGGAGAGGGGGATTTCTGTAGCCCACCCAAAGAGCCGCCCAACTAGACCCAACAGGGTCCAACGAGGCAAGCCCACCCGGGTGACAGCCCACAGGGCCCACGCAGGGAAGAAAAGCCCAATAAACAAACACTCGAGGAACCAACTCTCCCCGGCGGCCTCTAGGCTCGGAGGGCCCGAGTGATGGTCAGGTCATAAGGAAGGTCCGGCCCAAGCCGTTTCCCCACCCGGGAGAGACAGGCATTAGCCGACCCATCCGACCCCTCTTCCACCAAGCTATGCTCATCGCCCGGACAGGGCTGGCGTTTCAGGAGTTCGGCCAGACCCAATATCATCCGTTCAAGAGTCCCCAACGGATAGGGGAGTCAAGAAACCGTCGGACTTCAAGGCGATATCGTCCCCACGATAAGGCCATGAAAGCCCACGTCGAGGACGTAACTCCCGCCGGAGACCCCTCAGCTTGTTGGACTCTTGAAGGCGGCACACTATTTAAACCAGGGCTACCCTCCGATGGAAGAAGAGAGCCATCCAGGTACTCATATACCCAAACTCCTGAGCAATCCGCTTCACCCTCTGGTGGAGAGGAATCTCGCGCGCTAGCTTTTCTCCTCCCCATTTTTGCTTCCACCATAGCTCTACTGACTTAGCCATCGGAGGGTTTTATCCCAGGGAAGTCCCCTGGGCCCTCTGATACGTTTCCCTGTCTTGCAGTTCATCTTCATGTGATCTACAGCCCGCTCAGGATACAAGCACGAGATTTCGCCTCTTCAATACTCATACGCTAAGTGCTTGAGAATAGTTCTAAGTAGGGTATGGTTTTAATTGAGAATAATTTTTATAGAGGGATCTATTCACCCCCCCCCCCCCTCTATATCCCATATTGCACCTAACAATTGGTATCAGAGCGGGTCTCTGATTGATTAGATCTAACCGTCTGCAGAGTAGATCCTGCTTATCTGGTGCATTTGCTGTCATAGACTGTTGTTTTTCTTGTGCATTCATTGTTTTAGAATATTGCTTGATTCTTGTGCTCATGTTTTTCAGTCATTCTATTATGAAGTCTCTTATTGAAAATCTCTCTCTGAATTCTCCACCAACTCCACCAATTTTTAATGGATCTAACTTTGATAGATGGTTATGTAGAATGCATGACCTGGTCAACTCATATGATCCTAAGCTTTGGAAGCTTGTATCTCATAGTCCTTACGAGTTGCCCAAAGACAAATCAATTTGGACTATGAATCACAAGTCCAAACATAACAAAAACCGTCTGAGTTTTGTTCAAAGCTACAGTTGATTCTAGTGTGTTTCCTTTTATTTCAGGCTACAGCACGGCTAAGGACGTTCTGGATGGCTTGATTAGCATCCATAAGGAGAAGGAGAAGCAAGAGTGCTTGATGGCTGACAAAAGTGATCAACAGGATGCATCATCTTCTTAGGTAAATTCAGAATCAGAAGAACTTTCATTTGATGATTTGATGCATCTCTATGAAGAATTGTCTGATAGATATAGGAAAATAAAAACTGAAAAAAATGTTGAAAAAGAAAGTTGAGCAAAATAATTCAAATTCTTCATGTAAAAATTGTTTGAAATTGAAACAATCGCATGATGCTTGTTTGGTTGATGAAGAATTAAACAAGGAGCTGATTCGTTCCTTAAGAGATGAAAATAAAGCTCTTTTGACTAAAATCTCTTAAATTGAAAAGAATAAAGAGGACCTTGAGGAAAAAATGGGATTGTTGAGAAATGAAAATCAAGAGTTCCTAAATCAAATTTATGAACTAGAAGAAAAACTGAGTTCAATAAATGATGATCAAGTTTTATTAAATGATCTAGCTCAGAATGATAAACTCAAGGTGGAAATTGAAAACTAAAGGAGCTAAACACTGTCATATCTGATAGATTACTCAGTCTTGAGAAAGAAAAATCCATGGCTCCTTCTCAAGAAAAAGAAATTAAAAATTATAAAAATGAAATTGAAACATTGAAAGCTAAGCTGGCTGTTTGTGAAAAGGAGAAAGCTAATTCAGAAATTATCTTTGCCTCCTTAGAAAATAAGATTCAAGACTTAACTCATTCCTTATCCAATTCTGAAAAAGGCAAAGAGAAATTGAAAACCCCTTTCGAAAATGTGGCAAGTTCTCCAAGAGAAGGGATAGGTTATAATTCTGATATCAAAAAGATGTTTGAGAAGAAGTTATACACAACTTTTGTGTGCAGCTTAAATGTAGCTAGCACTTCAGTTGCTTCCTCAAGTCAGCTAGTTGCTCAAAGAATTCAAAAATAGAAAAACAAATTTCAAAAAAAAGAAGTTCAACCATGAACATGCCAAAAAGATTCATGAAAACAACCATTCTATCAATAATAAGAAAAAGAGTTCATGGTTTTACTATGTGAAACTTGGTCATGTTATGCATAGTTGTTTTATCATGAAGTAAGATGATAAGAATGTCAGTAGAGTGCATGCTAGGACATGTTGTGACAATAAACCTCCTGCTCGGAAAAGAAAAATTTAGTTTTTTCAGTGTGGTAGGTTTGGACACATGGCTGCACACTGTTGGTTTGTTAAGGGAAGAAAAAATAATTATTCTGAATCTGTTAAATTCCCTGTAAACAAACATGTTTCTGATAAACAAAAAATTGTTTCAAAAATTAAGCCACTGGTGTGCTTTAATTATGGAAAGCCAGGCCATAATGCATTTGAATGCTATCTGGCTATTTGTAGAAGGAATTTTTCTTCTTGTTATAATTGTGGAAAGCTTGGCCATACAGTCAAGGATTGTTGGCAGACAGAAGGAAATAAATTCCATGTCAGAAGTGACAATGTGTATGATTACTCACAAAAAGTTTACAATCATTCATTCAGAAAAGCTGTGAGAACTTCAAGTTGCTGTCATTATTGTGGTCAGGTCGGGCATTCAATGTTTAATTGTTATCTGATGAAATTTGATGATCTTAATGACCTGAAATAATTGAGAACTCCTACTAGAGGAGTTGTTAACTCACAAGGACCCAAGAAGTCTTGGGTACCTACGTTTGTCGAATGAGAACTTGCTTTGCAGGAGTGTCTTGGAGTCACAAGAAATAAAGAGGGGTTTAATAAGCCAAGGCACCCGTGTATGGTAAAAACCCCATTTCTGATTCTTTTCTGTATTAGTTGTTGCTTTAAATTTAGGTACACAAATTTTAATAGACCAGTTGGTTTAATATACGGGATTATGAACTCAAATTTTAATATTTTATGTCTAAACTCAAATTACTTAGACAACTTAAATACATGGTTATGAATGTCCAATATGATCAGTTGGTTTAAGTTTAATGTATTCTTTGAGTTTAGACATAAATATCTTGAAATATATGTGTTGATTTTAAAAGACCTTAACCATCTTCTTCATGATGTGTCTTTAAAAATCTACTGAATTTTGAAAATTCTGAAATCATGGCTTTCTTTGGTTGAGGTACTCAAATTGAGTATTATTTTTAAACATCTAAATGATCTGATAACTCCTAAGGATAAATATTATCAGAGCAATGACATTGGTCATTGAGAAATCATGTCTCTTTTTCATGAAGAAAAGTAGATTGTGTCATGAAGTGCCATTGTTACCTCTGCAGAAAAATCTATGAAAACCAAGGCAGAGCAATGGCAAGCCCACTGAGAAATATATCTCATTCATCAATGAAATGTTTTGAGATATGTCATGAAGTGGCAATGTTATCTTTGATCAAAATGAGGCATGATAGTCAGTCATACTGAGTTCTTAGGGATACCGGTATTTAAACAATGTGTGTCCTCTAGATACAAAGTATGTATTGGACTCAATTGCTCCTAAAAGAAATTTGTTGGTGAACACAAGAAAAATCTAAAAAATGAATGCATAAAATTGAGAATGACATATTGTTGAAGCCCTGGAGTAAAATCAGAAAATTCTTGCATGTTTAATCTCAACTCTAGTCTTAGTAGCTCCTAGAGGAGTCATTGCATTTGAATGAGTAAGATGAAAGGAGGTTAACCAAGATTTCAGTATGGGAAATTGGTTCATTACTAATAAAATTTGAATTCAGATATGGACACAGAAATTTTATTGTCAAACTCTGAAGACATCAAATTTAAACCATGTTGACAAATACGGATTAATTCATAAGTCTTTATAATGGAAGAATATGATAATTAATTTCTTTCTGTTTTATGAAATTGGTATCTAATTGAAAATCTTCTTGAATGCTCCATATCTTTGAAACCATTGTTGAAATTCTTGTGTTAAATCCTCATGCCTGCTGGAAATCATTTGTTATTGCTCATGCCATACTCTTTATTTCATTGTCTCTTCAGTATGGTATCAATTCTGATTGCTGCTATTCACTACTTCACGACCTGTAGTGCTCATGATCTGCATTGTCACTGTTTGAGATCATTTCATACCTGTGATTTTGTTGATATCCTCATTGACTGTGTTTTAAGCTTTCATGAGATTATCCCTCTCTCTTGCTACTGTCATTTACAGTGTTTCAATCATCTCCGGCTTCTATACTTCTATTCAAACTACTTTCTTTTGTCAAAGGGGGAGATAGTTTGCTGAATCATTTTTATGGGAGATGTGTGTTGTGTTCATCCATCAAGGGGGAGAATAGTTCTTCACATTTCATTGATAGGCATTTGATTTCATGTCTAAGGGGGAGCACAATTCTACTGCTTTTATCAAACTATTTTTTCATTTTGCTTATGTCAAAGGGAAGAATAGTTTGATAAGTCAATATGCATTATGTGTGATATTTTTGGTCATAATGACTCATAGTGTTGCCATCATCAAAAAGGGGGAGATTGTTGTATCCCTGTGATTTTGATGATGTTCAAACCATGACTCATCGGTCTGCATGTGAATGGGATTTATGTTTTGATGATGAAGTCATTTTTTTTTTGATCGGTAAAATGGTAGACTCTATATAGGTATAACTGAGTGTACAGAGGGTGAGCAATGTCTAGACATCCCTAGACTGATTGCTCCTGAGAAGTCCATGACCACACAATGCGTGGAAATGGTGATTAAAACACAAAAGAAAAGCTGATAAGAAGATCTAGAGTATTGGTGTAAGCCCATCCCTGCTCATCCACCATGTCACTCAAATGATGTAAATGATCATGCACCAAATCCAGCAAAAGGTGTGTATATAGAAAACCTGTGACCAGACTTAAGGGAGGGTGAAGTTATAACATTTTAAGAGCTGTCTTTCCCTGGTGGTAAGCTGATGAAACTTTAGTTCATTTTCCAAGCAACATCTGACTTCATAGTATTTCAATGAGAATTCTTCCATAACCTTTGTCCCTGTTCTCAAAAATACGAATGCATCTCTCCCTCCAAATCCACCAGATTGTGCATCGGAGTAATAGCTTAATTAGCTTAGTGAGGGTACCTTTGATGGGAAAACTGGCCTGAAGTGATTGAAGCTCATTTAAAAGTGAGCTTCTTGGATTTCTGTGGATGTCTAATTTCTCTAAACAATTAGTCCAAATCTGTTTGGAGTATCTGTAGGAGAAGAATAGGTGGTCCACGGTCTCTTCAGCCTCATTACACAGGACACACTTATTTGCAAGAGAATATCCTTTTTTCTGAAGCATATCCAAAGTGGGAAGTTTTTAGTGAAGTGTCTGCCAACAACATAACGAATGTTTTGGGCATTTGGGTCTGTCCCAAACCCAACTCTCCGATTGCCAAATCTGATGCCTTTGTCTGAGTTGATTCCATGCAGAAGTACATGAAAAACTTTCTTTGTCATGAATCCATAGCATTTCGCCAGTAAGATCATTAACCAGAGGAATAGCAGAAATAATTGGCCAAAGTTCAAATATGTCAGGAGAGATTGGAGTTGGAAGAGCCCAATTCCCGTTGCAAATGAAATCAGAAACAGTGCTGGTATTGTTAGCTCCCAGATCTTGCCTGATTCGATCTCCATAAATGTGGAAAATGCTCTTCCCATTGACCCATGGGTCATACCACATGCTCAGAGAATGACCATTGGATATGGAGAAATTGAATTGTTTGATTAGACATGCTCTCATATTAAGAATTCATTTCCAAGCTGCAGAGTGATAGGACATAGCCTTAATGTGCCAAAAGTTACATTTGGAGATGTATTTTCCATGAACCCATTTTATCCACCGACTATCCTTCTTATGCAAAATATCCCAGCAGTGTTTAGACAAAGAAGCTTTATTCCAATCAGCCAATCTTCTCAAATGCAGACCACCTTCATTCTTCGATCTGCAGATAGTGTCCCATTTGATCATATGAAGAGCTTTTTTATCACCTGTCCCTTGCCAAAAGAAATTAGCAAGCAGTTTTTCGATCTCATGAATTAATCCTGATGGTAGGAGAAATGCCGTAGACCAATAGATGGAGTAGGTGGACAAGATAGATCTAATCAATTCCAGCCTCCCACTCTTAGATAGTAGTTTCATTCTCCAAGAGCTTATTCTATTTTTGATTTTTTCAATGATAGGTTGACAATGATTCTTTTTCATACCAGTAGAGATCAGAGGTAAGCCTAAGGAATAGGCAGGTTACCTTCGTCCACCCTCAAAGTATTTGTAATAGCAGTTTTGTCTTGAACCATTGCACCTATATATGCCTTGCTTTTTGAGTGGTTGAGCTGCAGTCCAGACCAGTTACCAAATTGTTCAAGAATGTTAGCTAGGTATTGAACTGATTCTAAGTCATTTTTAAGAAAAATAATTAAGTCCTCTGCAAAAGTAATATGAGAGACATGGACTTCAGCACACTTGGGAACCTTGATGTGACCTTGGCTCACCGCTTCCTCTAGCATACAGGTGAGGCCTTCCATTGTGATGGTAAAGAGGTAAGGCGACATTGGGTCCCCTTGCCTGATTCCATTTGAGCTTTTGAAATAACCTGCGGGAGAACCATTGAAAAGAATGGAGAATATACAACAGTCAATGCAACTTCTAATCCACTGGATCCACTTGGCAGGAAACCCCATTTTCATGAGCATATGGTAAATAAAGCGTCTGTCAACAGTGTCAAAAGCCTTCCTCAAGTCTGCTTTAAGGCAAATTATCCTTCCCTTGTCCTTGGAATGCAAGTCTTTGGTCAGATCATTAGCAAGAAGGATGTTGTGGGTAATGCTTCTACCTTTAATGAATGCAGTCTGCTGAGGGCCAATGATGTTAGGAATCACCCTTGTAATTCTATTGGCCATAAGCTTTGAAATCAGTTTGAAGATGAAATTGCATAAAGAAATGGGTCTGAAGTTTTCTAGATTATCTGCTCCCACCACTTTAGGAATTAGTGCGATGAAGGTGTTGTTGAACTGTTTGTATAGTTGGCCTGTGTTAAAAAAGTGAAGACAAGTGTTGATAACATCACTACCAGTAATTGGCCAAGTTGATTGGTAGAATTCAGCTGGAAAGCCATCCGGACCTGGGCTCTTATTTTTCAAGGATTGGAAAATAACTTTCCTAATCTCCTCTGCAGTAAACTCAGCATTAAGAACTCGCTTGTCATCTTCAGAGAGCTGCAAGGCTGGGTTTATGTCAAGTACTTCCTGCTTAAGAGGTTGATTCAGTAGCTGATGATAGAAGTCTATAGTGTGTTCCTTCACCTGGTTACTGTCAGTGATAGTATCGCCATTCTGATCTGTAAAATGCCTGATTTGGTTAATAATTCTTCTAGCCGCCATGGAAGCATAACAGAATTTAGTATTTGAATCACCCAATGTTAGCCAGTTCTGTCTTGACTTCTGCCTGAGAAAGTTTTCCTCTAACTGTAAAGCATGCATGTAATTTTCTCTCGCCTCCTTTTCTTGCTGAATTAGTGCATAGTCAATGGGGCAGTCATGAAGATTGTTCTGAGCTTGGTGAAGGTTCCTTTTAGAATCAGCCACCTTATTCTGAACATTACCAAAGATGTTTCTATTCCAATCCTTAAGAGCCTGCTTGCATGCCTTTTGCTTCATACAAAGTACATGGGGAGGGGACCCTTTGACCTGGTTTCCCAGGCTACTTTGATGACATCTAGGAATGCTGGATGAGAGACCCATATGTTGTAGAACCTGAAGGGGAGCTTGCCATTCGGCATACTTTTATCTGTCTTAATTAGCATGAGTGTATGGTCAGAAAAATATTCGTTCCCATACTCGAGGCAACCGTCTGGGTAGGAAGCAGTCCAATGTGAGTTAACGAGACATCTGTCCAATCGGGCCATGATTTTACGGTGTGCTTCGCCTCTATTGGTCCAGGAAAACTTGCTCTCGTAGCAAGTAATATTCTCAAGATCTGAATATTGGATGTGTTGGGTTCTGTGCGTCCCCTCGTTGTCTTTGACAATGGTTTTGATGATTCCAATATATCGTGTGTTTTATGTTTACTTGTTTTGTGTTTACTTCAAAGTGGAAATCTTGATTGTCTATGGTTTTATGGCATCCTGATGGTAAAACAAACTAACACTATGATATATTGTTTTGCAGGTGGTTCAAACACAATGATCCTTCATGCACACATCCTTGATGTTGGTGTTTGTACTGGTGCCTTCATGCATGTCCTATATGGGACACTTGATGTGGATTTCTACTTAACATGCTTTTTATGATTCTCTGTGATCCAAGGTTATTGGATGTTCTTAAGACCCTCTAACCATGCTATCTAACTTGGTTATATCATGTTCACAATTTGGGTCATGACTTTTTTAATGAATTCATATAAATGCTTGACATTGTGTTTCAATGCATACTCAAAGTCCATACATTCTGTTTCATACATTGGCCTTCATCCTCCAAGTCTACACACTGCCTTTTGGAATCAAAGTCTGTACATTGGCCTTTGGCCACCAAGTCTATCCATTGGCCTTCATACTTCAAGTCTATACATTGGCCTTCATATTTCAAAGTCTATACATTGGGCTTCATATTTCAAAGTATGTACATTGGCCTTCATCAGCCAAGTCTGTACATTGGCCTTTGGCCACCAAGTCTATCCATTGGCCTTCATACTTCAAGTCTATACATTGGCCTTCATATTTCAAAGTCTATACATTGGGCTTCATATTTCAAAGTATGTACATTGGCCTTCATCAGCCAAGTCTGTACATTGGCCTTTGGCCACCAAGTCTAAACATTGGCCTTCTTACATACAAGTCTATACATTGGCCTTCTATCTTCCAAGTCTATACATTGGCCTTCAATCCAAGTCTATACATTGGCCTTCTGCCAAGTCTATACATTGTCTTGTGCCTTCAAGTTTCCAAGTCTATACATTCATTTTCATGCATTGTCTAAATGGCTTTTCCCTCGAGGTTGTAAAATGCTTAAGCCATTGGAATTACCATTTGTTAAATAAGGTCCAAAAATGCTAACATCTTGTTTTCAATGCATAGTCATTTGATTTACATGTTGAATGAGGAGGAATGATTTTTGGTTGGACATAAATTGATGTCTTTCGGGTTGAGAATGAATTCTCATGCACATCACTTATTCTCATGCATATCACTCATATATGATTTGAGGTTGGCAATTCATGAATGGTTTCCTTCTAGCAATTGAATAATTGGAGGGTTCTTCCATTGGGTCTCATGCTCTAGTGATTTAAGCTTTGGGTAATTGTGTGGGTTGTTTTCATGAACACCTTCTATGAGGTGTTATTAGATTAAATGTGTTTCATGTATCATGAAGATGAAGTTTCTGAGTTTTTCAGGTTATGCTCTCAAAATTATGAATGACAAGGTGAGAACTTACTTTCTAATGCAATTCTTGTTTTAATCTATTGGGTTACATGTTTGGAATGTTTGGAAATTGGTTAGAAACCTTTTGATCAAGTTTCTAGGTCAGTGGGTCGACCCCCCATGCTAATGGGTCGTCCCCTGGGCAGAACAGGGCACTTTCAGCCCTCTGGCTGAAAGTGGGTCGACCCCCCTTCATAAGTGGGTCGACCCCCCTGTGACAAAACCTGCCAGACAGCATTCTGTCTGGCAGGTGGGTCGACCCCACTCCAAAGTGGGTCGACCCCCCCCCTGTTCGCAGCACCGTGCGGGATTTCCGTAAGTCACCGTAACCCGAGCAAATCACATCCAAATGGGCTGAAAATTTACACACTTGCCCTTGGGTTAGTAATGAACATATTAGGCTGGTTTTGCTAGGGTTTGACAAGGGTATAATGGTCTTTTGCACAACTTATCCTCATGGTCTATATATGTTGCGAATTTGGAAGAAAGAGTGAGGAGAGCTCTAACGTGCTATCTTTTTCTCCTTGTCTTGTAGGAAAAGAAAGAGGGAAAGGAGAGGAGCTGGAGAAGAACGCGGATATCATCTACATCCAGGAGGAGTTTGAGCTCGTGATTGAAGAAAGAAAGAAGCGGATTGAAGAGAGGATCGCGTGGACGTCCTCAACATTGGAATCCGGCTACCCTCCGACTTGGGGCTTAGAGAAGATCTTCTTAAACCTCTCTCTACTCATGGGGATTCATTGTTGCATCTTGTTTGCATCCATTTGAGTCATCTATCTTTGATTTACAAGGGTTTCTATCCTTTTAGCTGAGCATAGATAAATAGTTTGGGTGTTCATTGTATATTCTTTCATTTTATCAAACTCGAAAAGTCATAGTGTGTGGGCGGAGCTGCGTCTCTGTGTGTTGGGCATTATTGTGGGAAAGTTTCCCTGTGGATTGTTGTGTGTTGACGGAGCTGCGACTCCGTGTGGTTTTCAGTGTCCGGGGCGAGTTCCCCGATTTTGTGTGTGGGTGTGTGTGCTGCAGTGGCAGCTTGTTAGGGGATTTTCCCCGTGTGTGGATATTGCTGCGGAAGCAGCGTGTGTGTGTGTGGTTGGGGTTCGTCCACGTGTTGCTACGAAAGTAGCGTGTAGTGAAGCCTCACCCGGTTGGGTGAGGGGTGGACGTAGGGAGCCCTTGTGGTCCCGAACCACCTAAAAATCTCCGTGTCCTTTGTGATTGCCTGTGTGTTTGTCCCTTTCTTCTATCTCGCTTCACAGGTTAGTTTAATAGATTTTTACTCACTACACCACTGCACACTGCTACTTCTGTTATTCGTACTAGGCATAATTTTCTCTAACATTTGCATTGTTATTACGAGTGAGATCGGAAAGATTGAGAGAACCTGTTAAATCTCATATGTGTTTAGGCTAATCAAGTAGTTGATATTTAATTCCATTGTGTTCAGTAAAGAGAAATTTTAAATCCGCCATCTAGGTCAAGGGGACAATTCAACCCCCCTTCTTGTCTGCCATCTAGTCTAGGCCAACAATTGGTATCAGAGCCCAGTCTCTGATTTTTATTCAGCGGACCTCACGGTCTAGGAGAAAAGATCTTTTTATGATGGCTAGTCTAAATTCAGTTCCTGTCTTTGATGGTTTTGATTTTACATCATGGCTTGAAAAATTGTGTGTTTGGATTTCTGGGATTAATCCTAAGCTTATGAAATTAATAAGTCATGGTCCTCATGTTTTACCAAAAAATGAGTCAAGATGGACCGATGAACATAGGAAGATGAATTCTGATAATCTTTTTGTTTTGAATACTCTTAAAGCTGCAGTATGCATTAACAAATTTCCATTTGTTTCTGATTGCAGCTCAGCCAAAGAAATCTTGGATGGACTGATTAAGTTTCATGAAGGAAGGCTGAAGGATACATGTATGATGGCAAACGACAGTGCTCTTTCGAGCAAAGAAAATTCTGATGGAGAAGGAAATCAGGAGGTAAGTTCTGAAACCGATGAGATTTCCTTGGAAGAACTAATGGATGCCTATGATGACTTGCTTGATAGATATAAGGCATTAAAATCTGAGAACAGAAAAATGAAAAAGAAACTTAATGATCATTCACATGTTAACCTTCCATGTACTAAATGCTCTCAAATTGAAAATACATGTGTTGATGATCTTTCATGTGAGGAATGCTCGGAGCTTAGGATCTTGAATAAAAAATTGTGGCATGATGTTGCTGTGCATGAAGAAATTATTTTAATTCTGAAAGCTGAAAACAAATCCTTACAGGATAAAATTTCAGAACTTCAACTCATTGAAGAAGACAATGAAAAGCTAAAAATACTAAATTTTGCTATGTCTGAAAAATTACTTGTGCTTGAAAAAGAGACATGCATATCTGTTGATAAATCTGAATGGTTAATGGAGCTGAGACATGAAATTGAAAGCCTTAAAAGCGTGAATGACAAATTTGAATGTAATAAAACCATGAATGAAATGGTTGATGAACATGTGAGCCTTCAAAAGAATGAACTTGGACATACCTCCACGACTGTAAATCCACTTGAAAAATTTGCTGAAGAGATTCAGAATTTGAAAGAACGAAATAGTTTGTTGGTTGATGAACTCCACATGTTTGAAAAAGGAAAACATGTTGTTGATAATTCTGAAAATCTTCATGTTTTGGAATTAGAAATTGCTAGCTCTAAAACTATCAATTCTTTATTGAATGAGAAGCTGGCATTGTGTGAGAAAGAAATTGCTGAATCTAACTTGCATATCTCATCATTGGAAGATGAGATCATAAATTTGAATGAATCCATGGTGTTGTGCAATAAGCAAAATGAAAAACAGAAAAAGGATGTTGATTGCTCTTGTATGCATGTAGAACCCTCATATGATAAACATGTTCATGCACCAAGAAAAAGAAGGAATGTCTTTTGTGACTATTGTGGCAAATTTGGCCATGAAATGTATGATTGCCTTTTAATGAAGTTTGATGATGATGTGGCTTTGAAATCTAGAGTGGAAAATGATAATGGTTCCAAAGATCATGAGAAATCCACAATGAAAAACCTCAACACTCATTGTTACTATTGTGGGTTACATGGTCATGTCTTTGAAAATTGCTTCGTTAAGAAAGATGATGATGAATGGTTTGCCAACAAGAACTTTTCATGTTATTATTGTGGTGAACAAGGACACATGATGGATAATTATTCCTTAATGAAAAATGATGAGAAATTATCCATGAAAAGAAAATCTTTCTACTGCTATTACTGTGGTGAGAATGGTCATTCTATGGATGATTGTTCCACAATGAAAATCGATGATGAGTGGTATGAAAGGAAAAATAAGAAAAATATATTTATTCATGTTAGGACTAACCCCTCGGGACCCAAGATGGTTTGGGTACCCAAACATCCAACTTGAGAATCTATTTTGCAGGGGTACCTTGAGGTCTAAGAAATTAATAAATATTGGGATCTCAAGGTGAGGAACAAAAATGATTTGTTTTGAAACTTTGTCTCACTTGGTTCTCTTTAAAAAATCTGAAAAAGGTAAAATTTATGTTTTGAGAAAAATGCTTCCAACTTGGTTCACTGGTTATGGTATCTTTTGGAAATCTTGAGAATCTTTGAGTTCCATGTCAGAATGACTTGATCACTTCTATTTTCACTACATGTGAACAAATTCTATCTTCAAATGCTTTACTCTTCTCATAAAGTGTTTTCACACTTATAATCAACTCTTGTAAATAAAATTTGGTTTGAATGCTTCTCATTGTGCATAGAGTTTTCAAAGTCTTACTTACTTTTTGTAAATAATCACTCACTTGGGCATACATAGATCACATGCTTAAGTTGCATAAAACATGCTGCACATATCATATACATCCTCACTTGCATACATTTGCACTTGCTTGCATACATTTGCATATTCCTCATATTCGTGTGCTTGATTGCTATGATTTTTCGGTATATAAAATAGTGTTTGTGGAAGGTTGGATTATGTCTAGCCGGAAGCTTTCACTAGGCGTGATGGTGGTCTTCGGACCTATGTTCCCCGCCCCGTACCGAAAATCACTTTGTTTGAATAGTTTGCTATATCCTTGCTTGAATGCATGTATATAATTTTAGAACACAATTCCTTGTAAATCTTCTAAGACCTCACCTCCTTGCTATATAAAATGCAGTGATTTTAATCATTTGTGAAAAGTGACATATACAAAGGAGGATGATTCATTTCAACTGTGCATACATTTAGGGGGAGTCATAACTGTGTATAGGTAAATTCATCTTCTACATCCAAAGCAATTACGCATACATTATTCCAAAATGATGCATATGACTTTGATTGATAAGGATTTCAGAAATTCTTTTTAACACTTCATGGGAAACAAATTTCTACATGAAAATTGAGAGAATCGTGAGGAAAAAGCTGCCTACCCCGCATGCTTAAATAAGTGGTATGTCTAACTGAGTAGCCGGGAATCCCCACTGAAATAAATGAGGAAACTAGCGTCGAAAGGTGAAATAAAATCCACATTTTGTGATGAATCCTAGTAAGCCGGGAAACCCCATTGAGACACATGAGGTGACTCGCGCCGAACAGTGAAATCTAATAAAAGAAAAATAAAAAGGGGTTGAGCGAAGCTACCAATAGTCGAGGATCAAAATGGAAGTGTAGGAAGGAAATAACCCTCTAGTGTTTTCTAGAAACTCTGCTAATATCCATATAAACTTGAAGTTCATTGCTCATTTACATAAATTTCAATTGGGTATTTTTGTGATGATTGTATATCTTGAATTTGTTCTTATCATGGCTTATGTAGTACCTTGCATATATGAATGCACTACCTTTTTTGATTATGGTTCATATCTCACATTTTGATTTTGAATGAACTGTTCTTTTGCTATCCCCTTACCCCATTAAGGGGGAGCTATAGTACTGTATGTGTGCTTAACTCCAATGCATGCTTGCTTGTTTGCTTGCTTGCATACTTCATTTCACATTTAAGTTTGCATAGATGCATCTTTAGGTTACATAATCCCATTGTCTGTTGGCTTTTGTTCTTGACAATTGGGGGAGAATAATGTGCTTTTTGGCATTTTACACTGTGTGCATAGCTAGGTTTCATTTTTGCATATAGGTTAGTTAAATCACACACTTGTGAATAATTAGTTCTACATATAATGAAAAATTCAAAAAATTGACCATTTTACATTGAATTCACATACCTGTTGATTGTATGTCAAATTCCAAACCTTTGTGTGGTTCATAGTTCATACTCTTCCCTTCATGGGAAGTAAATTGCTGGGTTCGTGCTCTACTTTTTGAATCTCTGTATCTTTTCAGTCCCCCATTTTTTTTGATAATGCCAAAGGGGGAGAGAACTTTAAATTGTCACAATATATTATCATCATCAAAAAGGGGGAGATTGTTGGGTTCTGTGCGTCCCCTCGTTGTCTTTGACAATGGTTTTGATGATTCCAATATATCGTGTGTTTTGTGTTTACTTATTTTGTGTTTACTTCAAAGTGGAAATCTTGATTGTCTATGGTTTTATGGCATCCTGATGGTAAAACAAACTAACACTATGATATATTGTTTTGCAGGTGGTTCAAACACAATGATCCTTCATGCACACATCCTTGATGTTGGTGTTTGTACTGGTGCCTTCATGCATGTCCTATATGGGACACTTGATGTGGATTTCTGCTTAACATGCTTTTTATGATTCTTTGTGATCCAAGGTTATTGGATGTTCTTAAGACCCTCTAACCATGCTATCTAACTTGGTTATACCATGTTCACAATTTGGGTCATGACTTTTTTAATGAATTTATATAAATGCGTGACATTGTGTTTCAATGCATACTCAAAGTCCATACATTCTGTTTCATACATTGGCCTTCATCCTCCAAGTCTACACACTGCCTTTTGGAATCAAAGTCTGTACATTGGCCTTTGGCCACCAAGTCTATCCATTGGCCTTCATACTTCAAGTCTATACATTGGCCTTCATATTTCAAAGTCTATACATTGGGCTTCATATTTCAAAGTATGTACATTGGCCTTCATCAGTCAAGTCTGTACATTGGCCTTTGGCCACCAAGTCTATCCATTGGCCTTCATACTTCAAGTCTATACATTGGCCTTCATATTTCAAAGTCTATACATTGGGCTTCATATTTCAAAGTATGTACATTGGCCTTCATCAGCCAAGTCTGTACATTGGCCTTTGGCCACCAAGTCTAAACATTGGCCTTCTTACATACAAGTCTATACATTGGCCTTCTATCTTCCAAGTCTATACATTGGCCTTCAATCCAAGTCTATACATTGGCCTTCTGCCAAGTCTATACATTGTCTTGTGCCTTCAAGTTTCCAAGTCTATACATTCACTTTCATGCATTGTCTAAATGGCTTTTCCCTCGAGGTTGTAAAATGCTTAAGCCATTGGAATTACCATTTGTTAAATGAGGTCCAAAAATGCTAACATCTTGTTTTCAATGCATAGTCATTTGATTTACATGTTGAATGAGGAGGAATGATTTTTGGTTGGACATAAATTGATGTCTTTCGGGTTGAGAATGAATTCTCATGCACATCACTTATTCTCATGCATATCACTCATATATGATTTGAGGTTGGCAATTCATGAATGGTTTCCTTCTAGCAATTGAATAAGTGGAGGGTTCTTCCATTGGGTCTCATGCTCTAGTGATTTAAGCTTTGGTTAATTGTGTGGGTTGTTTTCATGAACACCTTCTATGAGGTGTTATTAGATTAAATGTGTTTCATGTATCATGAAGATGAAGTTTTTGAGTTTTTCAGGTTATGCTCTCAAAATTATGAATGACAAGGTGAGAACTTACTTTCTAATGCAATTCTTGTTTTAATCTATTGGGTTGCATGTTTAGAATGTTTGGAAATTGGTTAGAAACCTTTTGATCAAGTTTCTAGGTCAGTGGGTCAACCCCCCATGCTAATGGGTCGTCCCCTGGGCAGAACAGGGCACTTTCAGCCCTCTGGCTGAAAGTGGGTCGACCCCCCTTCAGAAGTGGGTCGACCCCCCTGTGACAAAACCTGCCAGACAGCATTCTGTCTGGCAGGTGGGTCGACCCCCCTCCAAAGTGGGTCGACCCCCCCCTGTTCGCAGCACCGTGCGGGATTTCCGTAAGTCACCGTAACCCGACCAAATCACATCCAAATGGGCTGAAAATTTACACACTTGCCCTTGGGTTAGTAATGAACATATTAGGCTAGTTTTGCTAGGGTTTGACAAGGGTATAATGGTCTTTTGCACAACTTATCCTCATGGTATATATATGTTGCGAATTTGGAAGAAAGAGTGAGGAGAGCTCTAACGTGCTATCTTTTTCTCCTTGTCTTGTAGGAAAAGAAAGAGGGAAAGGAGAGGAGCTGGAGAAGAACGCGGATATCATCTACATCCAGGAGGAGTTTGAGCTCGTGATTGAAGAAAGAAAGAAGCGGATTGAAGAGAGGATCGCGTGGACGTCCTCAACATTGGAATCCGGCTACCCTCCGACTTGGGGCTTAGAGAAGATCTTCTTAAACCTCTCTCTACTCATGGGGATTCATTGTTGCATCTTGTTTGCATCCATTTGAGTCATCTATCTTTGATTTACAAGGGTTTCTATCCTTTTAGCTGAGCATAGATAAATAGTTTGGGTGTTCATTGTATATTCTTTCATTTTATCAAACTCGGAAAGTCATAGTGTGTGGGCGGAGCTGCGTCTCCGTGTGCTGGGCATTATTGTGGGAAAGTTTCCCTGTGGATTGTTGTGTGTTGACGGAGCTGCGACTCCGTGTGGTTTTCAGTGTCTGGGGCGAGTTCCCCGATTTTGTGTGTGGGTGTGTGTGCTGCAGTGGCAGCTTGTTGGGGGATTTTCCCCGTGTGTGGATATTGCTGCGGAAGCAGCGTGTGTGTGTGTGGTTGGGGTTCGTCCACGTGTTGCTACGAAAGTAGCGTGTAGTGAAGCCTCACCCGGTTGGGTGAGGGGTGGACGTAGGGAGCCCTTGTGGTCCCGAACAACCTAAAAATCTCCGTGTCCTTTGTGATTGCCTGTGTGTTTGTCCCTTTCTTCTATCTCGCTTCACAGGTTAGTTTAATAGATTTTTACTCACTACACCACTGCACACTGCTACTTCTGTTATTCGTACTAGGCATAATTTTCTATAACATTTGCATTGTTATTACGAGTGAGATCGGAAAGATTGAGAGAACCTGTTAAATCTCATATATGTTTAGGCTAATCAAGTAGTTGATATTTAATTCCATTGTGTTCAGTAAAGAGAATTTTTAAATCCGCCATCTAGGTCAAGGGGATAATTCAACCCCCCTTCTTGTCCGCCATCTAGTCTGGGCCAACAGGATGCACAGATTAAATTCCTCCAATTTGGATTCGAGGACCAAACGCCCTCCCAGCTTCTCATGTGGGTATCTAACAGTGTTGAAGTAACCAGTTACCATCCATCGAGTGTTGATGTTGTTGGAAAGACAGGTAATGTCCTTCCACAGACTGCTCCTGTCAGTCGCACACTTGGATGCATATACACCAGTAATCCTGAATTCCCAATGGTTCAACTTATTCCTGCATCGCAAATGAAGGAATTGACTACTACCCGCATCCAAATGAGCATCAATGAGGTTGTTATTCCAGAGGATCCAGACTCTCCCTTTACCACCGTACAAGTCGTTAGTGATAACTTTATCTTCTGGCCAAATTAAGTTTTTATAGAGCATAACATGGGTAGGGTTAATTTTTGTTTCTATTAGAATAACCAAGGCACAAGCTTTGGTTCTGATCATTGTATTGAATTCTTTGCATTTCTCCCTCTTATTGAGCCCTCTGACATTCCAGACAAGAATCTTCATACCAAAGTAGTGCAGGAGAGAGATTTTAAAATTAGCTGTTCTTTGTCACTGTAGGCCGCCCATCGACATCTTTGCCTGATGGTCTTGATTTTAGTTTGTCCATCTCGTCCATAGACTGCAGATTTTTGAATGATGAATGGTAGCGCTTATCTTGGTTGATGGAGGGGCGCTGTGGAGCAGGTTTTGTTTGCATAATAATGTTGCCAGCATGTGATCTCGAGTACTTTTCCCCTCTATGTGAAGCTGGCACTACTTCATAATAGAAAAGGTGTTGGGCTGATGCTTCCTTGGAGTGCGCCTCATGGAGCTGGGATGGAGAATCCTTGGAGTGCACCTCATAAGCTTTACCAGCACTTGGGTCATGAGCAGCATTAGCTTTGTCTAAAGCAAGGCCTTTGTGGGTAGGACCGCCGCGTGCGCCAAAGGAACCCCCTGTAGCAGGAAGTGTGACAGCAGCCCCAACCACGCACGCAGTTGGGGCAACACCCAAAGAGGGGGCCGCCACCAAGGCCTCACGGGATGGTTTGGATCAAGCAGCCGAACTACGCGCGGGGGCCTCCACTAAGCCATCAGGCACTGCGACACCATCTTCAGTAAAAGAACAAACAGGTTGCGGGTCCGAAAGTTGGCCAAGGCACTGCGCAGGCACATGCGCTGGGATGTGTGGCTTGGACTTTGAAGAAAAGCCGATGGCAGATTGTAGATCTCCAAGCGAAGGGTGGCTGCTAGAGTGGCGATAAACCTGCTCAATCACATGCGATGGGGTGTTATTGTTGGATGCTGTAGAAAGGCCGAAGTGAGCATCTTGGATAGCAAGTGAAGGACAAAAGGTGGCGGGCTCTAAAGGTGGCAGTAGCTGGTCCAAAATATGCCCAAAGCGTTGCGCATTCACATGCGCTGGATTAAGTGACTTGTGTAAAGAAGAGTACAGCTGCAAGTGGGGACAAGCGGAGTATAGCTGCAAGTGGGGACATGAGTACACACATTCACATGCGCTTGGTTGTCTTCCTTGGATGCTATAGAATGGTCATTGGCAGCATCTTTATTATCAAGAGAAGGATAACTACAATTGAGGGTGGCGGGCTCCAAAGATGGCAGATCCTTCACATGGTTGTGCTCCTTGGCATCTGAGCAATATAAATCCCTTGGTTTAATGCTGTCATGCAAGAGTTGAGAATTAGGATTACATTCCAAAGTAGGCTCTTGCGTGGATATGGTAACCTCGCTGGCCTCAGGCTGAGTCGCGAGCTCAGCCCACTGAGTCCTTTGAACCGCAAGGGCTTTGGAAGGCTCAGAGATCTGAGTTGCTGCAACACCAAGACCCTCTGGAGCACCATATTCCGCCAAACTCAGAACCTCAAAGGAGTCACGAGTGGGCACACAAACAAGGGATGCAGAAGAGTGATCTTTTGGTTTGAAAACCTGAGCTTGCGCTGGTTTATTCTGTAAGACCGGTTTACATGCGCCATCTGCGTGACCAAAAGAACATCATATTGAACAACGTCGTGGCCTCCATTGATAGGTAACTTTAATCTTCTTGACGATGCCGTCGAGGTCTTTATAATGAACAAAGTCAGGCAATTCTTCCCCCGACGAGATCATGATGCATGCCCTCGCATAAGCAAGTCTCCTCCGCTCCGCCGTTAGATTGTCCAGATACAGAGGTTCGCCCAGGATGGAAGAGATCTTCGCAATAAAATCCCTGGTCCAAAGGTGAAGGGGGAGTCCATGGAAAGCCTCCCGCAAAGGAATACTCGTGAGGCTATCCAGTTCCATACGTTAATCAGGACTCCATCTTCCCAGTATCATATGGTGACCTTTAATGTTCTAGAAACCCTCGAGAACTCGACGTAAATCATCTTCAGAATCAAATTTGCATACAAAAAAACCATTATGAAGAAGATGGAGTTCAAACGCAATAGCTCCCCACCTGGACTTAATGAATGAGTGAAGAGGGTTGAATGATAAGTTCAGGCCTACCGCGTACCCTACCAAAGCAGTGGACCATGTTGCTAAGAGATCCTCAGAATCTGCCTTCTCATAAATGGCAATCTTGACACCATTATTAGTTTTCGGAGGGACAAAGTGTAGGCCTAGATCTTGAGATCCATATGGGGCCTTGAAAAGGGATTTCCAGGTCACGGGTTTGGAAGAGATTGGAATCGGATGTCTCCCTCTTGAACGTAATCTTCCTCGCCATTTATCTTGGGAAGGCCGCTTGGAGGATGTTACTTCGTGCGGTGGAGGAGGGCCAAGTGGTGAGGAAGCAGCGGCTGGCCCGCTGGAAACCTCCAGCTTGGCCTCCCTGGAGGGGTCTCCATGCAGAAATTCCCCTCGAGCGCCTCCATCCGCAGAGCTTCTCTCTCCTACGAGCATTAGGGTTAGAACTTAGATTGAAGTCATATATTTTGATGATAGTATACTTACGTGTGCAACACTCTTGAACTTTGTGAAGAATAGGTTAAACAACAGCATAATATCAAGTGCAAGAGAAGTCGACTTGGGTAGATAGGTAGTGAAGAATTAATGATTCAATAATATCACCAGTCAACAACAGTTCAGAAGATGTCAGCAGTTCAAGATGAGTTTTATATGAAAGACAGTCGATCGATTTGTAAATTTCGGTCAACCGAAGTCACCTGGTAGAGCCCTACAAGTAAGGATGCAAAATGGCTCTTACGAGTCACAAATATGGCTTAAGGGTGACAAATAGCTTGACAATGGTGACAAATTGACAACAATCTGAAAACATGAAGAAATGAGCTAGCTACGTCGACGCCACTCTGTTGATGAGTCGATGAGTCGACGGAAGAACTGTCAGAAGCTCTTTGACAGAAGAAGAAGGCAAGGCTAACAGAAGAAGCCACATAGTAGCAATCAAGCAACAATAGCGCAGTAGCTATAGAAGATTGTCAAAAGAAGAAGCCTTCCACCCGCTGAAGAAACAAAGCTGAAAAACACCTCAAATGAAGCTTTGTACCCGTTGGAGAATAAAGGTGAAAAATGCCTATTACGAGTGACAAATAAAGCTTAAGGGTGACAAATAGGTCTGTAGCAGTAACAAATGGCTTGGCACGGCAGAAAAGGAGCTGAGAAGAAGAAATGCTAGAAGAAACGTGGACTCCAAAGTCTTTTGGAGCCGACTCAGCAACAGCTTCGCAAGGCACAAAAGCTCAAACAAGGGTGACGGTTGCTGGGCATTAGTGGTGACAAATAGGTGAATAACAGTGAAAAATAGGCGATAAGTCCAACAAATAGGTTGCTAACAGTGTAAAATAAGCAATAGGGCTGAAGGCTTGAAAAGTGAAGAAGAAGAGTCGACTCCAATTTCAAAGGAACCCACAACCGTGAAAGGAGAACAACAACGACGATTCTATGAAGCTAAGGGTGAATAATAGATGCCTAAGGGTGAATAATAGATGTTTAAGGGTGAAAAATCGGTTGCTAAGGCTCAAAAATAGCTTGGTACATGAGAAAAGGAAGATTCACTCTAAGGTTCGAAGGCAAATGACTTGGCGCACTATCCTAAGACACTGGGCACGTGATCCAAGGCAACCTGGCACAGCTCACTAGGCCACGTGGCATCCTCTCAGAAGTTTCTTGACACGTGGACGAATGGAAAAATAGCAAAATGAACCTCATCCTATTCAGAAGTATTCCGGAGCCCCTATCCTATATATATTGGGGTTCTTCCCCCGTAGAAGACAAGCAAATGAAGAGCTGAAAACGAAGGTGGGAAAAGTTTGAAGAGAAGATCGAGAGCTGCAGAGAGAAAGAGTGAGCAGATGAGGTCGAGCAGAATCTGATAGATAAAGCTGGTGAGATGAAAAAGAAGAAGGTCTCAGAGAGAGAGAGCTTGCGAGAAGAAGAAGAATAAAAGAGAAAGAGATCGACGTGCAACTTGGAGTGATTGAAGAATTGATTGTACATTGACTCGTGGATCAAATCCAGAGTCAATCTGCTCTGAGGAGCTACATTGGTGTTTGTTTTCTTTTTGTCTTTCCTTTGTTCTGTTTGTTTTATTTTTGATACTTTCATCAAGCTGTGTGTCAGCGGAGGCAGTGCCTCGTGAGGATCTATTCCTCATTCAGCAAGCTGTGAGGCTTAGCGGTGTTGAGGATTTGTTCCTCGAGAGCAAGCTATGAGGATCAGCGGCTTGGGATCGATTCCCCAAAGCTGTGGATCAGTGGTTGTGTGGAGTGTTCTCCACATTCTTGCTTGGGCAAGGGAAGCCTCACTCGAGTTAAGTGAGGGGTGGACGTAGATCTACGAGTGGCAGATCGAACCACCTAAAAATTCTGTGTGTATCGTGGTTGCATGTGTCCTTGATCCATTTCCCCTATCTCCTTCACAGGCTGGTTTGGTTGCTGCGCACATCACATAGTAGATCTAGCCTTTGTGTTCAGAATTAGATTAGTGTTCAAGTGTTTGATATCAGTCCTGATTGAAGTGTTAATTGTTGAATTGATTTCTGAATTGTTGCCTTTGTCTGAACGATTATTGTGTGTTAGAATTCTACCTGACCGAACTGCTTCGAGTGTATGTGAGAGTGTGTGAGTGATATTTTATGCTCTAGTGTTGTTCAGTTCTGTAGGAAGAGGTCTGAAGTATTTGCTTCCGTTGTGGTTCATTCAGCATTGCAATCATACTCATACGCTAAGTGCTTGAGAATAGTTCTAAGTAGGGTGTGGTTTTAATTGAGCATAATTTTTTTAGAGGGATCTATTCACCCCCCCTCTAGATCCCATATTGCACCTAACAAGTATATTATCAATAGAGAGAAAATGTCTATTCATCGGGGAGCAAACACAGCAGAAAAGAGATAGTGCAGACTGAAAGAACTACAATCATATTCGTAAATCAGGACCAAAGGTCCAGTGTTTCATTCATTCATGTGAGGAGATTACATCAGGTGTAGCCCCATTGGGCATGAAGTAGAAAAAGAAAGAAAATAAAAAGACGCACTGTCGAGTGGATCTCTTCCTCTACTTCCCTCTTTCTCTCCCTCACTCTCTTCTTCTTCCCGCTCTGGTGGCTTCTTCTGGCCGGCCGCATCTCTCCCTTCTTCCTCTTTTTCTTCTCTTGTCCCTTTTTTTCTTCTAGACCTTACGTCCCTTTTATAGGGGCGGACGTGCGATTCTTCCTTCTGGAAGAATCTTCACCACTTCCCTCTCTTCCTTCTCTTGTCCTCCTCCCTTCTCGCTGCTCTGGGGGCTTGTACATGGGGAAGTAGCGGTTGGTGGGGCTTGTCCTCCACGGATTGGCTGGCGGTGGCCGATGGCGACGTGCTGTCATTGGTAGGGACCGGGGCCTACTGCCTATGGGAGCTCACAGCCCTGTACCGGCTCTCAAGAGCTTGTCGTTTATAGGAACTTGAGGCGACCGGACAAGCCCTCTCGATGGCCTGCCGGCGAATTGCCCAAGCTTTACCTGTTGGTTAAGAAGGCAGATAGTTTTCCGAATGGGGGTCCTTCGATGGTCTGCCGAATTGGCATTAACGGTTGAAAGGCGCAAAGGGCCTATTTGGCTCCACCGGATGGGCGGGGCCTGTCGATTGGGGGTTGCCGCCGAATGAAGCACCAAAGTGCCACTGGATGAGGCTCCAAAGATCCGCCGGATGAGGCTTCAAAGAGCCACCGGATGGGAGTGGCGTCGGATGAGCGCCTTTGGATGCCGAATGAGGGGAAGTGCCGGATCACTTCTTGTCATGCCCCGAGATATGTAGCGGAAACTAAGTCAGGAACGTGAACAGTCGGCATGGTAAGCCTCACGCTAGCAAGACAATCAGAGCGCTAATCATTCACATATAAAAGATGAATGCACAAGGTAATATACTCAAAACTTCACTTTTATTGAATAATAATAATAATCAAGGTTTACAATGACACCTGACTTGACTTCTTGACATAACGTCGCACTAGACTCAAAAAAAAGAAAATTACATAATCGACTCATAATACTCTAGCATTCTAGGACTTCTCTTGTTCTTCATTCGCTCTCGCCATTGGACCTGTCATTCGAGTAGTCGGAATCTGATCCACTAGAATTTCTTGAAAAGATTGGAAAGTAGGGAATGAGCACACATACCCAGTAGGTATCTTCGTATCAACATAAAGGCATGTTTAAGTAGTTAACACATTAGCTCTAGAAGGTAGGGTAAATGAAATACGATAAAACATGCGAATGAACCAAAATAACTATAAAGCACAATAATATGTGTAGAGATATCAATGTTCATGTAGAATGAGAGCATGATCAAGCAAGAATATAAAGTGGCCTTTCATGTAACGAGAATGTATTTGCATGTAACGAGAATGTAATTTTCATAACTATACAGGCTATGCACTAGAAAGTCATGTAACAAGAGTGTATAATTTCATGATGAGCCTCGTGGTTTTCACCCGTTTATAAAAAAACTACTCCCGGCGCAATGCGATGCCATTGTTCATCATACCCCATGGTTTATAGCATGTTTTTGGCTATCTACCGAGGGGGCTAGTGTCGAGCCCTTGGACACTCTCCATGCCCGCTCTTGCATATTCAAGTTATAAATCAGGCTACTTCCACGAGAAATAATAAAGTAGGCCAATAATGTAAAGTTCAAACAATAGTTTTATGATAACAATATCAAGGTAAGAATGCATCAAAATGATTCATGAGAGCTCAAGGTTGAATTAATGACAAGGTCATGCCACGGAAGGAATTCGGCAACATAACGATACATTCATTACTTTCCATAATTCCTTAATAACGTATTGAATAAGGTTGTGGGTTCTAGATAACCAGAGGATCACCTGGAAACAGAATAAGTTCAACCCTTGGGTCAGACCTCGGGGTGGACAGAAATTAGATAATGCGACGGTCTTGAAGGTCGCGATAATTAATTAACGCGGTCAAGATTCAGTCCGTGATTATAGAGAGAGTCGACATAGAAAGAAGGTCAGGTCGACACCAGAACAAGTCTGTGGCTGAACAAGAACGTGACCCGAGGAACCACCGTGATAATTCATTAACGCGACTGGGGATTAGGGTGTGATCATGTCAGTTCACAGAAAACATGGAAAACACGAAGTGCTCTCTAACTTTTGGGTTTTTAGGGTACAACCAGCTCGGCGTCCTAGTAGGAATCTCAGGCTCACGGAGTCTTACGAAGACCTTGAAACAAGATCACCTAGTCCGGTGAAAGGAATATCCAATGGAGAGGATCACAAGTCCAAGAGAGTGTGCCTATCAAGTGTAAAGTGTAACTAATAGCAACATACCGGAAGACGTGCTATATGTGATCTTATAAAACAAAAAGAGATGAGAAAGGAGCGAGTAGAAATAATGTGTAACCAAGTCATGAAACCTCTTTAAGTACAAAATATAAGGCTTTGGCATGAAATTAACATATAATGAAAGTAACTTTTAAAAAACATGCTAACACCTAATATGAAGTCATGAGATGATCTGGAATGGAAACTAGTAAGATAAGGCATGCATATTAGTATATATATGTCTAGAGCATTAACGTGATGGACATAACCAGCGCGTCAATACATGAACGTGACATATCAGACTTGCGCGTTATTTCATTAACGCGACGTATCGGGTGCGCTCGTTAATAGACGCGACCCCTGTTACAACCGCAATCATCTCACAGTGAGATAGAGATAGTACCGGCCCTACAGGGCTACTTCCTATGGCAAATCTATATGGAACTAATAGGAATCTAGCAGGGGATACCTGCTATGATGGAAATATTGCATGGAAATGTATGTAATCATCAAAAAGTTATTATCTTTTAGTTAAGGTTTCATAGACAGCATGCAGTAAAACCCTATTGCGCAGTCATGATATAACATGAAATACTCCACGTAGAAAGCATGAGATCAGGGGAAAATTGAGGGCTTTTACTCCTAACACATTTTTTAAGCCATCATGAGATAACCTTCCTTTAATTTGTTCCCTAGACTTTGAATTTCTGACTGGAAGATGGTGCTAGTTCCTGCACGTCCTGTGTAGAAACAGCAACTTCTCACTCTTCTACTCCTTAGCCTCTTGACCTAAATTCATGAGATTTGGAGGGTGATTAGAAGATATAAAGGGGAGCAAATAATTCTAAAGGATCAACCTGAAAATACCTCAGTTAGGGTTCCTAAACTTCGAATCTTTCTCAGATAATTCCACTCGTTCCTGTGCAGTTTGCAGAGAACCAGTGACTTTCGGGGCTTCTAACTTCTTAAGGGCTTGATATCCTGGCATGGGGGAAGTTAGACAAAACTAAAGGCAACAAAAAGTTGCAAAGGACTAACACGAAATAACACCATCTTACTGTCGAACCAGGCGAGCCAAAACTAGGGTTCGCACAGGTCAAACTTGAGACCTATTTATAGAGTTAGCCTAGGGTTTGTTGGATTAGATCGATTAAGAGTCCTAAATTGGAGTAGGATCGATCCCCAAGAGTCCTAGACTAGGTTGACATGCCAGATAGCTTCGAACCTAGGGGATTGGAATGGGAAAAATCTCATTTTTCCACGTCTCTAATACCTCCGTTCACGGAACATGAACGCGGTATTTCCTCGGACCGCATTTTATAAGAACACAGTCGCACAATAGACAACGTTCTGGCATTTTATCTGAAATATTTGGATTTTTAATTTATCTTCTATTTATCCTCTTAATTAGTCTATTTATCGAATTTAATTCTGTAAATTACCCTAATTACATGTCTAAAAGTGGGCTTGGGCCTAACGGCCTTGGAATTAGGGTTCTGGGCCTTTTTTAAAATGGGCTTAGCCCTTTGGTTAATATAGGGCCTTTAAATTGATTTAATTGACCCATAATTCATTAAATTAGCCCATTAAGCCTTTTAAATGCTTAATAATTATATTAAATTCTTAAAAATCTTAAAAAATTCCAGGGCGTTACACCCTTCCCCACTTATAAAGAATTTGGTCCCAAAATTCATTGCATGGGTTTTATGGAGAGTATACTTGCAATCAAATAGTTCTGAGAACCTCTTGCGCATGCATAGCTTCTTCAGTTTCCCATGTCGCCTTTTGATCGGTGTTCTTATTCTATTGGACTTTCACCATGGGAATGGTTTTATTCCGACGTTGATGCACTTCCCGATCAATTATTCTAATTGGCTTTTGCTCGTACATCATATCCTTTTGAATCGCTAGATCGTCATGACTTATAATATGGAAAGGGTCATAGACGTACCTTTTGAGCATCGAGACATGAAATACATCATGGACTCCTGCAAATTAAGGGGGCAGAACTATCCAATATGTGACCTCTCCAACCCTTTCAAGGATTTCAAAAGGGCCTATGAATCTCGGAGTGAGCTTGCCTTTAATGTCAAACCTTCAAATATCTCGACCTGGAGAAACCTTGAGAAACACGTAGTCTCCCACATGAAATTCCAGGTCTTGCCTTCTATTATCAGTATATGATTTTTGCCTATCTTGAGCCATATGGAGTCTTTCTCGAATAGGCTTTACCTTCTCGGTAGTATCCCTGATGATTTCAGGGCCTAGAAGTTGTCTTTCCCCAACTTCATTCCAGCATATAGGTGAGCGGCAACTTCTTCCATATAATGTCTCGAATGGTGCCATTTGTATGCTAGATTGGTAGTTGTTGTTGTAGATGAATTCCACTAGAGGTAAGTGATCATGCTAACTCCCACCAAAATCAATAGTACAAGCCCTAAGCATATCTTCTACTACCTAATTTGTCCTTTCAGTTTGACCATCAGTTTGTGGATGGAATGTTGTACTAAAGTTGAGTCGGGTCCCTAAAGAGTGTTGTAGACCCTTCCAGAATTATGGTGTGAATCGAGGGTCTCGATCTGAAATAATGGTAACAGGGGCACCGTGTAACTTGACAATTTCCTTCATGTATAAGGCTGCTTGAATATCCACAGACCATCGACTTTTGATAGGTAAAAAGTGTGCAGATTTAATCAATCAGTCTATAATCACCCATATACCATCATGTCCACCTCTTATTTTAGGCAAACCCATGATGAAATCCATCCCTATACTTTCCCACTTCCATTCGGGAATTTCCAAGGGATGTAGTTTACCAGCGGGCTTTAGATGTTCCGCCTTAACTTGTTGACAAGTGAGACAGCGAGATACAAAGTCCGCTATCTCTCTCTTCATGTTGGGCCACCAAAAATTTCTCTTTAAATCTTGATAAATGTTGGTAGCACCAGGGTGAATACCATATTTCGCCTTATGAACTTCTTCCATAATCAGCTTCTTAGTGTCGGCATGATCCGGCACACAGATCCGATCTTTGAACAATAGCCTTCCATCGGTTGAGATGGAAAATTCCGACCATTGATCAATATTTGCTTTGATCTCCATTAATGTGGGGTCATTATCTTGCAACTTGATTAGGTCTTCAATTAATGTAGGTTGCGACCGGATATTGGTAATAATACTCTTTTCTTCTTCCACATCAACATCCAGATTCAACTGTGAAAAATCTTCTATAAGATAGATCGTACATTTCCTGAGGCTTGCTAGAGTTGCCATTAGTCTCCTGCTAAGAGCATCTGCTATAACATTTGCTTTGCCTGGGTGATATTGGATGGAAAAGCCAAAGTCCTTGAGATACTCCAACTATCTTTATTGCCTCATATTCAATTCCTTTTGGGTGAAGAGATATTTCAGACTTTTGTGTTCCGAAAATATAGTGAACTTCTCTCCATAAAGGTAATGTCGCCAGATTTTCAAAGCGAATATAACAGTAGTTAATTCCAGATCATGCATGGGGTAGTTTTCTTCATGATGCTTCAATTGCCTCGAGGCATAACGGATCACTTTGCCATGTTGCATAAGAACACATCCAAGGCCAATACCAGATGCATCTGTGTAGACTTCAAATCCACCACCTTCAACAGGTAGTGGCAATCAGGGGCAGTGGTTAGATGATCCTTAAGACTTAGGAAACTCTCTTCGCAGTCCTTTGACCATACAAAGGGATTCTCCTTTCTTGTAAGCCTAGTCAAAGGGACAGCGATCTTGGAGAAATTATTGATAAAATGCCTAATAACCAGCCAGACCGATAAAACTCTTGACTTAGGATACGATCATCGGTCGACTCTAGTTTTTGATAGCTTCTACTTTAGAAGGATCCACAGCGATACCTTCTTTTGAAATAATATGGCCAAGGAAAGAGACCTCCTTTAGCCAGAATTTACACTTACTAAGCTTCGCATAGAGTTGATGTTCTCTTAGTGTTTGCAAAGCTATTCTTAGGTGCTCTTCGTGCTCTTCCTTGGTCTTGGAATAGATTAGGATATCATCAATAAATACGACCATAAATCGGTCGAGATAGGGCCTAAAGACATTGTTCATAAGTTACATAAATGCTACAGGGGCATTGGTTAACACGAACGGCATCACAACAAACTCATAGTGCCCATATCTGCTCCGGAAAGAAGTTTTGTAAATATATTCATCCTTAATCTTGAGCTGATGGTAACCAGACCTGAGGTCTATCTTGGATAAATATTCTTCTCCAGAGATTTGGTCGAACAACTCATCGATACGCGGCTGTGGATTTTTTTTTTATAGTGAGTTGATTTAACTGTCGGTAATCAATGCATAACCTGAGAGATCCGTCCTTCTTCCTGACGAATAAAATCGGCGCACCCCAAGGGGATGTGCTAGGTCGAATGAAACCATTGTCTAATAATTCCTCAAGTTGCTTCTTCAATTCGTTGAGTTCTGTAGAGGACATCCTGTAGGGAGCTATTAAAATAGTGTTGCTCCAGGAATGAGTTCAATAGAAAAGTTTACTTCCCTTTCGGGCGGTAGACTGGATAAGTCGGATGGAAAGACATCGAGGAACTCATTAACAATAGGGATTTCTTCAAGGATGATTTCCTTGGACTCGGTAATGATCACGGAAGTAAGGAAAGCTTTACAACCTTGTGAAATGAGTTTACAAGCGTGAAGAGAAGAAATAATAATAGGATGCTTCCTATACTCGATGCCAAGGAAAGAGAATCTTGGAAGATCTAGTTTATGGAAAGAAATTCTCCTATTTCGACAATTGATATTGACATAGTGATCACATAACCAATCTACACCTAGGATAGCATCATAGCCTTCCTTGTCAAGGCATACGAGATTTGCGGGAAGATTATGACCTTCGATAGTTACCTCACTATCCGGGTAGTGGGTTGTAAGTTTAGTTCTGGGACCTAAGGGTGTTGTGATAGCTAGGTCTGAAGGTAGAGGTACAGGTAAAACTGGTAAAGTTTATGCAAAAGTAGTAGATATAAAGGAATGAGAAGCACAAGTATCAAATAGTACAAGAGCAAGATGGGAATAAATTTGAATGGCACCTTCCATCAACCCATCATCTTTGGGTACTTCCTCGTCCAGAACGACATTAAGACGTGCCTGCCACCTACGCCCGCCATTAGAAGTTTGTTCTTTCATAAGAGGGCAATCCGGCATGCGATGCTCCCGGCTTCCACAACATAAACAAGCGCCAAGACACTTCTAGCACTCTTCGGCCGAGTGACTGAATTTCTCACAAAATGTGCAAGCCATCATGAATTTCTTTTCCTCTTCTTTGATCTTCTTGTTCTTGCCGTTCCCATTGCTATTATAGGACCACTTCTTGTTGTCATGGGATTTGTAAGTACCCGCTATGCTGAACTTCTCTTCCTTTCATCCTCGCTTGTCAAACCTCTGAATTGACTCCTCACTTTTACCTTTGAATTTCTCGACCTTCTCCAAGGTCCTTTCACATAGATGTGCCCGTTGGACCATCTCCATATATGTATGGATATTTTGTGGTCCAAGTTGAGTAATGAAAATCGGCCTTAGGCCGTCCATGAATCTGTTAGCCTTTAATATGTCGGTACTAACCAGATGAGGAGCATAAGGAGCCAGACGGGAGAATTGGAGCTCATACTCCGCCACGGACATCATTCCTTGCCTTAAGGAGGCAAACTCCACAGCTTTCCTCTCCTTTACATGTTCGGAGAAATATTTTGCTCGAAAGAGTCCAAGAAACTCCTCCCATGTAAGTTGTGCGTCTTCAACATGTGCAGAAGTGGCCTTCCACCAAGTATGCGCATCTTTGTTTTGTTGGAATGTGGCGAGATGGACCTTCTCTTGGTCGGAGCATTGTATGACGTCAAATATCTTGTTCATCTCATCGATCCAATTTTTAGCATCATCGGGGTTAGAGGGCACTACAAGAAGAGGTGAAGTTTCCGACGGCTGTAATCTGTCAGAAATCCGTCAGAATTTCCATTGGAACTAATAATGTTTCTGACAGATTTTCGACGGCTTTCCGACGGATTAGGGCCGTCGGGTGATCATTGTCGCCAGTTCAAACAGATACAGTTTCTGTCGGAAAACCTGTCTGAAGTTTCTGACGAATAAGTGGTTGTCGGAAGTTCCGTCAGTAATATTTAGAGCGGTATATTTTCGACGGAATATTATTCCTGTCTGACAATCCGTCAGAATATATGTCCGACGTAATTTCTTCCGTCAAAGACTCTGTCGGACTTTGTTCCGACGGATTACAAGTTTGTCATAAATTCCGCCGGAATTTGTAACCTTACATATTTCTGACGTAATTTATTCCGTCAGAGATTCTGTCGAAAGTTTTTCCGATGGATAACTATTTTTTGTCATAAATTCGGTCTGAATTTATAAGGTTAAAAAAATAAAAATATATATGTTTTTCGACGACATTACTATTTCGTCGGTTATGCCGTTGGAATTTTTGACGGCTCCGTCGGAAAATGGTTTTTAATTTAAAAATATATATATATATTAATTTTAATTACAAACCTATTTAAATAAAAAAACATAAGAACAATCCATCACAAGTAAAACAAAAAGTAGGCAAGAAACAAAACATAATAACATTTAACATTTTATAATAATAAAAAAATCATCAAATATAGTCCATATCTTCATCCTCCCTATCCGGCTCGTCTCCTCCGTCGCAACTCGCTAGAGGATCATATATTAAGAAAATAATAACATTAAATATACATTCATAAAAAAATTAATAGAGCAGATAAATTAAATATTTTCTTTACTTGTATAAATTCAATTAGATATAAGGCACTTCTGAGCGCCGGACTCAAACTGGGTATCTGAGTTAGAATTCGTCAGCTCTCACAAGTCACTTTTACCTCCCAAGTCGTGTTGAAATGATCAACACGCTGATCAAACTGATATTTTAGATTTTGGACCCCAGAACCCAACTTCTTTAATTTTAAATGAATTGCATTTGAAGAATGCACATCTAAACGTCGGGCTCAAACCAGGTGTCCGATTTAGATTCCGTCAACTCTCACAAGTCCCTTTTACCTCCCAAGTCATGTTGGAACAATCGGCACGTCGATCAGAACGATATTTTAGATTTTGGACTCCCGAACCCAACTTCTTTAATTTTAAACTAAATGCATTTGAAGAATGAACTTCTGAGCGCCGGGCTCAAACCGGGTGTCCGATTTAGATTCCGTCAGCTCTCACAAGTCACTTTTACCTCCATGGTCGTGTTGGAATAATCGACACGTCGATCCTAGTGATATTTTAGATTTTGGACCCCCAAACCCAACTTCTTTAATTTTAAACTAAGTGCATTTGAAGAATGCACTTGTAAGCGTCGGGCTCAAACCGGGTGTCCGATTTAGATTTCATCAGCTCCCACAAGTCACTTTTACCTCCCATGTGGTGTTGGAACGATTGGCACGCCGATCCTAGCGATATTTTAGATTTTGGACCCCCAAACCCAACTTCTTTAATTTTAAACTAAGCGCATTTGAAGAATTAAGTAATTTGAGTGCCGAGCCCAAACCGGGTATCCGATTTGGATTTCATCAGCTCTCCCAAGTCACTCTCATCACCCAGGTCATGTCGTAATAATCGACACGCCGATCAGGGCAGTATTTTACATTTTGGACCCCCAAACCCCTAGTTATGTGAATTGTTTTAAACTAAGTTAGCTTTGAAAACTAACATGGTTTTGATTTGAGCAATTTGAGCGTCGGGCTCAAATTGGGTGTCCGATTTAGATTCTATCAACTCTCAAAAGTCACTTTTACCTCCCAAGTCGTGTTGGAACATTCGTCACGCCGATCGGAGTGATATTTTAGATTATGGACCTCCGAACCCAACTACTTTCATTTTAAACTAAGTGCATTTGAAGAATGCACTTCTAAGCGTCGGGCTCAATCCGGGTGTCCGATTTAGATTCTGTCAGCTCTCACAAGGCACTTTTACCTCTCAAGTCGTGTTGGAATGATCGGCACGCCGATCCAAGCGATATTTTAGATTTTGGACCACCGAACCCAACTTCTTTAATTTTAAACTAAGCGCATTTGAAGAATTGAGTAATTTGAGCATCGAGCCCAAACCAGGTATCCGATTTGGATTCCGTCAGCTCTACCAAGTCACTCTCATCACCCTGGTCTTGTCGAAATGATCGGCACGTCGATCAGGCTAGTATTTTACATTTTGGACCCCCGAACCCCTAGTTATGTGAATTATTTTGAAGTAAGTTGGCTTTGAAAACTAACTTGGTTTTGATTTGAGTAATTTGAGCATCGGGCTCAAACCGGGTGTCCGATTTAGATTCCGTCAGCTCACACAAGTCACCTTTACCTCATAGGTCATGTTGGAACAATCGGCACATCAATCGGAGTGATATTTTAGATTTTGGACTCCGAACCCAACTTATTTAATTTTAAACTAAGTGCATTTTGAAGAATGCACTTCTGAATGCTGGGCTCAAACTGGGTGTCCGATTTAAATTCCGTCATCGCTCACAAGTCACTTTTACCTCCCAAGTCATGTTGGAATGATCGGCACACCGATCCGAGCGATATTTTAGATTTTGGACCCCTGAACCCAACTTATTTAATTTTAAACTAAGTGCATTAGAAGAATTGAGTAATTTGAGCGCCGAGCCAAAATCGGGTATTCGATTTGGATTCCGTCAGCTCTCCCAAGTCACTCTCATCACCGAGGTTGTGTTGGAATGATCGGCACGCTGATCAGACTAGTATTTTATATTTTGGACTCCCGAACCCCTAGTTACGTGAATTGTTTTAAACTAAGTTAACTTTGAAAACTAACTTAGTTTCGAATTGAGTAATTTGAGCACCGAGCCCAAATCGGGTATCCGATTTGGATTCCGTCAGCTCTCCCAAGTCATACCCGATTTGGATTCCGTCAGCTCTCCCAAGTCACTTTTACCTCTCAGGTCGTGTTGGAACAATTGACACACTGATCGGAGCGATATTTTAGATTTTGGACCCCCAAACCCAACTTATTTAATTTTAAACTAAGTGCATTTGAAGAATGCACTTCTGAGTGTCAGGCTCAAACCGGGTGTCTGATTTAAATTCCATCTACGCTCACAAGTCACTTTTACCTCCCAATTCGTGTTGGAACGATCAGCATGTCGATCCGAGTGATATTATAGATTTTGGACCCCTGAACACAACTTCTTTAATCATTTGAAGAATTGAGTAATTTGAGCGTCGAGCCCAAATTGGGTATCCGATTTGCATTCCGTAACCTCTCCCAAGTCACTCTCATCACCGAGGAAGCGTTGGAATGATCGGCACACCGATCAGGCTAGTATTTTACAATTTGGACCCCCGAACCCCTAGTTATGTGAATTATTTTAAACTAAGTTAGCTTTGAAAACTAACTTATTTCCGACTTGAGTAATTTGAGCGCCGAGCCTAAACCACGTATCTGATTTAGATTCTGTCAGCTCTCCCAAGTCACTTTTACCTCTCAGGTCGTGTTGGAACAATCAGCACGTTGATCGGTGTGATATTTTAGATTTTAGACCCCTGAACCTAATTTATTTAATTTTAAACTAAGTGCATTTGAAGAATGCACTTCTGAGCGCCGGGCTCAAACCAAGTGTCTGATTTAGATGCCGTCAACGCTCACAAGTCACTTTTACCTCCCAAGTCGTGTTGGAATGATCAGCACGTCGATCCGAGCAATATTTTATATTTTGGACTACTGAACCCAACTTCATTAATTTTAAACTAAGTGCATTTGAAGAATTGAGTAATTTGAGCGCCGAGCCCAAATCGGGTATCCGATTTGGATTCTGTCAGCTCTCCCAAGTCACTATCATCACCGAGGTCACGTTGGAATGATTGGCACATCGATCAGGCCAGTATTTTACATTTTGGACCCCCGAACCCCTAGTTATGTGAATTGTTTTAAACTAAGTTAGCTTTGAAAACTAACTTAGTTCCGAATTGAGTAATTTGAGCATCGAGCCCAAACCGGATATCCATTTTAGATTCCGTCAGCTCTCCCAAGTCACTCTCTTCACCCATGTCGCATTGGAATGATCGGCACTCTGATGAGGCCAGTATTTTACATTTTGGACCCCCGAACCCCTAGTTATGTGAATTGTTTTAAACCAAGGTTTGCCGATTCGGTCGTCCCGGCCGTCCCGATTTTCTGTCGGGACGGGACGGGATAGTCCCGTCCCGGTCCGTCTCGATCCGTCTCGTATAAGAAAAATATATATATATATATATAATATAAAATAATACAAAAATCACTTAACCAACTGGTTCATAAAATGTTTTATACTTAAAAAAATATTAAATAAATGAAGCGTCCCAGTTGTGTCCCGCGTCCCGACCATCCCGGTCTGCGGCAGGGAGGGGTCGCGTCGTACGATTCTGGCCGTCCCGACTCGGTTTGTAAAACCCTATTTTAAACTACGTTAGCTTTGAAACCTTAGTTCTGAATTGAGTAATTTGAGCGACGAGCCCAAACTGGATATTCGATTTGGATTCCATCAGCTCTCCCAAGTCCTTGTCATCACCCATGTCTCGTATAATGCTCTACACGCCGATTTGATCAGTATTTTATAATTTGGACCCCCGAAACCCTTGTTATGTGAATTATTTTAAACTAAGTTAGCTTTGAAAACTAACTTAGTTCCGAATTGAGTAATTTGAGCACCGAGCCCAAACTGTGTATCCGATTTGAATTCCGTTAGCTCTCTCAAGTCACTCTCATCACCGAGCTCGTGTTGGAATTATCGGCACGTCGATCAGGCTAGTATTTTGCATTTTAGATCCCCGAACCCCTAGTTATGTGAATTGTTTTAAACTAAGTTAACTTTGAAAACTAACTTAGTTCCGAATTGAGTAATTTGAGCGCCGAGCCCAAACCGACTATCCGATTTGGATTCCGTCAACTCTCCCAAGTCACTCTCATCAACGAGGTCGCGTTGGAATGATCGGCACGCCGATCAGGCTAGTATTTTATATTTTGGACCCCCAAAACCCTAGTTATGTGAATTGTTTTAAACTAAGTTAGCTTTGAAAACTAACTTAGTTCCGAATTGAGTAATTTGAGCACTGAGCCCACACCGGGTATCCGATTTAGATTCCGTCAGCTCTCCCAAGTCACTGTCATCACCCATGTCACGTTGCAATGATCTACATGCCTGTTTGATCATTATTTTACATTTTGGACCCCCAAAACCCTAGTTATATGAATTATTTTAAACTAAGTTAGCTTTTAAAAGTAACTTAGTTTCGAATTGAGTAATTTGAGCGCCGAGCCCAAACTGGGTATCCGATTTGGATGCCGTCAGCTCTCCTAAGTCACTCTCATCAATGAGGTCATGTTGGAATGATCGACACATCTATCAAGCCAGTATTTTACATTTTGGGCCCCCGAAACCCTATTTATGTGAATTATTTTAAACTAAGTTAGCTTTGAAAACAAACTTCGTTTCGAATTGAGTAATTTGAGCGCCGAGCCCAAACATGGTATTCGATTTGGATTCCGTTAGCTCTCCCAAGTCATTGTCATCACCCATGTCACGTTGCAATGATCTACACGCTGATTTGATCAGTATTTTACATTTTTGACCCTTGAAACCCTAGTTATGTGAGTTATTTTAAACTAAGTTAGCTTTGAAAACTAACTTAGTGCCGAATTGAGTAATTTGAGCATCGAATCCAAATCGGATTTATTCCTATATCAAATAGGGTCTTATTGCTTTTAATCTAAATTCATGTATATTCTTTGATTTTGGAATTGAGTAATTCTGCCAAAATAAAAATATAAGAAACACTCACCTGAGGGGGCTGTGCCGTGGTCGTGGATCCATGAGGGAGAATTCTCGCCTGGGAGAGGAGGCACAAGATATCTTCCTTGTGGCTGGACATCTCTATCCTCATATGCTACAACTGTCGCGCCATATTAGGCATCTCTGCTCGGACGATGTCTCTGACGTCGCTGGAAGAAGTCCTGGTGTCGGGTGGGGGCGTGCTAAAGGCACTGCTATTGGTCGGGGCAGCACTTGAACTCACACAACATGATATCACCGGGATAGTCTCCGGGCTCTGCCCAAAGCCATATAGCCGGCCTTTCTTCGGCACGCCAACTGCTACCACCTATGCCGCCGGAGCTAACTCCGGCTGCTGTGCGTCTCCCTCCCCGTACTTCTCTGTCAACTTTCTACTATATGTTTCCTACAAATTGAATACAAAAACTTGTAAATTTCATATGAATGGATCATATTTAAATGAAAAGAAAAACTTACAGAAAAACTTAAAGAAAAATTTGCCGAGAGATATAAACTTACCACTACTGAGCGGGCTCTCTCACTGACAAACTAATCTGTCCCCTTCTTCTTGTGTGTTCTGTCGAACACCTCCAGGAACGACGGAGCTCAATTGAGGTCCACGGCCTATTTTACAATTCATAGTAAAAAAATGTTATAAATATGAATAATTTGAAAGAGGATAATTTGAAAGATTACATACCAATTTTTGTTTATGAGTCACGACAGAGATGGAGCCACTAGTATGCACATTTGCGTCTGGTTGTGATGCCCTGTTTGCTGCAGCTTTTTGGGACTTTTCTATCCATTTGCGCTCGGCCCTCCTTCATCATCCAAGGAGGGCGGTGCTCCTTCCACAACTGTCAATCTTGACTCCCACCAGCATTTTTCTGAGCCTTTACTAGGGCCTCATACAAATTATGTCAGTAATTTATTTGGATAGTAGCCTCCCAGACTCTACGACATCTCACCGCATCCTTTCCACTCGTGAACTGATAAGTCCACTATAAATAAATTAAGTTATGGGTTAGTACGTATACTGTTCGGAATTGAGTTTAGGAAATATGTGAATTAAATGATTAAATTACTTACTGTGAACATGTCGAACAATAAATCCCAGACGCCCATCAAAAATTGCCTGAAAGATAGTGCTGTCTCGGGAAGATGTGTTATGACCACCAATTGGGCAGTAGCCCACTTGAGTATAATTCGGGCCCATGAACTCAACGAGCTAGAAATCTAGACAGATTATTGAAGGTTCCATAGGAAATTCGTAACTTAATGTAGGGAGGTCAGAATTAGGTGAAACTAAATCCCACGCAAAGACCATTAGGTAAGGAACAACTTTGATGAAGAGTATAACTTCTGAAAAAGGGTCTAATAGGGGGTAAGAGGGAGTTGGTGATAATCGGTCGAAATAATTACAAAAAGATATTCACCCGTTGAAATAAGGATATCTTGGCCCACTGTCAATCAAATGAGATGAAACTTGACCCATTAGAAAGATTGGGCCTTTAACCCAAACTTCCATGTTGAGGTGAAAACCCAATTCGCACCAAAACCCAAGGTTCTAAGCCCTTTGTTGTCAGCTGTCACGAAGAGGTGTGACTGTTGGACGAATTCACATGTAATTAATGGGAAATTCATAACTTCGTCTGTGATTAATGAAATAACCTACAATCAAGGTTATAATTTCTAATGGGATGTTAGCCACATCTTCTATGTTGATGTCGAGGCCAGATTCCACCTGGATACTAGAGTTACACCAAAATTACCTCGGGCTACCAAAATGTCACGATTGGAATAGGGGAAAATGAACATTAATATTTGAAAAATCATAACTTTGTCTCAGATTAGTGAAATTTGATGAAACTATGACCCCAAGTTAGATCAAGAAATCCTCTTGATTTCATCTGAAGGAGTCCCAACCCAAATCCTAATATAAGAGCGCGTCCAATAGCATTTATGAACAGTGGACGAAGGGTCATGTCTGTTCAGACCCAAAGAGGTGCTTAGCATTAACTCCCAGCGACCTTGGGAGCATGATGGAGCCTGGTAGGTCGTGGGTAAACCTTGGGAGGCTTGAAAACTATATAAGGAGGTGGGTTTCAAGGGTGGTAAGCCTTTAGCAACCGTTCCCATCAACCCTCCGCCACCATCTACCCTTCTTGTGTGAGAAGAGAGTGAGGGACCTCGTCTCTTTGTGGGGAGACCATCCAGTGCGTGGGTGGACAATATGGTGTGTGGGTGGATGATCCGACGCGTGAAGGATGAACCTGTAGTGCCCCAGACTCGAGGGGGGGAAATCTTTAGGTGGATCGGGGGTGTGGATCTCATCCCCAGATCGTCGGTCTAACATTTCAGAGGTAGGCACCTAACCTCATATCTTAGGGGTCAACGATGCATTAAAATGATTTCAAAATAGTTTCTATATTTTAAAGAGGGACTAAGGGTATGTGGGATCAACTACTGTGTTTTCTATATTTTCTATCGAGTTACGTGTTTTTCGTGAGGTTCCTATGAGTTTCTATCGAAGTATAGGGTCTCTGCATTGACTGCGTCGGTGCAGGTCCCTGGATAGGTCGATGCACTTGGGGACAGGTCAGTGCAAGTCACTGGACCGGTTAGTGCAGATCCCTAGATAGGTCGATGCACCTGGGAGACAGGTCAGTGCAGGTCCCTGGATAGGTCGATGCACCTGGGGTATAGTCCCTGGACATGTCAATGTAGGTCCCTGGACAGGTCGATGCACCTGGGGACAAGTCAGTGTCGGTCCCTGGATAGGTCGATGCACCTGGGGGACAGGTCAGTGCATGTCCCTGGATAGGTCGATGCACCTGGGGTGCAGTCACTGGATAGGTCAGTGCAGGTCCCTAGATAGGTCGATGCACCTGGGGACAGGTCAGTGCAGGTCCTTGGATAGGTAGATGCACCTGGGGATAGGTCAATGCAGGTCCCTGGATAAGTCGATGCACCTAAGGTGTAGTCTCTGAACAGGTCAGTGCAGGTCCCTGGATAGGTCGATGCACCTAGGGGACATGTCAGTGCATGTCCTTGGATAGTTCGATGCACCTAGGGTGTAGTCACTCGACAGGTCAATGCAGGTCCCTAGATAGGTCGATGTACCTAGGGATAGGTCAGTGCAAGTCACTGGACAGGTCAGTACAGGTCCCTGGATAGGTCGATGCACCTGGGGGATAGGTCAGTGCAGGTCCCTAGATAGGTCGATGCACATGGGGGGTAGTCACTGGACAGGTCAGTGCAGGTCCTTTGATAGGTCGATGCACCAAGGGTGTGATCACTGGATAAGTCAATGCAGGTCCCTGGATAGGTCAATGCACCTGGGGTTTAGTCACTGGATAGGTCAGTGCAGGTCCCTGGATAGGTCGATGCACCTGGGGACAGGTCAGTGAAAGTCACTGGGTAGGTCAGTGCAGGTCCCTGGAAAGGTCGATGCACCTGGGGGACAGGTCGGTGCGGGTCCCTGGATAGGTCGATGCACCTGGGGGGTAGTCACTGGACAGGTCAGTGTAGGTCCCTGGATAGGTCGATGCACCTAGGGTGTCATCAATGGACAGGTCAGTGCAGGTTCTTGGATAGGTCGATGCACCTGGGTGTAGTCACTGGGCAGGTCAATGCAGGTCCTTGGATAGGTCGATTGCACCTGGGGACAGTTCAGTGTAGGTCTCTAGACAGGTCAGTGTAGTCCCTGGATAGGTCGATGCGCCTGGGGCTCTATCCCAATTTCCAGAAACATAGAAAAAGAGAGTTTTGAAATGGCATTTTAATTAATAGAAATCTAAAAAATTAGAAAATGATAGAAGACTAAGTTAGTATCTCACTATAAAGATGTCATGCTCACAAAAATTTTGTACTTGTAGTTATAAGTCAATTTCTAGGCATGTGTAGCCTAAAAATAAACATGTCCTCTTTTATATAGAAACCTGATCATGCTCTGTTCCACATCAAGTAAGCTTATGTTTGTGATTTGTCCACTTAAATCATTTGGAAGCATGCTTGTTTTGATAAAGTATCATACTGGTATTTGAAAAATGAGTACGAATGCGAATGTGAATATGATGTGAATGTTATGAATGGAAAATAACAACATTCTGCGAGGTAGGACTTCGGTCCCTTCTGCTGGACGGCGATACGTAATGCCACGGAAGTAAAAGATCCCAGGGGTCGGCGACATGTAACGCCCCGGTCAAAAACCTATCGATTCGGCTGGATCGTTCTATGGGACGGTGATATGTAACTAATGTGACACCACCTTGGGGTGGCAGCCACTTGACCGATGCACCTTTGACCTATACTCGCAAGCAATCAACTTTGAGCGGCAAACCCACTCTAGCAGACTCACCCGCGTAATGCACATGTGCCCATGGGTAACTCGGCGATGATGGAGAGGGTCTAGGGCGGGACCTTGACGCTCTGGGGGATTTGGCTAGTTTGAGGCTGAACCCCTAAGGGTCTGGGATGCCCAATTTGATGGGCGGCCAGCACACCGAGGGCGTGGGATGTAGGGTCTCTCTCACAACTCACCCCGCGGTGGCACACAATTCGATGAGAATTTGAGATCGAGCACTCACTTCACCACCGACGGGCAACTTAGATGCAATATTAGTCAAACAAAGAATTGAAACCAGTAGAGGATGGGGACCCGAATCTGACCTGGTCGGCGTGAAGACGCCGACCCTGGCCGGAGACGAGAGTGAGCAAGGAAGCGTGGGCTTACCCGCACGCCCCGCCAAGGAAGCTTCAACCTGAAATTGATAAATTACATGCACTACGCCTCTCGCAGGAGGGGGGATCTTGGGGGGGGGTTAATGGATTACAACAAAAACTACCTCCGCACAGGGAGGGGCTATAAGCCGGCCAGGCGGGGTGGGGAGTTTGGACGACAGACGTCGACCAGTCGGACTGATTTCTGCCCAGACCGAACTCGCAGGACAACAATCCGATGTCAGAGGCACCACGAACTCCTTCTAACTCGGATGAAGGCGGGACTGATGCTGATTTTCTCTGGACTGGCTCAGGAGAGCCCAGTAAAATTTGCAGATCGATCGAAGACCGTGGGAAGCTCTGAGAGTTGGGGTGGACTGGCATGGCCCTAACTGTTCCAGAACTGTAGTTGCTGGAAGAAATTGAAGTCGCTAGCACTCCCGGGGTCCGATGAGGGCGGGACTAGGGCTGTTGCATTTGTGGACAAGTCTTCTTTGAGCAGAGACCAACGAGGCCCCAATAGAAGGTCGGAGCAGGGCGCGAGATCCAGAAGAGTGGGAGGGGGTCAGGTCAGACTCAGGTGGGACTGACCTACGCACTCCGGAGAAAAATGTTGAAACGTCGTGCTCCGGGGTCGAAACGACACCCTTCTTCTTGGGACTGACAGAGGACTTGGAGGAAAAGATCTTAGCTAAAGAATCACGTCCAAACTCACATAGGAGCGACCGTGGTCACGCTTCCACTCAGGCTCAGGTTCCCTATCGGAGCAGCTTTGCATAGTCGGGGGAGAATGGTTCCCCCGGGCAGCACGGAGATTGGATAGAGGCGGGGTCACCTCGTCTGCGAAGCTGCTTCGACGAGCTTTCGGACGGTATAGGATATGATACTTGAATCCTTGAGTTGTTGTCATGGACGAGTCTGCAACTCGGGCCTCTACTGCTGCCTGCGAACTGGACTGAGCAGGTTGGGGATATGTATTGATAGTGGTGGGAAGGGGTGAAGGGACTATAATGGGGAGAGGGCTAATGGCTGGGGGGCTTGGCTGGGGGGGGATAGGGGTGGTGGAGAGGCTATGAGGGAGGTTAGGGCCGGAGCTGGGTGGTGCAAGAGGAATGGGTGGTGGGGGATAGGCTGGTTGCAGCCAACACAAGGGAGAGGGAGGGAGATGGGGGAGGTCAACCAAGCAAGGTGGAGGGGAGGTGGGGGCTGTGACCAAGGGAGGTTGGGGAAGAGGGAGAGGCTGGGGTACAGCCCTCAAGGGGTGGGGAATTCAAATGGGACCTTGGAGAGGTGAAAGGGTGGCTTCGGAAGGGGAAAGATGGCTTGGAGAGAGTGAAGGGGTGCCTAGGACTACCAAAGGTTACTTTGGTAGATGGGGAAGTAATGGGAAAATTGATTGGAGTATGGGGAGGGGGGAGGAGTTTTAATGAGGATTGAATGGGGTAGAGAGCGAGAGAATTTTGAAATTGGGGGGAGGAGAGAGAAGGACTTGCGCCCTAGAGAGAGAGAGGGAGAGGGGGAGCTTCTCACTCCAAAGAAACACTCAATTTCTAAAAATGGATTCAATTTTTTCAATTCATCATTCATTCATTAGATCTTAAATGGGGAAATATGGTCCTATTTATAGGAATCCCACATTTTACAATAAGTCCATACTCTTAGACTAATGACCATACAAACCAAAGAGAGAGGGGCGCCGCGGGGCCTAGCCCACTTAATTGGGCCCAAATGACACATTAACCACTCTAATGACCTATTTACCTAGGTACTTGACTCAATTAAAAGGAAAATTATATGATAAAACTTAAATAAGAAAATAAAAAATACATCATATGACTCGAAATAAAGTGGCGAACAAGATGTAGAACTGCTGGCGATCATCAGGAGCCTCAAAAAATGTGGAGTGGTCGGAGATGTCCCCATCATACCCCCGGGGTGCGGAGAACTCGACTCCGTCGAGTATGGGTCCACGGGGGATGTGGTCCTCCAATGCAGCTCCGGGCGAACCACGATCTCCTGACTCAACCCCGTGTCCTTAGCCGGGGGACGGCGCTTCAGCTTCTCAAGGTGGCATGGACACACCATCTTGCTAGCGATAGTATCTTGCTTGTCTAGTATTGCCTCCGTGTGCACACGTCGGGCTCTCAGGCTGATATAAGGTGGAACTCCGAGGGTGTCTCTCTCAAAGGTAGGCATAGGCTCTAGGCACTCACTAGGATCCACCACGATGCCCGTATAGGGTGTCGGGTCCTCCTCATGGGAAGTGAGGAGAATCCCGAAACCCATCGGTAAGTCCAACCCGTAAGCCGGGTTGCCAAAGCCACTCGGAACTCGGGAAGGTCCAAGTCCTCGTGCCCTCGATTTAGAGGTGACCCTAAGGTAGAGCCACTCCAATGTCACCATCATCAAGTTGCCTACTTGGAATCCCAAGTGGCGCTTAGGAGCTGTTGCCCGCTCTTTGTGATCCTCACCGCTCGTTGCTAGATGCTTGCGTGAATGCGTATGCCATGCACTATGATGCGGTGTGGGTGTGAAAAGTATGGTGTGCAAAGATGGACTGGGGCAGCCAAATGTAGACCGATCATACTTTGATGCCATGAAGACTTTGACAGACTTTGGAGGGCCGGGACATCCATAGGTGAACCTATCATGCATGGGTGTGACAAATGTCGGGGGACCCGGATATCCATGTATGCTCCTTTCATGCGTAAGATCAGTGATGAACGGGGGAGGACCAGCGCATCCAAATGTGAGCCAGTCATGCATTGGGCCTAAAGTGTGTGTGACATGTCTGAGATGACCAGACTTGTGACCCATGTCAAATGATGTGATATGCTAAGATAGGTGCACTCTTGTCCGAGAGGTGACGCCAAGTGTGTGGGTATGGGGTGGTCCTTGAGCTCCCACTCATAAGGATCGAAGGGGTCAAAGAAGGTGTGTACTTCCTCATGCCCAAGGTGCATGTTGCCCAATGTTATGGCTCCCATGGTGTAACCCGAGTCTAGAGAGAGATGGGCTTGGTCCAGCATGGTGGGTGAGGGTAGGAATTAGGGGGTGGTGCATAAGACAGATGGGTCACTAGGTTCCCATAGGAAGGGATCAAAGGGGTCGTGGAAAGGACTTCCTAGAGGAAGGAACTCCATGTCCTTAAGGTCCACACAAGGTGGGTCATCCTCCTCCAAATTATTTGGGCCAAGGTCTCTAATGGATTGGCTGATCAAAGCACTTGGGATCTCAATGGGTAGGGAGTAGACCGGGATGGGTTCCTCCTCTATGGGAAAAAAGAGAAGAAGGTCACTAGTGTAGCAACCAATGGTGCAGACCGAGGTGATAGACCCATCACATTGGTGGATGAGACTAAGGCTTGTTGGGTGGGCCGTCCCTAGGGTCAATGAGCAAGTCAACTCTAGTTGCCATTCTATGCCTTTGAGGAGATCATCCAAACCCTCTACCTTGTAGTAGGATTGGATCGTGGTGTGAGAGGTGTGGATGGGCATAAGAGGGAGGTCTCGCTCCATGGGTAGGTAGGTATGGGCCATGATATCTCTAATCGAGCTCTCCTTTAGCCATCTAACACGGGGTTCTTCTAAGATGAGCTCGGCCCCAACTAGAGAGGGTGGTGTAGGGTGAAGATCTTCGTGCGGGGCCTCCCCTTCAATTTGGACATGGGTGGCCTCCATGGAGGGGATAGGGACCGGAGGGGCATTAGTCTCCATGTGGCTAAGTGGGTGGGCTACGTCCTCTAATGCCAATGGGGTGGTAAGATCTTTTGAGGGTGGGATGATGATAGCTGATGCGTGGTGCACCCAGGGTGGTGAACAAGGACGGGCTTGGGATGGGATTGGGAGTAGGAGTAGTGGAGGCCTTGGTTGGGGTTGGATTGTGGTAGGGAGAGGGAGATGGATTGGTGGAGGGGGTTTGGGTTGATTGGTCATGGGAGGAGTGTCTCCTTTGGGGGATGACGGAGGGTTGGTGGCGGTCGGGGAGGAGAGGTTTCATCCACTATGGGCATAGTAGGCTGCTTCCTAGTGGGACATTGAGTGGTGATGTGCCCCAATCTGTGGCATCTGTAAGACTTCATCTCGTAATCACCCGAGGTTGTCCCACTCATCTCTAACCCTATGGGGCTCTTGCCTTTCTGTGATGGGGTAAGACGAGGGGTGGAGGTGGTGGTCAAAAGGGCTTGAGTAGTGTGGGTTGTGGAAGGGGGTTTTGGTTGGAGTGTGGGGGCCCTCATGGGTTTAGGTGGGGAGGTGGAGGCCTTGGATACTTTGGTTTTAGTGGTGAGGGTTTGATAAGGAAGTGTGGGTTGGGGGGTGGTGGCCCTCATGGGGGGAACCGGGTCGGTTAGGGGTCTCTTGCCCTTGGGATCGTCCGGTTGTGGAGGGATGGAATTGGGTCGTCCTTGGATTTGGGGAGAGTTGGTGGTGGTGATCGGGGTTGGAATTATTGGGAGTGGTGGAATTTGGGCCCTAAGGGAGGTCTTGGGTTGACAGGGTGGGAATGGAGAAGGTGAGGGGTGTCGTGGAGGTTTTGGGCCCTTATGGTGGCTTTAGACTGGCTGGGAGAGAAAGGAGGAGTGGTAGTGCTGCTCAAGCTGTGGCTCTCCGAGTAGGAAGGGGGACGTTGGGGAGCGTAGATCTTCCTAAGTTCTACCTTCATCTTCTCCCATGAGTCTATGGGCTCTTGCCTCCTAACCGCCCTAAGACCCACTACGTGGTTCCATTCTTTCTTGGCTTGAGGTGAAAGCCGCCCCTTGGCAATGTTGACTCTTTTGTGTCCATACTCCCAAGTCCTCTCAAAGTGTTTTTCCATGGTAGCTTCCCAATTTAGATAGGCTCTAGGGCTCGATTTGTCAAAGTGAAGGTCTTCATCTAGAATGATGTCCAAGAGTAGTGGGTCGATCGGACCCATGTGGAGGGTCGAGTTGTACCGGTATGAGGTGGCCATTCTAATGGACAAAGGTAATGCATCGGGTGACTCAAAATGCACATATACGTCCTAGGACCAACTTGATAGAGACAAGTTGTGAACTTGCTCTGATACCAATTTGATGTGACACCACCTTGGGGTGGCAGCCACTAGATCGATGCACCTTGCACCTATACTCGCAAGCAATCAACTTTGAGTGGCGAACCCACTCTAGCGGACTCACCCGCGTAATGCACTCATGTGCCCGTGGGCAACTCGGCGATGATGGAGCAGGTTCGGGGCGGGACCTTGACGCTGCAGGTGATTTGGCTAGCTTGATGCTGAACCCCTAAGGGTCTGCGATGCCCAATTCGACGGGGGTCCAGCACGCCTCGGGCGTGGGATGTAGGGTCTCTCTCACAACTCACCCCGTAGTGGCACATAATTCGATGAGAATTAGAGATTGGGCACTTGCCTCACCGCCGACGGGCAACTTAGATGCAATATTAGTCAAACAAATAATTGAAACCAGCAGAGGATGGGGACCCGAATCTCACCTGGTCAGCGTGAAGAGGCCGACCCTGGCCGGAGATGAGGGCGAGCAAGGAAGCGTGGGCTTACCCGCAGGCCGCGCCGAGGAAGCTTCAACCTGAAATTGATAAATTACATGCACTACGCCCCTCGCAGGAGGGGGGATCTTGAGGTGGGGGTTAATGGATTACAACCAAAACTACCTCCACGTAGGGAGGGGCTATAAGCCGACCAGGCGGGGTGGGGAGTTTGGACGACGGACGTCGACCGGTCGGACTGATTTCTACCCAGACCGAACTTGCAGGATAGCAATCCGATGTCAGAGGCGCCATGAACTCCTTCGAACTCGGATGAAGGTGGGACCGGCGCCGATTTTCTCTGGACTGGCTCATGAGAGCATAGTAAAAATTGCAGATCGATCGGAGACCGTGGAAAGTCGGGGCATCTCTGAGAGTCGGGGTGGACTGGCACGGCCCAGACTGTTCTAGAACTGCAATTGCTGGAAGAAATTGACGTCGCGAGCACTCCCAGGGTCCGATGACGGCGGGACCAAGGCCATTGCGTTTGTGGACAAGTCTTCTTCGAGCAGAGACAAACGAGGCTCCCAGAGAAGGTCGGAGCAGGGAGCGAGATCCATAAGAGTGGGAGGGGGTCAGGTCAGACTCAGGTGGGACTGACCTGTGCACTCCGGAGAAAAATGTTGAAATGCCATGCTCGGGGGTCGAAATGGCACCCTTCTTCTTGAGACTGATAGAGGACTTGGAGGAGAAGATCTCAACCAAAGAATCACGTCCAAACTCGCACAGGAGCGGTCGTGGTCGCGCTCAGGTTCCCTACCGGAGTAGCCTGGCACAGTCGGGGGAGAATTGTTTTCCCAGGTAGCACAGAGCTTGGATAGAGGCAGGGTTACCTTGTCTACGAAGCTACTTTGACGAGCTTTCTGCCGGTATAGTATATGCTGCTTGAATCCCTGAGGTGTTGTCGTGGACGAGTCGGCAACTCGGGCCTCTACTGCTACCTGCGAACTGGACTGAGCAGGTTGGGGATAGGTGTTGATAGTGGTGGGAAGGGGTGAAGGACTGTAATGGGGTGAGGGATAATGGATGTGGGGCTTGGTTGGGGGGGTGGATTGGGGCGGTGGAGAGGCTGTGAGGGAGGTTAGGGCCGGAGCTGGGTGGTGCAAGAGGAACGGGTGGTGGGGGATAGGCTGGTTGCAGCCAGCACAAGGGAGAGGGAGGGAGATGGGGGAGGTCGACCAAGCAAGGTGGAGTGGAGGTGGGGGCTGCGACCAAGGGAGGTTGGGGAAGAGGGAGAGGCTGGGGCACAGCCCTCAAGGGGTGGGGAATTCAATTGGAACCTTGGGGAGGTGAAAGGGTGGCTTGGAAAGGGCAAAGATGGCTTGGAGAGAGTGAAGGGGTGCCTAGGAGTACCATGTTGTGCCCCTGTGGCTATGGTTCAATTCTCTAAATATGTTTTAATGATGCTTGAACTATGAGTCATACATATGGTTGATAATACTGTTGCTAATGGCATTTTTAATGTGTTGATTGGCCCATGAAGAAGTGGAAATATTCCTTGAAAAGTCAACGATGGTCAATGAAGGTTAACGCTACTGATCAAACTGGAAGTCAGCTCATTGACAGATTTGGTCAATACATATCTCAATATGAGGCACTAAGGTCGATGCTACTTTAGTTAGTGATGAAGTAAGGTCGATGCTACCTTAGTCATAGGTGAAGTAAGATCGATGCTACTTCAGCCTTCAAGCGTCTAAGGTCGATGCCAGTTTTGAGTTAAAGCAACTGAGGTCGACGCCACTTCAGCGCTCCAGCAACTGAGGTCGATGCTACCACAGCTTTCCAGCAACTAAGGTCGATGCCAATTCTGTCTTCAAGCCTCTCAACACAATAACTAAGGTTGATGTCACTTCATTCTTCAAGAAACTAAGGTCGATGCCAGTTTGGACTTCTGACAAACTAAGGTCGATGCTAGCTGTGCTTTCAAGCATCTAAGGTCGATGCTAGTTCGCTTAAACTGAGGTCGATGCCAGGTTGGACTTCTGACAAACTAAGGTCGATGCTAGTTCTCTCAACAACAACTGAGGTTGATGCCACTTCAGCGCTCCAGCAACTGAAGGTCGATGCTACTTTCCAAAGTCGATGCCACCTTGACCAGGAATAGTAATGAAGGTCGATGCACGTTTGCTAAGTTGAGAACTAAGGTCGATGCTAGTTTTGCTTTCAAGCATTCAAGGTCGATACAGACATCAGGTCGATGCATCTTTTGCAACACTAGACCAAGGTCAACGCACATTTTGCTCCATGCACACATAGTCGATACACATCACTGTAGCAGTGCATATGAGGTCAATGTTGGTTTATGTTTCAAGCAGATTGAGGTCGATGCTCGTTCCTGTCTCAGGCAGACCATGGCAAACCAAGGTCGATGCACTTTTCGTAGTGATCCAATATGAGGTCGATGCTCATTTGCATTGGACTGATATAAGGTCGATGCACATTTGCATATTGCTTTATAAGGTCAGTACACTTCTAGTTTGAACAGTGATCAAGGTCGATGCATCTTTTTGCCTTATGCTCATACAGGTCTAAGCTTTTTTTTATGTTGCATATAATGTCTGTGTACCTTGAACAGACATTTCATCAAACAGCCTAAGACCAGATTCTCAGTATTGATTTAAACCTAAAGACTGATCCAGTCAGATATCTGCCTCCAGAGAAAGGTTGGCACGTGATCCAAGATAAAGTGGCACGGTCTTCCATAGAGTTCCAGAGAAGAACCTTAAGTGCCAGGTGGACCAAACTGAGCTATCTAAGCCTTTGTCTCCTAATCCTTATGGAGACTCTGTTTTAGTTAAAGAGTGCCTCCTTCTGTGAAAGTACAAGATCTGGAAGACCAGGTGGCAGAAAAGATTCCCACTTTACAAGTGGACCAATGGCAACTCATCTAACAGGGGGTCAAACAGTGAGGAGACATGCTTGTACCGGATGAAGATATGCTGGGCAGCTAATGGAAATTACAATGTACCGCTCGAAGTAGTATGGGCAACAAATGAGAACTCATTGCACCTTATCACCTCCGAACCAATCAGGTGCTATCCCGCTCTGATGTTCAGGCCGCTATTTTGAAAATAGAGGGCCCAGATTACTTCTTACCAGATGAGGAGCTACAAACATTGTACGCTGGGAGAAAGCAAAGGAGAATGTCTGAACCAAAAGAGGATAAGATGGAGACATACTCTGATGAAGAAGGCTGAACAGCCAGTCCAAGGAAAAAGGGGGTTCATTCAAGAATGGAAAAGAAAGGCTTGGAAGAATGCAAGTCATTGGGCATATATATATAGATAACCAAAAGGCAGAAATGAATATATACGAGAGGTACACAGAGCAGAAAGCAAGTAGCAAGCTCGTGGAAAGTGTGCATCAGTAAGAAGAAGCCTTGAGACGAATACTCCCTAGCTGCAACTTCGAAGCTTCTGAAGACTGTTGTCCTCATCTCCTCTTCTCCTCCAGCGAGAAGAAGGAGAAGAAGCTTCCACTTTCTACGGAGGAGAACCTGCTCCTTTAGGAAGAACTCCATCTGGAAGAAGCAAGGATCACCATCCAGATACCAAACATGACCTTTTTGTTCTATTCTCAAGAGTCTCTCATCCTCTCTGGGTTTTTCATTTGTGTTACTTTTCTTTAACTTGAACACATCTCTTGATACCTTGTTCGGTCCCTATAGGGAGTTGAAGGAAGATAGATAGAAGGAAGTCTGGTATGTGGTTTGGCTGGTTGGGCCCGTAAGCTGTATGTCAGCTTGGCTATATGAGCCCGCAGGCTGTGTGTCAGCATTTGTTTAGTGCAGTTGCACTAGTGAAGCCTCACTTGGTTGAGTGACAGGTGGACGTAGGACTCTGGGATTGAGTCCGAACCACCTTAAAACTCCTTGTCTAGTGTGGTTGTCTGTGAGCTTGTTTTGCGGTAGATGCTTGCATAGGCCGTCTTCCTATCTCTCTTTGACTCCTATCTTGTGGATCTTCTTGGGCGTTAGCCTACCTTTCATTCCGCTGTGCTTTAATTTGTAAAAAGGGGGCTGATCTATTCACCCCTCCCCTCTAGATCCACCACCACGACACAACACGTGGTATCAGAGCCAATCTCTCATGCAAGGGTCCAACGACCTTGAGAGAAACAGTGGAATGGCATCAAGGGGTCAAATGTCCGAGGGTCATTTTGTTAACATGCCACCCTTTCTTCACTGGTACTAATTACCCGTATTGGAAAAATTGCATGCAGGTGTTCATTCGAGCGCAAGACCATGAGATGTGAAAGGTAGTGAGCAAAGGTCCGTACGAGCTACCTCTCGATGAAGAGCAATGGACCGAGGAACAGATAAGAAGATCTACACTCAACTGGGGCGCAAGGCATTTAATGTAGTGCTCTCTTCACCCAACGGAGTTCTGAAGAGTGTCTACATGTACCTCTGCCAAAGAGATGTGGGATAGATTAGAAGTAATCAATGAAGGCACTGCTCAGGTACGTGAAACAAAGGCCAACCTACTCATTACAGAATATGTGATGTTTAGGATGAGGCCTGAAGAATCTATTTTAGACATGTACACTCGTCTGTCTCTGCTCACTAACAGTCTGACTAGTCTAGGAAAGACATATACAGAATAGGAGATTCTAAGAAAAATTTTAAGGTCATTGACTCCGGCATGGCACACGAAGGCAACTGTTGTAGAAGAGTCAAAAGACCTTTCGAAAACCAAGGTGGATGAACTCATAGGTTCCCTGATGACCTATGAGATAAACTTGAAGAGTAAGGAAGTCGAGGTAAGTAAGAAAAAGCATCTCGCTCTGAAAGCTGGACCAAACACTCAAGCCACTTCCGAGGAAGGTGAGACCTCTTGCAGTGAGCAAGATTTAGATCAAGTGGCTATGCTCACTCGCAGGTTCAAATTTTTTTTGAGAAATGAAGGTAAAGGCTTCAGAAAATGGAAGCCTCAGGTAAAGAAAGCGTACAAATCTAAACCTGAAAACTTAAACAAATCTGACAGAGTTATTTGTTATTCTTGCAACAAACTAGGGCATATCCGAACTGAATGTCCTGAAAAAGTGAAGAAAGTCTTTAGGAAGGAGAAAGGCAAGAAGAAGAAAAACAAAGTCATGGTATGCACATGGAGTGATGAGGAAGAGGAGGAAGATGGAACAAGCTCCTCAGAAGATGAAATAGACGACATCTGCCTCATGGAAAATGGGGATGAGCAATCTGAGGTACGTTCCCATGTTGAGCATTTTACAATCACTGACTGGGAAGAAGCTTATATTGAGCTTATTGGAAAATATGACATGTATAGAAAGGAAAACAAGGCCTTAAAAAAGAAAATCAATTCAACTGTGCATGATCAAAGCTTAGATGATAAAACTGCTTCACTAGAATCTGAAATCGAAGATTTGAAGAAAATGATAGAAGACATGGAACAAGGGAGAAATGAAATGAGAGATCTGGAAGTTGAAAACGAAAATCTGAGGGATGAAATTGATGATCTGAAAATAAAAATGAAAAGTTATGAAAAAGACATAAATTTGAGCAATGAAAAATATGAAGCTATAAAAAAAGTCAACTCTAAGCTACTTGAAGATGCTGAAAAACTTCAAAAAGAGTAGAAAGATAAACAAAATTCTTTAGAGCAGTTTGTAAATGGAAGAGATAACCTAGATGCTTTGCTAGGTACTAAAATGAACTTCAACAAAGAAGGGTTGTGTTTTAATCCCACAAATAAAAAGAAAATTAGTTTGAAAACCATCACCTTTGTATCTTATGCAGGTGGCTCACGTTCAAACACCAAACCTTTTCAAAACAAAGGAAAAGAAAAGGTGGGAGAACCCATAAAGAAAAATCTTGAAAAACCCAAAAATTCTCCTCAGAAATCCCAGCTGAACCACCAAAAATCAAAGGTCAAGCCAGTTTACACCAAGGTTAGAGGTGGTCAAAGGGGGAATGCTGGTCTATATCATCCTCAGCAAGGGTCAAGGTATCCTTGGTATTCCAATAGTCAGGAAGATAGAAACCCCTTCATGCATCAACGCACACACTCCTATAGGTCGATGCAGTCAAATGGTTGGCCCTTTCATAGCTCGATGTAGTCATATGGTTGGCCCTATCATAGGTCAGTACAGTCATACACATACAGACCTGATCAAACCTATTACCCTATGAACCACCGTACCTTCTATAAGCCAAGGACAAACTATAAGAACCAAGATCACCCCTTTCCAAACTTCTACCAAAAGCCAAAGGGTAACAAGGTTCCTGAACAGGGTAGAAAATTGAAAACTAAAAACAGAAACTCTTCATCAAGCAAGAAAATGAAAAATGAGAAGAAAATTTAGATTCCTAAATCTATTTTATCTTGCTTTGCTGAAATGAAAGGTTTACTGGGACCCAATTATCCGTGGGTTCCAAACATTGTTACTTGATTTCCTGTGCAGGAGTGTCTTGCAGCCGTGCACAACAAATGGTATCTTGATAGTGGCTATTCAAGACACATGACTGGGGACAGAACAAAGTTTTGTCTCTTGGTAGAAAAAGAAGGTGGACATGTAACCTTTGGAGGGAACAATAAAGAGAAAATCATCGGTTCAGGTAAAGTTGGCAAAAATCCCTCCAATTCCATTGAAAATGTCTTGTTGGTTGAAGGGTTGGAATATAATCTTGTTAGTATAAGTCAATTGTGTGATAAAGGACATAGGGTAGTGTTTGTGTAACACCCCAGAATAAATAATAGGGAACCCAATTATTTTTCTATGAATAAACATATTCTAAATAAATTAAACTTGCATAAGACGGCCAAATAGAAATAAATTAATCATATATATGCACTTAATGGGCTTTAACCCATACATTATCTTCTTTCATTAACACAATATATACAAAGTCTTAGCCAAAACAACCCACATATACATATAAACCTTGGCCCAAAAAGAAAACCCAAAATAATATAACCCATGTATATAAATACACCTTAAATGGGCTTCATGATGAGAAACCTACGTAGACAGTTTTCTAATGGGGATTTGGCTTGGGTATATATATATATATATATCTCCCACATAAAGAAAACAATATAAGAACTTTGGAAAAACCTTAAAACCCAATAGGAAGAAGGCTCTCCGTGGGTGCATAGGATTAAAAGTAAATGGGTTATAAAAGGGGCAATGCCTGACACATAAAATGTGATATGTATATATATTAACAATAGGTTTCTAAAGGCCAACCCTTATCACGTCACTAGGTGTATGAAGCTTTAGGGTTTTCTGATAAAGGGGGTTGCGGCAGTGGTTTTAGTAGGTTGCAGCTGGCGATGGAAACTCAAAATGTATTAGGGTTAGTACGTGGGAAACATAAATCCCACTAGGATTCCTAAAATAAGTAGGACTTTTAGAGCCCATTAACCTATAAATATATCCCTCGTGAACAAGCGAAGCCATTGCTGCTGCTGCCATGCTTGTTCATTGGGACTGCTCCCTGGTGCATCTCACTCTCCTTCCTCCATGCGATTATGGCTGAATAGCTGAAGAACGTACGTCTTCTTCTACTGTCATATGTGAAGAAGGATTCTTATTCACTGCATCTACTTCCTCTTCATCCTTCTTCCTCGTTCAAACACAAACCGAGGTAGGTGTTCTCAATACTCAAGCAAAACCTTATTAACCACTAAATTCATGCATTCATGTCCTCGTTCCATACTGAGTTTTAATACTATTGGTTTTATATGAAATAATCAACGTAACGACATTGAAGATAGTCCATCAGATGGGGAAGGGCAAGAGTGTTGAGCGTTGTGGAAAAAGCAAGCCGGTGTCTTTAGTTTTCTTGAGTCTTATATTATCCTTGAGTCTTTTCCCTTTATAAAGTATTTGAGTCTTTTCTTTTTCCCATATAAGTGGAGTCCAGTTATGTAATTGACATTTGATTATCAATAAAGACTATATTTTGTCCATATTATCTTGCCTTAGAAATTTTGTGTCTTATGTATGCTCTGATTATTCACGACTATATCGCTGCCACATTCCGACCAATACGTTCCGCTGCTATCGGATCGGGGTGTGACAGAAGTGGTATCAGAGCCTAGGCTTATTAAATCCTAGGTCTTTACTATAGGTTGCCATAAGTTCTAGGTTCAACCCCATTATTGCCCGGTGAGATTGGGTAGAACCTTGGGTTAAGAACTAAAAGGAAATTAAAATACTAATAAGATTAGTTTATGAAGATAGCTTAGTAAAATTTCACGAGAATTACTCGATAATCTTACATGAATTATTTGTGTCTTGTAGAACTAGATACCCCACTAATATATTGAAAATGTATTTCATATGAATTTGGGGACCAAATTCTTTTAAGTGGGGGAGGGTGTAACACCCCGGAATAAATAATAGGGAACCCAATTATTTTTCTATGAATAAACATATTCTAAATAAATTAAACTTGCATAAGAAGGCCAAATAGAAATAAATTAATCATATATATGCACTTAATGGGCTTTAACCCATAAATTATCTTCTTTCATTAACACAATATATACAAAGTCTTAGCCAAAACAACCCACATATACATATAAACCTTGGCCCAAAAAGAAAACCCAAAATAATATAACCCATGTATATAAATACACCTTAAATGGGCTTCATGATGAGAAACCTACGTAGACAGTTTTCTAATGGGGATTTGGCTTGGGGGGATATATATATATATATATATATATATATATCACATAAAGAAAACAATATAAGAACTTTGGAAAAACGTTAAAACCCAATAGGAAGAAGGCTCTCCGTGGGTGCGGAGGATTAAAAGTAAATGGGTTATAAAAGGGGCAATGCCTGACACATAAAATGTGATATGTATATATATTAACAATAGGTTTCTAAAGGCCAACCCTTATCACGTCACTAGGTGTATGAAGCTTTAGGGTTTTCTGATAAAGGGGGATGCGGCAGTGGTTTTAGTAGGTTGCAGCTGGAGATGGAAACTCAAAATCTATTAGGGTTAGTACGTGGGAAACATAAATCCCACTAGGATTCCTAAAATAAGTAGGACTTTTAGAGCCCATTAACCTATAAATATATCCCTCGTGAACAAGCGAAGCCATTGCTGCTGCTGCCATGCTTGTTCATTGGGACTGCTCCCTGCTGCATCTCACTCAACTTCCTCCATGCGATTATGGCTGAATAGTTGAAGAACGTACGTCTTCTTCTACTGTCATATGTGAAGAAGGATTCTTATTCACTGCATCTACTTCCTCTTCATCCTTCTTCCTCGTTCAAACACAAACCGAGGTAGGTGTTCTCAATACTCAAGCAAAACCCTATTAACCACTAAATTCATGCATTCATGTCCTCGTTCCATACTGAGTTTTAATACTGTTGGTTTTATATGAAATAATCAACGTAACGACATTGAAGATAGTCCATCAGATGGGGAAGGGCAAGAGTGTTGAGCGTTGTGGAAAAAGCAAGCCGGTGTCTTTAGTTTTCTTGAGTCTTATCTTGTCCTTGAGTCTTTTCCCTTTATAAAGTATTTGAGTCTTTTCTTTTTCCCATATAAGTGGAGTCCAGTTATGTAATTGACATTTGATTATCAATAAAGACTATATTTTGTCCATAATATCTTGCCTTAGAAATTTTGTGTCTTATGTATGCTCTGATTATTCACGACTGTATCGCTGCCACGTTCCGACCAATACGTTCCGCTGCTATCGAATCGGGGCGTGACAGTTTGACTCTTCTGAATGTAAAATTTTGAAACCAAACTCCAAAGAAAAAAGGTTTTCTGGAAAAAGAGTCAACAATGTATACATAATTGACTTAGATGATCCAGCCCATTTGAATCTTTGTCTTGCTGCTCCTCAATTTGAACTTGCATGTCTATGGCATCGTGGACTTGGACATGCTAGCTATAATCTTCTACACAACTCTTGAAACATTATATGGTGAAAGGACTGCCTGAACTCAAATTCAAACAAAATGACAAAATCTGTGAGGCATGCACTCTAGGAAAATAAACTAGAAAATCTTTCTCTAGCAGAACTGTAAGCCTATCATCCAAACCGCTTGAACTAATCCATATGGACTTATTCGGTCCAACAAGAACCGCTAGCTTAAGTGGAAGGAGATATGGGTATGTTTTAGTAGATGGTTTCTCTTGGTTCACATGGGTGTTTCCTCTTGTGCATAAAAATGATGTCTTTAATGAGTTTCAGGCACTCTACATGAAGATCAAGCAAGATGGTAAGTTTAAAATTTCTAACATACTTTCATATCATGGTGGTGAATTCGACAATGCTGATTTTGATAATCTTTACAGGACTAAAGGAATCAATCATAGGTTTTCATCACCGAGAACCCCTGAACAAAATAGAGTGGTAGAGAGAAGAAACAGAACTCTCATTGAAATGGCTAGAACCATGCTTGCTAAAAAGTAACTACCAAAGATGTTTTGGGCAGAAGCAGTGAACACTGCTTGCTATATCATCAATCGCTCAATGGTAAGGCCATTCACCAAAATGACTCCTTATGAGCTGTTCAAAGGTAAGAAGCCATCTCTCTCTCACATGAAAGTATTTGGTTCAAAATGTTTTGTTCATAACAATGACAAAAGAGATTTAGACAAATTTGAGCCCAAGAGTGAAGAAGGTATATTTCATTGATATTCTGATAGGTCCAGGGCTTATAGGATCTATAGTCTCAAAAGTCTAACTGTAGAAGAGTCACCTTATGTTACACTTGATCAAACTTATGATGATAAATGTAACAGGAAAAATGATGATGATGAGGAGTTCATAGACACCAAGGAAAAGAATGACCCTTCACAGGAGGAGACAAAAAGAAATGATGATGTGGCAGATCCAAGCAATACAACGGTCACGATTACAGGTGCAGGTAACAATCCTATGGATATTTAGAGTGCTTAAAGATCATCCTCTAGAAAATATCATAGGTAGCTTACAAAATCCACCTAGAACTAGGTCACATTTCAAAATTGTTGATGAACTAGAACAACTTGCTCTTGTCTCCCAAATTGAACCAAAGAACATTGAAGAAGCTTTGAAAGATAAGAATTGGATAAATTCCATGCAAGAAGAATTAAACCAATTTCAAAGAAATAATGTGTGGCATCTAGCTCCTAGACCCTCATCAAAAACTGTCATAGGTACTAAATGGGTTTTTAGGAACAAGCTTAGTGAAGATGGAACCATACTTAGGAATAAAGCTAGATTAGTGGCTCAGGGGTATGGTCAAGAATTTGGAATTGATTTTGAAGAGTCTTTTGCCCATGTAGGCAGATTAGAAGTAATTAGGAGTTTGCTTGCTTTTGCTTGTGCTCATAAAATAAAACTACAACAAATGGATGTAAAGAGTGCCTTTCTAAATGGCTTGATAAAAGAATATATTTTTGTTGAACAACCCCCCGATTTTGAATGTTCTTATCATGAAGATTATGTATTCAAGCTGGACAGGACTCTCTATGGTCTCAAGCAAGCACCCCGAGCTTGGTATGATAGACTAAGCTCGTTCCTCACTAAAAAAGGCTACATTAGAGGTAATGTGGACCAAACCCTCTTCACAAAAAGATAAGGTAAAGATATCTTGTTAGTTCAAATCTATGTTGACGATATTGTGTTTGGTTCTACAAAGCCCAAAATATGTGAGGATTTTGCTGACGTTATGACCAGTGAGTTTGAGATGAGCCTAATGGGTGAGCTTAAATTTTTTCTTGGCTTGCAGATCTGTCAGAGTGATGAAGGATGCTTTATAAATCAAGCCAAGTATGTGACGGAGTTCCTGAAAAGGTTTGATATGACAAATTGTAAATCTATTTCAACTCCTATGGGAACAACTACATCACTAGATGCAGATGAGAAAGGAAGATTGGTGGATGCAAAGTACTGTGGAGGTATGATTGGTTCATTACTCTGCTTAACTGCATCTAGACCAGACATCCAGTTTAGTGTTTGTCTTTGTGCTAAATTCTAAGCTAGTCCTAGAGAATCTCACTTGACTGCTGTCAAACATATCTTCAGATATCTTGCTAGCACTCAAGACTTGGGATTGTGGTTTCCAATATCTTGTGAATTTTCTCTCATTGCTTATTCAGATGTTGACTATGCAGGATGCAAACTGGATCGTAAGAGCACTAGTGACTATTTCCAATTCTTGGGTGGATGTTTAGTCTCTTGGGCTTCCAACAAACAACACTCGGTTGCACTCTCTACTGCAGAGGGAGAATATGTAGCTGCAGGGAGTTGTGACACCCAAGTGTTGTGGATTAAACATCAACTTCAGGATTTCTTAATGGATCTTGGATGTGTCCCTATCTTATGTGATAACACTAGTGCTATAAGTCTTGCTAGAAATCCAGTCCTATACTCTAGGACCAAGCACATAGATATCAGGCATCACTTTATTAGAGATGAAGTTTTCAAGAAAAACTTTGAGCTGCATTTTATCCAATCAGAAAATTAGGTTGCAGATATCTTCACAAAGCCATTATGCACAGACAGGTTTTCAACACTAAGAAGGGAGTTAGGGCTATGTAGACCTCAATCAGATAGGTTTGAGTTGCTTGATTAACTCTCTAACTATGCAACTAGCATAATGTCTATAAGTACCTGCTTTCTAAAATAATTTGCTTGTTTCTATCAGTGGGCTTTTTCATAAATAATCTTAGTGATCATCGTTCATATTGCACATCACTGTGTCCAGTCAACTACGTTTTCATGCACGACCATGGTATATCAAATACTGAATTGTGGAAAGGCAAGTTATGCTTGCCTGAAAACATTCACTATGCGTAAGGTGGTCTTAGGACCTATGTTCTCCATCAAGTACCAATAGTCAAGAGATCATGTAGAGTAATCTAGACACTCATGTGCAAAATAATTCATCTCATTGCATATGTGCAACATTCAGAGTAAATCATACATAGCATGTAGTCAGGGGCAGCATCTGTCAAATTTTGGGAATTGCATTTGTGTCAGTCCATCTGTTTTATTTTTTTTTTCAAGTCAACCGAAAACTCTCTGCTCATTGCAAATTACCTCTCTTTGAACTACCCTTGATTCAGAATATTGTCAATCTACTCATTTATTCATTACAATTGAGCAAATCATTTATAGGAATCTTCTTGCAAGTAGGCTCTCTGATTGACCTTGAATAACTCTAATGGTTTAGGTCAACTACATTTCAAGAGTTTGGGAGATAAACTCCTCAGGCTTAATAGACCTCAACCATCTTCTACAAGTTGTGTCCCTATGCACTATCTAGGAATCGGAAAATCTGAGATCACTAGCAACCGTGGTTGAGCAACCTTGCTTAAGTATTGTCCTTAAACATTGCATAGTCTGAAATTTTCTAAAGGACATCACATGTCAAAAATTTTATCAATGCTCATGACAAAGCAATGGCTGTATGCACAGAGAAACTATGTCCTTCATCAAAGAAATGAGGATCATCCTATGTCATGAAGTGCTATTGCTATCTCTATTCAAAATGAGACAAAATAGTTAGTCTCACTGAGTAACTAGGGGTGAGGGCGTCTAATCAACATCCATCCTTACGCAAAAAGGTGTAGACTAAACTTGACTGTTCAAATAAAAGTATGATGAGCCAAAACAAAGTGTGAACTTGACCAAAGGTCAGACATATTGCTGTATTCTTGAAGTAAGCTCAGCTATGTTCATCTTGTTTATTTTCAATACCTCTCAATGGTCACTCCTCGGGGAGTTACTGATTTTAATTGAGTAAGTTTCAAGGAGCTAAACTTGGATATGACTTTGTAAACTTGGTTTATTTCTATTACATCTGACTAGAAATTGATTCCAAGTCTACTTGTATTTCTCTAAAACCATGCAGATAATAGCGATTGATCATGGGAGTTCTTAGTGCAGAAGAATCTGAAAACTACTAGCTTGGTTAATGAATGTTGTTTCAGATTGACTATTCTACAACCCCTTTTTTACCAACCATTCATTTGCCCTCTAGCTACAAGCTTCAATCCCATTTCTTTTTGATGTTGTCAAAGGGGGAGAGTAAGCGTGTGTGTGATCGCAAGCTAGTAACATGTGCATGATGTGCACAATCATGTGTATGAGGTCTTCATGCCAATGAATGCCATTTGTTGGTTATTTATGACTTGTAGTAATTGCCATCATGAAAAAGGGGGAGAATGTTGTGCCCCTGTGGCTATGGTTTAATTCTCTAAATATGTTTTAATGATGCTTGAACTATGAGTCATACATATGGTTCATAATATTGTTGCTAATGGCATTTCTAATGTGTTGATTGGCCCATGAAGAAGTGGATATATTCCTTGAAAACTCAACACTGGTCAATGCTGGTCAATGAAGGTTAACGCTACTGATCAAACTAGGAGTCAACTCGTTGACAAATTTGGTCAATGCATATCTTAGTATGAGGCACTAAGGTCGATGCTACTTTAGTCAGTGATGAAGTAAGGTCGATGCTACCTTAGTTAGAGATGAAGTAAGATCGATGCTACTTCAGCCTTCAAGCGTCTAAGGTCGATGCCAGTTTTGAGTTAAAGCAACTGAGGTCGACGCCACTTTAGCGCAGCAGCAATTGAGTTCGATGCTACCACAACTTTCCAGCAACTAAGGTCGACGCCAGTTCAGTCTTCAAGTTGTTGCACTCCTAGAGTTTTGATGATGTCTTACACTATAAGTCAATCTTGATAGTCTATATTATTACATTCCACCTATACATTCTTCAGATACTGCACTCTCTAGTTCTACTCAGAAAGTCCATGCATACTTAGTTCATCATGCATATGCTGCATTTTCAATTAAGTAGAGTTTGTGCATGCAAGCATCTAGTCGGTGCAATCTTAGTTACTGCACATGACTAAGTCGGTGCGTTGTCTGTTCATGCATTAGACAAGTCGGTGCAATTCTCGCACCGTGCACATAAAGTCTGTGCACATTTCATTGCTAAGTATGTGTATTATCTCAGTGCAAGCCAGTGCTTTCATCGATCGCACAGGTCGGTGCAAGCTTTGGCTTGCACAGGTCGGTGCAATTCTCGCACCAAGTCAGTGCATTTGTTGCCTACACACACATACAAGGTCGGTGCAATTTCGTGTCTTAGGCATGTTAGTGTCCGTGCTTTGCTTTGTCTTGTGCAATTATATTCGTGTAATCTTTGCATTGGGTTGCATAAGGTCAGTGCAACCCTTGTTCATCCATGCACATAAAGCCCATGCATGTCTTGGCTTATGCTCAATCAGGTCAGTGCGTTGCTGTAAAAGTTGTGCATATGGTCTGAGCATCGTTTAGAATACGGTCAGTGCACGTGTCTAAGTCACTAGCCTTGATCGTCAGTGCAAGTCAGTAAGAGTCTATACTTGACTTGCTGAATGATACGCAAAGTCTGTGCATGACCTTGCTCAGTGTAGCTTCCACTAATGTCTTCTCTTGCTTGGCAGGTCTGTCACCTGGTCGAGCAGGTGTTCGGCGAACCCAAAACCAATGAGGGTACTCCACGTGGAAGTCAATGTACCAGGTTTAAAGGCTCGTGATCCGAGGCAACAAAAAGAAAGGATGATCCTGCCACGTGGAATCAAAAAGGGATCATCTCTGCCAGAAGGAATGGGCAGGAATCATGTTAACCACGCGCCACCTTCTAGCTATAAAAGAGGTTAAAGGCTACGAGAAAAGGCTGCTGAAAGATTGAACAAGAGAGAGCATCTGCAGCCACTAAGTGTCAAATAATTTCCCTAGTTGAGAGAAGAGCCTGACTAGAATTGAGAGAGTCTGAGTGATCTTTTTTGTGTTTTGAGCATGAAAGATTGCTTCTTAGAAAGCTACATTTTACGATATTTTGAGTGACTATTTTTCCTTTCATTTTCTTCGTTTTCAAGTTGTTTCACCAATTTCTTATATACTGCTTTGTTACCTTCTAAGTGTTCTTAGAGGAAGGGAGATTGGTTCTCCAGTTGCGAGTGAAGGCATTTCGCTCGTGTGTACCCTTTGGTTTAGAGGAAGGGAGGTTGGTCCTTCGGTTCTGATCTTGCTGGGGCAAGGTCAGGTTCAAATCCTGTGAGTTGCAGGATCGGTGTTGAGGGATTTGTTCCCTTGTGGCAAGTAGCGAGACATCGGTTGTAAGCAGACCGAGTCTGCGGTATTTTATTGCCTAGTGCAAGGAAGCCTTACTCCTGTGGAGTAAGGGGTGGACATAGATTGCTATTTGCAATCGAACCACCTTAAAAACTCTTTGTCTCCTTTGTGATCGGTTGCTTGGTTGACTTCTTCTGTGTGGTTCATTTCGTTGATCTTTTATTGTGGTACAAGCACATCTGCTGTTCGATCACTATTCTATTTCAATTCATTCTCATTTAATTTCTACTTAGTGTCTCTCTCTATGGGCTATTCTGAAAGATTCACCTTCTACAACTAGGACATCATCGCTCATAATTCAAATCGTTTTAAATTGGGGAGTGATCTATTTATCCCCCCCTTCTAGCTCACTCTTCGTGCTATCAATTGGTATCAAAACAGGTTACCCATCATGTGGTCCAATGGCTAGGGTAATCCTGGATCTAGTGGTCCTCGAAGCTTCATGGCTGAGGGACAATCTATTAGTCACCCTCCTTTCTTTGATGGTACTAACTATTTCTACTGGAAGAATAGGATGGAGTTGTTTATGAGAGCACAGAGTCACAAGCTTTGGAGAGTGATCACCGTAGGGCCTTATGAGCATCCACCGAATGAAGATGCGTGGACGGATGATCACGTCAAACTTTCAACCATCAACTGGTCAGCCCTGAACATCATACAATGCGCGGTTCATCCTGATGAATACGCCCGGATCTCAGCCTGCGAAACTGCGAAGAAGATGTGGGATGAATTGGGGCTAATCTACGAAGGTACATCCCAAGTTAAGGCCACTAAGGTGAACATGCTTACCTTATAATATGAATTATTTAAAATGATATCTGAGGAGACGATCACTGAGATGTATGCCCAGTTGTCATTGATTACTAATAGTCTTAATGGGCTTGGTAAACAAATTTTAGAGGGGGACATTGTCAGGAAAGTTCTTAGGTCGCTATCCCCCGCTTAGCACACTAAGGCAATAGTGATAGAAGAATCTAGGGACCTGTCGAAAATGACAGTCACTGAACTGATAGGATCCCTAATGACCTATGAAATGAATTTCAAGAGGAATGGCGAAGGAAGTGAGAAGAAGGGCAAGAACATTGCCCTCATGGTGTCCAGTAGTAAAGATAGCAGCAGCAGCAGTAGTAGCAGTGGGGAGTCTGATGGTTTGTCAGACCTTGATTAAGAGGAGCAAGATATGCTCACTCGTCAATTTAGAAAGTTTCTACGAACGAAGGGAAAAATATTTTGGAGAAAAGGGTCATATCCTTCTGGTAAGAAGTTTGATTTTAACAATGATAAAAACATGAGCGCTAAGAAGATTACATGTTATCACTGCAGGAAGACATGACATATAAAGGGTGAATGTCTTGATCTCCAGAAGAAGGCCTCCAAGGTGCAGAAGAAGAAACCTCAAGCAGGTCTGCACGTGGAGTGATGAGGAGGAAGACCCAGAGGCCAACTCCTCAGAGAAAGACGAAGAAGGAATATGCTTCATGGCCAAACGCGACGAAGAGGTAACCAATATTTTTGAGAATTTTACAATTGATGATTGGGAAGATTCCTATGCCGAATTGCTAGCTAAGTTCAATGCCTTGAGTAAAGAGCATAGGATGGTAAAAAGAAAACTGAATACTTTTACTGAAGAACAGATTGAAACTAACAAAGAAAATCAAAAGCTCAAGGGAGAATTAGAAGAGATAAACTCTCTCAGGAGAGAAAATGATGACCTTAAGTCTGAAAACCAGGAAGTTCATAAACAGCTTGATGAACTTAAGTCAAAGCTTCAAGAGAGTCAAAGTGAAAACAACTTAATCATTGAGAAGAACGAAGCTGTTAAGAAAGTGAATTCTGAACTCCTAAAAAACTGTGAAAATTGCAGGAAGAGATGGAAGAAAAACAAAAAACTCTAGAAAAATTTGTTCAGGGAAAGTCGAACTTAGATACTCTGTTGGGTACTAGAGTTAACTTCAATAAAGAAGATTTGGGTTTCAATCCGGCACAGAAAAGACCATTTGAATTCAAAACTATAACATTTTGTCCAGGTAAAGGGAAAGAAAAACTGGACACACTATCCAGTTCTAACAATGTTCAAAATGTTCATCATCCAAAGGAAAACTCAACAAACAATGATGGATGACAATCTAAAACAGGAACGAACTTCGTGAAGCAACCTACTATGCCCATTCACCAAAACAAGAACATGTCAAGCTATGTGAGTCAAAACAGAAACTTCAACTTCTATAACAGAATGGGTCAGTAAAAAACAAACTGGGGAGGTCCTGCACATTCACAGAAATTTTTTAATAAACCAAATTCCTCTAGACAGTTTGGGTATAGTAGATACCCGAGGAATGTTCAGTTCACCAACAGGAACATGTTCAACATCAATAAATCAAGTGGACAGAACTTGAATCATAACTTCAATAAAACTACAAATAGAGTGAAAATGAAAAATACCTTGAGACAGGTCTGGATACCAAAGTGTTTGCTTAAAGAGTTGAATAATGTTTTTGGACCCAATCTATCTTGGGTTCCAAACCACTTTGCTTAATTTGCTCCATGCAGGTTAGCCTAGCATCCGAGAACAACAAGTGGTATCTAGATAGCGGCTGCTCCAGGCACATGACAGGTGACCGATCCAAATTCAGCAAGATAGAAATGAAGGCAGGGGGTCTGGTCAAATTTGGAGGGAAGAACAAAGGTAAAATAGTTGTCATTGGAACAGTTGGTAAGTCCCCCACTACCTATATTGAGAAAGTTCGTCTAGTAGAAGGTCTTCAACACAACTTGATCAGTATTAGTCAGCTATGTGACAAGGGTCACAGAGTTGTGTTTGATAATGATTCATGCAAAATTCTGGAAATAAATTTTGATAATGTGAAGTTTGTAGCCAATAGGATCAATAATGTCTACATTGTGGACCTAGATAATAAATCTGAGTTAAATCTTTGTTTGTCGGCTTATTTTGAAAATAATGCTTTTACTTGGCACAGACGTTTAGGTCATGCTAGCTTCTCCTCTTTGAATAAATTGGTTAAACATGATATAGTTAGAGGTTTGCCAAAAATCAAATTTTGTTCTATTTCAAAACCATGTGATGCCTGTGCTCTAGGCAAATAGACCCGAAAATCATTCAAACTCAGATCTGAGTCTCTATCATCCAGACCAATGGAGCTTTTGCATATGGATCTCTTTGGTCCAACCAGGACTCAGAGCCTTAATGGTAAAAGATTCGGATTTGTTATTGTAGATGATTTTACAAGATATTCTTGGTTATTTTTCTTAGAAAATAAAAATGATGATTTTCAGAAGTTTGAACATCTTTTCAATAAAGTCAGACAACAAGGAATTCACATAATTTCCATGATTCAGTCTGACCATGGAGGAGAATTTGAAAATGCTACATTCTCTGAATTTTGTAATAAAGAGGGACAGACTCACAGATTTTCTTCTCCTAGGACTCCAGAGCAGAACGGTATAGTGGAGAGAAGAAACCGCACAATCATTGAGATGGCCAGAACCATGCTGATGCAGAGTCAGCTACCTAAAAGATTTTGGGCAGAGGCAGCCAACACTGCTTGCTACACCATCAATAGAGCCTTGGTAAGACCCATCCATAAGAAAGCACATTATGTACTCCTAAAAGGTTAGAAGCCTGATGTCTCATACTTCAAAATTTTTGGCTCAAAATGTTTCAACCACAACAACAATAAAAGAGACCTAGATAAATTTGATGCTAGGAGTACTCCAGGAATTTTTCTAGGATACTCTGAAACAACTAGGGCTTATAGGGTTTTCAACTGCACAGATAAAACTGTAGAAGAGACACCTCATGTCATATTTGATGAATCAAATAATCTCACTGACTTAGATAATGATGATAGGTGTTCAAAAGAAGATGGAGAATTCTTAGAGGACAAGGAGGATAAAGAAGCTGAATCACCTGAAGTATCAAGTACTTCCAACCAAGTAAGTTCAGCTGGAGCAGGTGAGTCCTCAACAAATCTGAAACTTTTGAAACATCACCCAGTAGATAGCATCATAGGCAACCTTGAAGATCCTCTTAGAACAAGGTCTCACTTCAGAACTGTTCACAATCAAGACCTAGTTGCTTTGGTTTCTCAGATTGAACCAAAATCAGTAGAAGAAGCTTTGAATGATCAATCATGGGTTAATACTATGTGTGAGGAGTTAGGTCAATTTGAAAGAAATAATGTCTGGGAGCTAGTTCCAAGACCTAAAAATAAAAATGTCATAGGAACTAAATGGGTTTTTAAGAATAAAATGAATGAAGATGGAATTATTTCTAGAAATAAAGCCAGACTAGTAGCCAAGGGCTACTGTCAAGAATTTAGTATTGATTTCGATGAATCCTATGCATATGTTGCAAGGATGGAAGCAATTAAGATTTTATTAGCTTTCGCTTGTTCTAAAAACATAAAACTCAAAAAAATGGATGTCAAAAGTGCATTTTTAAATGGAGTTATCAAAGAAGAAGTTTTTGTTGAACAACCTCCCAGATTTCAATTTTCTCCTCAACCTAACCAAGTTTTCAGGTAGAATAAAGCCCTGTATGGTCTAAAGCAGGCTCCTCGAGCCTGGTGTGAAAGGCTGACAGAATTTCTGATCAGTAAGGGCTACCACAGAGGTAAGGTGGATCAAACCCTATTTACCAAGAGTTCGAATAAAGACCTTATCATAGTTCAGGTATATGTAGATGACATTATCTTCGGTTCAACAAATACTGAACTATGCAATGAGTTTTCTCAATTGATGTCTACTGAGTTTGAGATGAGTTTGGTAGGTGAATTAAAGTATTTCCTTAGCTTGCAAGTACAGCAGCTGAAGGATGGATGCTTCATCAATCAGACCAAATATACATTGGACATTCTCAAGAGGTTTGGCATGATCAATCTGAAGCACATCACAACACCAATGGGTACCAATACTTCATTGGATGCAGACGAATCAGGTAAAGAAGTTGATGCAAGCTATACCGAGGTATGATTGGATCTTTGCTCTACTTAACTGCCTCGAGACCTGCTCCTGTGCTTTCCGCATGGGCCATGTGTGAGACCTTGGACCGCGAGTCCACTTGCCCAGCCTGGGGCTGGAGGGTTCCCGCTTTTCCCTGAGAGTGGGATTCGATTTGGCGGCCTATGCGCTGCCTTGGAAACCGTGCTTTTGTGTTTTTGCATGGCCAGGTGCGTGGCCCGTGGACTGTGAGTCCTGTTTCTTCTCCGACTGTGGTCACCGTGCGATGGTGCTGGTACGTGGGACGGTCCCCGTACTTCGTCTGGTTCGGACATTATTTTCCGTTGACTTGAGAGTCTACTCCTTCAGTGACCCTCCACTAGTCGTAGCCTACCAGTACGCATGTGCTGGTCTCACCTGGGAGTAGGTGTACGGGCTTACCCTGAGGATAGTTTTCAGAATGGTTTTCGTCGGGCACCACATCTTGCAGCCAGAGTCCGGCTGAGGGGATGTTCAGACGGGATTTTACCCTGCTTGTTATTTCCTTTTATTTCGTCGGTCGATCGACCACTCTGACCAACTGGTGGTCAAACAACCGATTGACGACGCGGGCGTGCCAGTCACATGAGTGACGATTCATGGTGCGCTCATTCTGACCCGGGTGGGGCAAAAGTGAGGTTCGGTCGGGACCAGCAGTCCGCCATACCATAAAGGTTATGACGTTAATTACATCCCCCACGAGGAGGGAACACCTTTGATTAATTGCCGAGATGATGGGCTATCGAGGCCGGAGTAGGGGATGCAGAGCATGTGAGTGATCATGCAAGATGCTATGATTGACTACACACGATTTATTAGGGTGGACCCTGGTACATGGCGGAGGACTTAGGCTCGAAGGCCACCTTCACGCGTAACAAGGCCTCCAATCAGGCGTAACCTGACCTTCTGGCAATGTCATTTGATATACCAAGGGTGCACCCGCTTGAGCATGCCTTAATGCGACATGAATGCTTGGCCTGAGGCATGATGGCAAAAATTCTAGACATATCAATTCAAGCTTGAACAAGCTGATTTATCTAGTTCATTGACACAACGACATGATTCGGCGTGAAACCGGTGCAGCGTTTGCGAAGAAATGGGTTAAAATGCTTGAAACGGTGCCCTGAAACGTAGGTAGATGGCTTAAAACGGCGCCAGAAACAGTAGGTAAATGAAGGGGGTTAAATCGGCGCGGCCTGATTGGGGCGCGCCGTGATTGGGGCGCGCCGGGAAGGGCGCGCCATTTTAAGGCGCGCCATGTATGAACGGCGCCGATTTAGCCCAATCTCTCGGAAACCCAGATTTTATTGGTTTATTTATGGATTTATTAAAATGTTTTGGAAGATTTTTTACAAGTTGATTGAGTAGATTATTCGTCGGATCGGTCCCAAACCATCCAAAAGTTAAGTCGCGGAATCGCGCGAGGTTCATACGCGAGCGCGACGATCATTCCGAGTTTGGACTCGTTCAAGCTGGAATTTCGGCAGCATCTCCCCGTCCCAGAGGATTCATCGGGGAGAAGCGGGGAGTACTCACGTAGTGGAGCAAACCCCTAAGGGCCAGGCGGCACAACGGCGGCCGGCAAACCCGAACGGAAAGGGAGACCCCGAGGCATAGCCTGCTAGGGGCACCGGATCGGTGGGCGACAGTGAGTGACAGAGGCGGCTCAATATGGGAGCGAAGACCCCGAGGGCTAGCCTGCGAGGGGCACGCAACCTGAGTCACCACCACACTCGAATAGGGACGACCGAGACGGGAGGGAAACCCCGAGGGCTGGCCTACGAGGGGCACGTGACCCACGGCCACCACAAAGCCTATTAAGGACTGTGGATTCGTAGTGTTGGGATTAACCCATTTTTTGTATACTCACTGGCCTTCGGAAATCCATTATTGGCAAGTGGACTCGTCGAGCCGAGAAGTTAGGATGAAAGATCGGGGGAATGTTCCCCCTCCCCGGATCATCGAACCACACTGATGAAACAGCAGAACAGTGCGGTGAGAACACTCGCATAACTAGCAGGCCAAAGATAATTCCTGGAGATGCGCATACATACAAGTATGTGAGTATTCACAAATCAAAGCAACATTCATCAGTCGATGCTTAAAAAGAAAGAAAAAAAAATGATAACGGGAATGTGGGGACGGCCTTATCTCCCTCTGTTCATGGTCGAGAACAGAGGGGGTATTAAGAGGACAGCCCAGACAGGTCGAAGGACCACGCGTATAGACACACCTCACACGGTGAAAACCCTTTATATTCGATCAGAAAAGAAACCCCCGGGGAGGGGAATTAATGTGGCCCCTGTCGTAGTGGGGCATGTAAGCGTCGAGGGAGACGAAATGGGAATAAAATCGTTCAGACAGAGAAACGCAACGCACGGTGCTTCGTATTCATCCTCCGCGGCGCCGGCATCGCTGCAGGGCGCCGTTTCACCGGCTACAAGGAAAGGGGAAAAGTGACCAGGAAAGGGGGGAAATCTAGAGGAAGAGGGAGGCAACATTCATTCACGATATGAACAACAGAAAAGGAAAGTGCGCAGAACATCATTCCGGCACCGGCGTTGTCGCTCGGCCACCACTTTCATTAATATAAGAGACTAGTTACAGATGAAGAGAAAGAGTAGAGATGCTGATGAGGCAAGGGAAGTCGGGCTGGTATCCTCGCCCCTTCCCCTCGCTCACTTACATTGTATTAGAAGAAAACGAAAATGAAACAAAGGGGGTTCATCGAGAGAAAACACGGAAAACCCACCTAGGTAGATAAAAGACAAAACGCTCTCCTTCTCCGATTCCGTGAGGCTCGAGTGGAGCAGAGCGGCGGCCGCCGAGAGGCTCAGACAGAGACTTCTTCAGACAGCCAAGAAACCCTCAACTCCTCTCCCTGGACCTCTCTTCTCTCTTTCTAATTCTCTCTTTTTTTTCTTTTGATTACGCCTCTTTCTTCTCCTCTCTCTCTTCGGATCCCCCCTTTTCTCTGGCCGAAGGCAGGACATATATAGAGCCTTTTGTTAGTCCGGCGCCCCGGGGAGGGGGGCGCGCCGGATTTGGTGGCGCTGGGAAGAGGTCCCGATTGGCTTTTGCGCACCGGTTCGACGGCGCCGTATTAGGGGGTGCCGTTTTAATTTGCTTGTTCGGCACGGCTAGGCCGGTGGGTCCGGGGATGATTCCGGAAGCTCCCGTTGACTGTTCTTCCACGCTGGCCTTTGAAAAACCTTGACGTGGTGTCGAGGAAGCTCTCGATATGACGAACGGCCTTGATCAGACCTCCGCGTGTGTCTGGCCCGATCATACGGGCATCCTGTTGACACGGCCTTCGGCACTGTGATTTGTGCTTCTGGTCGAGACGGACTCGTGCTCGGGGCTTCTTTACGGGACGGTGTTGCATCCCGGATGATTCTGTCTTGAATGGCTATCGATCGGCCACTAATGGGCCCATTATGACGAGGAGCCGAACCCATGTCGGGTGATCGGGACCCTCTACTGACAGAACCCTCGGCCCCTTGTTATGGACGGGCGGGGATGCTTTTCCTCCTTAGGAGAGCCATTGGGTAGAATGTCATCCTTGGTCGGGCGACGGGTGTGGGGTAGCGGCATGACGAGGTCGATGCCGGATCATTGGGCGGGCTTGATCGCTCCGCCGGTTGGTTGCGGGTTCACTTCGACTCTCCTGAGGTAAAGTCCTCGGTGCTCATTTCAAGGCGACTTGGGGCTCCGTCAGCTTGAAGGGTCTTTGATAAGGTGATCTTCATCGGCTTCTGTGCTTCAGTGGGCCATATCATTCGTCTTTACGGCTCGGTCACCAAAGGATTATATTTTGAGTGCCAACAAATGCCCCCCAGACGTAGGCGGTGCAAGTGAGGCAGGAATGTGGCAAGGCCTACGGATGAGCTTCGTTTGGCTGACAGAAGCTCGAACGGCACTTAATTCCGGCTTCGGATGTTAATCCGGCGCCGCAAGAAGCTTGAAAGGCACCATTTAAAACGGCGTGCCCTCGAGCTTCGGAGGTTAAAACGGCGCCGATGTAGCCGGCGCGCCCTGAGCTTTGGGGGTTGAGACAGCGCGGCCTCCATGGCGCGCCAATTACTTAAAACGACGCGCCCCGAGGCGCGCCGTTTTAACAGGGGTGGAGCCCCCTATATATTGTTTTCTTCTTCATTTTTTCTTCATAGTTCTTCATTTGCAAATCTTCTTTCTCTCACCTCCCTTTCTCCTCTTCCTGCGGCGCCGAGTGGCTCAGGGTTTGGGCGATTTCACCCTGTGAGCGAGTGAGTTGAGTGTTATTCTGTTTGGGTTCTGAACCCATTCTTCGGGCCCCGGGAGGCTCCTTGTAGGACTTGTCCTCGGAGCTAGATCCCTCGGGTGTCCCATTTGGCCTTGGCTTAATGGCTATGGCTACTTTTAGGGGCTGCTCCCTTTGTGGACGGCTTCCACTTCTCTTTTGGCAATCCCCCGAGCTGGGGAGATGCTGCCGAAATTTTGTCAGAAATATTGCTTCGATCAACTGATTTCTGACTTTTGTTTGTTCTTTTCTGGGCGTTGTTTTGCAGATAACGTGGCCTCCGGCTCTTCTTTCTCTGCATCCCGGGTCGCCGTGACATGGGGGAATGTCCATTCCCTTGATCGGGGGCCTCGACAGATAGCTGTGGTTGCTGAGTCTTCGGACTCAGAGATCGACACCGTCGACACCGGCCGCTTATTGATTCTTGACGGCAACCACTTCCAATATGATCGAAGGGATGGCGTCAGACTCGACCATCCTAAGGGCAAGCATCTGATGGCGTTCCTTAAGCGCTTCAACCTTGGAGGGAAGCGCGATTTAATCCTCATCCGTCGAGCCGAGGGAGCCCTACAGGCGGAGAGAGACAGTTTGGCCGAGTCAGTCACTCAGGGCATGCCTATATATATCCCGGGGGAGCCCAGAAAGTGGGGAGCCGTGCTCGGGGTGCAGGAGTTATCCCCCGAGGCTGGGATGCTGACGAGAGCGCCGCAGTATACCCCAGCTCGCTGGAATGAAACTGCTGGATGTGTTGACAGGGAGAAGCCCGTATACGGTTTATTCCTCACCCCGCTTCATTGGGGATACCGAGACGAGCCTTTTCTTTTAGACTACTTGGCGGTCCGGTTCAAACATCAGATTTCAGTGGGGTGGTTTGGAGAGCTCAAAGCCACCGACGCTCACGCCTTCAGACCGGGGGCAGTTGAATTCACAGACTTTGTGTTGCGGCAGTACGCCCCCATCCTGGTGCATGCGGGTGTATACCAGAGTGTATATGCTTCACGGTACAGGTACCCGATCTCCCGAGGTCTGTGCTGTGGGATGATCGAAGTCTTCTGCCCAGAATACAACACTTTTTACACTGCAGAGGGTGAGACTTCACTGTACCTCTGGAGTCTTTCCCAGCTGAGCGGCTTGCCCATAGACGGGGAGCCGTATGAAGAAGTTTGTTTTCCAGACTGGCTGAAAGACCAGACGGATGGGGAAGGTAGATATTTCATGGGCTTCGCCTACCATTATCTGATGAAGGCATATCGCACCCTGCTGCGCCTGACGCTTGACTCGCGAGAGGCGCGGAAGCCTGGCGAAAAGAGACGCGTGCAGATGGGCACGTGGCTCCAATATTTCTTCGGTGGGGAGCAGCAGTACGAGGACTTCCCCACGGTGGTTCCGACGGCGGTGGCGCGGAAGAAGAGGGCTCGACGCCAAGCGACATATCCCGCTGTCTCAGGGAGAGGGCGGCTGGTCGGCCTGAATCCCACAGGAGTTGACGCAGTTACACATTGTGCTGCGTATCTGACTTATTGGCTTTGTTCGTTTGCCCTCCCTCAAGGGGACGAGACAGTAATCAGACCGGATGGTATTTACCCTGCCTGCTTAATGGCCTGGGGGACGAAGCTGTCCCTGTGCCCTGTGGCTCTGTGCCTCATATATAAAATGTTGGGGGATTTGCACAAGTCACGCATCCCCAGAAATTCACTGACAGTTGGTCCCATCCACTTTTTTAATGCCTGGGTCTGCACCCTATTTCCTGAAGCAGCTCCCCGGTCGATGCAGTCAAATCGTCCTTTGCCACGGATGATCGAATTTGCCAGTGCTGAACCGTCCTCACTGGCTGATCAGCTTTTCGCCATTCGGGGGAACTTGACTACAGTTCCAACAGATTCCCCTGGCGTTCTGCACTTTTGGAGCTTGGCTGCCAGCTCTAGCCCTCTTGTCAACAGGATGCGGCAATGCCGATTATTTGAGACAGAGGAATTTATTCATCAGCTGACTGGGTCGAAGAGCACAAGGCCCATCTTGGAGTCGGAACTGGTTGATTGGGCGCTGTCCATTCATCCCAGTGTTCTTATCTTCAGGAAGAGAGGCTTACTGTGACTGGAGCCGTATTATCCCTTTCGTTTTGGCCAGAATTTTGGGTACGACCAGCAAATTCCTTCTTCTTCAGCCCGATTCAATCTGCCGAATAGACATCGGGCTGGTCAGACGACTACGGATGAAGCCCGTGGATGGTGGGACTACTTCCATCGTCGGGAGGACGTGTCATTCAGGGTGCCAACCCCGGCCCGTCTGCCCCGAGTGACTCCAGACTTCATCAAGTGGTGGAATGCGCGAACGGGCTTTCTATCGGAACTTCCGGAAAGACTGCTGGCATAGTGCCGAGCGTCGTTTCCTAGATTCGCAGCGGGAGCCTGTTTTGGATGTTGATCCCTCCTATTTGAAGAAGCTGAAGTCCTGGTCTAACACCGAGGTGATGGCATATATAGAGGCCAGGAAAGCTGTGAAGGGTAGGTCATCCAAGGCCGACCCGAAGATGCCAGAGATCCAGAAGGATGACTACGTGAAGACCCTCTGGGGGCTGTGCCGGGTCAGCAGTGACCTGATTGCTCTTCAGACAATCCCCCTTCCGGTGGAAGAGCCTCTTCCTACTGTGGCGAGCTGGCGCCCAGAACTCGACTATTTTCATCCCTACCGGACCTTTATCAGGAGGGAAGATAGGCGGGCTGACTTATATTCCAACACCCCTTGGATATTCGCCCTGCTTCATTCTCATGGGCTTTCAATTTCCAGTCCGTTAGAAGCCATCCGAGACCATCCGCTTCTGATATCTTTCAAGTATGTCGATGGCTGGGGATTCGAGTACTTGAGCTTATATCATCACTTGTCATCATGTGGCCATGAAGACTTGGCTCAACTGGCGGAGAAAAGTGAAACAATTGGTGATGTGTGCTGGATCATCCGCGAGGCGGCTACCCGGGACAAGGCGCCAACATTGCTTTACTGGCCGCTTAGTCCCCGATATACAGGGCTGCCAGGTAATGCTTGTTTTCTTCTTTAGCCCTGAAGCTGCTTCTTCTATATTCAGTGTGCATCTTCTCACTTATGTGCTTTTGCAGCTCACCTTTCTATGGAGGCGACCCGACACTGTAGGGAGTTGATATCTAAGGCACAGAAGCCTTCATATTTTAATATTCCAGAGCCAGCTCCGACCACGACACCATTACCCCCCGGGGGCTCGCGGAAGCGGACCAGGTCCCAAGTGAGGGAGGCTATCGGTAGAGCTAAGAAGGCCAAAAGGGCGGAATCTCGCGCTACTCGGGCACGTCGAAGGAAGGCTGCTGAAGAGGAGTCCACAGTTCCCCTTCCTCGGGTTCCGTCATTCTCCGAATTCGAGGCCGCCTGGACGCAAGTGCCCGAGGGCGAAGGTGACTTCTTATCCTTGCATGGCTTGTTTGTTTATTTTCGCCGCCCTGGTTGATCATCCTTCCTTTCAGTAGTTGCTGGCACTACCTCCGCTGTTGTTGGGTTGAAGGCGGCAACCGGAGCTGCTGTTGGGGAGAGAGAGGAGGAAGCCCCCTCGGCCTCGGCTGAGGGTGACTTGCCTTCACCGACACCCCATCGAGACATAGAAGGTAATTTGCAGCATGCCTATAGAGCTTAGCGGCATGTTGTGGTTTCAGTCAGGTCTTGACTGTTTATTGTCTTTCAATTCCAGTCGGTGTTCGGCCCACACTGCTCCCCGAGGTCAGTGCTACGGCAGGGGTTGCCATCGGAGAGCAAGGGCTTCCAAGGGACCGGCCCCTGGATATTCCGCCGATGGATGCTCCCGAGACGGAGACCGCTGAGGGGGTTCTGGATAGAGGGCCTAGCGCGGTTCCCGCTCAGGTGCCGGAGGTCCGAGAACAAGCAGAAGAATCATCCTCCTCTGAAGAAGTTGATTATGGTGGCGGCTCCGGCGATGACGAGGGATTCCCCATGGTTGACACCGAGGCTGAGGACGCCGGGGCTTCTTCAGCTTACGAGAGCGATCTGCCAACGTTTAGCCCTCCGAGGCTATTGGGAGCCGAGTACGGGCCATCGTACCCGACTGCAGGGGAAGGGCCAGAATCTTCAGAGGCCACTTTTGGAGGCCTAAATATAGTGCCGGTTGAGGTAGGAAGTATTCTGATTCTCGCTTGCAGCACTTCTTTTAATTTTCAAGCCAGCTGGCTGATGTACATATATGGAATGCAGGCTGAGGTGGTACCGCCAGCTATAATGATCCGCATACCCCTTCCAGACGTGGATATCGGTCAGTCGGCCTTCCCACCAGTTGTGCGGCCCATTGCCCTGCTGCTTCCACGGACCTATGCTGCTGCAGCGACCTCAAGGGAGCCTGGCGTGACGGCCAAAGGTGGCCCTCCGACCGGGGTTGCAAGGGCTCAAGCCTTGGTGGCCGGCGCAGAATTATTACCATCACCAAGTGGTCCTCCGGACATAGAAGCAGGAGAAATTATTGCAGACAAGGCCGATATCATTAAAGCTTTGTCGGTCATAGAGGGTTCTCCTCTTTTAGTGGCCAGTGAGACTGCTCAAGAGGAACAAGCGCCTTTCCTTGCCGATACGGCTGTTGTAGCCTCACCCCAAAGGGCGGGCAAAGAAGTTGTCACCATGGAGGCCCCTTTAGCTGCTGCAGCTGCAATAGTCGGGCCGGGTGTGCGCGTCGTGCAGACTATGCCGTCGACGTCCCTCGGGGTGGCCGATGACATTTGGGCCGAGGTAGATAGCAGGGTAGACTTTCAGCTCCCCGAGACTTCGCCATTGGGCCTACAATTCTCCGGTGACATGGTATGGCAGTCTCTGGATAATCTCCAGCAGGCCATGTTAGCCTCTCCGGGCCTGACTTATATGCAGCTGAGAAGCTTGATAGATCATCTCTCCCGATCGCTTTTAGCATTCGGCTGCCCAATGGATGATTGGACCCCGCGAGTTGTAATGCTGTTAAAGCACGCCAACAGGCGGGAGTTTCTGAGCTGAGAGGTTTCCGATCAGCTGGCGGCTGTGAAGTTGGAGAGGGTAGATTGCCGCACTGCTGCTTCTTCTTTGAGGGTGACCGTGGAATAGCTGAGAAACGCTGCTGGCAATATCTCAGAACGCCAGCTGCTCCTCAGGGCACGGGAGGCGGAGTTGCGTGCTGAGCTTGCCGAGGTCGAAGCCGAACTGCAGGAAGGCAAGCGCCTCGAAACCCAGTCAAGAGAGGAAGCTGATCTGGCCGAAGGACAACTTGCCTCATTGGACGAGAGGTTATCGCAGCTGACAGCTACTGAGGCACAGTTGCAAGAATTGACCCGACACTCCTCACTAGGCCTCTTGGAGTTGGCAGATATCTTCCGGCGTCCCTTGCCGTAACCTTGCTTCCTTCTTTTTTTTTGCATCCAATCTTGCTCATTTTTATCTTCGGAGCTTATGTACCCCCGGGGAATGTCCCGGGCCAAAGAAATGTGTTCCGGCAATTCTTATTAAATGAAAATATCTCTTTTCGTCGTCTCGATCACGACTTATTTTCTTCCCTTCTTTTATCTCTTCTGGCTGATCACCCGAACCTGGGGATACTTGCCGATGGCGCAGGAGAGCGCTCACGCCTTCAGGGAAGGGGTGAGGTGTTCGCTCCATCGCTACGCAGCCGTTCCCGGAACAGGGCCTTTGCCAAGGTGGGACATAGGTAGCGTAGACAGATGCACCTAGCGAACCTTGCAGCTGGTGATGAGAGGCGTGTTGTAACCATCGACGTGGGTCAAATGTAGACGCAATTATGCTTTGTTGATCAATGAGGGCGGGAGGCCCAGGTTAGAGGGTAGTCGACCGGGCTTGTCGATGGTGACAAGGGTCGAAAAGGTAGACGGTCTTGCCGATGGTGTCAAAAACTGGGTAGGGTAGCGACCGATCTTGCCGATGGTGACAAGGGTCGAAAAGGTAGACGGTCTTGCCGATGATGACAAAAACCGGGTAGGGTAGCGATCGATCTTGCCGATGGTGACAAGGGTCGAAAAGGTAGACGGTCTTGCCGATGATGACAAAAATCGGGTAAGGATAGCGACCGATCTTGCCGATGGTGACAAGGGTCGAAGAGGTAGACGGTCTTGCCGATGATGACAAAAACCAGGTAAGGATAGCGACCGATCTTGCCGATGGTGACAAGGGTCGAAAAGGTAGACGGTCTTGTCGATGATGACAAAAACCGGGTAAGGGCAGCGACCGATCTTGCTGATGGTAACAAGGGTCGAAAAGGTAGACGGTCTTGCCGATGATGACAAAAACCGGGTAAGGGTAGCGACCGATCTTGCCGATGGTGACAAGGGTCGAAAAGGTAGACGGTCTTACCGATGGTGACAAAAATCGGGTAAGGGTAGCGACCGATCTTGCCTATGGTGACAAGGGTCGAAAAGGTAGACGGTCTTGCCGATGATGACAAAAACTGGGTAAGGGTAGCGACCGATCTTGCCGATGGTGACAAGGGTCGAAGAGGTAGACGGTCTTGCCGATGGTGACAAAAACCGGGTAAGGGTAGCGACCGATCTTGCCGATGGTGACAAGGGTCGAAAAGGTAGACGGTCTTGCCGATGATAACAAAAACCGGGTAAGGATAGATGTATGTAAGTGTGATATCGGATGAAGACTCTGCCTTGACCTTGTAAATGGCCTTCTGGACGGAGGATGGTTCATCACTATTCATCATTCATTTTTATTAACATTACTGACCTAAGCGCCC